>CM052354.1:4052397-4679401 GCA_028551475.1 Casuarina equisetifolia
CTCAACGGGCTCCTTGGATATAGTTAAGATGATAAGGAGAACGTGAGATCTTGCAAAGTAAGTATTTAGATTCAAATCACCTTGATTACATTTCTGACTTATTTGAATTTGTAACAGTGATCTATTCCAAAAGGTGATTTGAATCTAAAGATTACTTTGGAATAGATCACTGTTACCAATTTAAGCTACACAAGAAATGAGGCAAAAGGGAAAAAAGAAACCAATTAATTCTCCATAATTTGACCAAAATATTACATATATCTTATATAGAAAGTAAATTAAAGCTTAAATCTCAAAGACTACAAAATTGAACCTAGTGCTTTAAAATCAAGAAGTTATTGCACCTTAGTTGACATATTTAGTTTTCCATTTTTGAAAAATTTTCAAAAGTGAAAATCACCCAATAATCGGATATCATTTATTTATATCTTTCAGAAGATTTACAACAAAAAAAGAATGTCTTCAAGATTTTCTAGGCAAATGTGCTTATATAATGAATGAATTTTTTCACTTTGATGTGATAGATCCAACGCCATATATAACGTAGAATCCAAATATGTTAAGCATTGTGACATAAATAACTCAAAAGTAAGGCAAACAAGTACCTAAGAAGAGAGCAATGAACTACATCGTCAAGAGGAGTGCATAAATAAAGTCCAATAAAGATAAGTACAAAAAATTAGCGCAAAAGTTGCTTTGTTTTCTTTTTGCTCTAGGAAGGGGCTATTGAGGCTCAAGCAGGACTGCATAAGAATTTTCCCTTACACATTATTCCAAATACGAGTTTATTGCTGTTTTCTTTTTCCACTTCCTCTCTTTCTTTAGGAAAAATAACCGTAACTATCTTTAAGGTATTTAAACATATATTAAGCCCATTCTTAGGATAGAAAAGTTATCTTAAAACTTTTCATTGCAACATCGTGTGTTAAATTAATCATTTTTCTCGCTCATCTATTAGTCCTTGAAATGAAACTGTGTCATAAAGGCTTACATCTACACTGTCGTCAATATCCAAGTGTTTTGCAATTAGTACCAAAAAAAAAAAAAGTAGATAGAAAGAGATTTCTTGGTAAAAACGATTAAAAAGCTTTAAATAACTTATATAAGAAGACAGAAGCGACGAAAATGGTACTAATAAAGCCATCATTAGGAATGATCGTGAATCATACCACTTCCTCTTTTCTCTTAGGTGGGATAGAAACGAGAGTTTCTTCCGCTCAACGAACTGTGTACCTCTCTTTCTCTCTGTCTTTTCTCTTGTGTCAAGCCAATTCAGTGGTTACCCAAGTGCAAAAGATATTGGCAGTTATGTAGTAAGTAGGTGTCACTGATTACATTAGAAAAGTTTTGAGTAGAGTTTAAAATTAATATTTATAACTCATGAATTGACACCTTCGATACAAGTCTAGACTTGATGATGGGAAGTTATTAATTTACTGGTCAATCATTCAAATTTACCTCTAAGAATAATATTTTATCCGAGTTTCCTCGATTTTCGCCACTAGAGACTGCATCCAGGTAATGAGTATGTGACTAAACATTTCATTGAATATATAAGGACTATAAATCGAATATGGAAACAGAAAACAATATTCTATTTTGAAGGAGCTGCTTTGAAGTAAGCCAAGACGCCCACAAAAGGCGAATTTATGTAGGTGGTTGGCTCAGACTGGGCAACATTACTTCGAGAATCTTCAAAGGAATCGTCCATAGCAGGCCCGCCAACAATAGCCCCCGTAAGCTGGTTTGTATCAGGGTTGTCGCTTTTGAAGTATTGGTCTCCGGACCGGCACTCCATCTTCTGCGGTTTTGCAGCAACCGAAGGCAAGGTAGCTCCACGGTGATGTATCTTCCGAGGAAACTTTTTGCCATAGCCCACCATGTATGACATTCCCAATGGGTTGTTTCCCAGTATATAATCAACCTGAATGAATATTAAAGAGCATTACGGAAATATAATCATAACAAAGTATTTACTATTAAGACAAGTTAAACATATAAACTCATTCCGCATTTGGCACAAAAGAAGGCTATTGAATAGTTTTGTACTCGTTTTGCTTACGAGTGACCAATACGGTTTTCATACTTGTATGAAATATGGTGAATATGCATGGCATTGCTCTTTTTACCTGGCCTCTGGCGACCCTGATCAGCCTGCTTGGATCGGCAACAATATTATCACAATGAACTACTTTTTTGGCATCTTCCATGTACTTTGCATAAACAACGAGGAGTAAAGACAAAGCAGTTGCATGTTGCAAGTTACTTCCCCGGGTTTGAATAGAAGCCCGCCTAATAAATGGATTAAAGATATAACTGATCAAATCAACCGCTCATGAAAGATGTTCCCGTCGGAAACGAACAGGGAAAAGGATGTCAAGAAAGGTGCTTGGTTTGAATTCATTCTGAACATGTAGTGAGTAAGAGAGATTTACCTGGAGAGTAAGTCACTGATTTGCTTGGTGATTCGGGTAATATGGAGCAAACAAATTTGTCCGCGTTGAGAATATAAGGATTAGCATTGGCTGGCTCATTCATCACCCACTACCAAAAGAGGAAAAAGAAATTAGACTTCAGTTGAGTTTTCTCTAAGAAGTAGAATGGTGAGAAACAGGACTTTGACTACCATGGAAACAAGAACGTTAATGCCTGCATTCTTTGCATCCCATCCAAACTCAGGAACGGATGCCAAATGGTGTGCGTTCGCTTTTACATAATTCCAGTAACGAGCACTTTGTGTTGCCTTGTATAACCATGCTGCTGCCCAGACCAATTCGTCCTGCAAGGCGTACTCACACAACTCTTAGTTTTTGGGTTGTAAATTGAATCTAGAGGAGTTAAATTATGGGAATTTAACAGTATGATCATTCTTCAAAAACAGGAATTTAGCTCTCAATGTTGGATCTCTATGATTCTTTTTATTGGTTTTCTCTAATATTTTGAATAAGAGAATTATTTCGGACATCAATCTGTACTGACTGAACAAGCACTTTTGAGATTTATTATTGTGCAAAATAGTTGCTAAGATGCATACCATGTAGCCATTGTAATCACAGTAAAATGGGCAAGCGCCCTGCCCAATACTATGATTGTAAGATCCCCGGTACCTATCTGCAAAGTTAAAGACCTAATCCACACATGAAAAGAAACGAATAACTTATCATTTATAACTATTCAAATACAACCAAAACGAAAAAGAGCAATCAATCTCGGTTACCCACCCGTTTAGCCCTACGAATAAGGGCAACAGAATATTTTTGATCTGAGACACAAAACGCCATGGAAGAGGCCGCAAGGGCAGCTGCAATCTCAGCTGAAACTTCTGAACCTGGGTGCGTTCTATTGAGTACATAAGAGGTTCTATGAGTGTCCATGTCTTCAGGCCTCTCCCAACAACTGTGGTCACTAATGGGATCTGCAACTTGGCCAACCACGGTGTCAGGGAGGCGGCTCGTGGCTTTAAGCAAGTAGTCACTTCCCCATCGAACAGCCTGCAATGCGTGTGGTAGCTCCGGCCCCATTGAGTTGCCAAATTCTACCACACTCCACGCCAGCGTCGTTATTGTGAATGCCATTGGAAAGTGAAACTTCACATTGTCGCCAGCGTCGTAGTAACCTCCAACCAAATCCATACCAATATCAGAGCCATCACGAAGACCAGAATTCTTCCTCCAGGTAATCCGTTGGTTAGGGGGCAACTTCCCAGACCTCTGGCCTTCAAAGAACAATATGCATTTCGACAAAGCGTCGGCATAGTCAGGTGAAGAAGCTTTTGCCCCGATTGCCATCATTATCGTCACCGATCCTGCCAATAAGAGTAACCATCGAAGACCGTTGTATTTCCCACCCATTGCCTCTCTCTCTCCCTCTCTCTACTAGGCAGTAATGTGAAACCTATATATATTGCGGAGGTGAACCCTATACTCCCAAAACACATTAATTCTGGGCGAATCAAGTCATATCAAAGAAACGGTTATCAACAAGGACGTCAATGTGAAGAATACATATGAAAACAATAGAGTTATTAATGCAGTTTTAGGTACACCTCCGTGCACGCGTATAGTTCTAAAAGAAAAGGGAGCTGGGGGAAATAAGTATACGTTGGCTGCTTCAATAATTGTGACAATAGGCATAACCTCTACCCCCCTTTATCTTCTTTGACACGGCACTATTGCACACCAGGCTGATAAGACTGTCCCAAAATGTAGAATACCTTGACGCTATACCTAGATGCTAAAGGCAACTCGTGATTACATGAGGAAAAGAAAAAGGAAAGATCTAAAATTGCCAACTAAGATCCTACAAGCAAAAGGGAGACTATGGAAAACCTCCCATTCAATCTTGGCAACAAATCTAAGAGAATTTTTAATAGAAAAACATCTAACGTCTTTATAGTCAATTATTATCGTCAAAAGAAGATCCGGTTTCATAAACAAAAATCATTTTGAAAAGAAAGGAAATTTTTTTGAGTTACTATTGGCATCCACATCCAAGCGGGAGGGAAAAGCCACTTCAACTCCTATCACTGCACGCTTTTGATCAAATGTGTAGCATTAGTTACTAGATAATCTCAAAATCCACTAACCCCAATTTAGTTCGAGATAAATTTTTCTTTAATTGCTTTTTTTTTCTCTTAATAATTTATTAACGTACGATAATGTTTAGAAAAATTATTTTGATTCACATTTCCTTCAAGTTCAGATAATAATGTATGTTTCTCGTACTTGCTTCTTTTGCCTGGGTATTTTAAAAAAATAGAAACGTATATAGGCGACAGCAAAAGAATTTTGAGTAACATTGGAAATAACTTCGTTTACACAGGAATTTCATGTATCTCCTTTCCTTTGGGTGTATTGTCCTTACAAGCGTAAATCTTTCGTTTTCAAAGAAAGAAAAAATGAAACCAATTATGAGAAATCCATGAGTAAGAAAGAAACGAGAAAAAGAAAAATTACGAGTACTCCTCTCCCTCTTCACCCCCACAAACCCCCGCGGCGACCACACCACCCACACCCCCCCCCCCCCCCCCCCCCCCCCCCCCCTCCTCTAAACGAAAGTTACGAGTTTGGATGAGATTTGAAGTAAGCCAAGAGTCCCACAAGAGGTGCATTAATGTAGGTAGTTGGCTCTGAGTGCGCAAAATCAGCTCGAGAGTCAGAGTACGAGTCCTTCAAATCAGGACCTCCAACAACAGCCCCTATAAGCAAGTTTGGATTAGGATCGTTACTGCTAAAATATTTGCTTCCACCTTTACAATCAACACGGCTTGGATGTTGATCCATGGAAGGTAAAGACGACGCACGATGGTGTATCCTTTGGGGAAACTTTTTGCCATATCCTACCATGTATGACATGTTCAATGGTTGCTTCCTAGTATATAATCCACCTGCATCATTCCCACCATTGATATCAACCATCATATATTCAGTAGGTTGCTTCTATAACGTTTTTTAGGTCTCTCTTGCATGTTTCTTAACATGGGATTGTTCAAAAACCAACGTGAATCGCCTTTCTATTCCTAACCAAAGAAGGTTTATTAGACCAGGAATCCTTATAACACAATCATCATATGCCACTCACCATTGAAAACCAGAACCTTCATTAAAGAAGCTTTTATGATAATCATGCATAACCGAAGAAGGATTTGAAATAAATGTTTCCTAATTTGCTTAAACAAAAATAATTTTCTTTTTCTGGAAAACTATTGTGATGAACTTTTAAACTCCTCAAGACAATAAACTTCTATTTTAGCAATGGAAAAAAAAATCTACATACTAGTAAAAGTCATGAAATGAAAATGTTTAAAAAAAGAGTAAATAGAACTATATTCTCAGACTCTATGATAAAATATGCCATGACATAGATATATGCTACACTGAAAAAGAAAGACCTATGTGTATATACAAAAATAATTTGAGTTTAAAATTTTAAATCAGATCTGAAATATGTGAGATAAATAATTAATCCTATATATTCCCTTAAATATTAGGGAATAAATATTTATAAAATACTCCCTAAAATATAATTATTTTATATTCCCACATCCTACATATTGCATAAAAACAATTTATGCCCATTTAGTTCAGAACTTTGCATTTAAAGATGGAAACAAAATTTCCAGAGACAAGATAATAGGACCGAAAACTATATAATAAGCCATAAATTTCTTACGAGCTCTACAAGAGCAAAAGGACAATTGCATTTCTTATTGCTGTAAAAAAAAAAAAATCTTAAGCACTGCATTTAAACATTAGAAAAGAAAAAAAAAATTCCGTGGACACAAACTTTTGTTATCGTGGGTGATGGATTGAGTGAAGGGTTTATTGTCACAAACTAAGGAAGAGTGAAAGCATGAGAGTTTTGGAAAAGGTATATTGCTTTTCTTGAGAAAAGATGTACAGGACACGTTCCTTTAATAATAAGGAAACGGACCAAATAAAGAAAAATACAAAAAAAAAGAATATTCACGTTGCTAATTATACAAACAATACCTAAAGTGGATAACTCTAAAAAGAAAAATATATTTGGCTAATATGGGAAAATATACATGCGTATCTCCAACACTCCCCCTCAAGCTGGTGGTTTTGGTGGTTTATAAACGTCAAACACACCTAGCTTGCTTAATAGATATGTATGTTGTCTGTGGCAAAGCGCTTTGGTAAAAATATCTGCAGGTTGCTCTGTAGTTCGAATTTCCTTGGTTCGAATGACACCTTCATGTATCTTATCTCTGGTAAAATGGCAATCAACTTCAATATGTTTCGTCCGTTCATGAACCATAAGATTTGCTGCAAGTTTAAGAGCGGCGTCATTGTCACAGAACAGAAGAGTGGGTCCTTTTACGTGAACACCGAAATCCCGAAGAAGACCTCTTAACCAAATAACTTCACAAGTAGTTTTGGCCATAGCTCGATACTCAGATTCAGCAGAGGACAAGGAAACAGTGGATTGTTTCTTTGTTTTCCATGATAATAAAGAATCTCCAAATTTAATACAGAATCCAGTAGTCGATCGCCTACTCATGGGACAAGTGGCGTAATCCGTGTCACAGTATGCGGTCATTTCCATGTTGCAACGTCGAGAGAGAAGAATTCCCAATCCAGGACATCCTTTTAAATATTTTACAACTTTCAAGGCTGCATTCATGTGAGATTGTTTGGGTTGATGCATGAACTGACTGAGAATCTGTACTGAGTAGCAGATATCAGGTCGGGTCATTGTGAGATAGATAAATTTTCCAACCAGTCTCTGATAGCTTGAAGGATCCTTAAGCGGAGGGTCCGCATCGAGTGGTGAGACGCCAACATCATATTCAAGTGTGGTGAGATTCAAATTTTGTTCAAAAGGAATGATAGCAGGTTTGCATCCAGATAAACCAGCATCTGATATAATCTCCAAAACAAACTTACGTTGGCTAAGACAAATACCCTTGTCGGAACGGGCAATTTCGATGCCTAAATAATATTTGGGCAGTCCCAAATCCTTAATCCGAAAAGTGGAATGTAAAAACTTCTTGAAGCGTTCAATAGCAAGAATGTCGTTGCCCATGATCAAAATATCATCAACATAAATTAACAAGTAGATGGAGGAGGTACCTTTGTGCCAGGTAAAGAGAGCATAATCATGACGGGATTGTCGAAAATGGGCAGCTGTGAGTGCAGAGGTGAATTTGGCATACCATTGGCAAGAAGCTTGTTTAAGGCCGTAAAGGGATTTGCGGAAACGACAAACCCTAGACTCCTCCTATCTCCGTAAACCCGGAGGAAGCTCCATATAGATTTCCTCATCCAAATCACCATGAAGGAAGGCATTATGAACATCCATCTGATGGAGAGACCAGTCACGAAAGGCAGCAATGGCTAGAAAAGTACGGACAGTGCCTTCTTTAGCCACAGGAGAGAAAGTGTCCTGATAGTCGAAGCCCTCTTGTTGAGTGTAACCTTTGGCCACAAGACGAGCCTTATAACGTTCGATAGAGCCATCAGCCTTATACTTGATCTTATAGACCCATTTGCAGCCAATGGGTCGCCGATGAGAGGGCCGAGGGACCACATCCCAGGTGCGATTATCAGCAAGGGCACGAAGTTCATCTGCCATGGCCTTTTGCCATTTGGGATCTTTAATAGCCTGATGATAATAATAAGGTTCCACGTCGGCAGAAATGCGACTAATACAGCAAAGGTGGTTAGGAGAGAGGCGAGCAAGGCTAAGGTAGTGGGAAATAGGGTAGGAGGTGCTGGGCGAGGATACAGAGGAGCAAAGGTAGTCCTGCGTCCAAGTAGGGGGCCAAGTGGGACGCCTAGAGCGACGAGGGACAACAGAAGGAGAGGAAGGAGGTGGTGAGGGAGGGTGGTAGGGAACAATGGCCAAAGAGTCATCAGAAGCAGAAGGGGTGGGGGATGTGTCTAGAGGGGTAGGAGGGGTGGGTGCATAGCTGAGGGAGAGAGGAGGAGAGGGGCAGGGATTAGGAGGTGAAGCAGGGGGGATAGGAGGGGGAGGGGAGGGTAGGAGGGGTGGCAATAATAGGGGGGCTGAGACATCATCCTCAAATAAGAAAGGCCGAGATCCGAGGGAGGAGTCGGAGGGGCCATCTGGAGGAGACGAAGTGGCAAAAGGAAAGACATCCTCATGGAAAGTAACGTCTCTACTGATAAAGAAGAGACCAGTAGAGGGATCATAGACACGATAACCCTTCTGCAAGAGGGGGTACCCCATAAAAACACAACGCGTGGCATGGGGACCAAGTTTGTCCCGAGGTCCGACGGTGGTGGCAAAGTAGAGACAGCCAAAGACACGAAGATGAGCAGTGTCGGGTGGCTTCTCAAAGAGGAGATCAAAGGGAGTCTTACCAGCAAGTACCCGAGAAGGCATGCGATTGATTAGGTAGGCAACAGTGATCACACAATCGCCCCAAAAAATATCAGGAATGGAGGCTTGATATTTTAGAGCGCGAGCGACCTTGAGAAGGTGACGATGTTTGCGCTCAACAACCCCATTTTGTTGAGGGGTGTAGGTGTAAGAACTTTCATGGAGAATGCCATGGGATGAGAAGAATGAAGCACAAGCATGATTAAAAAAATCACGGGCGTTATCAGTGCGAACACGTTGGACAGAAGTATGAAATTGTGTGGCAATAAGGGTAAAAAAACGGGTGAGATGAGGTAAGACTTAGGTTTTGGATTGCATGAGGAAAACCCATGTAGTGCGAGAGAAATCATCAACAAGGGTGAGGAAAAAACGAGACCCATCACGATGGGGGGTGTGATAGGGGCCCTAAATGTCAAGATGAATGAGGGAAAAAATGGAAGAGGCACAAGAGGTGCTAGAGGGGAAAGGTTGGCGAGATTGTTTTGCCAACGGACAAATGGGACATGTTGGGAGTGGGAACGAGGCACTATGGCCTAAACGTTGGTGGAGAATATTATTATTATTCGGAAAATTGGCATTACAAAAGGTGTCCCGAATGGGAGAATTACAAGCAGATAAAATAGAATTAATTGGAACCCAAAAATAAAGGCCTTGTTGGACGCTACCCAAGCCCATCAGTTTGCCAGTCGAACGGGCCTAGAAGAAACACAAGTTGGAATCAAGAATAAGGTGACAATCATTTGTTTTACAAACTTTGGAAACAGAAATGAGGTTGAAATGAAAAGTAGGGACAAAAAGGACATTGTGTAGGGTGACACAATTACTAAGGTGGACATCACCAATATCAGTGACGGAGGTCAGAGTTCCATTCGGAAGACGAATGGACAGAGATCGGTGATGGGAATAAATTTTGGAAAAATATTTTTTGTCGCAAATAATGTGATCACTGGCACCCGAATCAATAATCCATGCAGTCGGAGATAAGGAGCTGGAAAAACAAAAAGAAGTACCTGCAAAATTGGCAATTTTGTCAGGAGTTGGGCATCAGTGAGCTGAGAATTGGACCCATCTGGAACAGAAACAGCGTTAGATGTCACATTTTTGTCCAATTTTTCTTTATCAGCTGGTTTCCCGTGCAATTTCCAGCATCAATCTTTAGTGTGATTTGTTCGTTTGCAATAATCACAATAAAGATTATTTGGACCGTTGGATCGGCCGCGGGAACCATTTGGACCGTTGGATCGGCGAGAAGCGGGCGAAGAGCGCTGGCCGTTAGATTGGCGGACTGCAGGTGCAGTGGTCGCGCGGTGCGGGCCGTCTGATGAGCGCGCGGGGTCAAAAGAATAATGGCCGTCAGATGCGACTAGCGCATCTGAGCCGTCCGTGTCGAGAGAGGGTTGGAGGGGTTGAAGCGATTCGGTCTCAGAAAACCCTAGAGCCGAATTAGCGCTCCTGCCCCCAGACCCCCGAGCCACGAGAGCTCTCTGAGCGGCAGAGGCGCGAGCGGTTAGGACGACCGAGTCGCCGATCCGAAGATATTCGGATGAAGCCAATCTGTGATGTTCTTCCTGAAAAGCAAGATGGAAGAGATGGCGCAAGGAAGGAGGCGGTTCCATGGCCAGAATCTGCGAACGAAAACCACTGTAAGTTTCATTTAACAACAATAAAAAATGAATAACCCGGTTGTGTTCTTTGATTTTCTGGTATTGGCGCAACGTGGAATCGGGGGCTTCAAGTTTCTCTTCAGCTTGATCGTGTTCGTTGCATAAGGCAGCGAACCGATGGAAGAATACGGAAACCGAGAGGTTTCCTTGTTTCAGATCGATCAAAGAGCGATCGATCTGAAAGAGGCGCACCCGATCCGTGCGGCCGTACATCTCGCGGAGATGGTCCCATAAAATCTGAGCATCTTCTGTCGGGGGAATTCCGGCGGCCACATCTGGTGAGATCGTGTTCCCAATCCAGGTCCGAACCAATTGGGAGCATTTGCGCCACTGTCGAGCGAGGCGGGGATCCGCCGGCAGAGGGACAGAGCCGTCGAGAAAACCATCTTTATCCTTCGTGAGAAGGGCACGGCGGAGGTCGCAAGACCAAACTGGATAAGTGTCGGCGCCGGTGAGAGATTGAGCCACCAATCGAAGTTCGGGGCCGTCCGAAATGGCGGTGTAGAGAGGATCACCAGGCTCAATGCGATTTTCGGCGGCAGCGGAAGGGGGAACGACAAACGGGTAAGGGAACGGGTAGGGATTGCTACCCGAACCCGAACCCGAGCCATTGGCGGGACTCAAAAATTGGGGAAAGGTGGGAAGCGGGTAGCGATTGCTACCCGGATCCGGAGAAGGTGACCCGCCCGAGAAGGAGGGTTGGCTCAGAGTGGAAGAACCCAGGCCAGAGGTGTTGGGCCCCGTGGCTGGGTCAGGCCCGGGACTAACAGCTGGTATGGTGGGCTGGGTGGAGAGGTGAGAGGGGCGAGAGACAGGCTGATAAGGGCCTGTTTGGGAGAGGTAATAGGGAGCCCATGATAAAGGTTGGCCGAAGGAGGGAGCCCATGGGGTGGGGTTGTGCACGGGGAGAAGGGCAGAGGCAGAGGAAAGGCTCGGAGAGGTGCCCAAAGAGACCCCAGAGAAGCCAGGAAGGAAGACATCATCGTGCTCGGTGATATCCTCAATTTCAGGGGCATCGGGAGTAGAGGTAACAGGCTTGGAGGACTTCGGCATAGTGCAGGTAAGTGGTTAAGTGATTAAGGAAAAAAAAATGGTTCTGATTATCTGATTTCCACACCGGAGTGCTAACGTGTTTTGCAGGTAGAGGCAAAAAAATGAGAGCAAAAGAGGGCAGAAAACGTTCAGAAACCAAAGGAAGAGGGCGGAAGCGAGAGAGGAGAAAAAAAAACTAGGCTCGTGATACCATGTCACAAACTAAAGAAGAGTGAAAGCATGAGAGTTTTGGAAAAGGTATATTGCTTTTCTTGAGAAAAGATGTATAGGACACGTTCCTTTAATAATAAGGAAACGGACCAAATAAAGAAATAATATAAAAAAGAATATTCACGTTGCTAATTATACAAACAATACCTAAAGTGGATAACTCTAAAAAGAAAAATATATCTGGCTAATATGGGAAAATATACATGCGTATCTCCAACACTAGTAAACAATAAAATTAGAAAGAACAACAAACTACTTTGCAAAATGCATGAAATAGCACAAATTTTAATCTCTATGTTTCTATTCTTACTAGTTCATTACCATCTATTTTCTCTTATGACTAAATAAAGCCAAAATCTAAGGAGTTCAGTAGGATCAGTCTCTTTTTCCAAAAATTTAATATACTAACAAAGTTTAAGTTTAAATGTAACATCGTTTCATTTGTGGACATATATCCCTTTGAAAATTACTATTCTCACCTATGGGGGCAATGACACGTGTTGAAAATGAATTGTCCTACATTATTTAATTTTTTTGGTTTCCTTTATAAAATGAAATATTTATTTTCTTCCTTATGAATCGGTTTAGAGAGAAAAAAATTCGTAACGAATATTCACCGTCACCTTTGTAGGTGATAACTCTTATGGCCAGCTACGCTCTCTCGTATTATGTACAATAAACTAGAAATAGCAACAAATGAAATCCTTTGGAATGTGGAAGAAGCACAGAAATACAGATTACTACATTGCTTTTTCTTTCTTTTTCTGTTTTCTTTTGTGAAAGAACCATCAGAATCATTTTCGCAAAATACATAAAGTACAAGCAAAAAAAAAATAAAAAAATAAAATAGACATGAAAAGAGAGAATGGACTATAGGAAAAAGTTTGTTTAGAAGGAAAAGTAGAAAAACCCAAACTTAAATTTTCTAAGAAAGAACACTCATCGAAAATTAAGAGAATCAAAAGTCTTTGATAATTGAGTATGGAAAGAAAAGACATTGTCAATCATCTATTACAATTCGTTTTCGTAGTTGTTTCTGTTTACCTATGCATTGATTGGTAATTTTTAAGCGTAACAAAATAAAAGAAAAATGTCTTCCACTGATGAGCGCCATGAATGGTTGAGATATCAATTTATCACTAATGTTGCAACATCACTACCATCACTTCTTGCCATATATAACTTGCAAGCTAATATAGTAAATAATTTATGCTTTGATTCCGTGCTTTTAGATTTTCCATTAAAGATAATCTACAGTAGATTCTTGCCTCCTTATCAATTAGGACGGCCTATTAAATGTAAGTTGTAGAAAAACATGGTAAATAATTAATGTTTTGGTTCCATCTTTTAGATTTTATATTGAAAATCAATAAATAACATTATCTTGTTTCTTCTATCAACTAGAATTTTAAAAAATAAAATAAAATATGAATATCACATTCTTTAACCTATAAATATTCCAATTCAGATTATCAAAATCTATAAATTATTACTTTCGCTCTCAAAAGGAAAAGAAACCATGAAATCTCTCCATATTTCTATGGTGCTAATTATATTCCTCTATCTTGATATTGGTGAGTACTTCATTGTCTCTATGTTTTGTTCTACATTCTAATTTATTGAATTTCGTTCCATTGGTTTGTAAGAAACGGTGTTGATCTTTAGAAACTCTCTGTCTAACCAACTGTGAGGAGATCTACCTGTTGGCTAGTCTAAAGAGTGTCTTGATTGCAGGGATTTGGGTCATGGCAAACATGCATGTCTGTCACAAAGTTGAGAAGATTACTCACTGCACAAGCCTGAAATGCAACTTGTGTGTACACAAATATGGGCACCTTGGTAGAGGTGTCCGTGGATATTGTAATAGAGCTGGTTGCTTTTGTTTCTATCCTTGTTAACTTATTATCATCTATTAACTAAATAAAGCCAAAATCTCGCTCTCGTCAAAGGAGTTTAATAGTGCTTTAAAAAGCTCAATTCTTGTTAATCAAATAATAGATATAATGTGATATTAAAGTTTAAATTTAAGTGTGGCATTCCTTTTACTTGTAGACAAAGACTCTTGTAGGAAATATTTTTTTTCTCATACTTAGAGTGAGGCGTATTAAAATCAGCACATCCTTTCTAAGACGAAAGAATTGCTTCTCTTCTTATTAGTTAGTTTTAAATAATTAAATGAGCTTTCTAACTAATAGCTTTTACTGCCTTCGTAAGTATTAGCTCCACCTCTTGCTACCACTTTGATTTCTAGTGAACAACATGATAAGATCTTCTAAGATGAGAAAGATACAGAAAATGGAAATTATTTCATTTTCTATAGAAGAACCAACAAACTATTTTTACAAAATGCATGAATTGCACTCAAACGATGGTAAGAAAACCCAACATGATCTAGATGCTAATGACAAGTAGAAAAAATAAAAATGGTACGTAGTTTTCTAGAATTAGAACATGGTCTAGGGTGCAATTAGTTGTCCATGCAGTCATTGAATTGGCCATAACGGGCTTTCTATGAACTATAAGTTTTTCGCTGACATCCTTTGAAAAAGACATACACAAGCAGTTTCAATAAAAAAAAGTACTCGGTCATAGATAACTGGATGAAGAACTAATCTCACTCCTGATAGTGGTAAACCCGAAAAACAAAAACTATAAATTAAAATAAAAAATTCTTCCATTGATGAGCATTATGAATGGCTGAGATATCAATTTATCATTAATGTTATATCATCTCTAGCATCACTTCTTTCCATATTTAGATTGTATGATGATATTGTGCATATGTGTGTGTGTATATATATATATATATATAATATTTTAGAAAATAAGGACAATATCCTAACAAATTTTATTAATAATAATAATATTGAATATAATAACCATATCTTAAGTACAAAAGATAAAATATAAGTATACTTCTTAAAAAAAGGCAAATTGCTTACATATCAAATTGTTACATAAAACATAAAAAAGAAAGCATGAAATATGTTAAGTAGCACATATGCTTAACCTTATGATGGGTTATACTTATCTAATCCTAATTGATCTTACATAAAAACAATGAGACATGGGCAAGGCAAAAGGCTAGGATGCTCAGAAAGTCTTATATTTTGGACTACAAGCCCATAATTAGCAAAACAATTAGCAATTGCATTCCCTTCTCAATATACATATTGCACTTTCATAGATGCAAAATCATAGATATATATTGACAAATAACATACTTCAATTTTCAAGGAGTTATTTATTTTTTAAGTGGACATTGGACTAGATAAAAGGAATCTAATTAAATGATATTAGGTACTTGATTCTATTCTTGACATATCTTAAGGCCTTTCAACAAGGTTTATGCTTTGGCATTCGCACTACTATTTAGTACTAACTTGATTGAAAAAGTCATGATGATGCTTTCATTATAATTTGTAAGTATTTCCCCTCTAGCATTTTGTCTCATGATACTTAAACCATCTATATATAACTTGTACTATCCCACTAGTGGATGTTGCCATTTAACCTAAACTCCTCTTTAAAAATGAAGTTGAACCATAGGAACTTTCAATAAACATAATAAGACTTAATTAAGAAAACTAACTTGGACCTTAACTTAGATGAGAGTAGACAACTATGGCATCCAATGTGTAACATCCTTGTTAATTTTGTATTAGGACATACTTTTTTCATTGTGTTTTGCCCAATTCCTAGCTAGCCAAATCTTCCTCTTAATAATACTACCCAAGATGGCAATAATAGCTTAGCTATGATTATATCATGATGCCTCTAAATACCGCAAAAAAATAAGTTTAGAAATAGAATTAAATTGAACTAATATTTGAAGTATGTCACCATATGTCCTTCAAATCCATTGCACCAATATGCTGTGTATGAATATATGATCCATAATCCTCCTTCTAGGCCATCTCATAATAGTAACACTAAAAGCTATTTGTATTCATATAGTATATAACATATGTTTTGGTCCACGCTTTTAGATATTCTATTAAAGATAATCTATAATAAATCCTTACTTTCTTACTAATCAGGATGGCTTATTAAATGTAAGTTGTCGAATATAGTAAATGATTAATGTTTTGGTTTCATCTCTTAGATTTTCTATTGAAAATCTACAAATAATATTATTTTATTTTGTCTTTTCAATCAATTAGAATTTTAAAAATCAATATATGAGTATCACATACTCTAATTTATAATACTCTTATTCTTATTATCAAATCTAAAGACTATTACTTCCACCATTCTCAAAAGGAAAAGAAAACCGTGAAAACTCTCCATATTTCCATAGTCCTAATAACTGTTCTCTAACTTGGCCAGTACTTCATTGCCTATCTATATTTTGTTCTACTATTTAATCTATAGAACTTCATTCCATTGGCTAATAAGAAACAATGTTTAGCCTAAAAAAATCTCTAGACATACTAAGAGCTCTACTTTCATTTAGTTCCTTTTTACCCTATAATTTCCAAAGAACTCGATTTCATTTATAATAAAACAATAGATCTATTTTTTTTTTTGGATTATTCTTTATCATAATGCGGGTAAACTGTACTTCAGGTGAGAAACAAATAATTTGGGGGACTTTATGGTCATTGTCTATCTTAAGGAAAGATCGTTGCACGTCTTTTGAGACGAAGACTGCCGACCATTCTTTAAGGTGGGGTTGGAGATTGTGGTTTCTGAATCGACTCATGATGTTTTGAAAAGAATCCTGATATGGGCGGAAGAAATAGAACAGGTGATTGGTCCTTGCAGCGACCGATCGTCCAGAATCAGGGGAAGAAACTACCTCTTTCCCCTTCTGTTTAAGCTTTCCTACACGGCCGTGCACTCACTCCCGCATGGAGCAAGCGGGTGAGTAAAGTAGATGACTTTTAACACCGGCTTCCCCTTTACCTCGACTTTTACATACGTTAAAGTTGTAGCTCTGCCTATGTCACTCTTATTCCTTCTTCGTAAACTTTATACACAAGTGATAATAGATTGAGTCTTCTTCCGATCGATCTGTGTTTTATCAGCTTTCACAGGCTTTCAAGCGCAATTTGCCAACGCACCAATGTGATAGAAAAAAAAAATGTTAAGGAAGAAGTAGAACCGTCAGTAATTAAAGGCTTGATTCAGCAAAGCACGAAAGCATTTACATAAGACTGAGAAACCATGACACCAAGAGGGATTCAACATAACTTCAGAGGACACATATTCAATACAATCAGATATTTCATGCATCAAACGTCGATAAGCTAGAGTCTAGGAGATTGCCGCGTCACCTGAAAAAGGTATCAGAGCAACATTAGATAGCGTAAAAGTCTAAAATTTTCCTTTTCAAAGAATCACCAACATTCCACAGATAAAGAGCCCACCTTATGGAGACAACAGCTATAGCTTCATCCTTTTTGTTGGTCGCAATGTCCTTTAACGGGTTTAGGGATGTACGAGCAGGCGTTGGGGGCCGAAGGCGGCAGTGGTCGACGATTTTGTGGAAACGAAACGCTGTTGGCCACATGGAACTGCGGCGCCGGTACCCGATGTGGTGGAGATGACAAATTGTTTGCACCCGGTGTTAACTTCTGGTCAGTGAGAAGCCTCGTAGCTGCGAGAGGCTGCGTGCCAGAAATCAAGAAACAAAGGAAGATTACCAACACTGCAGCTCCACAAAGACCCTTTCCCCAGGTGAGCATGAGCGAGAAAAAGGAATTCAGAGGGAATGGAAGGAAGGATGGAAGGATGATCTCCATGGTTGATATCAAAGGCGAAGGATGTGAGGTACAAATCTCGGAAGTGGAGGGATTTTAGCGAAGACTCGAGAAAGAAATGTGGCTTAAATAGTTGAACTACATGGAGAGATGGAGGTATAATACAATCGGGCTCCTTGTCTCTTGGCCTCAGATAAATAAAGGAGCATCTGGTGGCGGATTGTTGTAAAGCCCTTGCCGCTAGTCACATGCAGCGCATTACTAGTTATCATGTCGATGATAGTGGCAATGATTTACTTTTTCTTTTCTTTTCTTTCTTATGATGGTACTTACGCCGATTATCTCCTGATAATTATACAACTAGCATATGGACGTGTGAGCAGAGTCATTCCCAAAAGGTTGATAAGGTTTATATATGTTTAAATATAAAATTTCCATCTCTAACTCTTTTCCCATACTAAGCATATTTTTAACTCAAATACAAATAAAGTGAAATAAATGCCCCTTATACACTGAAATATATTTTAAAGATTCAAGGTTGAATGAAAGTTATAGTAAATCAACATTATCTTTAATATCTTATTATAGTTAAAGGTATAACCAAAAACTTATTTAAAAATTAGAGGATTTTTTTATTTATATTTACCTTAAAGCTCCTTTTCTAACATGGGATTCACATACTACACACAACTTAAACCACTCAAGGCTGGAGAAGATATAAATTTTGGACCTTAGTATACAAATGAAAAGTTTTGAAGTTGTTTTTGAGTCGGCCAAATTGCGTAGTCTCGGCAAAACGCATTAATTTGCAAGTAGTGTTTCAGAATAATCTTCTTTCTAGTTTTGAGTTCCAGGGTTCACAACACACATTTATCTACGATGAGCAAACACAAAGTTATCTTTTTGGGTAAATAAAATAAAATGTTGAAATGTAGCTTATCTCCAATATTATTGCTTCTAATATGATATTAGGTACAAGTTATAATTGAGATACTCCTTTAATTATCAATTGAGCCTTTGTTAAAGGTTTTTCCATACTCAAAGTAAGAAGGCTTGTTAAAATTTAATGCGTATCTCATATTTTTTTTTATTTAGTGTAAACAATAAACAAAGAGATAAAAGATAAAAATAAAAAGTGAAAGCTAACCATTTGAAGAACCATTCTTAATGCGCATGCCAACCAAAAACAAGAGATTTAGGTTTTACCTTTACCTTTTGCTTTTGCTTTTGCTTTTGCTTTCCCTAACCATGCGGAGAGCAATTGGTTTTCCCGCGCGCCAACCAAAGAGATCATGAGGCGTGCCATTCAAAGGCATGTCTTTTGCTTCTTTATTTAGAGAAAACAATAAACAAAAGGTTAAAAAACAAAAAGGTAGAAGCTAACCATGTGGAGAAACATTCCTTCTCCCGCATGCCAACCAAAAAGGAAATCATGGACGCGTTATGCGTAGCTTTTTGAGGAGACACGAGCACATGCCCAGGTCTCTTTTTGAAGGGCATGCTATTCAAAGGTTTTGCTGTGTGCTTCTTCCTTTTCCTGCGTGGGGATGAAAATGAGAGTAAAAAAACAAGCGAATTACGTATAGGTATATTCTAGGGCATCTAATCGTGTTCTATCTATCCGTGAGTGGTGATGCAATATGATGAATCCTTCAAAAAATGGTATCAGGATGAGATTGATGTTTTTGATATATGACCATTTGTGAGTCAAATAAAAAATTTTAATGAAGAAAATGATAGGTTAAAGATGATCAAAAGTTTTGCTGTTATTAGATTGAAGATCAGACCGAGTAAATCAATTGTGGGGGTCATGTAAATAATACTGCTCAAATTGAGGCATCAAATGATGAAGAATAGCGGAAATATTAGACCTTAAAAGTAAAGACTGAGATGGACAGTCAAGAAGATCCAGAAGAGATAAGATGACGTATTCCAGTTTACCGGGGAGAAAGGACAGATTGTAGATTATCTTTGAAAACTGACCATTTGGAGAACCATTCCTTTTCCCGCATCTCAAACAAAGAGGAAATCATGAGGCAGCTTTTCTCTCCGGTGATAGAATCACCTTCCCAGCTCTTATGAAGCGCAAGCCATTCAAAGTTTAGCTTTTTGCTTCTTAATTTAGTGAAAACAATAAACAAAAAGAAAGAAAATGTGAACACGTCGTTCCTTAAAAGCTGATAGATATCCTTTTTTTCCTCAAGCAGATAATAAAGAAAAAATGACCAGAAAAAAAAAAAGATTAAATGGTTGGCCTGGCAAATTTTTTTCTGCAACATATTCATGAAAATAAAGAAAATGATCTTTGGATGTAAACCTTGTTGATTTTGTGGAAACGAAACGCTGTTGACCACTTAGAAATGGGGCGCTGGTACGCGATGTGGTGGAGATGACAACTTGTTTGCACCCGGTGTTAACTTCTGGTCATCCAAAAGCCTTGCAGCTGCTAGCCGCTGTGTGCCTGAAATCTGGGAGATAGTGCTACGTCACCTGAAAAAGGTTACATAGCAACGTGAGATAGCATATAAAGAATTCATTTCAAAACCTTAAAAGTATTAAATAAAAAAATTTCACTTATAAGTTTAAGGACATATTTTTATGCTTTCAATATGAGACATATCTATCTTTAATATTTCATCTACTTGCATGTTGATACAAGTTTTGCAAGTGAATTGGAGCCCAGCTTTAGAGTGTAAGAGATTACAAAACAAAGGCCCATCATTGACTTTAATATCATATAAGAATGTGAAAATCCATTTCAAAACTTCAAAACATTAGATAAAAAAACACCCTAGCTCATTCTCGCGTTTAACACACAAACATTCTATAGACAAACAACCAACCTTACGAAGGTGACAACTATAGCTTCATTCTCGTTTGTGGCTACGTCCTTTAGCCGGTCAAGGATGTACGTGCAGGTGTTGGAGGCTAACGACGGCAGTGCTCGATGATCTTGTGGAAACGAAACTCTGTTGGCCACATAGAAATGCGGCGCTGGTACGCGATGTGGTGGAGATGACAACTTGTTTGTACCTGGTGTTAGCTTCTGGTCATCAAAAGCCTTGTAACTACGAAGAGGTTGTGTCCAAAATCTTAAAATATTATGCAAAAGAATTTCATTACTTATAAGTTCAAAAGTTAATCCTCGTATTTTTAATGTTAGACAACACTAATTTTTAATATTTTCCTTCACTTGCATATTAACACAAATATTACAAGTAAATTGAAGCACAATTTTGGGCCATAGAAGAATATTACAAAGCAAAGGACCATATTACAATATGTATGTCAGCATGTAAGTGAATTAAAACTCAATTTCAGATCATAGAGGATTACAAAATAAAGGCTCATTTTTAGATTTGATACCATATAAGAGTATCATATAAGAGTATCAAGGCTCATTTTAAAACTTTAAAATATTAGGTAAAAAAATCTCATCACTTATAAACTTAACAACTTATGTTTTTAATATGAAACAACAGCCCGTTCAACACATCAATACTCTACAAACAAAGTCCTTTACCCGGTCAAGATGTACGTGCAGGTGTTGGAGGCTGATGACGGCGGTGCTCGATGATCTTGCGGAAACGAAACTCTGTTGGCCATTTAGAAATGCGACGATGGTACGATATGTGGTGGAGATGACAACTTGTTTGCACCCGGTGTTAACTTTTGGTCATCCAAAAGCCTTGCAGCTGCGAGAGGCCGTGTGCCCGAAATCTGGGAGATAGTGCCGCGTCAACTACCAGAGCAACGTTAGATAGCGTAAAAGACTAGACTTTTCCTTTTCAAAGAATCACCAACATTCTACAGATAAGTAGCCGATCTTATGGAGACGACAGCTATAGCTTCATTCTGCTCGTTTGTGGCAACGTCCTTTACCCGGTCCAGGGATGTACGTACAGGCGTTGGAGGCTGAAGATGATCTTGTGGAAACGAAACTCTGTTGGCCACATAGAAATGAGGCGCTGGAACGCGATGTGATGGAGATGACAGCTTGTTTGCACCCGGTGTTAACTTCCGGTCATCCAGAAGCCTTGCAGCTGCGAGAGGCTGTGTGCCAGTAATCAAGAACCAAAGGAGGATCGCCACCATTGCAGCCCTGAAAAGAGCTTTCCCCGGGCGAGCATGATCGAGAAACATGAATTCAGAGCGTGTGGAAGGAAGGAAGGAAGGATGATCTCCATGTTGATATAAAAGGCCAGTCTCGGTTGAGGAGACTTTAGCGAAGACTCGAGGAAAGAAATGGTGGGTTAAATAGCTTCGTCCACTTGCACTAAATAAGGAGACGGGGTATAATATGTAGTGTTTGTTTTGTGTACTTTGTGTAACATAATCGGGCTGGTTGATGTATGTCCCCGGACGTCCCGTTCAACCTTGGCCTCGGAGAAACAAAGGAGTATCTGGTGGTCGGATTGGTGTTATAAGGCCCATGTTGAGGATATTGGCAAATGATTTTCTTTTCTTTTCTTTTTTTTTTATTTGATGATGATAATTATACCGACTATTCCCTTACAAGTGTACAATTAGCATATGGATGTGTGAATAGAGTCACTTCAAAAGATTGATAAATGTTAAAAGTGGGTGTCATTCTATATTAAAAGTAAGAGGATGAACTTTAGTCTTATAAATGATGAAATTTTTCTATATAAAACTTTAAGGTTTTAAAATTAGCTCTCATATTTTTGTATGATATTAGGATTGGGGATAGATCTTTGTTTTATAATCTATCATACCTTAAAGGTTGGACTTCTTTTCACATATAATGCTTTTGTTAGCATATATGAGAAAAAGTGTTAAAAGTAAGTATTGTCTTATATTTGAAGTAAACAAATGAATCTTAGCTTTATAAATAATGAGATTTTTCCAGCATGTGAAGCCAAATTCCTCTAGGATAGCTTTTTTCTAATTATTCTAAAAATGCACCAAGAAAACGAAATAAAAATTAGATATTCAGGAGCTTAGAGTCAGCTAACGAGGTGAAGGCAAATTCCCTTGAGGAAATTCCTTGCTAAACAATGATGTAGCAGCATTGCTTTTTATCAAACAATGATGTATTCTCTATCTAATTCCTTTGTAGTTGATATCTTTCTTTTTTCTTTTTAACTATACAAAATCTTTATATATAACCGTTAACTACACAAGGGAAAGTTTGAAATATATCTTAAGTTGACACCATTTATAATATTATATTAAACTAAATGTGGTCTTTTCCAGTTTTCAAACACACTAAATATACAAATTTTTAAGTGTTTAGAGATCTCGTTTATATAGAAAAATCAACCTTTTGTAGTTGATGGTTGTTCTCACATGCTCTTGAATTTGACCCTTTTTCTCTTCATTAACATTGACGTTTTCTCTTTGTTTAACAAGTAGAATATGCGGGTCTTGTGACTGTAGTGGGGAAAGCTCCGAATTAGTTGTGTTATTGGATCCGACCAAGCTACCATGGGCAACAGACTTGACACATATACAGTATCCATAGAAGCAAGATGGTCAACAAGTTCAATTGTCGTTCACTCAAAGGAATCTTGATCTTTTTTCTACTCCTTGGATGGTTTTCAGTGCGTGACAATAATACCCAAATGATCGGCTAGAACGCAAACTTTTCTGAAGAAATAGAATCGACCTTAATCTTCTCAAGAAATGTTAATCAACCCAAGGTCCCACAAAGTCCCTTTGAAGGGTATGCCTTCAGTTTTGCACTTCTCAAAACGTAGGCCTTTTGCTTTTTGCTTCGAGAATGCCTACGGACGTGGTGAAAATAAGAACATAGATAAAAATATGGTATGTGAGAACCATCGGTTTTTTCCCATGCCAATATCAAAGTTTTGCCTTTTGCTCTCGCCGAAAGCTAACCATGTGGTTAACCATTGGTTTTCTCAACCAAAAACGAGATATCAAAGTCTTCCTTTTCGTTTTCGCCGAAAGCTGACCATGTGGAGAGCAATTTGTCTTTTGCTTCTTTGTTTAGTGTAAACAACAAACAAAGGGATAAAAAAAACAAAAACAAAAACAAAAAACAAAAGAAAAGTGGAAGCTAACCATGCGGAGAACCATTCCTTTTCCCGCATGCCAACTAAAAAGCGAAAGATTAAAGTTTTACCTTTTGCTTTTGTTTTTGCTTTTGCTTTCGCCGAAAGCTGACCATGTGGAGAGCAATTTGTTTTGTGGCATGCCAACCAAAAAGAAAATTATGAGGCATGTCATTCAAATATGTCTTTTGCTTCTTTATTTAGTGTAAACAACGAACAAAAGGATAAAAAAACAAAAACAAAAATAAAAAACAAAAGAAAAGTGAAAGCTAACCATGCGGAGAACCATTCCTTTTCCCGCACGCCAACCAAAAAGCGAAAGATTAAAGTTTAACCTTTTGCTTTTGCTTTTGCTTTCTCTTTCGCTGTCGCCGAAAGCTTACCATGTGGAGAGCAATTAGTTTTCTGGCACGCCAACCAAAAAGAAGATCATCAGGCATGCCATTCAAAGGTATGTCTTTTGCTTCTTTATTTAGTGTAAACAATTAAAAAAAAGGATAAAAAGCAAAAAAGTGAAAGCTAACCATGTGGAAAACCATTCCTTTTCCCGCATGCCAACCAAAAATAAATCACGAGGCGCGCCGTACAAAGTTTTTTTCTTTTTTGAGGAGACATGAGCACATTCCCAGGCCATTCAAAAGTTCTGCTGTGCTTCTTCCTTTTCCTGCTGGAGTTGAAAATGAGAGTACATATATAAACTAATTTCGTGTAGGTATATTATAAGGCATCTAATAATTATTTATTTTAGTTTGTGATGTTACTAGAACATTATGTTGGCCCAAACTACTTTATAAATACTATGTTTGGGTAATGTGTGACTGTTTTGTTGTGAGTTCTATCTATACATGAATGGTGATGCAATCTAATAAATCCTTCCAAAAGGAGTACTGAAGTAACAAGATCAAACCAAAGATGATAGAACATGATAAATTCATATGAACAAAAAGGAAGATCGATGTTTTTGATATATGACTATTTATGAGTAAAATAAATATTTTTTTTGAGATGATCAGAGTTTTGGTGTTATTGGATTAAAGATCAGACCGATCAAATTGAGTGTAGTGGCCATGTAAATAATTCAGCTCAAATTGAGGATCAAATGATAAGAATGGCGGAAATATTGGTCCTTATTTTAAAGACTGAGATGGACGGTCAAGAAGATCCAAAGGAGATAAGATGATGTATTCCAGTTTACCGGGGAGAAAGGGGAGATTAAAATGATCCGTGAAAATTGACCATTTGGAAAAACATTCCTTTCTCGCATTCCAAACAAAGAGGAAACCGCAAGGTAGCTTTTTTCCGGTGATAGAAGATATAGGGGGTGAGAAAATTTGATATTTTTGTGGTACAGCCCCGCCAAACATGATCGAGAAAGAGGAATACATGCTTGTAACTTCCTCTGGTCAGAGGAAGAGATGGACAAGGGAGCCTTCTATTTGTGTGTGTGTGTGGGGGGGGGGCGGCGCGGGGAGAGGAGGGGAGGGGGAATATGTGGGTTTTGGGGTTGGGGGTGATAAGGGGTTGGGGGGAGGGAATGCGGGTTTTGGGGTTGGCGTGATAAGGGGCGCGGGGGGAAGGGGAGGGGGAATGTGTGGGTTTTGGGGTTGGGGGTGATAAGGGGTTGGGGGGAGGGAATGCGGGTTTTGGGGTTGGCGTGATAAGGGGCGCGGGGGGAAGGGGAGGGGGAATGTGTGGGTTTTGGGGTTGGGGGTGATAAGGGGGTTGAGGAGGGAAGGGGGGAATATGTGGGTCTCGGGGTTCGGGGTGATAAGGGGCGCGTGGGGTGTGATAAGTTCCGTCCATGTCACTGCTTTTTAAATTTGAATACTAATGTTGACACATCTTATAACAAGATGAAGACTACGATTTTGCACAACTCCGTGAAATTTTATTCGGGGATTGTAAGCAAAAAAGTATAAGGCATCGAAAATAGTGAAGAATAATGGTTTCACGTTTTACTTTAAGCCAAAATAATACAATGATATGCTACTTTTTATTTTCATTCTGTATTAAAATAAGAAAGTTTATTTCAAAATTTTAAAATATTAAGTAAGAAAATTTTATTACTTATAAATTTGAGGACTCATTATTCTTAAGTATTGTACATCAACTAAAGCTCAACTTCAAGGCATGAGAATTATAAAGCGAAGGCTTATCCTTAATTTTAATACTATATTAGAGTGTGAGAATCCATCTCAAAATTTTTAAATATTATGTAAAAAAATCTAATCACTTATAAACTCAAATATCAATTCTTATACTTCTAATATAGAACAACATTTATTTTTAATATCATGATATTTTAATATGATTATCTCCCCAACAACAAAGATAATCAACTAAGCAATGAAAGATTTTTATAGGGAGGAGAAATTAAAGGAACTGCGAGAATTATGAATGTTTCACTCTTTTCTTCAGCTAATTAGTAACTTATCTAGCAATATCCATTTGTTTAACAATAAAATTAAAAAAATGATAAAGCGTGAAAGAATTCTTTTACAGAGTACAGGTCCTACCCAAGCTGAAAAGACGTCGAAGGGGGCCAGTTCCCATTTAACTGAAGGAGGAACCGTCGCAAGACCGTTGTAGATGCGATTTCTGGTGGGTTCAAATTCAAAGATCGAGTCAAAGTACACCTAGCCTAACTCTAATTCCTACTGCCCACTCTTCTGGAAGAAACACATGAGCTTGGGCTCAATAAACATGATCCAGCCCAATAGAAAGCAAAACGTTTTTTAGAGATTATTGCGTACAGATCTTTTGGAAAGCTTGAATGAAGAAAGAGTTATTTGATCTCTAGCACACATCAAGACTAGAAGGAACCAACAAACTATTTTTGAAAATTGCATGCATTGACAGAAATTTAGTTACTAGCCTTGCTAGTTCATTACCATCTATTTTCTTTTGTAGCTAAATAAAGCCAATTCTTAAAGAGTTCAGTAGCACCAATTTAATGTTAAAGATGTCCCAATCTTTATTAGTCAAATCTAAAAATTTGACTCTGTACCAAAAGCATAATCCAAGTGCAATATCCTTTCGTTTATAAATAAATATGCCTTTGAAAAGTACTATTCTCACATCTAAAAGATAGCACATGTTGAAAATGATTTGTCCTATATTATTTAAATTCTTTTAGTTTCCTTTCTAGAATGAACTGGTTACTTTCTTTCTTATAAACCAGTTTAGAAAAAGAAAGAAACTTTCTACGACTACTACCTTCAACTTTGTGGGTGATAACTCTACCTCAAACTACCCTCTTTCTAGTTGTATATAATAAACCCTCTTCCTCTTTGTATATGACAAACTTTGATTTCTAGGATAATATTTTAAATAACTTTAAAAAAAAAAAAAAAAACCTAGGCGGTACCATGATATAACTTGTAGGATCATATAGTAAATAATTTATGTTTTGGTTCTTTGCTTAGATTTTCCATTAAAGATAATCTACAATAAATCCTTATTTTCTTAGCAATTAGGATGGCCTACTAAATGTTAGTTGTAAAGTATGGTAAATAATTTATGTTTTCTTAGATTTTCCATTAAAGATAATCTACAATAAATCCTTATTTTCTTGTCAATCGGGACAAATTGTATATGGAGGCACACATGGACATTGTAGTGGAATTTTTTTTTTTTTAAAGGATAGTACCCTAATTAATAACAAGGGTAGGTGTAATAACCATATATCAAAGAAGTACAAGGACAAAGTATAAGCCTAACCCTTAAAAAAGACAAAATGCCCTACATATCAAATTGTCATATAAAAACTTGAATGAAAGCATGAAATACATGGAATAGCACATTCACTTAACCCTATGGTGGTTTATAGTTACCTAGGCCTAACTGCTCTTGCATAAAAACTACTAAACATAGGCATGGCAATGAGCTAAAATGATAAAACAAATTCACATTTTGTATTGTATGCCCGTAATTAGCACAATGATATGCAATTGCATTTCTCTCATGATACATATGTTGGACCTTTGCATATGTTGGTATGATAGAGAGGCATTATCGAATGACATACTCTAGTTTCCATTGAGTTTTTCATTTTTTAAGCAAACATTGAACTAAATAAAAGGAGTCTTATTCAATTATATGGGGCATTTAATTTTATTCTTAACATATCTTAAGGCCTTCCAATATGGTGTAAGCTTTGGCATCCACACTACTACCTGGTGCCAACTTAATGAAAAAGCCATAATGATGCTCTCATCATGCTTTCTAAGTACTCTTCCTCCAACATTGTTTCCCATGATGTTAGAGCCATTCATATTCAATTTATATTGCAGCACTAGTAGAGGTTGCCACTTGACCCATTCTCCTTTTTGTAATAGATTGGAAACAATAGGAATTTTTAACACACATAATGAGATTTGATAAAAAAAAAAAAAAAAAAACCTACTTTAACCTTGACTTGTATAAGGGCAGATAGTTGGAGCATCCAATGCGTGACTTTTTTGTTAATTTTGTATAAAGACATACCTTTTCCATCATGTTTGGCTACATTTCTAGCCAACCAAATTTCCCTTCCAATAACACCTAACAAAATGACGATAATAGCTTATCTTTGATTATGCCATGAGGCCTTTGAATACCATTAAAATACAATATCAGTAATAGAGCTAAGTCTAATTGGTACCTAAAGTATGTCTCCAAATGTCTTCCAAATTCATTGCACCAATGCTCTATGCATGAATAAAGGATCCACAGTTTCCCTTTGGGTCATTTCATAGCAATAACACTTAAGAAGTCATTTGTATTCCCCTCCTTTGCATGTTGCATTCCATCGAGATATCCTCTATATGTTATGCCAGTAAAGCTATTTGCGTGTGTTTTTATTCTTGCTAGGGTATCACCATCTATGTTATGGGCTCCATTTTCTATCATAACTAAATAAAGCTAAAATTTAAAAGAGTTGAATATTATTAATCTCTCTTTCCCAATTGAAACTACATATCACACTATGATATCAGAGTTTGGATTTAATGTGATACTTTTCCACTAACAAACAAAAATTGCACAAAATGTACTTTGGTCATGCTCAAGGTGAAAATAAATGTTGAAGACACTATTTTACATTAACTAAATCTTGTCATACTATCTTCTTTAAAATGAATAACTTATCTTTCTCTTTTAAACATAAGGAAATAAAAGAATTTTTTACTAAATAGTTTACACCACATTCATTAATTGTAGTTCCAAAAAAACTAATGATAATTCCACCTCTTATTATTGTCTCCTTTAGAGAAATGTGAAAGAAGAAAAGAAATGCATATTACTATATTTTCTATGAAAAATCATGGATTAAGTTATTTTTGCAAATGCATGATTGCACTTAAATGATGTCAATATATAATGTTGAGGACAAAAATCTTACATAAAAAAAGATACAATCTTTGAATAATGTTTACATATAAAACAATGTTTCATCAACTTACAAACTCAATATGAGTTGGATTTTGAACTTTCTAACAACTAGGCTATAACTTAATGCAATTGAGTAAATTCGATTCTCCTTACAAGTATCATGCTGATATACTTGTGTTAGAATTTATAGTAAATAGCTTATATCTAATGGGTTCTATTACTTTTTTAGTCAACTTTTTTGGATTGAATAATAAGCTTTTTAATAGTTTAGTCAAAATTCAATGCAACACAATTTGAATATGAGTTTTATCTAATGAAGTTGGTCAAAAGAGACCCAACATAATCATATGACTACAAATACGTAATTGCCCAAAATTTCACCACTATCAGGGTCCCAAACCAAAGAAACTTAAATCCTTTAAATGAACTTTGCTCTCTAGTAATAATTTACGACTATTTTTGAAAAATGTGAGAATTGACAAATTTTAATCTCTATGTTTCTGTCCATGCTAGTTCATTAACATCTATTTTCTTTCATAACCAAATAAGGCCAAAATCTTAAAGAGTTAAATAGTATCGATTTAATATTAAAGATGGCCCAATCTTTATTAGTCAAATACAAAAATTTAATGCGGTAACAAACCTAAGTTGAAGTGCAGTATCCTTTCGTTTCTTGATAAATATCCCTTTGAAAAGTACTATTCTCGCAGCTAGGCGATAGCACGTGTTGAAAATGATTTGTCCTATATTATTTAAATCCTTTTTAAAATGAGTTACTTACTTCTTATAAAGCAGTTAAGAGAAAAGACAGAAAGTTTCTACCTCAAACTACCTTTGTGGGTGATAACTTAACTCAAACTACACCCTTCCTTTGGAATGTGAAAAAAGTAAGAGACATCCATATCACCACATTTTACTCGAAAGAACCATCAAATTATTTTTGCAAAATACACGAATTGCAGCAGGAACCATAAGTTCATGTCAAGAAGTACAAGCAAGAAAAGCAACATTGACGCAAAAAGAGAAAAACAGAAATAGGAAAAAAATTGTTTAGAGGGGAGACTAGACAAACCCAATAATGAATTCTCAAAGAAAGACAATCATTGAAAATTAAGAGAATCAAAAGTCTTTCGTAATTGAGTGGGGAAAGAAAAGAAAATTTAATCATCTTTTAGAATACATTTTCGCTTTGTTTTTATTTATTCTTATGCATTTATTTGGAAGTTTCTAAGCATAAGAAGATAATAATAAAAAAATGTTTTCCATTGATGAGAACTATGAATGATAGAGATATCGATTCATCATTGATGTTGCATCATCTCTATCATCACTTCTTTACATATATAGATTGTAGGATAATATAGTATATAACTTATGTTTTGATTCCATGTTTTTAGATCTCCCATTAAAGATAATCTACAATAAATCCTAACTTTCTTACCAATCAGGACGGCCTATTAAATATAAGTTATAGAGTATAGTAGATGATTAATGTTTTGGTTCTATCTTTCACATTCCTATTGAAAATCTAGAAACAATCTTATTTTATTTTATCTTTCTATCAATTAGAACTTTAAAAAGTATAAATATGAATATCATATACTTTAATTTATAAATACTGTATTTGTGATTATCAAAACTAAAGACTATTACTTCCATTCTCATAAGGAAAAGAATATCATGAAAACTCTATATTTCTATAATCCTAATAATTGTCCTCTATCTTGGTGAGTACTTCATTGTCTATATATGTTTTGTTGTACATTCGACTTTATAGAATTGCATTCCATTGGCTAATAAGAAACAATGTTTTGCCTCAAAAACTCTAAACTAAAAACTCCAGTTACATTTAATTTCTTTTTACCCTATAATTTCTAAAGAACTCGATATCATGTATGATAAAACAATAGATCTATTTTTTATGGATTGTTCTTCGTCATAAAGTTGGTAAACTACTTTTCAGGCGAGAAACAAACAATTTGGGGGACTTTATAGTCATTGTCTATCTTAAGGAAAGACGGCTGCACGTCTCACCAGAAGATGAATGGAATTCCAGACTGCCGACCATTCGTTAAGGTGGGTTTGCAGATTGTAGTTTCTGAATCGACTCGTGATGTTTTGAAAAGAAAACTGATATGGGCGCAAGAAATAGAACAGGTAATTGGTCCTTGCAGCGGCCGATCGTCCAGAATCAGGGGAAGAAACTTCTTTCCCCGACCTACGTCGGCCTTCAGTGTTTAAGACAGGAAAAGAATCTTGTTTGAGTGACTAGATGTTAAAAGCTTCTTGGACCTCCCTTCTATTTAAGCTTTCCTACACGGCCGTGCAGTCACTCCAACATGGAGCAGACATCCGAGTAAAGGTGGCTTTTAACACTTGCTTTCCCTTACCCCTTGACTTTCACATACGTTAGGGTTGTAGCTCTGCCTACGCCACTCTCATTCGTTCTTTGTAAATTTTATACACAAATGATAGTAGATTGGGTGCTTTATCAGCTTTCACAGGCTTTCAAGCGCAATTTGTCAACGAACCGATGCGAAAGAAAAAAAAATGATATTGAAGAAGTAGATCCATCAGTAATTAAAGGCTCGATTCTGCAAAGCACGAAAGCGTTTACATAGGACTTAGAAATCATGGACACCAAAAGGGATTCAACATAACTTCAGAAGACACATTTCTATACAATTAGATATTTCATGCAGAAAGCGTTGATGAGAGAGATTATTGCAGATAGTGCCGCGTCACCTGAGAAAGGTGTCAGAGCTACGTTAGATAGCGTAAAAGGCTAAAGTTTTCGTTTCCAAAAAAACACCAACATTCTACAGATAGACTGTCGACCTTAGGGAGGCGACAGCTATAGCTTCATTCTCTTCGTTTATAGCAATGTCCTTTAATGGGTCCGGGGATGTACGTGCAGGCGTTGGGGCCTGACGGCGGCAGTGGTCGTCGATTTTTTGGAAACGAAACATGTGGTGGAGACAACAACTTGTTTGCACCCGGTGTTAACTTCTGGTCATCTAGAAGCCTTGCAGCTGCGAGAGGCTGCGTGCTAGAAATCAAGAACCAAAGGATGACCACCATCATTGCAGCCCTGAAAAGAGCTTTCCCCGAGGCGAGCATGGTCGAGAAACAGTAATTCAGAGCGCATAGAAGGAAGGAAGGAGGGATGATCTCCATGATGATATAAAGGCGAAGGATGTGAGGTACGAGTCTCGGTTGAGGAGGGATTTTAGAGAAGACTCGAGGAAAGAAATGGTGGGTGTTAAATAGGTTCGTGAACTTGCACTAAATGGGGACACCGGTTATATTATTGTAGTAGTTTGTTTGGGTATTTTGTATATAATCGGGCTGGCTGATGAATGTACAGTAGTTTAGGCCCATCCTTGTAGTCTTTTCCACTGTGTACATGCTAGAAGGCTTCGTTTTCTTTTATTCCTCCCTCGCATGTGCTCGCAAATAAATTTATTTGCTCTGTTTTGCCAAAAGGTTGTGCCGCCTCCAGCCGACCCTTCAAGAAAATTGTGAGGGGGGAGGTGGGGTTGGGGGGGAGGGTGGGACCTCGGAATATACAGTCCAATAATTGTTGTTATAAAGGAATACCGAGTGACTAATTTTTTTTATAAGGCCGTGGACCTTATGCTAGAATCACATGCAGCCCATAAACGTGTGATCATGTTGAGGATGTTGGCAAATGACTTACCTTTGTTTTACATGGTGATGGTACTATCACCAATTATCTCCTAAAAAGTGTACAATTAGCATATGCATGTGTGAACGAAGTCATTCCCAAGAGATTCGTAATGATTATATATGTTTTATATAAAACTTTTATTTCTAACACTTTTTATATACTAAGCATATTAGACTCAAAGTTAAATAGGGTAGAATGAATATTCTTCATACACCGGAGTATATATTAAAGGTTCAAAGTTGGACAAAAATTGTAATAAATAAACATTATCCTTAATATTATATCAAAAGACTTAAAGACATAACCCAAAAACTTATTTAAAAATTAAAGAGTTTTTTCATTTAAGTTTACCTTGTAGCTCTCATCTTGTAATGTATGATTCTTGTACTACACACAACTTGAATGGCTCAAGGCTACAAAAGATATAAATTTTGGCCCTTAGTATATAAACAAAAAGTTTTGAAGCCCTTTTGTGTCAGTCAAATTGCATAATCTTGGCAAAAAGCATTCATTTGCAAGTAGTCTTTCAAAATAATCTTCTTTGTAGTTTTGAATACCAAAGTTCACAACTTTCTTTTAGCTACAATGATCAAACAAAAGTTTATCTTTTTGGGTAAATAAATGTTGAAATTTAGCTTGTCTTCTATATTATCAATATGTTAATCTATTGTATTACTTATATGTGAAAGTATTACCTCATTTTATGAATCCATTCTAAAGAAAAAAGGTTAGTATTCTAATATTGTATTAGACACAAGTTATAATTGAGATATTCTTTTAATTGTGAATTAATTTTTTGTTAAAAGTGTTGGAGGCTTGTCAAAATTTAATTAGTTCCTTATATTTTTTATATTTTAAAATGCTGAGTTTCTGTTTTGGTAAATAAAGGGAGAGGAGGGTGTATATCAGACCTGTAATTTCTTACTACCAACTGAGTTAATGTACTTATCCATTAAAATATTGAGATATTTAAAAATAAAAAACTATTTTCGAAGGAAAGTTGATAAAGAAAATATCAAATCTCCTCACACGAATGCCAAAGTAATGCGTTTTGGCATGTGAAGTCAGATTCCCTTAGCATAGCCTTTTTAATATTATTCTGAAAATGCACCAAGCAAAGGAAATAAAAATTAGATAAAATTAGATATTTACGTGTTCAGAGTCAGCTAATGAGGTGATGTCGAATTCTCTTGAGGAAATTCCTTGTTAAACAATGGTTTGGTAGCATTGCTTTTAATTAAACAAATGATGTATTCTCTGCCTAATTCCTCTGTAGTTGATTTTTTTTTTAACCAAATAAAATTTGTATATATAACCTTTAACTACACAAGGTAAGGTTTGAAACATATCTTAAGATGACACCATTTATAATATTATATTAAACTAAATATGGTATTTTCTGTTTAAAATTCATTAAATGTACAAATTTTTAACTATTTTATATATCTTGTTTAAAAAAATCAAATTTTACATTTTACTTTCGCGGAAAGCTAACCACGTGGAGAACCATTAGTTTCCAACAAAAATGGGTTTTTCCTCTTGCCATTCAAATTTTTACTTTTGCTCTCGCCGAAAACTAACCATGTGGAGAAACGTTGCTTTTCTCGTATGCCAGCCAAAAGCTAATTGTCGCCTATTCTATTAAACTCAGCACTAAGTTTATAAGAATCTTGATCGTGAGATTTGGAATTTGACACCCACGTGGGACATGAGTTGTAATAAATAAAATTTTACTTTTACTTTTCCCGAAAGCTAACCATGTGGAGAACCATTAGTTTTACCGCATGCCAACAAAAAACGAAATATTGAAGTTTTACCTTTTGCTTTTGCTTCCGCCGAAAGCTAACCATGTGGAGAGCAATTGGTTTTCCCGCATGCAAATCAAAAACGAAATATCAAAGGTTTACCATTTGCTTTCGCCGAAAGCTAACCATTTGATGAACTATTACTTTTCCTGCATGCCAACCACAAACGAAATATCGAACTTTTACCTTTTGCTTTCGCCGAAAGCTAACCATGTGGAGAGCCATTAGTTTTCCTGCATGCCAACCAAAAGGAAGATCATGAGGCATGCCACTAAAGGTTTCCTTTTTGCTTCTTTATTTAGTGTTAACAATAAACCAAAGGACAAAAGCAAAAAACTGAAAGCTAAACATGTGGAGAACCATTCCTTTTCCCTCACGCCAACCAAAAAGGAAATCATGAGGCGCACCATACAAAGTTTTCTGAGGTGACACGAGCGCATTCCCAGTTCTTTTTTTGAAGGGCATGCCATTGAAAGTTCTGCTATGTGCTTCTTCTTTTTCCTGTGTGGAAATCAAATAAGAGTAAATATATAAACTAATTACCAATAGGTATATTCTAGGTTATCTAGGAGTTATTGCTTTTAGTTTATGATATGTCAGTATGACATTATGTTGGTGCAAACTCCTTTATATATATTGTGTTTGGGTGTGTGTGATTGTTTTGTTATATGTTCTATCTATATGAGAGTGGTGATGCAATTTGATGAATCTTTCAAAGTGAGAAGATCATAATCAAAGAGGATCAAAATGTGGTGAATTCATGTAGACAAAAATGAAGAAGCAGATTGTTGTTTTTGATACATGAGCATTTGCAAGTCAAATCAAAAGTTTTATTGAAGAACACACCAAGTTGAAGATGATCAGAAGTTTTGATGTTATCAGATTGAAGATCCAACCAGTCAAATTGGTTGTGATGGTCATGCCAGTCATTCACTCAAATTGAAGCATCAAACGACGAAGAATGGTGGAAATATTGGTCCTCAAAGGAAAAGACGATCAAGAAGATAAAGAAGAGTTAAATTGATGCGTTCCAATTTACTGGAGGAGGAAGGAGAGATTACAGATATGTGAAAACTGACCATTTAGAGAAACATTCCTTTTCCGCATCCCTATCAAAAAGGAGCTCATGAGGCAGCTTCTTGCCGGTGATAGAAGCACCTTCTCAGCTCTTTTGAAGCCATGCCCTTCAAAGTTTTGCATTTTGTTCTTAATTTAGTAAAAATAATAAACAAAAAGAAAGAAGAATGTCAAACACGTTTTTCCTTGAAAGATGATAGATATTCCTTTTTCCTCATGCCAAACGGGAAGCTCGTAATGAGGAAAATATGACCCGAAAAAAATATATATATTAAACGGTTGGCCTCGTAAGGACAAGTCGAATCCAGTCAAAGAATATTTTAGTTTGACAAAACAAAAGAAAAAAATAATTGGCTCTACGGATCCAACAAATATTTTTCTGCAACATATCCATGAAAATAAAAGAAATGATCTTTGGATGTAAACCGTGTTGATTGGCAATAATTATGAAAAATTCAAAGCATTTTCATTTGGGATAGCTTTGCTTGCCATTTGGCTAAGGTCTCGTCTAACTAAACGCCGCCCAAATAAATAAATAAATAAAACAACTTCTCAGGAATTTCCTTAATGTTCACCTCATAAGAAAAAGAAAAAAAAAGGAAAACTCAAAAAAGGGGATAAACTAGAAGATAAGGGGTGAGAAATTAGATATTTTGTGGTGTAGTCCTGCCAAACATGATCGAGAAAGGGGAATCCATGCTTGTGACTTCCTTTTGTCAGAGGAAGTTGGGATTAAATGTTTGCTATAGAAAGAGATGGATATAGAGCGCATGGAAGGGAGCCTTCTGTTGTTGAGGGTCAGGAAAAGAGATGGATATATAGTTGGAATTCGGGGGGAGGGAGTGTGGGAAGGGGGGAAGGATTTGGGAAATGCTAGGGTGATATATATAGTCAGTGTTTGTGGGGGACCATTCGGGAATTTTGTATGATATAGCTCACGTTTTTCCATCCACATCACTATTTTAATGTATAGCTAACGTATTCTATACATAGCACTATTTTTTAGAAGTTTAGCTTTGAACATTAATTTTGACAAATTTTATTTAAAGTGACAAGAAAGTTGCTTAAACATTCGAATTCTCCAAAAAGAAAAAAGGAAGATAATGAAAATTGTGATGAAATATGGTTCCACATTCCACCTCGAACCAAAATAACTTAAGTAGAATTTTGCCTCAATAGCTAAGATAGCAATGATAATTTCAACTAAATTACCAAGCAAGTGATAAGTAAAGTTTGAATAGTAGGCAATGATATACAATTCCTTATTTTTTTTCTTAATCATGATAGTTTAATAGGATAATTTCCTTTACAACAAGGATAATTGACTAAAAACTTAAGCAATAAAAGAGAATTCACTCCTAATATATCTTTTTTTTAATTTGCAAAAATGGTAGGGAGGAGAAGATAAAAGAACTTGGAGAATTATGAATGGCAGACTTTTTCCAGCTAATTAGCAACTTCCCTGGCAATATGCATTTGTTTAAAAATAAATATTAAAAAAATGGCAACGGGTAAAAGAATTGTTTAACAGATGTACAGGCCTTGTGAATGCTTGGTGCCAGCTGGAGAGGACACCGAGAGGGCCCAGTTCCGATTAACTAAAGAAGAAATCGTTGCCAGCTGTTGGATATGCGATAGTGATGGCTACAAATTCAAAGTACAAAACTTTTACTTCTTTTATTTTATTTATTGTTTTCAAACTCACACGTACTAATGTTGAGAAGAGGGGTGGTCTAAAGCTTATAAGACACGTTATAAGTCCCAATCTTTTCATTGTGAAATTGAATATTTAATAATGAGCTAATAAACCTAGACGTTGAACCTAGAGAAGCGCCAAGGTCGTATGGATTATCTCAGATCAAATGGGAACCACGAGTCCGATTCAAAGCTATTTTATTTTGTATTTGACAACGCTTTTTAGAAACGAATATTTATGAAAATTAATTTTAACAAGGATATAACTTAAAACTTATTCAAATAAAATGTTTTTTTTTTCGAAAGCAGCAAACTATGGGTGAAAATAATTGATAAACATATTGCAACACCAAAAACTTTATTCAAATTAGAAGTTATATATGTTTGGGAAAGTACCCACCTAAAAACACTCTTGTACTCATTCAGTGGTGATATAATCTATTAAAAATAAGTTTAAAGTTTAATTCAAAAGTTATTTCATGAGTAACACAAATATTTTTCATATTTAAATACTTTTTAAGAATTATATCTTTTTAATGTGGAACTTTCATTTCTTATATTACCTCACAAATCAAGTACTCCTCGGGTTAAAAGTTAAACTAGTGGGTGAATATTTGCCACACACCATATATATTTTACAGGCTAAAGATTAAATGAGAATTATATTGAATCAACCTAAGTTCTAATACCATAATAAAATGTTTAAAAGTCTAATGCAAAACTAATTCTTTAATTAGAAAGATATTTTTTACATTTGAATATTATATTTTTTGAATATGAGAATTTTGTCTCTAACATAATCATCATTCGATCCCTACACTAGTAGCGTTATGTTACGTGTGTGTGTGTGTCAGAAGGGGCCTTTTCCAAATCTAAAGAGGGATGGATCACGCACTAACATCTCTGTTAACCGTAGTAACCTTGTAAGAGCTGACGATCTTGGCGTGAATAGGCATGTATCAGAAGTGTGGGTTGCATCTGTAATTGGGTAAAAAGGTAAGGGACGCATGTTCTACGTGTACGTGGAATTTTTTATTCTTAAACCTTTCTTGTGGATATACATGATATGTCATATAGTTCGTACGTATGAAGGTCATCAAGTTCGTAACCTTAGCTGGAGTCCAGCTGTGTGACTGGCTCAGCTAAAGCAAAAGTTGCTAGAAACTATCCTTTTTCTTGTGTCATTTTGCCTTGGCCACATTTGATGTGGACACCGCTCATGCCAATTTTTTTGTCCTTCAGATTTATGATCGTGATGGACTCTCTAGCTGAGTTCGTTAAGGGGGGATGTATATTCGTGGTCCGAAAAATGCCATATATCTGGATTGACTTGTGGCGGGTGGCACCCTATAAATAAGAAGACAATTTCAATAACGTCAGCGCGTATGGGAGATGTAATGACTTCAAAAGTCAGAAACAGGTTTGTCTTATTTTTTTTCCTTCATAGGCTTAATCTGCAACATGTCAAATGTGCTGGTGGAAATCTGTCATGTATTTGTCATGAATTTGTTATAAAATAAAATTGACTTGCTTTATCAATTTACATCTCTCTTTTGTTTTTATTTTTATTTTTATTTTTATTTTTATTTTTATTTTTATTTTTATTTTTATTTTTAATATTACAATGCACACACTCGACTAATACACACAGGGTGTCAAATTTCATATCTCATGATTAAAGTTCTCACTATCTCACTACTAAACTACTTGACTAAGCAACTATATCCCTTTTTTCTTGACTAAGTAATTTGTATTAGCATAATTAAACAACTAAGACTAAATAGAAGTTGTTATAAGATTTAAAGCTCAATTCAAAAGCTAGCTTAAGATCAACAAGTATCTAACTTAGTGATAAGCAAAGGCTAATTAGGATTTCTTGGTTTTAGATTCGACACTCTTAAAAGGTGTGCAAGTTTAAAAAAGAGTTAGAGAGACATTTATTTTATTTAATTTTCATCACAAGGGCTTTCAAACTTAATGTGAAACTTTCATCCTATATATATAAACCACCTAAAAGACAAAAGACATGAAAAGAAAAAAAAAAAAAAAAAGAAGGTTGAGGACGAAATGTGGGTATACCATAACAACTGGCCTTTGTTTCCAAAAATTTCTGTTTCTCTCATGCATAAATTTTTTTTTTTTTTGGTTTTCTAATTCTATTTCTTTTTCCTTCGGGAGGGGGAAGCAGACAGAGGATGCACAATGGGGTGGCACTTTTTTCAATGTGCACCCACGTTTGGGGTGGCTCTCTTTCTTTTTTTCGTCGGGGGTGGGGTTGTGGGTGCATGTGTGGTAGGTAGGGAAGAGCAATTGGCTCCTTCGACCCTACCAAAGCTGATATGCATCCAGGAAACAAACTGCTTCAACCATTTGATGGTAGGTCATAAAAACAAAGCTGGCAAGACCTAGAAGGACTCCAGTGACCACATGCGCTTGTGATCGTGAAGGAAAATGCATTGCTGGTGGCGTAGCAGATGGATCTCTAAAGGTTCTTGCTGCCGTTGTCCAGATATCTCCGGCTATTGATTGAAATAGGATAGAAAATCCCTTGGTTCTTTGATATTCTTAATGTTAACTCATCCTTTTTCTGTGGCACTTGGATGTCATGAACCTTGCACCAGCTTCTTCTTACAGCGGCACTTTGTCGTTTTACCAGATATGGAACCTTAAGCCTGGATGGGAAGCAGGCCAGACATATATATTGAAAAAAGTCATTCAGACGATGTTACTGGTCTTTAAGTTCTCTAGCATGGACAACTATAGCTGTCAAGAAGCTATAACGGTTCTTTGAAGGTGATAATAAATGTCTTCATAGCTTATCTCTGCTCAGTTCCACTATATGTATCCGTTCTTCATTTGTCTAGCTTGTTTTCTCGTCGAAACTGATGAATTTCTTGTCAGGTTTGGGATTTGCACCAAATGAAGAAGCCACTTAAGGCATTTGAGGATCTCCCAAGCCACTATGCCCCAACTAACATTGCTTTCGGTCCAGATGATCAACAGTTCTTGATTGGAACGTTTGTTTGAAGGGAAAGCACGACTGGAAGTTTACAGAGCTTCTATGATCAAGCCAAGCTTGAACTTGTTTCAAGAGTTGGGATGTCCCTACTTGTAGTGTTGTGTAGTGTGCCTGGTACCCAAAGCCCAATCAGGTAAGCATAGCGTAATGCATTTTAGTCTGGAAATCATTCTCGAGGTTCGTAGTTCTAAGACGGAATACAACAGGATGATAGTATATAGATAAGAAATTTTAACACTTATGTCTCCAGGCTTTTTGTTTGAAGTACAATTTTTCTTGATGCAATTGAAGTTAGTTTGCTCCTTAACCCAGCACCGTCATCCCCCTCCCCCTCTCTGCCCTTTTTCCTTCTCTCACTCACCATGCATTCAGAAGGGGCGCAAAGGAATAGTTGCTGGGTCTGAAGAAAGAAATTTTCATGTCATGTGTTCTTTACTTTGTTTCTGCAGATCATTGCAACATCTGGGGACAAAAGCCGAGGGGGCACTGACATATAATACGATGTTACGCTTAGTGAGAGAGGAGCTCTCATGTGTGTTTCCCGTGCTCCTAGGAAAAGATATGTTAATGATTTTAAGGTAAAACCTGTCATTCACAACCCTCCTGCTCTGCCTTTATTTTGAGATCAGCCAAGTCGAAAGCGTCAACGAGAGAAAGAATTGAAGGATCCAAAGAAGTCCCACAAGCCTGAACTCACCATAACAGAACAAGGATTTAGTGGAAGAGTTGGCAAGTGTGCTGATTCAGGCTTTGGTACAAGTGCCCTAGAACATGTATGTATCAATCTCGTAAAGTAACTTAACAAATTGTTTACTCACTAAAAAAAGAAAAAAAAAAAAAAAGAAATTAAGATTATCAAATTTCAAAATTTAGAATAAATTTCTTTTGGACGTACAATTTAGAATTTTATAAACCTCTCAAAATCTTCATTATAAAATAAATAGATTCACAATACAAAATACAAAAGAATTTCAATAATGTAACTTGACATAAAAAATACCATAGCATAGAGTTAGAAAGACCTTCTCAAGTTAAAGCTCATACTTATATCAATTCTCTCTTATTTTACATATTATTGCCAAGAGATTTATAAAAACCTTTAGCAAATTGATGAAATTGTAGATTGATATGATCTAATCTAAACTAATGGCATTAGTAAATATAATTTTATTAGATAGCTTATTTGTAAAGATAAACTTTCTATAATAGTAAAAATTGTTCGATGGCTCCTTTTAATTAACATATGTTGTAATTTTTATTAGTCCCACATAAAAAATAAGAGTTATCTCTTTTTTAAATATTTATAGATAAGGATGATTTCAATAAGTAGCCTTGGTTAGAATAGCATCCAATATAACATTAGAGAATGGAATAAAAAATTGTAATAGATAATCAAAGTAACTAAGGGAATGGATTAGGTTACTAAATTTCTTTTAACTTATATTTGGTTACTAAATTGCAATAGATATCCTTTTTAATTTATATTTATTGTATATAAGTTTAACTAAACAAGATGATTTTTAGGAAAAAATAATTGGTATCCTAACTTTGTTCACAAAAATAAGGAAAGTTGTACGAGAAAAAGTTTATTTGTTAAAAAGTATAAAAATCTCTTAGAGAAATGTCATTTTGAATGAGATTTAAGGGCTTTAAACCTTTTTTTATATATAATTGTAATAACCTTAGTAATGCCAAAATATACCTCTTTACTTTTGTACTCTAATAATTGTTAATACATTCTATCACTCCACCCAAAAAAAAAAAAAGCACTCATAAATAGTCATGTGGCATGTGAGACAAGGTTGCTTTGTACGCTTTATCCAATAAAAACTCTACTTTCATGTGTAAAGGATTCCTCTTTCGATAGACAAATGATAAAAGATAAATCTCAGACAACGTTTGAGATGATTGATGACAGATAACGTAAGCATGTTGCCGAAAATCGAAGAGATTAAGAGGAATTTCCTCTATTTCTCAAGAACCCTAAAACGCTTTTTATGAAGACAAATGCAAAACATATCAAATCAGAAGTATATTGAGTGAATAAATATTTTCCTAAAACGCTTATAAAAATATATATGTGTATCCTAGCTCTCATTGTCAAAATAAAAGGTACTACTTTCATTTCAAAAGAAAAGTTTTTTTTAAAAAAAAGGGATGAGTTTCTAGGTCATTCTATTATTGTAATTTTACATAGACATTCTAAGGGATATAGTACCCCTACAATTAAGAGACTCATTAGATACACTAGAATGTAGATCTTCTTACAGTTGATTAGATTTTTAGGTTGCAACTTCATTGTCTTTTCTCAATTATTGACTAAAATTGCAACAATACAATTAAAACACTAGTTAAAAATGCCACATTCTTTGAAAATAGTTTAACAACATTATGCTAAATTTTTTTATACTATGTGACAATTTACCTTTTTTTCTCGAAATTTACATCCCAAATTATGCAAATTTTATGATATCCCTTGAGTAATCTCAAGCCGTTTTATAGAGACGCAAGAATCCACAAACAATAAATCTTTTATTTTATTGCACTTTAATTTCTTTTTATCCATAGGTGTTAAAAATTTAAATGAAATTATAGCTCTCAGTATATCAAACGGGTGCTAATAAAATCTTAAAAAAAATGCTCAACATTGTTTCTTATTAACAAATGCCTAGACTTCAACAAATTGGAATGTCGGATAAAAAACATAAACAGTGAAGTAATCACTAGTGCTAAGATAAAGAATAATCATCATTAAGATTATAGAAAGATATAGTCTTCGTGATTTTCTTTTCTTTTAATAACAAAAGTACAAATTTTAGATTTTGATACTGGAACTTTGAGTATTTGTAGATTAGACTAAACAATATTCATAGTTTAAATGTTTCAGATTCTAATTGATGAGGAAATTAGATTAGATTATTTTTTAAAAAAATCCAAAAGATAGAATTGTAATATTAAATTATTCACTACGTTTTTCTGTAATTTATACTAGTTTTGATGTCCTAATTATTAAAAACTGAACATGTAATTATCAATGATTCCTTCTAGTGGAAAAGACCAAACCAAAACTCAAAGTTATTTACTATGTTATTCGAAGACTTACATTTATAATGCTAGTCTTGATAATATTAGAAGGGAATAAAATGTAACAACCTACAATGACGTTAAATATATATATAAATACTTACCGACACTGAGCAATGAGAGTTGTGAAAATATAGTCCCTCTCCATGAGTTTTTTTTTTTTTAATGGGTTGAGGTTCTAGGTCATTCTATTAGTGTGTCTAATGAGTATTTATATTCTATTATTGCAATTTTACAAATGTCTATGTAACTTTAAGTACTATGTCTCTTTGATCGTGAATAAAGATTCTCACAAAAGTACTTTTTTCATGTTTGGGACAAGGAAGTGCGTTCAAATTGGCATGTCCAACATTACTTAGATATTGTCTTGGTATTCTTTTCAAGACAATATTTGAACCTTCTTTCACAAAAGGGGCAACGAACTTTCTCACAAAAAATCTGAACCACCTTTGTTGGTGGTAGCTCCACCTCCATGTATATAATGAACTTTGATCTCTAGTAAGAATCAACAAACTATTTTGGAACCAAAAAACCATTTTTTGAAAAATGCATGAATTGACACAAATTTTAATCTCTATGTTTCTGTCCTTGCTAGCTCATTACCATCTATTTCTTTTATAACTAAAACGGCAAAATCTTAAAGAGTTCAATAGTATCAATTTAATATTAAAGATGGCCCAATCTTTATTAGTCAAATCTAAAAATTTAGCTCGGTTACAAAACATAAGTTCAAATGCAGTATCCTTTTGTTTATTAACAAATATCCCTTTGAAAAGTACTATTCTAACTTCTAGGCGATAGCACATGTTGAAAATGATTTGTCCTGTATTATGTAAATTCTTTCGGTTTCCTTTTCTAAATAGGTTACTTTCTTTCTTTCTTTCTTTCTTGCAAACCAGTTTAGAGAAAGAAAGAAACTTTCTACCTTAAACTACCTTTGTGAGTGATAACTCTGCCTCAAACTACACCCTTTCTTATTGTATATGAGAAACTTTTTCTTATTGTATATGAGAAACTTTGATTTATAATAAACAACAAAATGGAATCCTTTGGAATATGAAAGAAGTAGAGAAATACGTATTCCCGCATTTTTCCTTGAAAGAGCCATCCAATTATTTTTGCAAAATGCACGAATTGCAGCAGGAACCATAAGTTCATGTCGAGAAGTACAAGCAGAAAAACAACATTGACGCAAAAAGAAAGAAAGGAATATAGGAAAGAAGTTGTTTGGAGGGGAGACTAGACAGACCCAATAATGAATTTTCGAAGAAAGAACAATCATTGAAAATTAAGAGAATCAAAAGTCTGGTAATTGAGTGGGCAAAGAAAAGAAAATTTCAATCACCTCTAGAATACTTTTTTGCATTTTTTTTTATTCTATGCATTTATTTGGTAGTTTCTAAGCATAACAAGGTAATAACAAAAAATGGCTTCCATTGATGAGACTATAAGTGATTGAGATATCAATTTATCATTAATGTTGTGTCATCTTTAGTATCACTTCATTACAAATGTACATTATAGGATAATATAGTATATAACTTATGTTTTGGTTCCATATTTTTAGATTTTTCATTAAAAATAATCTACAATATATCCTTACTTTCTTACCAAACAGGACAGCCTATTAAATGTAAGCTGTAGAGTATAGTAAAAGATTATTCTTTTGGTTTCATCTTTCAGATTTTTTATTGGAAATCTACAAATGTCTTATTTTATTTTATTTTTTCTATCTATTAGAATTTTTAAAAATCAAAATATGAAAGGAAAACTGATATGCGAGTAAAGATGACTTTAACACTCCTTACCCCTTTGACTTTTCCATACGTTAGGGTTTTTTAGCTCTGCCTACGCTACTCTCACTCGTTCTTTGTAACATTTATACACAAGTGATGATAGATTGAGTATTTTTCCAATCTATCTGTGTTTTATCAGCTTTCACAGGCTTTCAAGTGCAATTTGTTAACGCACCCATTGATATAAAAAGATATTCATGAAGAAGTAGATCCATCAGTAATTAAAGACTCGATTCTGCAAAGCACAAAAGCATTTACATAGGACTGAGAAATCATGAACGCCAAGAGGGATTCACCATAACTTCAAAAGACACATTTTTCATACAATTAGATATTTCATGCAGCAAACGTTGATGATATAGATTCTTGGAGATTTGCCGCGTCACCTGAAAAAGGTCAGAGTAATGTTATTAGATAGCGTAAAAGGCTAAAGTTTTCCTTTTCAAAGAAACGCCAACATTCTACAGATAAACAGCCGACCTTATGGTGGCAACAGCTATAGCTTCATCCTCTTCGTTGGTAGCAATGTCCTTTAACGGGTCCGGGGATGTACGTGCAGGCGTTGGGTGCTGACGGCGGCAGTGGTCGACCATTTTTTGGAAACGAAACGCTGTTGGCGACGCGATGTGGTGGAGATGACAACTTGTTTGCAACCGGTGTTAACTTCCGGTCACCCAGAAGCCTCGAGGCTGCGAGAGGCTGCGTGCCAGGAACCAAGAACCAAAGGATGATCACCACCATTGCAGCCCTGAAAAGAGCTTTCCCCCAGGTGAGCATGATCGAGAAACAGGAATTCAGAGTGTATAAAAGGAAGAAAGGAAGAAAGGAAGAAAGGAAGAAAGGAAGAAAGGAAGAAAGGAAGGATAATCTCCGTGTTGACATAAGAGGGGAGGGATGTGAGGTACGACTCTTGGATGAGGAGGGATTTATAGGAGACTAGAGGAAAGAAGCGGTGGGTTTAACAGCTTCGTGAACTAGCACTAAACGGCTAGTAGTTTGTTTGTGTACTTTGTATAATATAATCGGGCTGGCTAATGTACGTACAGTATTTTAGCCCATCCTTGTAGTCTTTTCCTTTTATGCATGTCTTCGTTTTCTTCATTGGATTGGCAAAGTGTGAATGGAGCAAGGAACGTCAATGGGCATTCCTCACTCGCATGTGTTCTGTTTCACTGTTAGATTGGTTGATTTATTTACTCTGTTCTACAGAGAGGTTGTGCTGCCTCCAGCCGAACCTTGAAGAAAACTGAGAGGGGAGGATCCCGGAATGTACCGCCCAGAAATAAAGGAATATTGGGTGACTAATTGGTGTTAAAAGGCCCTTGACCCTTATGCTAGAATCATATGCAGCGCATAAACTTGTGATCATGTTGAGGATGTTGGCAAATGATTTACCGTTTTTCTTTCTTTCTTTCTTTCTTTCTTTTTATCCTTGATGATGGTAGTTACACCAATTATCTCCTAACAATTGTACAATCAGCATATGCATGTGTGAACAGAGTCATTCCCAAAAGACTAATAATGATTATATATGTTTAATATAAAAATTTAATTTCTAACACTTCCCATGTATTGGGTATATTCTAGACTCAAAGTTAAAAAGAGTAGAATAAATACTTCTTATACACCAAAGCATATTTTAAAGGTTCAATGTTGAAGAGAAATTCTAGTAAATCAACCTTGCCTCTAGTTTCATGTCAAAAGACCTAAAGTCATAACCCAAAGGCTTATTTAAAAATTGAAGGATTTCTTCATTTAGGTTTACCTCATACCTCTTATCTTCTAATGTGAAATTCTCATATTATACATAACTTAAAATGGCCCAAGGCTAGGGAAGATATAAATTTTGACCCTTAGTATATAAATGAAAAGTTTTGAAGCTCTTTTTGAGTCAATCAAATTGTATAGTCTTGGCAAAAAGCATCAATTTGCAATTAGTGAATCAAAATAATCTTATTTGCAGTTGGAATCCCAAAGCTCCTAACTTTCTTTTATCTACAATGATCAAACAAAAGGCTATTTTTTGTGTAAATAAAATGTTGAAATTTAGCTAATCTTCTATATTATCAATATGTTAATTTATTGTATTCCTCATGTGTAAAAGTACTACCCTCTTTTATAAATCCATTATAAAGAAAAAAGAAAGTATTTTAATATTGTATTGGACACAAGTTATAATTGAGATACTCTTTTAATTGTAAATTAAATTTTTGTTAAAAGTGTTGGAGGCTTGTCAAAATTTAATTAGTATCTTATAGTTTTTATATTTTAAATTGTTGAGATTTTTTTTTTTTGTTAGGTAAAGGGAAAGAGGTTGTGTATTAAACCTAAGACCCACCAGCTACTAACTAAGCTAGGCACTTGCTAATTAAAATGTTGAGATATATGAAAACCAAAAAATCTTTTAGAAGGAAAGTTAATAAAGAAAATACCAAATCTCCTCGCATGAATGCCAAAATTAATGCGTTTTGGCGTGTGAAGCCAGATTCCTATAGGCTAGCCTTTTTATTATTATTCTGAAAATGCACCAAGCAAACAAAATAAAAATTAGATATTTAGGTGCTTAGAGTCAGCTAACGAGGTGATGAAAAATTCTCTTTAAGGAAATTCATTGTTAAACAATGATGTGGCAGAATCTCTGTAGTTGATGTCTTTTTATTTTAAACCAAATAAAATTTGTATATATAACCGTTAACTACACAAGGTAAGGTTTGAAACATACCTTAAGATGACACGACGTATAATATCATATTAAACTAAATATGGTTTTTTCCAGTTTTCAAACGCATTAGATACACAAATTTTTAACTATTTTAGAAATTTTGTTTATATAGAAAAATCAACTTTTGTAGTTGATGGTTGTTTTTACATGCTCTTTAATTTGACCCTTTTTTTCTTCACTCACATTGATGTTTTCTGTTTGTTTAACAAGTAGAATATGGGGTCTTGACCCTATTTGATTTGACTGTTGTGGGGGATGCTCCATATCAGTTGCGTTTTAGGATCCGACCAACATACTACGGGTAATAGACATGACATGTATACAATATCCATAGAAGCAAGATCATCAACCAAGTTCAATTGTCGTTGTTCACTCCAAAGGGATCTAGATCTTTTTTTTACTCCTTAGGATGGTTTTCAAAGCTTGACAATAATACCCAAATGATCTCCTAGAACACAAAATTTTCTCAAAAAACAGAATGAGCTTAATCTTCTCAAGAAAGGTTAATAAACCCATGGTATCACAAAGTCCATTTGAAGGGTATGCCTTCAGTTTTGCTCTTCTCAAAACGTAGGCCTTTTGTTTTTTTGCTTCAAGAATACCTACGGACATGGGGAAAATAAGAGCATACATAAAAATATGGCATGTGATAAGTTAGCAAGCTTGAATCTCTTGATTCTAAATTTGACAATTGAGTATGTGAGTGTGGGCGCATATGTAAACAATTAAAAAAAATTATAAAAAAAAAAAATCAAAGTTTTACCTTTTACTCTCGCAGAAAGCTAACCATGTGGAGAACCACTGGTCTTCCCAACCAAAAACGAAATATGAGGCATGCCATTCTAAAGTTTCCTTTTGCTTTCGCCAAAAGCTAAGCACGTGGAGAAGCATTGCTTTTATTGTATGTCAACCGAAAACTAAATTTTCGCCTAAACAACTTATGGGTATGAGTTGAGTATATGAGTCATAATAAATAAATAAATCAAAAACTAAATACGAGCCACGCCATTTAAAATTTTGCTTCTTCTTTCCCCGAAAGCTAACCGCGTGGAGAACCATTAGTTTTACTGCATGCCAACCAAAATCGAAATATTGAACTTTTGTTTTTGCTTTCGCCGAAAGCTAACCATGTGGAGAACAATTGGTTTTCCTGCAAGCCAACCAAAAACGGAAAATTGAAAAAATAAGAATTCGAATAAATTCTTATTTTCCTTCAAGAACAACTCAAGAACACCAAGAACAATAACTGCAGAAATGGTTTTTGATTTCGATAATGAAACTATACAAAATGATTCCAATTTATAAGAATCCTTAAACATACATAAAAAAAGGAAAACGAAAAACGTAATACAAATGAATTTATACATATCTACGATATTGATCTTGAATGGTATGAATCTTTGAGAGAATTTGGGGTTTTTCCCAAATTCAGACTTGACATGGTAGGTGTTGTGATTTTCTTGACAAGCTTGAGAAGATAGCATGATTTTGTGCTTGAAATGGAAGGTTTCCGGTGATGGAGTGTTGGCCGGATGTTTCTGGAAGGGATCGAAACTTTCGGGGAGAGAGGCGGCACACCAGCGTCTCGCGGCGCACCATTCTCTTGTGATGCAGGGCTGACGTGTCTAGTTTTAGCCATGTGTAGGCTTGTGGCAGCTGACGTGTTTAACACGAAATATTAAAGTTTTACCTTTCGCTTTCGTCGAAAGCTAACCATGGGGAGAACCATTGGTTTTCCTGCATGCAAACCAAAAACGAAATATCAAAGTTTAAAATTTTGCTTTCGCGGAAAGCTAACCATGTGGAGAACCATTAGTTTTCCTGCATGCCGACCAAAGAGAAGATCATGAGGCATGCCATTAAAGGTTTGCTTTTTGCTTCTTTATTTATAGTAAACAATAAACCAAAGGACAAAAAACAAAAGATTGAAAGCTAAACATGTGGAGAAACATTCCTTTTCCCGCATGCCAGCCAAAAAGGAAACCATGAGGCGCACCATACAAAGTTTTTTGAGGTGACACGAATACATTCCCAGGTCTTTTTTTGAAGGGCGTTCCATTCAAAGTTTCGCCATGTGCTTCTTCCTTTTCGTGCGTGGAAATGGAAATGAGAGTAAATAAATAACTAATTACCTATAGGTATATTCTAGGTTATGTAGTAGCTATTTCTTTTAGTTTATTAAATGTGAGTATGACATTATGTTGGCTCAAACTCCTTTGTATGTATTGTGTTTAGGTATGTGCAGTTATTTTGTTATGTGTTCCATCTATACATGAATAGTGATGCGTGAATCTTCCAACAAGTGGCATCAGAGAGCGAGAAAATCAAAACCAAAGATGATCACATGTGGTGAATTTACATAAACAAAAATGAAGAAGCAAATTGATGTTTCTGATATATGAGCACTTGTGAGTCAAATCAAAAGTTTTGTTGAAGAACATACCAAGTTGAAGATGATTAGAAGTTTTGATGTTATAGATTGAAGATCCGACCAGTCAAATTGGTTGTGATGTTCGTGCGAATCATTCGCCTAAATTGAAGCATCAAATGATGAAGAATGGTCGAAAGGTTGGTCCTTAAACGTAAAGACGACCAAGAAGATCAAGAAGAGATAAAATGATGTGTTCCAATTTACTGGGGGAGAAAGGAGAGATACTAGATTATCTGTGAAACTGACCATTTGAAGAAACATTCCTTTTCCCGCATTCCAAACAAAAAGGAAATCATGAGGCAGCTTTTTGCCGGTGATAGAAGCACCTTCTCAGCTCTTTCGAACCCATGCCATTCAAAGTTTTGCATTTTGCCTCTTAATTTAGTGAAAACAATAAAAAAAAAATGTCAAACACCTCTTTCCTTAAAAGCTGATAGATATTCCTTTTTCCGCATGCCAAACAGGAAGCACGTAATGAAGAAAATACGACCAAAAAAAATATTAAATGGTTGGCCTCGTAAGGACTAGTGGAATCCAGTCAAAGAAGATATGAGGGAAATGCTGTTGGGTTAAATCGAGCTTATTCTAGTTTGACAAAACAAAAGAAAAAAATAATTGGTGCTACGGATCCACCAAATTTCTTTCTGCAACATATTCTTGAAAATAAAAGAAAATGATCTTCGGATGTAAACCGTGTTGACTTGCAGTAATTATGAAAAATTCAAAGCATTATCATTTGGGAAAACTTTGCTTGCCATTTGGCTAAGGTCTCGTCCAGCTGAACACCCAAATAAAAAATAAAAATAAAAGCCAAGTTTTCTGGAATTTTATAAATGTTCTCCTCAGGAGAAAAAGATTAAAAAAAAAGGAAAACTCTAAAAAAGAGATAAACTAGAAGATAATGGGGGTGAGAAATTTGATTTGTAGTGAAGCCTGCCTAATATGACCGAGAAAGAGGAATCCGTGCTTGTAACTTCCTTTTGTGAGAGGAAGTTGGGATTAAATATTTGCTGCAGAAAGAGATGGATATAGAGAGTATGAAAGGGAGCCTTCTATTATTGAGCGTCAGGAAAAGAGATGGATATAGAGACGTATATATAGTTCGAATTCGGGGAGAGGGAATAGGAAGGGGCGGCGGAAGGGGTTGGGAAATGCTAGAGACTTATATATAGTCGGTGTTTGTGGGGGACCATTCAAGAATTTTTATGATATAGCTCACGTTTTTTCGTCCATGGCACTATTTTAATGTATAGCTGACGTATTCTATCCATAGCACTATTTTTTTAAAGTTTAACTTTGAACATTATTTTTGACTTATTTTATTTAAAGTAACAAGAAAGTTATTTCAACATTAGAATTCTCCAAAGAAAAAAGGAAGGAAGATAATGAAAATAGTGATGAATAAAATGGTTTCACATTCTACTGCCAACCAAAATAACTTGAATAGAATTTTGCCTCGTAGCTAAGCTAGCAATGATAATTTCAACAAAACAACTAAGTAAGTGATAGAAAAGTTTGAATATTAGGCAATGATATATCATTCCTTATTTTTAATATGATTATCTCCTTAACAACAAGGATAATCAACTGAAAACTTAAGCAATTCACACCTAATATATCTTTTTTTAATTTAAAAACATGGTAGGGAGGAGAAGCTAAAAGAATTTTGAGAATTATGAATACTAGACTTTTTTCAGCTAATTAGCAACTTCTCTAGCAAAATTTGTTTAACAATAAAATATTAAAAAATGACAATTATGAATGGTCCCCTCTTATCCTAAGCTAATTAGAAACTTCTCTATCAATATGCCTTTTTTGAACAAAAGTAGAGGCCTTTTGCATGCTTGGTGCCAGCTGGAGAAGACGCCGAGAGGGCCCAGTTCCCATTAACTGGAGAAGAAATAGTTGCCGGCTGTTTAAAAAGTTCCAAGGAATTTAAATATCAAATTTAAGAAAAGTAGAAAAAGGTGAAGCCGAGCCCCACACCACTTAATTTCGAGGTTGAATCCTGATAGTCGGGTAAGGGCATAGCAAAGGAATTTAAAGCCCTTCATCTAGCATACCGCAAACAAATGGGGAAGGATATTTTCTCCTTTGTTAAGGTGTAAAAAATAAGTTTTATACTGAAAAAAATTGTATTAAAATTTATGTTTATAAAATGATAAATTTTATCAATTATTAAATTAACTTATAAATTGAATAATGAACCTCTTAACATTATATTAAATTCAGAATTCTCCTTAGTAGCTCACTTTCATTGATTTGAGTCCATAATAGCCCACATGATGCAATACTATGATGGCTTAATAATTTAATCATCATATTAGGGGAGAATGTTAAGATGTGGATAACAAAATTTATATTGTTAAAGAATGTATTAAGATTTGTGTTTAGATATTATAATCGATTTTACAAACTCTTGAATCAACTTTAAGTTAAATAATGGATAATTTGATTTGATTCTTGAAGGCCCAAATCCACCTCTCCAAAAGGCTATATTGAGAATAAGGGTATTTGAGGCTTAAAAGGCACTTTATAAGTATCAATCTTTCCAATGTGAGATTAAGTATCTAATATTCCCCGCAATTCAAACTAGGTCTTAATTTGCTAACAAAGGACTAATTTAACTATGAGATTGGGTTAGCACACACAAAAGAAAGCCATGATCTAATACTATTTTGAAAGTCTAGATCTACCTCTCTTCAAAAAGGCCTTATGAGAATTGGGTGTTCAATTCAAAGCTATTTTATTTTGTATTTGACAATGCTTCTAGGAAATGAATATTCAAGAAAATTAATTTTAAAGAGGATATAACTTTAAAAAACATTCAAATAAAATGTATATTTTCTTTCCAAAAGCATAAAACTATTGGTGAAAATAATTGATAAATATATTGCAACACCATGAACTTTATTCAAATTAGACATTATATATGTTTAGAGAAATATCTTTTACATTTAAATACTGATAACTCTATTTTTATAGAGTTATTTTATCTATTTTTTAGGCAATAAATAATACAATGCTTATGAGAAAATATTTGAACTCTTCTTATTTATTTAAATTTGTCTTGTTTTTGTAGCACAAGTAGGCAAGGAGAAAAGAAATGAACATGAAGAACCTGATGCTTATTATGTGGCAAAATTGTAATATCAAGATCAAGAGAGTCAAGATGGGCTTGGGCTTTGGATAATTGTTATTAGATTTTCTATTGTTATTGGATTTTCTATTTAAATAGAAAACCCAATCATGTTAGGAATTCAAGTCTCAATTAATTTAGGAGTTCAAAACCCAATTATTTTAGGTCTCTAAAACCCAATTGTTTTAGGTCTCTAAAACCCAATTCTACTAAGATAGGAGATAGGTCTAAACCTAAACCCTATTTAAGAGAAGAGAAGAGGCAAAAGAAGAAAGGAGGAAATTGAGCACAACTCAAGAAAGAAGCCAAGAATTCAAGGTTTTCTTGAAGAGAAGACAAAAAGGGTGATAGACTTCTTGTTCTTGGATTCAAGATGCCTTCTTTATTTCTTATTACCATTCTTCCTCATTATTTCTTTACATTTTAGTTTATTTTTGTTAGAGCTACGATGTAACCTAATTATGATGGTATGAATCTTATGATTATTATGTTTTGCAAGATATTTTATTTATGTGAAGTTACATATTACAGAGTTTAATGCTTTTAGGTGATTAGCTACCACTTAGATGACTTGATTTGCATGTTAAAGACCGACAGGAAATAGCATGCAGTTGCTTCTTGTAATATGTAACCATAAATTAAATATGGATAGACATATACCATATTGTTTGTGTGGCTTTTGGTGTAAACTGGGAATATTCATAGATCCTAATGCATTTGGTTTGTTTCAATTCACATATAGAGATATAATGAATTAATGAACTAAGTAGGTTTGCTATACCTAGACATAGGATAGTAAATAAATTAGAAAATTCTGCCATCACATAGAGATTATCTCTCTTGCAAGCATAAATAATCAATATTAGTACCTAGTAATTATGGTGAAGTCATATGCTCTAACATAATTCTTTTATTAAGTTTTCTTAGACTTAGTTAGTTAATTTATCATCCATCAATTTGGTTTACTAGATAAATTCTAGGAGTTATTCACCGTTAGTAATTAATTGGTCTAGTAATCACCAATCTCTGTGGGACGATATCTTTCTTATCATTATATTACTTGTTCGACATGTTCACTTGCATTTAGATTTCACCGAACAAATACTATTTAAGGATTATATCTTTTCAAAGTTGAACTTTCATCTCTACAATATCTCACACACCAAGTACACATTAAGTTAAAAGTTACAAGTCTAATACACCCCTACATAAATGTATATTTTTTTTCCAAAAGCATAAAACTATTGGTGAAAATAATTGATAAACATATTGCAACACCAAGAACTTTATTCAAATTAGAAGTTATATATGTTTGAGAAAGTACCCACCTAGAAACACTCTTGTACTCCTTCATTGATGGTATAATCTATTAGAAATAGGTTTAAAGTTCAATTCAAAAATTATTTTATAAGTTAAAAAATATTTTTCATATTTAATTACTATTTAAAGATTATATCTTTTCAATGTGGAACTTTCTTTTTTTACACTACCTCGTACACTAAATACACCTTGGGTTGAAAGTTAAACATCTGAGGTAAATATTCCCCACATATCATCTATACTTTAAAGGTTTAAGATTAAATGAGAATTTCAGTAGATCAATTTAAGTTCTAATATCATAATAGAATATCCAAAAGTCTAATACAAAGCTAATCCTTTACATGATATGATTATACAGTTCGTATGTATGACTTCCAAGGTTTGAATTCTAGTTTGGCACCATTTAGACAGCTGGAAGCATTTGAAGGTCATCAAGTTCGTAACTTAGCTGGACTCCAACAGCGGACCGTTTCCTATGTGTGACTGGCTCAGCTAAACCAAAGGTGCTAGAAACTGTCTTTTTTTTCCTGTCATTTAGCCAGGGCTAAAGTTAATGGGGACGTTGTGTAGGGAAAAAACGACGTATAAAGTTTCCCACTTTGATTGAACCTATGAGGAAATACTAAAACACCAACGATGTATTTGAATCATAAGTAAAATAAGCAAATCACAATCAACACAAAAGAATTTCTACGTGGAAAAACTCCTCCAATGTGAAGGATAAAAAACCACGAGACCGATCACGAAGTCCACCCAAATCTCCATTATATCAATCGTTAGGTTACAACCCAATCAAGTCCTTAACAATAGCAACAGGACTAAGATTCACTGATTCAACAATAATAGAATCACCGATAAATAGTGAAGAAACAAGTTGTAAACAATAACTTAACCAAGAAAAAGTTAGAGAAATATCACCTAGATTTTCGACCATAATCTGCTGACTTCAAGAGCTCCAAACGACGATCCAACCGTTCACAATGAAGAACACCCAATCCCGAACCTGCTGACAAAAAATCAGCTCAATTGGACCACGGATCGACCTTGATCAGATGTTTGATCAACTGCTGCGCAGGGCCTCTAATTCCTGCGAAATTCTGCTCTTTTCTTTTTTCTCTCTCTCTTTTCTTTGACGGCCACTCACCCCTTCTCTTAAAGAAAAACCCTATATTTTTTCTTTTAAACCTTAGGGCCACATTACCCTAATTGGACCCAATAATAAGTCCCCGAATATGGGCTAGACCAACCCAACAATTCTCCCCTTCCAGCCCAAATGAGGGAGATTCCATATGTCCATTTCTCAAGCACAATCCAAACCGGCCTCATGCCGATAAAACTCAAACTTTTCTCGCCATAGAGCCTTTGTCATCATATCAGAACCATTATCCTCAGTATGTACCTTTTTAAGTGCAACCTCTTTAGTTTCCATGATATCTCGTATCTAATGATACCTTACATCGATATGCTTTGATCTTTGATGAAACGTAGAGTTCTTAGCAAGACGTATAGCACTTTGACTATCACAAAATAACACATACCTTTCTTGCACAAAACCAAGTTCTTTTATGAATTCCTTCATCCAAAGCAACTCTTTACATGCTTCTGTTGCTGCAATAAATTCTGCTTCCGTTATAGATAGAGCAATACATTTTTGTAATCTTGATTGCCATGCCACAGCTCCCCCTGAAAACTTAATCAAGTAGCCTGAAGTAGATATTCTATTATCAATATCTCCTGCCATATCAGAATCTGTATATCCCACAAGAATAGGCTTATCACTCCCAAATGAAAGTTTCAAACTAGAAGTGCCTCGAAGATACCTTAGAATCCACTTCACTGCATTCCAATGTTCTCTTCCAGGATTAGAAGTAAATTTGCTAACTACTCCAACTGCATGAGCTATATCTGGCCTTGTACAAATCATTGCATACATTAAACAACCAACAGCCGAAGCATAAGGAACTCTTTCCATATCTTTTCTGTTTTCCTCATCTACAAGACATTGTTTCTTACTAAGCTTAAAGTGTGTAGCAAGAGGCGTGCTCACCACTTTAGCTTTATCTATACAAAACCTCTGAAGCACTTTCTTGATATACTCTTCTTGAGACAACCACAACTTCTTAGCTTTTCTGTCACGACTAACTCTCATACCAAGAATTTGCTTCACTGAGCCTAAGTCTTTCATTGAAAATGACTTACTTAACTCCTGCTTCAACTTTTCAATTCTTGCAGCATTCTTACCAACTATAAGCATGTCATCTACATAAAGTAGTAGAATGATAAAATCATCATCTGAGAACTTCTGCACAAACACACAATGATCAGAATTTGTCTTCTTATAGGCTTGCTCCCCCATAAAAGACTCAAATTTTCGATACCATTGTCTCGGTGCCTGTTTTAAGCCATATAAACTTTTCTTTAGCTTGCAAATATAGTTCTCTTTACCTTTTTCTTTAAAACCCTCTGGTTGCTCCATATAAATTTCTTCATTTAGGTCACCATGAAGAAAAGCAGTCTTTACATCCATTTGCTCAATTTCAAGATCAAGACTGACAGCCAATCCCAAAACCACTCGAATTGAGGACATTTTCACAACAGGTGAGAAAATCTCATCATAATCAATTCCCTTTTTCTGACTGAAACCTTTAACAACTAGTCTGACTTTGTATCGGGGTTGTGAAGAATTTTCATCATGCTTCAATCTATAAATCTAACGATTCTTCAAAGCTTTCATGCCCTTAGGCAATGTCACCAACTCAAATGTTTGATTATCATGCAAAGATTTCAACTCATCTTGCATTGCATCAACCCATTTTTTTCTTATCCACATCCTCTGTTGCTTTTTCAAAGCTCTCAGGCTCACCTGCATCAGTCAACAATACATACTCCTTAGTGGAGTATCTAGAGGATGGATGACGACCTCTAGTAGAACTCTTCAATGGTGGAACTGAAGATGGATTCTGCTGAACATCAACAACATTATCTGTCTGAGTATCACTATTATTTGCAACCTGTTGGTCATTCTGAACCTGATCCTGAACATCATGCTGAATATCACTCTCATCTTGTTCTGGTAACTGTCGCTGTAAATCATTTGAAGGAATTAGATCAATATCAATACCAATCTTAGAGCCTTGTGACATAATTTTTCTCGCTCTGGCCAATATCTGTCATATTTTGATTCTCAAAAAATACAACATCACGACTCCTCACAATTTTCTTCACAGCTGAATCATAACACCTGTAGCCAAATTCATCAGAACCATAACCAAGAAATATACATTCTCATGTCTTGACATCTAACTTAGACCTCTCATCCTTTGGAATATGAACAAATGCTTTGCAACCAAATACTCTTAGGTGGTTATAGAAAACATCCTTGCCAAACCAAACTCTATCTGGCACATCATCATCTAAAGCAACAGTTGGAGATAGATTGATAACATAAGCTGCTGTAAGTAATGTCTCACCCCCAAATGTCTTTGGCAAGTTAGCATTTGAAATCATACATCTAACTCTCTCAACCAATGTCCTGTTCATTCTTTCCGCTATAACATTCAACTGAGGTGTTTTTGGAAGTGTCTTCTGATGTCGAATACCATGTTGCCTACAATACTCATCAAATGGTCCAATGTACTCACCACCATTGTCTGATCGAATGCATTTCAACTTCTTTCCAGTTTGCCGCTCTATTGAAACTCGAAACTGCTTAAACACATCTAGCACTTGATCTTTTGACATCAAAACATAAACCCAAACCTTTCTTGAGTAGTCATCAATAAAGGTCACAAAGTAGGATACTCCACCAAGCGTCCTCGGGTTAACTGGGCCACAAACATCTTAGTGTACTAACTCCAATAAATCTGATTTTCTTGAAGGAGGGTGACTATAGAATGAAACTCTTTTCTGTTTTTCAGCTAAACAATGTGCACACTTCTCAAGTTTTGCACTCTTAATCCCAAATAACAAGTTCTTCTTTGCCAACATATTCATGCCCTTCTCACTCATGTGACTTAACCTTTTGTGCCATAAAGCACTTGTATTCCTATCTTCCACTACATTACAAATGTTCTTGGAAATCTTGGCCTGAAATAAATACAAAGAAGACTCTTTTTTTGCCTCTAGCAATAACTAATAAACCCTTAGTAAGTTTCCATTGTCCATTATTGAAGATATTGCAAAAACCTTCATCATCAAGTTGTCCTGTAGAAATCAAATTCAAGCGAATTTCTGGTACATGTCTAACATTCTTGAGAACCAACTTGGATCCATTACGAGTCTCCAAGCATACATCTCCCATACCTACAACTTTAGCCAAGCAATCATTACCCATCTTCAATGTGCCAAAGTTTCCAGGAGTATAAGAAGTAAAGAACTCCCTCTTGGAAGTAATATGAAGAGAAGCACCACTATCAATTACCCAACTTGTCTCATTGCTTGCAAAATTCACATTATCATCATAGCACACAATAACAAGTTCATTAGTAGCTGTTGCAACTCGATCATTATCATTGTTATCCTTTTTCTCCTCACTTTCATTAACTTTCTTCTTCTCATTTCTACCTTTACCATTTTTCTTTTCATTTTATAGCTGGAAGCAATTTTTCTTGATATGACCCATCTTGCCACAATGATGGCACTCCACATTTTTATGCCATGATCTAGACTTACTTCGACTTTTGTTATAACCTCTCGGACCTCTACTATGACTTCTCCCCCTATTTTCAACAACCAAAGCTTCAGAATGAGACAAAGAACCCTGACTCTTTCTTCTCATCTCTTCATTCAAAATACTAGTCTTGGCAAAATCCATAGTGACAATACCATCGGGAGCAGAGTTACTCACTGACATACGAAATGTTTCCCAAGATTCTGGTAAAGTACCAAGTAACCAAAGTCCTTGTACTTCATCTTCAAACTTCATATTCATGCCTGAAAGTTGATCTAACATTCCCTGAAACTCATTCAAATGATCAGATATGGATTGCCCATCTTTGTATTTCAAGCTAATAAGTTGCTTCATCAAATACATCTTATTATTTCCAGTCTTTCGAGCATACAAAGATTCAAGTTTGTTCCATAGAGTCTGAGCATGTGTTTCTTTACTAATGTGATTCAAAACATTCTCATCTACAAATTGTCGAATGAACCCGCATACAATTTTATGCTCAAGAGTCCAATCGACCTCACTCATGTTATCTGGTCTAGTTTCACTAAACACCGATAAGTGCCAACGCTTCACATAAAGCAAATCTTTCATATTACCCTTCCAAACATGATAGTTTCTTCCATTCAAACTAATCATCCTGTTAGTGCTTAGTTCCATCGTTCAATCAAATCCAAAGATAAAACAACCACAACCTAAGCTCTGATACCACTCTGTAGGGAAAAAACGATGTATAAAGTTTCCCACTTTGATTGAACCTATGAGGAAATACTAAAACACCAACGATGTATTTAAATCATAAGTAAAATAAGCAAATCATAATCAACATAAAAGAATTTCTACGTGGAAAAACTCCTCCAATGTGAAGGATAAAAAACCATGGGACCGATCACGGAGTCCACCCAAATCTCCACTATATCAATCGTTAGGTTATAACCCAATCAAGTCCTTAATAATAGCAACAGGACTAAGATTCACTGATTCAACAATAATAGAATCACCGATAAGTAGTGAAGAAACAAGTTGTAAACAACAACTTAACCAAGAAAAAGTTGGAGAAATATCACCCAGATTTTAGACCACAATCTGCTGACTTCAAGAGCTCCAAACGACGATCCAACCGTTCACAATGAAGAACACCCAATCCCGAACCTGCTGACAAAAAATCAGCACAATCGGACCACGGATTGACCTTAATCAGACGTTTGATCAACTGCTGCGCAGGGCCTCTAATTCCTGCGAAATTCTGCTCTTTTCTTTTTTCTCTCTCTCTTTTCTTTGACGGCCACTTACCCCTTCTTTTAAAGAAAAACTCTATATTTTTCCTTTTAAACCTTAGGGCCACATTACCCTAATTGGACCCAATAATAAGTCCCCGAATATGGGCTGAACCAACCCAACAAGTTGCTCATGCAGATTGTTCTTGTCTTTCATATTTATGTTCGTGATGGACTCACTCTAGGTGAGTTTGTTAAGGAGGGACATTTATATTCGTGATCTGAAAAACACCAAGGGCCATATATCTGGATTGACTTGTGGCGGGTGGCAGGCCAAAAATAAGGAGACAATTTCACATCGTCTGAGTTATTATGGGATGTAAATGACTTCAAAAGTCGGAAGCAGGTTTGTCTTATTTTGTTTCCTTCATAGGCTTAGTCTGTAATATGCCAAATTTGCTGTTGGAAATTCGCCATGTATTTGTCATGAATTTGTTATAAAATAAAATTTACTTGCTTTGTCAATCTACATCTCTCTCTTGTGACTTAGTAATTATGTTTACATAATTAGACAATTAAGATTAAATAGAAGTCATTGGAATGTTCAGAGCTTAACTCAAAAGCTAGCTTAAAGTCAACAAGTGCCTAACTCAATGATGAATAGGGATTGTTTAAAACTTCTTGATTTTAGGTTCAACACCTCGAGAGTATATATATATATATATATATATATATATATTAGCTTGAAATTAAAAGAATATTTTCTTCAATTAAGCTTCTTCTCATGATTGCAAAATTAATATGAAATTTTTGTTCTAAACATATGTCCCTACATATTGAGCAACATTAGGTCCAATGTCATAGGACATTAGTAGGCCCAATGTTGTATGACATTGCGTATGTGGGTGCTTGTGTGGTAGGTAGGGAAGAGCAATTGGCTCTTTCAATCCTACCAAAGCTGACATGCGTCCAGGAAACTAACTGCTTCAACCATTTGATTATAGGTCATAAAACTAAAGCTGGCAAGACCTGGAAGGACTCCAATGACCACATGCGCTTTTGATCGTGAAGGGAAATGCATTGCTGATGGCGTAGCAGATGGATCTCTACAGGTTCTTGCTGCTGTTGTCCAGATATCTCTGGCTATTGATTGCAATAGGATAGAAAATCCCTTGGTTCTTTGACATTCTTAATGTTAACTGATCTTCTTTCTGTTGCACTAGGATGTCATGAAGCTCGCATCAGCTTCTTTTTACTGCAGCACTTTGTTTTTTTTTTTACCAAATACGGAACTTTAAGCCTGGATGAGGACGCAGGCCAGACATTTATATTGAAAAAAGTCATTCAGATGATATCGCTGGTCTTACGTTCTCTAGTTTTGTCGTTGTAACTTATAAATTGCTTGTCAGGCTAGGGATTTGCGCCAAATGAAGGAGCCACTAAAGGCATTTGAGGACCTCCCAAAGCACTATGCCCCAACAAACATTGCTTTCAGTCCAGATGATCAACTATTCTTGACTGGAACGTTTGTTTAAAGGGAGAGCATGACTGGAGGTTTACAGAGCTTCTATGATCGAGCCAAGTTTGAACTTGTTTCAAGAGTTGGGATGTCCCTACTTGTAGCGTTGTGCAGTGTGCCTGGCACCCAAAGCCCAATCAGGTAAGCATAGCGTAATGCATTTTAGTCTGGAAATCATTCTCGAGGATCGTAGTTCTAAGACGCAATACAACAGGATGATAGTATATAGATAAGAAATTTTAACACTTATGTACCCAGGCTTTGGTTCGGAGTGCAATTTTTCCTGAAGTTAGTTTGCTCCTTAACACAACATCGTCACCCCCCTCCCCCTCCCTCCCCTTTTTCCTTCTCACTCACCATGCATTCAAAAGGGCGCAAAGGCACAGTTGCGCGGTCTGAAGAAAGACAATTTAATTTCATGCGTTCTTTACTTTGTTTCTGTAGATCATTGCGACATCTGGGGACAAAAGCCAAGGAGGCACTCACATATTATACGATGTAACCCTTAGTGAGAGAGGAGCTCTCGTCTGTGTTGCCAGTGCTCCAAGGAAAAGATATGTTGGTGATTTTGAGGTAAAACCTGTCATTCACAAGCCTCATGCTCTGCCTTTATTTAGAGATCAGCCAAGTCGAAGGCGTCAACGAGAGAAAAAATTGAAGGATCCAAGGAAGTCCCACAAGCCTGAACTCCCCGTAACAAGACTAGGCTTTGCTGGAAGAGTTGGTAAAAGTGCTCTTCCAGGCTTTGGTACGAGTGCTTCTAGAACAATATGTGTGCATCAATCTTATAAAGTGACTCAATAAATAGTTTGTTTACTAAAAAAAGAAAAGAGATTAGGAATGCTAAATCTCAAAATTTAGAATAAAGTCCTTTTGGGACATATGCCTTAAAATGTTATAAATCTCTCAAAATTTTCATTATGGAGTACATGGATTCATAATACAAAATATAAAAAAAAACTCCAATAATGCAGCTTAACATAAATGGTACTATGGCATAGAATTGAAAAGGCTTTCTTAAGCTAAGGCTCACACTTACATCAATTCTTTCTCATTTTACATATTGTTGCTAGGAGATTTATAATGACCTTCATACATTAGTGAAATGATGAATTAGTATGATGTAATCTAAATTGATGGCATTAACAAAGACAATTTCATTGAATGACTTATTTGTAGAGATAAACTTTCTACAGTGGTAAATATTGTTCAATGGCTTTCTTTAGTCAACACATATTATAATTTTTGTTAGCCCCACATAGAAAATAGAAGTCATCTCTTTTTTAAATATATATATATAGATATAGATGATATAGAGAAGTATCCCTAGTCAAAATGGCTTCTAACATAACATTGAAAGATGGAATAAAAAATTGCAATGGTTGATCAAAGCACCAAAAGGAAAAAATTTAGCTACTAAACTTCTTAAGGTATTTTTTTTTACTTTACTTTTATTATATATGGGTTGAACAAAATAAAAGACAATTTTAAGAAAAAACAATTGATATTGCAATTCTATTGGCAAAAGTAATAAAAGTTGTATGGAGAGATTCTTTACTAAGCGATAAAAACTTCTCAAAGAAATGTCATTTGAATAAGATTTGAAGGTTTTTAATCTCTATCTTTTTGTAACATTAACATTAGTAACTTTTGTAATACTAAAATATGTTTCTTTACTTTTGTACTCTAATTTTTGTTAATATAATTTACCATTTGACAAATGAGTGAGTGAGAGAGAGAGAAACTCATAATAGTCATTTGGTAGGTGAGACAATGTTCCTATGTAGGATTTGTTAGAAAAGAAATTCTATAAGATCTGCGTAGATAGATCTAAAACACCTTTTGTATGATTTTTGATTTAGCAAACAAATAGAAATTAAATAGATAGAAACATACCGCTCTTGCGATCCATTCTTTCGTTGTCATAAACCCAATAATGCTCTTTGAAATTTGGGCTTAGGCGAATATCCTCTATTCTCATAAGAATCACTGGCTCGATGAGAGAACCTAGGTTTTGTCTCTTTTGTGAAAAGCAACCTTATGAAACTCTAAAAACAATATGAATATATGAGCTAGAAGATAAGACTTAGCCTTACTTTATGTGCAACCCAATAGGCCCACTCATCACGGCCCTATTTGATTAGCCACGGCCCACATCAGCCAGTCCATATTCAAAACTTATGAACCAACATAATATAGCCCACTTAAGTAAGCTTAAATAAAAATTAAGCTAACAGGATTTATCTCCACTTTCATGTGTAAAGGATTCCTTTTTCTGATAGACCAATGATAAAAGATAAATTTCAGACAAGGTGTGAGATGATTGATGACATATAACGCAAGTAGGTTGCCGAAAAACGAAGAGATTAAGAGGAATTTCCTCTGTTTATCAAGAACTCTAAAATGCCTCTTATGTACACAAACGCAAAACTGATAAAATCAAGTGTATTGAGTGAATAATCTGTACGATTTGAAACTATATATACAGGCTGGGATTAGACAATTACAAGCCATGAATTAATTGAAAGGATCGAAGCTCTAAACGAATCAAATTTTTAATTTACATAATTGCCGAAGTGAGGAGGGAAAACGCACAATGGATCTCCGATTCTTCCTGAAAAGGTCAACGATTTGCGGCTTGGTTTTCTTTTCTTGGATTGCAATGAAGGTGTAAAGATTTCTCTTGTTAATGGTCGCCGATGAGCCTTGGCCTCGAAGACTCAGGAAGATGGCGCGCGTGGGATGCGATCTTGAAGGCCGTTGCACGCATGGCTGATGCGGAATTGTTTCTTCTGATAAAACCCCCCCCCCCCCGCCCGCCGACTCCACACCACCCCGCGCGCCCCCCCCCCCCCCCCCCCACCCTTCCGGTCGCTTCTCCAAAAAAAACCCCGATGGATGAGAACAAACTTGGGCTTGTCCTTGAATTTGGCAAAGAAAGGCCCTTTTGTGAAAGTATTTACAAGTTGTTCAATGAGGAAATAAAATGGATAGAAATTTATTTATTTTTAATAGGTTCAGGTATAAAATGAAAAATCAATCTTAATATGTTTTGTTCTCGCATAAAATACAAGATTAGTTGTGAGATATAATGCAAAAAGATTATCACACCAACATATGGTAGGTTGAGTTCATTGAATGTGAAGGTCGCTGAGTACGGCCTCTATCCAAATATATTACATAGTGGTGTTAGCTAAGGATTTAAATTCTGCTTCAATGTTTGATTGAGCAACTATTTTTTGTTTTTGGGAACTCCATTGTTCTTACCTAAAAAAATACAAAATCCACCAAGTGACAATTATAATGATCACCTACCCATCCAACATTAGAATAAGTATGTAATGATGTGGTATCTCTAGTAGTTAGATTGATGCCATGATAGAATCTATCAACAAGAGAGCGTAAAATATGTTTGACACTTTGCCAATGATCACTAACAGCACAAAGCGGAAACGCAAGAAGTTATGTGTGCACTAATATAGGCCCCCTAGCAAAGGCATAAAGGATATTGCAAGTGAGATGGTTCTTGCTTATGTTCCAATCCTTGCTAATATTAACTAAACAAAGCCTTCAAGAGTTCACTAGTGTTTGAAAATCTCTCTCTTGCTTTGAGTTCACTAGTTTTGACAATACAATTTTTACTAATCATATCCGTAAATTTCAATATTGTATTAAAATTTAAGTTTAAATATTTTATCCCTTTGCTTGTGTATAAAATTCCAATAAAAAGTTTTTTTTTTCATGTTTAGGACAAGGAAGTGTTTTGAAATTGGCATGTCTAACATTACTCAAATATTTGTCTTCATTTTCTTTTTAAGATGAAAACTTTCATCTCTAGTAAACATCAAAGACTAAAAAGAAGCAACAAGCTATTTTTGAAAAATGCATAAGTTGATTCAAATTTTGATCTCTATGCTACTGTCATTGCTAGTTCATTACAATCTGTTTTCTTTCATATTTAAATAAATCCAAAATCTTAAAGAGTTCAATAATATCAATTCAATGTTAAAGATGGCTTTATCTTTATTAGTCAAATCTAAAAATTTACCACGGTAACAGAACCTAAATTCAAATGCACTATCCTTTCGCTTGTAGACAAATATTCCTTTGAAAACTACTCATCTCACATCTAGGCGATAACATATGTTGAAAATGAGTTGCGCTATATTATTTAAATTCTTTTTGGTTTCATTTTAAAATGAATTACTTACTTTGTTTCTTGTAAAAAAGTTTAGAGAAAGAAAAGAAACTTTCTACTAGTATTCACCGCCACCTTTGTGAGTGATAACTCCACCTCAAACGACCCCCTTTCTTATTGCATATGATAACTTTGATTTCTAGTAAACAACAAAATGGAATCCTTTGTAATGTGGAAGGAGTAAAGAAATACATCTTACTACATTTTTCCTTGAAAGGACTACCAAATTATTTTTTTCAAAATTCATAAATTGCAGCACGAACCATAAGTTCATGTCAAATAGTACAAGCAAGAAAAAGAAAATTGACGCAAAAAGAGAGAACGAAATATAGGAAAAAAGTTGTTTAGAGGGGCAACTAGACAAACCCAAAAATGAATTTTCAAAGAAAGAGCAATCATTGAAAATTAAGAAAATTACAAGTCTTCAATAGTTGAGTAGGGAAAGAATAGAAATTTCAATCTCCTTTAAGAACACATTTTCATATTTGTTTTTGTTTATTCTTATGCATTTATTTGGTAGTTTCTAAGCACAAACAAAATTTTAAAAACATGTCTTCCGTTGGTGAGCACTATGAATGATTGACATATCAATTTATCATTAATGTTATAGCATCTCTAACATCACTTCTTTCCATATATAACTTATAATATAATATAGTAAATAATTTATGTTTTGGTTCCATGCTTAGATTTTTCATTAAAGATAATCTACAATAAATCCTTACTTTCTTACTAGTTAGAACGGCCTACTAAATGTAAGTTGTAAAGTATAGTAAAGGATTAATGTTTTGGTTCCATCCTTAGATTTTCCATTAAAGATAATCTACAATAAATCCTTACTTTCTTACCAATCGGGACATCGTACTAAATGTAAGTTCTAAATTATAGTAACTAATTAATGTTTTGGTTCCATCTTTCAGATTTTCTATTGAAACCTACAAATAAACCTTATCTTATTTTATCAATTATAATTACAAAATTTAAAATATGAATATCACGTACTCTAATCTATAAATACTCCCATTACGACTATCAAAAGCTAAAGACTATTACTTTCATTCTCAAAAGGAAAAGCAAATCATGAAAACTCTTTCTATTTCTATAACCCTAATATTTGTCCTCTGTCTTGGTGAGTACTTCAATGCGTATATATTTTTTGTTCTACATTCAAATTTATAAAATTTCATTCCACTGGTCAGTAAAACTCAATCTTTGGCCTTTGAAACTCTCTAGATATACTAAGAGCTCTAGTTTCATTTAATTTTGGTTTACCCTACAATTTGAAAAGAACTCGATTTCAGCATGATAAAGCAAGAGATCTATTTTTTATCGATTGTTCTTTGTCATAATGTTGGAAAACTATATTTCAACCAATGTGATTTTTTTTTTGACGAGTTCTATTTAAATTTCAATATTACTATTTCAACCAACACCTGAGGAAAACCAATAAAATTGCAGCCTAATATTTAACCAAGTGTAGGAAGATATATTATTATTGTTAATCTAAACAGTGTCTTGTTTGCATAGGGAGCGAGGTCATGGCGGAGTATACAGGCCATGTGTGTGGCAAGACTGAGAAGATTGATCACTGCACAGGCTCGGCATGCAATGACTTGTGTGTAAGCAAGTATGCACCCATTGCTGGAACTGCACATGGATACTGTAGTGGAGCTGCTTGTGTATGTTTTTATCCTTGCTAGCGTATCATCTATATTATGGACCATCCATTTTCCATCATAACTAAATAAAGCGAAAACCCAAAAGAGTTCAACAGTATTATATTCTCTCTTTCAATTGAAACTACATCAGAGTTAGGATTTAAATGTGGCATTTTTCCACTTGCAAACAAAAATTGCTCAAGAAGTACTACTCATGCGTAGGGTAAAGATGTGTGTTAAAAATAATATTTTACGTTACTTAAGTGTTGTACTACTATCTTCTTTAAAATGAAGAACTTATCTTTCTTTTTATAAACCAATAAAAGGAAATAAATGATATTTTGATGAATAGTTTTAACCACATCCATTAATGATAGTTCCCCAAAAAAAAAAAGCAATGATAATTCCACTTCTTATTACTGTCACCTTTAGTGAAATGTGAAAGAGGAAAAGAAATGCATATTAGTATCTTTTCAAGGAAAAAAATCGTGGAGTTATTTTTGCAGATGCATGAATTGCACTTAAATGATGTTTGGATAATTTTTAAATATAGAATTAAAAAAAATTTCAACTCATGGACTTGGATTATGAACTTTCTAACAAATTATATATATATATATTGAGTTGATTTTAAGGTAGAAGAATAAGTTTTTTAATAGTTCCGGTCAAAATTCAAATAACACGATTTTAATTGTTTTAACTAAAGAAGTTGGTCAAAAGAGATCCAACATAATTATATGACTCTAAACACGTAGTTTGCCCAAAATTTCACCACCATCAATTTCCCAAGCCAAAGAAACCCAAACCCTTTCTTGGCATCGTTACCCATGGGATAACGTCTCACCAACTAAGGTTGCATAATGATGACAAGAATAAAAGGAACTCAGAGTGGGAGTAATGAAGTTCTAGAAGAAATTTCATAAGATCGTACGAAGAAGTATGAGTACGAAGTCAAACTGATAGTTTTATGACAAGGGTATTGATAAAAGACTTGAAAGCCTTATTTTTAAATCACCCCATTTTTCATTTATCTATAGAGAAAAACAAGTACGAACAAGAAAATTTCGTAAAAGGAATAATTAGATGAAGAAAGAGAGTTCGCAAATAAGAAAAGATGGGAAGATGAGAGACTCACTAAGCGTAGTGCTTGTAATGAACTTAAGAAAGGTCGTAAAGAGAGAGAAAATGGTTAGTTTGGTAAAAAGGCACAAGGGAGGAGCAAAAATGTTAAGAATTTAATGGTATCACTACACCCCCCCCCCCCCCCCCCCTTCCCAACCCAACACACAAATGAAGATAGTGATCCTTTTACTTGTAGACAAGTATACCTTTGAAAAGTTCTATTCTCACGTGGATAGCACGTGTTGAAAATTATTTATGCTATTTCATTTGAATCTTTTTGGTATACTCTTTAAAATTAAATAATTAATTACTTTCTTTCTTATCAATCAGTTTAGAGAAAGAAAGAAAAAAATTTATATTGATTTCTTTTCTAACAATTATTCACCTCCACCTTTGTGGGAGACAACTCTACCTCCATCCACCCTCTTTTTTATTATGTATGATAAACTCTGATTTCTAGTAAACAACAAAATAGAATCATTTGGAATGTAAAAGAAGCAAATAAATGCATATTACTACATTTTTCCTTAGAAGAACCATCGAATTATTTTCGTAAAATGCATGAATTGCAGCACATACCACAAGTTCATGTCAAGAAGTTCAAGCAAGAAAACTGATGCAACAAGAGAGAATGAAGTAGAGGAAAAGAGTTGGTTAGAGGGGAGACTAGACAAACCCAATAATGAATTTTCAAAGAAAGAACCAATTATTGAAAATTAAGAGAATCAAAAGTCTTTAATAATTGAGTGGGGAGAAAAATAAATCATCTTTTGGAATTTGTTTTGGCATTATACATTGATTTGGTAATTTTACGCATAAAAAAAAAAAGAAAATGTCTTTCACTGATGTGCACTATGAATGATTTTATATATATATATGTAAGAAATAATATTATTCCACATAACAACATATCATCAATACAAATTTTTATTACATGTGGCATCAAGGCAACAAAAATCTGCAAAAGCTAAGCTCAGAAAGAAATCAAACTCCCAAGAATCACTAGTGCAGCCATCAAGCAACCAACACCGAGTCCCCTCCTTGAAGCCCCACCGCCATTATGTGGCAGAGCCGAGCGGGAGGGTCCCGGAGCAGAGGTGGGGGTGACTGCCACTTGGCTGGTCAGCCGTAGGGTCTGGCCAGCCTGAAGATTCTCAGCCTTAGTGGCGTGTATCATGGGAAAGCCTTGCGGGTTCAATCCCGGACCAACCTGCCAAACCTGGTTCACCTTCTCCGTCCCCGAGGGAAGCTTCCATTTTGCGAAGATCTTGATGGTCCCATTGGCGTCCTCAGCGCTCAGATCCCAAACCTCGTAAATCAGCTTCAACGGGGACTCTTTGAGATGGTAGGAGCGGATGTCGTAGGTCTGAATGGTGACGGAGTTATTGGATTTGAAGGCCAGTAGGGCTTGTGAACCAGCCATTTTGGTGCTGTTGGGGTTAATGGCCCATGACACCCAGCCATTGGGGCTAGGCACAGGTGCCGTGAAGGCGATCGACAGAGAAGAATTGGAAGCGTTATATTTCCAGTGTAGGTAGGCTCCCAGATGAGGGAGATCGGTGCAGTTGGGGTACACCTGATTGTTGTTGAACTTCTGGGAAGTGCAGGTCAGGCACTCAGCCGGTGCGAGGAGCAGAGCCACTGCTAGGACACCCAGAAGCGCCCCATATGTAGGAAAAAGGCTACCCATGGTTGCAGAGCCCGATCGATTCATAGGAAGGACTTTTAGTAGGAGGAGGAGGAGCTGCTAGGGTTCCTCCACTATGAATGATTGAGTTATCAATTTATTCTAGCATAACTTCTTTCCATATAATTTGCAAAATAATATACTAAATAATTTATGTCTTGACTCCATATTTTTAGATTTTCCGTTAAAGATAATTCACAATAAATCCTTACTTTCTTGCCAATCAGGACGGCCTACTAAATGTTGGTTGTAGAACATGGTAATTAATTAATGTTTTGTTTCCATCTTTCAGATTTTTTATTGAAAATCTACAAATAATCTTATCTTATATTAACTTATCTACCAATTAAAATTTTAAAAAATTAAAATATGAGTATAACATACCCTGTCTATAAATATTCCAATTCCGATTATCAAAGTCTAAAGATTATTTCTTCCATTCTCAAAAGGAAAAAGAAACCATGAAAACTATTTGTTTCTATAATCCTAATCATTGTTCGTTGCCTTAGAATTGGTGAGTCTTTCATTTATATATGTCGTTGTTCTACATTCTAATTTATAGAATTTCATTTCATTGGTTGAGCCCCAGGTACTCTCTAGATATCCTAAGAGCTTGAATTTCACTTGTTTCTTTTTTTTTTTTTTTTGCACTTTAATTCCTAAAGAACTCCATTTAATAGATGATAAGACAATAGATCTACTTTTTTGTGGATTGTTCTTTAGTATGAAGTTAGTAAATTACATTTTAACTAAAGTGGTTTTTTTATAATTTTCCTTGAATTTCATTAGTACGATTTGAACTAGTATCTAAGAAAAACCAATGAAATTGCAGCCTGAAATTTAAGTGTAGGAATGCATATTATTACTAGCAACTCTAGAGCGCGTTGTTTGCACAGGTGTTGAGGTCATGGTGGAGTATACAGGATGTTTATGGCAGGACTGAGCAAATTGCTCACTGCACAGGCCGGACATGCAATTAATTGTGTCTGCACAAATATGCGCCCATTGTTGGAACCGCACATGAATTCTGTAAGGGAGCTGCTTGCGCATGTTTTTATCCTTTATAGTGTATGATCATTTGTGGTCATATATCGATAATATAAGACATGCATTAAGTTTTAACAAAGATACGAATAAAATTTTCTAACCATAATTACCCGCAGAACTTGGGAAATGCTATTTAAATTAAAAGGCCAAAGGATTATGCTCCCACTGTGCCAAGAGCAAACTAACAATGAAATACTACTTGTAAGCACCAAACTATCATGACAATCTACTGATAGAGGGTTTTTCTGTCCAAGATTTAATTTTAAGTATGTTTTGTATATTACTGCAAAATATTTTTTTCCCCTGAGTCCAAAAGGCTTTCGCCCTTTAATTTTAAGTATGTGCATGAAGTTCTCTCCAGGCCTCGTGACCGAGAATTTTTATCATTTGCCGGCAATAAATCTATATTGGTTGAAGTTTCATAGAATCTTGTCCTAACTGAGTTCAGTATGGTATTGTTGGATTATAGTCATACAAATTTCCTTGTTTCGCTTTCCTTCATCTCACAAAGTCATACTACTATAAGATTTCCACATTTCTTTTTGGGCAAGTGGTTCTCATCTTAAATGGTGCTATCCTACTAAATAGCCATCCGAATAATTAGGAAACATCCTGTGGCCATCCTATTAGCAGAGATGCACGACTTGTCTTTATGGGCAAGAAGCCAAAAGGAGAGAAGGGTAGTGTTAAGCCCGCCCGACATTTCTATGTGAGGGGCAAAATTAACACACTGCGCCCGCGTAAAACACTTCTTTTTTTATTTTTAAGGGAAGTTTGCATTAATAAAATTAGGGTACAAAGCATAGGGGAATAGCCAATATTACAATAGTTACAAAAGCTACAAAAAGATGAATATTAGAATCTTTCAAATTTCACTCAAAATAATATTTTCTTGAAAAATTTTATATTTCAAAATAAAATAAAAAATATTTTCATATAATTTTTCTTACTTTTGTCGATAGGATTGAGATGTCAATTTTTTTTGTTTTTAAAATCATCTTTTTATTGTATTCAGCTCATATATAGTAAATGTAAGCCAAAAAGGTATCTTAAAAAATTTATTCACAAGAAGTGCTTCCAAATAGGAAGTGCATGACCAACAATTATAAATGGGCATTCACTTTTCTTCTTAGACTAAGCTTGCGTTTTACAAAACGTTGTAACCTTAGTGTGCTTCTGGGAAGCTAGCATGAAATTCTAAGGGGTTGGTTTCCTAAACCAACTTCAGTTTTATGCGTTTCGATTTTATGTAACATTTCACTTTTATTATGTTTCAATGTTATACATAATAAAGGTTATAAAAAAAATTGATTGATTGTAATCACAGGTGCTCCACCCATTCCTCTACAAATTCTTTAGAAATTATTTTACATGGGGCCTTATGGTTCATTATTTTCATTTGTTAGATCCTATCTAAATGAAATACAATATATATGGAAGAATACAATCTAGGCTGACTTGAAGTTCAATCAAATTCTCATCGCGGGGCACCCTTCAATGTCATTATTTGGATTTCAAAAGCTAGTAAGATTGCTAACAATTATCATGTCCATTGGACTGAAAATGTTGGATTCGAGCCGATAGTTCTTTTGCCACGAAACGCATGGTAGGTCGTGACTTGGGAGTGTCATGCATGCATTGCAAGGCAATAGTCACCACAAATATCACCTCTTTTGCAATTTGGCCTTTGGGTGATGGGAGTCTTGGGTCTAGCACATCCTCCAAAAGAAATTTTGTATCCTCTGAAATTGATGCTAACGTTGATGATTTGGAAGATGACAAGAAAGATAAAAGCTTTCGCGGGTGCCTTCCCATCATAACTTCCAATGCCACCACACCAAAGCTATAGACATCACATTTTTTCGTAACCCGCATTGTAAGTGCAAGCTCTTGACATCCATTCACAACAAAAAGAAAAAAAAAAATCAAAATCCCTTATATAATACTTATCATGATAATCATTTGCAAATCTATTAGAAACTAAATTATGACCTCAAAAACAAATAAATTTTTGGCTAGATAAAATGAAAAATCCTAATTTTCAAGCCCTTTTTCTTTTTTTGAAAAAATAATTTTAAGGCAATAAACTTGTGTTTTAGTATACTTGTCAATTTTCTAAATATGATTATTGCAAGAAAGCAATTTCTACTAAAAAAGTACTTGAAATAACAAAAACATAAATAGAGAAATTAAAATGTTAGCTTACCTGGAGCCATGTAACCACAAGAGCCAACAATAGTTGTCCAATTAGTTGCATTTGAAGTCAACAATCTTGCAATACCGAAATCCGAAACTCATGGCTCAAACTCTATCTCAAGTAATATGTTGTTTGTAGTTATATCTCGTGCACAATTGGTAAAGAACAATCATGGTGCAAGTAAGCTAATGCATGTGCCACACCTTGCACAATTTTCACCCTCTTACCCTAACCAAGCTCTAGTTTACCTTCCAACCCTATAGTACATTTCTCAAACTACCTTTCTCTACATATTCATAGACCAAGAATATGCAACCCCTAATGCAACAAAACCCATAAAGCCTAATAATATTGTGGTGCCTAACTTCAGTCAACACATGAATCTCATTCTCAAAGCTCTTATGATTAATTGTTGGGATGTCAAAGGAGTCTAACATGTTAAGTCTTTTAATTGCAACAATCTGACCTGATGGCAATATCGCTTTGTAAACACTTCCAAATCCTCCTACTCCAATGCAATACTTCTCGTTGAAGTTTTATGTGGCCTTCACAAGATCTTGAAATGTGAACTTACCCTCCTTGTCCCATATTAGTGACTTAACATTCTGACCATCATCTTTAATTCTTTTGCTTTGATCAAGGAGCTTTGTCTTTCGGTAATATACTACTAGTCCAGCAACGATGATTGCAAATAATAATAAGCCACCAATAAGAATGACGACAACTAAGATAAGCACCTCATAACGGCTTTTCTTTTTAGAATCTATATAACAAGAAGGTAGTCCTTTTGCATTTCCACATAAACCTAAGTTTCCAACATAAGCTTTTGCAAATGCTTCTTCAAAAATTTTACCATTTGGGATCGGACCAATTAAGTTATTGTAAGAAAAGTCAATGGAGTTACTACTTAAACTAACCATAAGGGAAAATGATGCTGGAATTTCTCCAGAAATTTGGTTATGTGAAACATTAAAACTCTCTAATGATAAGAGCTTTGCAATGTTTTCAAGGATGGTTCATGAAAGTGAATTATTGCTAAGGTCCAACAAGTAATGCAACCTGGTTATGTAACTAAGCTCAAGTGGTATTTCACCTAACAGGTTGTTGTTAGCCAAGTCTAAGCTCAATAGTTTCTTACAATTCCCAACTTCTTTTGGTATATTTCTAGTCAAATAGTTGCTAGACAAATCAAGATACTCAAGTTCATGCAAATTGCCTAGACTAATAGGAATATTTCCTATCAAATGGTTCCCATTCAAACTAATCTTATACAACAAGCTTAGGTTTCCAAGTACACTTGGTATTTCCCCAAACAATATGTTGGACTCCAATTCTAAAACATGCAATTGAGTCAACTTTCCAAGATTTATAGGAATTTTTCTTATAATTCGGTTTCTGCCCATTTGCAAATTAGTGAGAGATTCACACTTTCCCCATTTTGTTGAGATTTAACCAAAAAATTGATTGTTGCTAAGAGAAATGAAATAAAGATTTGGATGAACTCCAAATGCATTGTAATGTCACCATCAAATTGGTTCTCTTCCATCCTTACTCTACTCAATTGTGAGCAATTTTTCAAACACTTTAGCAATGACCCTATGAAATTGTTGTCATTGACTATGATATCTATAAGAGCAAAGCTCCTACACAATTCAAGTGGCAATTCTCCAAAAAAATTGTTGTTTGAAAGTCTAAAATAAATCAAAGGACTATACTTCCCAAGGTCACTAGGAATGGTGCCCAACAAGTTATTAGTGAAAAGAGAGATTAGTGCTAAATTCTTGAGACCAGAAATTGCGTTTGGAATTTCTCCAGAGTTGATTGGTATTGAGATCAAGAGTTTCCAATAATGTCATATTTCCAATCTCGGGTGGGATTGTGCCAATGAGATTGTTTGAAAAAAGTTTTAAGAATTGAAGGTTTGTGAGATTTCCCATAGTTGAAGGAATTAGACCAAAGAGTTTGGTTTTGTGAAATGTCTAATTCACTCAAACCTTTCAATAGGCCTATTTCTGGTGGAATTTCTCCGGTGAAAAAATTTTGTTGAAGTTGCAAAAAGGTTAAATTGGTCCAATTGGTAAGGAAATATGGTGAGATCACACCAGAGAGCAAATTGCTAAATAAACCAACTTGTGTCATTTGAGTCAAGTTTTCCAAAGATAAAGGCAATTCTCCAATGAAGCTATTTTTAGCCAAGGCCAATATGATGAGGTTAGTACAAAGCCCAAGCTCCAAAGGAAGTGTTGAATTCAAGCCATTCATTCTAAGATCAAGTTTCCGGAGCTCCTTGAGATGGCCTATTGAAGAAGGAATTCTCCCTATCAATGAATTGTTGTACATTTCTATGATTTGAAGATTGACCATTGCTCCAATATCATTTGGAACCAGACCACTGAACTCATTACGTCCAAGACGAAGATGTTTAAGCTGAGAAAGTTGTGAAATGTTTGGTGACACTGGTCCTTGGAACTTATTGTCAGTAAGATTAAGGTATTCAAGATTCCTTAGATTGGTAAATACCATTTCTGGTATTGGCCCGATCAGGTGATTTTGAGACAAATCCAAGAATGTCAAGTTTCGACAATCAAGTATAAATTTTGGGAACCCAGAAGTAAGTTCATTCAAGTAAAAGCTAAGATAGTTCAGTGAAGGCATGCCAGAAAACTTAGACCAATCTGAACTTACTAAGAAGTTTGATCCAAGATTTAAGTACCATACCTTCTGAAGATCAGTAAATTGGTATGGGATTTCACCTTCAAGGAAGTTGTCAAGAAAACTTACATACCGAACTTCCGCTAGCGAACCAATCTCTGAAGGTATTCGTCCGCTAAGATTGTAGTAGCTGAAGTCTAAGAGGGTGAGGTTATGAAATGGAGTGAAGTTGAACTGCTGCAGTGTTCCATTGAGCTTGGCACCTGATAGGTTTATTTCAGAGACTGTTCCAGTTGCATCACAGACAATGTTCGTCCAATTGCAAAGGTTTTTAAGGTTGGTGAGGGACCATGAACTCAAATTAGCGGGTGGGGAGAGACTATTTTTCCACTTGACAAGAGCTTTTGCTTGTGCTTCTGGTGATGCTGTGATTTGTAATGAAGGCATGGAGAACAAGAGAACGCAAAAGAGAAGTAGGAGCGGCTTGGGATATCTCGTCATGCTTGACTTTTGAGTTTCACAAGTTTTTGATCTAGGTTGAACGTGCTGTAGCAAAGATCCATACCAAACCAGGCATCTCAATTTATGTAGTCGTGTGTGTTGATGTTGGTTGGGCCTCTTACGTTTGGTTCACATTTTGTCATTTATGTTTGTTGTTTTTTTGGTTGTGGTTTTGGTATTCTTTACATTTTGTTAGGAAAAGAATCTACCGCATCAGCACACTAGTCCACAATCAACACGCCAAACAACGTCAGCTGGTCAACAGATCAACACTACACGTGGTGGCCACCTCATCGTCTCCTACCTCACGATTTGGCAGCCTTCGCGTCAAAGATGGAGTTTGGTAGATCACTTTGCTAAGTCCTTTTTGTTTACTACTAAGACGGAGTTTTTATAGCGGTCAAAGTATAGATTAACACTTACTTTCGTAATGTGACTGGATATTCATAATAATAACTCATTTCCTTACTGTAATAATCTGATCTAGACCATCCTAATGTAGTGTGTTCAACACAAATTATAGACTTACTATATTTATAAGGGTGTTAAGGAAGAATTTGAGTTTTGATATCATGTAAAGAAATTCATTCTCATTTTATAAGCAAATAACTCAAGAAGTGAAGAAACAATAACACCTATAACCAAGAATTTCAACTCTTATTCCATAATGCTGACCTTTCCTCCAATGTCCCCGTTTTGCAATTTCCATGTTTAGTTAAGGATCGATTTCAGGTGACAAAAAACTGACCTTTTCTCTTTTGGCCCTATCTACGAGTTGCATTTTTGGTTAAAGATCAATTTCAGGTGACAAAAAACTGAACTTTTCTCTGTTGATCCTATCTACAAGTGGCATGTTTGGTTAAGGATCGATTTCAGGTGACGAAAACAACCAACAACTCCGCCGTTGGCCCTATCTGCGCTGCACGTATGGTAGGCATTGACATTAGTCAAAGGTGGGATTTTAATAACAAATATATTTATTTGTATGGCCTTGTTTACTATTTAGCTAGCAAGCCTATGCGAGCTATAATAATATTATTATTATTATTACTTATTTGTATGGTCTTTTTTTATTTGAATCTGCATTTAATTTTTGCCTTAGACTGACAAAATTTCTTTATAACTTGACAAAAAGCTTGCATTTAAAGAATAGTTTGTAAAAGTTCATCTACCTCATGCAGAATAGGAGAGGATAGGATGGCTTAGATATACTGAGTTCCGAGGGATCTTTGTCTTGTGACAATAAGTACATAAAACAATGTGATTTTTTGCAATGGAAGCAATTACTCATTTTGTTTCACGAAAGCTCTTAACGATCCCAAAATATAGCTCATGGAAGAGACACTCATGTCACTCCCCGCCACCAGGCACCCAGCAGGTAGATGTGATCACAATCCAAGTTAAAGGGGGTTGTGCTCCTATCTCACATCGGGAGGTGATTAGGGAGTCTCCCTTGTAAGTAGATTGGTGCCTTCACCCATTAGGTTGGCCTTCTGAAAAAAATAGTCAAATCCGTGACAAGCAGTATCAAGCCAAATTAGCCTATTTTATTCACAAAGTGCCATAGGCGCATAAGGCCCACAATCCTGAGTAGGGAAGGGGGATCTACTCCTATCCCACATTGGGAAGGGGACCAGCCATTTATTCAGATTGATGCCTTTATCCACTAAGTCAATCTTTTGGAAAAAAGAGCAAGATTAGTGCCACTCGTTACCTTTAAACTTCAAAACAAATCTTTTAATAACGTAGGACTGGACATCTACCTCGTCAACATATAAGGGTAAACTGATAAACATCCCTCATCCCTCATCCCTCATCCCTCATCCCTCAGTTGAGACGATACCGATTTGATTTGGTGCGGTTTCTAAATCAGGAAGGAAAAATGAAATAAAAAATTGGATCGAAAATAGTTAAATATTGAGAGATTGCCTAGAGTTTTCGCCCCCAAGAATGGACGAAGACTAGTTCTTCCCGATCTTCAATTTCTTTCCAACAAGGACAGGGTAAGAAACGACCAAGAAACTACCAAACTCTTTTTCCATTTTTATATGAAAGGAAGTTTCATCTAAGGAGGGATGATGACTTGGGCGTTTTGTGTTTTTCTATTTGGGACTTTGGATTTGTGTATTACCAACTCATTTTCATAATGGTGGTGAAGATTCTTGCCAATGTAAAGGTGCCTAATCTACACTTTCAACGACCATATGAAATTGCATCAACGAAAGGGTGGGGCAATTTCCTGCCTACAATAGCATGCCAAGGAAGTCCGGTCAACGTGAAGGCTCCAAAGAAAGCAAACTGCTCCCATAACTAGCATCAAATCTTTTCTTGGTAACCTAACTCTAACATCTGCGGGCAATAAGAACTTATTTTTGGATTCATATAGGACAGTTTCCATCAAGTGAGGCCTACCTTCTGGCAACCTATCATGGGAGCTTTTGAAGTCCTTTAGCAGGCACGGTACAGAGAATACATAGTCATCAAGAGAGTTAAAATTGCGGGGTACGGTTGATGCCAAAACAATGATAGCTCGGATTTCAAGGCTGCAGCATGGTATGGAATTTCTCGTAGTTCTCAGGTGCTGCACGGCATGAAGTTTTAAAAGAACCAGAAAAAAGAACGGTAAAGCAAGAAAACTTATTCTAAAATTCATAAGGTTTAAGTGATAAATTTCTATCATTAATAAGACTAAGTTAGCCAAGATTCATTTCTGACGTGGAATATATGATGTCACCACACACACTCTCTACACTAATAGAGTGGATGATAATTAAGATATAGAGTTCCACATTAGGAAGGCCTATAGTTAAAAGAGTCATCCTAAAACCTATAAGCAAGAAGTGATAAATCTTCACCATTAATAAGGCAAAATTTACTTCCAATTTGAGATATAAAAGGGCTCAACATATCACCTCCAATCTAATAGTATGGATGATAATTGAGTTGCATAGCTCAACATCAAGAAGGGTCATTGCTCTAAACTGTATTACAATGGGAAGGCCTATCCTTAAATCCCTAAAAAGTAAGTGATAAATCTCTATAATTAATTAGGTTAGGATGTACTTCCAATGTGGAATATATACTCTGCGCCATCAAGAAGGACCATTGCTCTAATATTGCATTACAATGAGAAGACCTATCCTTAAACCCCTAGAAAATAAGTCATAAATCTCTATAATTAATAAGGTTAGGATATACTTCCAATGTGGGATACATGACGCCTCAACGAGGAATACATGGGACATTTGACATTTGGCTACAAAAAGACTTTGAGGAAACATTGAACTTAACAGTGAACTAATACGGACTGGTGAGATAAGACCCAACCCGCGTGTATAGGGGGCCCAGCCTGCTAGGGGTCTAATAATATGGCCTATAGAGCCCATTGAAAAGAATCCAAAGAACATAAGCCATGGACAAATATCCATCTCAATAAAGTTCTTTTCTTCGGCGACGGCGTGGAACTTTGATAGCAGTGGCCTATCCCAACCAGAGAGCTATGGGCTTCATTTTACTGTGAATGCATGCAAAATTGTTAAGGCCCGCCTGAGGTATGATCTAACGTAGTTAAGCCTAAAAAGATCACCCAAAAATTTGTTTTCAAGAATAAGATCCTTTCTTAATCTTTATTGTAAATGTATTTACTGAGTGATTCACATTAAATCTCCCAAGCGATCTTGCATGCATGCTAAAAGTAAACGCATGTACTTCCATATTGAAGACATGAGACTTATAAGCTTATCACACATTACAGATGTTGGGATTCTGTCTCACATTGGAATTTTACCTATGATCCTATGGCCTCATTAATGTGGTAGTTCTGCACTCTTCATGAGTTGTCTTTTGGAGAGGTCATCTACCCTCCACTTGAAATAATATCAAAGTAAGTTGATTATTTTCACTTCTTAGTATTATCCTCCTTCTAAACCTTCAACATTGATTAAATATCTGGCATGAATGGGGCATATTAGGATTCTATCCTACACAAAAAATTTACTTGTAATTCTATGACTTTATTTAAAAAATAAAAATTAATATTACAACACATGCACCCAATTCACACAAAGAAAGTGTCAAACCCCAAACATCATAATTGGAGTCTCTACTAACTTATCATTAAATTAACTAACTAAATAACACTTCTATAACTTTATTAATACGGTGGTTTTGCACTGGCCTAAGCCGTCAATGGGATACCACTCTAGAAGAGCTAAAATTTTAACCTTATGTCAAGACTTACAAGCCAAGGGACACTACTCACAAGATACCTTTTGGTGAAGTTACCTAGTCTCTACTTAACAAGTACTTTTAACATTAATATGAGATTCTTTCGTACAATGTAATGATTTGTTGGTAAAAGGATGTAGTAACTAAAAGAGAAGGAAAGAGATTTTGATGCCATCAAATTCTTTTGGATTTGGCTTTATTTACTTTATTGGGAAAAATAAGAAGCCAAAATATAGATAATGATAAACTAGCAAGGGTACACGCATAAGCAATTAGCTCCAATGCAGAATCCATTTGCGGTTCCACTTATGTTAGCATAGTTCTTTACGCACAAATCCTTGCATGCTGGGTTCCTGCAGTGATCAAGTGCCTCCACCGGCCCACATATGCGTCCTGTGGACTCTGCCATTACCACATTCCCAGCACAATCAAATTAATTTGTAATATAGAATAGTATTTCTATATAGGAAACATAAAATGCTTGTTGTTTAGCATATTTATGCTAATTTTGTATATTATGGGACAAACAACTTTCTTGAAGTTGGATTTATATACATAATTCAAGCTCTTTATCTTGAATACCCAAAATTTTGTAGATCATGGAAATTTTTAGAAATTTTTAAGGCTAGACATTTTTTCTATGGCTTAAACAACAACCAAATGAAGTTACTACTGGGTAAAAGTTAAAATTGGGATGAAAGAAAGTGAATGCAACTCGTTTAAAATGTCATATTGGTTCAAAATAGCCTAACAAATCTATGCTAATCTGTTTTACAAGATGGGAGAATTTACTTTTGTACTTGATTTTTCATTCCAAATTCTAATTTAGGATGCTTGAAACAAGTTACTAATAATCTTTGTTCATCAAAGCTTTTACATAAATATGTATGCGATAATACCTAAAAACTGAATTTACTAACAATTAAAGGATAGAATACTAGTAAAATCCAAAAGTTTTTAAGCTTAACATTTTCCTTTAGTAATTAAACAAAATAGGATGCAACAAGTTATAATGACATCAGAAAAATATAGGCAATGGAATAATTACGAGCAATGAGGCAAAGAACAATCATAAGAATTGTGGAAATATAGATAGTCTTCATGATTTTCCTTCCTTTTGAGAACAATTGGTAATAAGAAAGACTTGACGTATTTATATATTAGAGTGACTGATGCTCGTTTATTAAATTTGTTAAATCCTTAATAGCCAAAAAAGGAAAATAGTATTTTTTTAGCTTTCTTCAACAAGATACAGAACAGAAGTTAAATTATTTACCACGTTCAAGCAACTAATATTTGCAGGGTTGTCATAATTACTAAAGAAAGGAGTATAGGATTCCTAATTAACAAAAAAGCTAAAAAAAAATTAAACCAAAACAGAGATTATATGCTATATTATCCTACACTTAGATTTGAAGATAAATGATGCTATACATATCACAAAATTGATAACCATCTAGTTAAACAGTTCTTCTTTTATATTTTTAGAAATAATATTTTCACGTGGCAATTTAACTTCTCATCTAGATAATCAAAAAGAATTTTTCTTTTTTTTTGGTGACTATTAGCTCTCATTTAGACGCAAAATGAATAGAAGTACTTTATTACATTAATTAATATTAAATGAAAATGATTGTCTATATAGACTTTTTATCACCTTCTTTTGTTAAAAACATTAATCCATTGAACAATATAAAATAAAATATTTATTCTATAAAGTTCAACAAGTATTTTAATTTTCTAAAATTATAATCTAGAACAATAAATTTTACAATTTTTCCAAAAAGAAAAAGAAAAAGAAAATTCACGATGGAATAAAAATGAAAAATGGAAGGGGTTTTGAGTCCACTCCAGAAAAGGAGAGGGAAGGGTTTTCCAGTTCGCTCGGAGAACATCAACGGGGAAGAAGAGAAATGGGGAAGGAAGGCGACTTGTGGGACGATTCTGCTCTCATCAGCGCCTTCGATGACGCCATATCCAAATACAAGGTTCCATCTTTCTCTCTCTCTCGCTATCTTCTTTCATATTTGTGTTTCTCATTGCGTTTGAGCAATTCATAGCGAAATTGGTATAAGATGATAATCTTTCCCGTGTTGTATTTGGATTTTTCTTGATGGGTAATTGTTTCGTTTATAAGATAAATGAACCTAAGTCTTGGGTCTTCGAAGTAGCAAGCATTTGGCAAAAACCCAGTGTGTTGATGGTTCGTTGTGCCTTGGATGCTGATGCGAAGTGGATAGCTTTGAAAAGGTAGGAAAATGGTGTGACAAGACAGAAATGATTGAATAATTTACTGGGTTTTGTGATCCATTGATGCTATGTTGGCATGTTGTGTGTACTAAGAGGGGGAGAAAAGCATATGCAATGAGAAAATACAAAGCATGACAAGTAGATGAAGAATTAATCTTATAATTTTTTGGTCTTGTGGCATGCGCCGGGTTTTCGTGGAACTTTTGGGTATCAAAATGTTAAGGATGTTGCAAAAGGTATTCTAGTGAAATTCTGGACTATAATGCTGGAAAAAGAATTACAGGTTAAACTTAAATGAAAAGAAAAAATGGGAAGTTGATGCTCATTGATGACATTCAAGAATGTGTAGAACAAAGAAGCGTGGAAATAAGTTTTTATTAGAGAACTTACTCTTTCTGGGATTTTGTGTAAAACAGTAGATGATATTTAATCATATGCATATATCTCTCAGAAATCCTTATGCTGTTGAATTTCACCACAAAGTTGTCTATATAATATTATAATCTCTTGGATCGCCCCCATTTTCCAGATAATGCACAGCAAAAAAAATCGAAATACATCAGTTGAGGGAGGAAAAGACGTTGGCGGCTGCGGAGAGAATGCCTCTGCTAATGGTGATGAAAGTCAAGAGGCTAAAAGGTTAGCTAATAACTTTGCCTGATCCTGTTTCCGATGTGCTAGATGCTCTTTTCTGTATAAGAGGTTTACAATATATTATCTTAAGAATGAAAGATAATAACGTCATGTCTGCTACTGTAAATCTCAGAAACATCAACATCATCCATGGCCACAAAACAAGCTCACAGGCCCTTGCCACCGAGCCCTCATCAACAACTCAATACTCCAGAAGACCCATCATACCCATGGCCAAAAACACAACCCCTCCCTTAATTTCTTTTCAAAAGAAAACACACAGGTCAGCACTCCAATGCCTGTCTGTGTCTCTAATTTCCTATTAACTCAAACATCACCGTTGCTCCTTCAAGATCAAATCCCTACCCCATGGACAGAGTAATCCATTTTGTGATTTCTTGTTTCCATGCCAAATCAATCGAAGGGATTTCTTTTGAAAGAATTTCTCTAAGCTTTCTATCGATATTATGCATACTAGACAGTTAAGTCGCCACCTAATACACAAGATTAACCAGCAATAGTTGCATACATAAGCTCAAAACCAGATCATTAATCTTTCAGTTCCTGCAAGGCCGTTGTTGTTCTTCTATGCCTTATTATCTTAATTTTTTTAAAATTTTATTTATTACAATCTGTTTTGTTTCATGGCAATTAGGGATGCGGATGAGAAAAGCAATGTTTCATCAAATACTGCACTAGACCTGGGGGAGGCTAGTAATCTTGGTCCTGTTAAAGAAAATCATTGTTTTGAGTCATTTGCTCCGGAGCCTTGTATAGGCTCATCAAACAAGCAAAATATGGAAGATGCTGGTAAAGGATATTCATATTCTCATGGTGCAGAGGATTATAACAAGTTACTGAACACGTATTATGAGCTTGAGGAGAAGAGGCAAAAGATTTTGGAGCAGCTTCAGCAATACAGTGGTGGGAATTACCAATATTCTGGTGAAGGTTATGGTTCTGGTGGCCAGTGGGGTACCTATTCTACTAATCAAGAACAACCAATCCTTGCTAGCCAAGTTTATCATCCAAATGCTGTCTATTCATGTTGTCCTTGCGAGTGTCCGGTGCCTTCATGCTCTTCATGTCCTGGCTGTCCTTTTGGTGGTTCGTCCGTTTGTAAGACTTGTGTTGATGATTCTGTGGCTATGGTTCCTGGAAAGTCTTGCCCTCTTGAAGATGGTAACATTGTCAAAACTGGGATGAGAGCCGCAGAAAAGGCAATATCTTCCATGAGGACAAAAATTTCTGGTGATCCTAATGTAATTGAAGGTACGAGTGGTTTTCATAGAGGAGTGATTTACTTGAAAATCTTAGTGGATATTAGTTGTTTAAAAAGTGGTTTATTCTTGGTTCGACTGTGAAAAGAGCCAGAATGCATGGTCAAAATATCCGGTTTGGATATGCGACTGGTAGTTTCTTTTTCTTGGAAAGTTTGACCTGTTGAGATGACTCCTTTTCTTTTTGTAACTCGCAATGTTTTTGGTCCAACAATTGATACAAGCATTACTTAGCAGATTAACCTTGACTGGATTCATATTTTATTTTTGTTGACAACATCTCAAGTTTCGTGTCATTGTGTTCCTCAAGCACCTCCTTTTTCAAGATAGGAAGTAAATGTTTGACTCCCACTTGTCCTTCAATTTGCACTGCTTGCACCAATTTGTTTTAATGGTTTTGCTATTTCTTTCATTGGGCTTATTGTATTTATACCTTTTTCATGAAATGCAGAGAAAGAGAAAGCTGAAGGTGAAACAGCCCAAAGTTCCAGCTCCGAAACAGATCTTACTGTTGTTCTAAATGCTTGGTATTCTGCCGGCTTCCACACTGGCAAGTAAGTACTTGATCAAGTATCCCCTCTCTACACACAGCTCTTGCATTTTTCAACTGTTATCTTGCCTTTATTATTTCCTGGGTATGCACCCACCTATTAGGCGAAATTATCCTCTTGGGATATTCAATGACTAGCTAAAACTAAAAATGAACCCAAATTTGTTGTTTTCTTTCATGTGATTACTTCAAGTTCCATCTTTCCCCTGCACTTCTAACTGTATGTTTTTATAAGTTGGCTTCACATGTTGATCTTATATATTTTACTCCACGTGTAGCAAATAATAGTTTTAGTTCCTTAATCCAATGAGTTTTGGATATTTAATCCCAACTGGTCCAATGAGTTCTTCTGCTAAGCTTTCTTCTACCTCTAATATTCATAGTTAATGACTTGATTGCCATGATCATGTTTCAGTTAAATCCATTTCTGGACCATTAACTGTTGATCTTTCAACTTCTTTTGTCATACTGCCTTTCTAAATGGTTCTGATGTTGATACTGCTTTACCGTAGTCATGAACTGAATTTGTAGTTTCTTTATGTTCTATAACAACTATGTTAAACGCATCAAACCGGCATTGTTGCAGGTATCTTACAGAGCAATCTATTATGAAGAAACAACACAACTAGGCATATCTAGCGTTCCCGAACAAGCAGCAGAGGTTGAGTGGTGTTACAAATTTTTTCAACTGTACTACGAATGGACAATGTAATTTTCCATGGAAGAAACTGGTTGTGATTCCAAGCAGTATATTAATTTTACGGCGGGTTCTTGATTACATCATCTAGATGCATCTGCTTGCTTGAGCTTATGCAGAGAAGGATTCAGAGGGAGAAACTGAAAAAATGAGATTATAGCTCGGGGAAACATAAAGATGAGATCAAAGCTTTATCCCAGAGATTAATGCCCCCTATCTATCAAATCACCTTTCCATAGGCTAATGCACAGATTTAGATTCATGATTCTTTAAAGGTTTTCATCCTTCTTCCTCAATTAGAACTCCAAGCGAGTCAACACCTAAGAAAACCAGAATTTACGCTAGCTGAGAGGGATAAACTATATATATGAAATAGAAATTTATTTCTTTTTTGGTTGGTAAAAGGGTGCGTAACTTCCTCTCTTATATCAAGAAGGTGAATATAAATTCATGTCCATATAATGATGTCTGGTTATTTTACTCATTAGGTTAATCCTTTAGATTGAAATTTATTCATGACAAGTAGTACTAAAGTCAACTCATGACTGGACCAGTGGCTTTCATATGTTATCCTCTTGATATTTTTACCTGTTTTTCCATGGATTTGAGTGAAGGATAATGCTAGAAAGAAACTCATCTTCCACATTGAAAAGGTGAAGGAGAGTTTCTAGTTATGTAAAAGAGCTCATTTACTCCACCAATTAGGTTAGCTTTTTAGATTGGAATCCAAATTTGTCACACTAAGGATGTCTTGAGTTTAGTAATTCTTTAATAGCTTCAACTAGTTACCAAGTGACAAGTAGCAATTCACTCTTGCTACTTTGGGATTTTACATTTTTGCTCTTTTTACTTTCCACATCCAAGTCCATCATCGCACTGAGCTACCAAATAGGTGAAAAGTAGCAACGTACTCTTGCTACTTTAAAATTTTACAATTTTTGCTCTTTTAACTTTTCAAGCATTTTCATAACACTCTAAACTTCGGATTTTTCCATCAGTGAGTGTATGTATATATGTATGTGTATATATATAAATATTTATTTACTTATATTGAAAAAAAAAAAAAAACCGACTTTGGTTCAGTGACTCGAAGAGGTACGGCTGTGCTTCAGAATTCACCTTTTGTCGTTAAATTTTGTCAATTAGATGCAGTAAATCATGCTGCTTCTGATATAGACCTACGAAAATTCCATGAGCTTTTGCACTCTTCATTCTACACACCGAGTACTTGATGTCTGTTTATTGTGGAGGTTTCTACCTTCAGAAGCCAAGTTGTTAATGTTCCTGCCAAGGTTCCAACTGAGATAATTTTTTTAAGAAATATATTGGGGTTTTTGAAGTGAAAACCAGATGTGAAATGATGCAAGCTACAACACCAGAAGATCAACATGGGTATTACTATTTGAACAATTTGAACAACATTTCCACGTATTTCATTTCCATACATGGCGTAATTAAACCAGGAGTACCGACATACTAAAAGGCATGCCTCCATGGTACCGTCTTTGACTCTTAGAAAAGCTAAACCAACACCTTTACTTTTTCTGCAGCTTCCTTGATTTGATCGATAGTGAAAATGCCAAAGAAGTCATCATCTGAGATTGCATTGATAACTGCAAGTGCAACATCATCAACACTAACAGGTGGAGCCAACAGCAGATCAGACGCTGGGAGAGAACTCAGAGGCCTGGTAAAGTTCTCAGTGGCACGCAGAATTCTCTCCAGTGGTTCCCCAATCACATCCAGAGGAATCTCAAAACCATCTACCTTCCTTTTCCCATAGATGAAGCCCGGTCTTAGCACAACACCTAATAAACGTATAGTGTCAAATGATGAGAATACAGATTTTTTGGGAGAGGTTGAGAGTTGAATGTATTGATGACCTATTTAGCTTTTGTGACAGTGTCATTAAGTAGATCAATAGCAAATTTGTTGATCATCTAAAAAGGAGGTTCAGAGATGATTTGTCTGCCAATAGGTCAGAAAGATTTGCCTAACAAGTTTCTACTTTTGCACTTACCAGAGTTGGGATATTTGGAAAGAACCTCTGATTCTGCTTTCCTCTTTCCAGTGAAGTATCCAGATGAAAGTAAAAATGATGGTAAATTGTAATCATGCACTGAAATCAAGATGAACTTGGGTATACCTGCCAGAAAACAATGGAATGACATAAGAGTTGATATCCCACCAAGCACAATCCTATCAAATGCATGCTTCATTTTGCAACATTGAAATATGTCAGAAATTAGAAAGAGCATAGCAAACAAATTTTCCCCTATAGAACAATTAGCAGGCGTGGACTCCCAGTACTTATGCAAACTGTTGTGATGAAGTGACTACATTGCATCAAAGACAAAAACTAATAATAAAAAACTACTATCTAACGCCAAACTATCCTGTTTTTAGCACCTGTACTTTAACCATAATTAGGCAGATATCATGCAAAGATAACGGTATCAACAACCACTAATCCTTGACACCCTTCAGAGCAACATGAATTAACAGTTCTTAGCCAATTCACATTTCCTAACCATAATCCTTTGCAGCATTCACAGCAACGACATTGGCCTCGCCATTAATCCTTTGCATCTGTTCCTCATTACCAAAACCTCCGAGAGTTGAAACCACTGCAGTAGCCCCAGGCAGCACATCATCCCAATTTACATAGAAAACATCCCCTGCATATCATGAAGATTATTTTAACCATCTGTCCATAAATAAGCATATGGTTTCAGAGAGTGATATTGAGTAGGACTAAGGTCGGGGAAACATGATTCTAATCCTTTAATGAAGCTTTTAATGTTGTACCCAAAAATGATTATCAAAAGGTTAGAAAACGAAAATTAGCAACAAAAATACACCAAAGTCCACGGGAAATTAGAACAGTAAATTCAAGCAAGCAATAGATTGAGTGAGTGTATTGTGTGCGTGTTGCATTAATATAGATGAGATGTCATTAAATATCCCTACCATTATTACTTGAGAGAAAAGATCATCTAGAAAACATTCATCATCTCAAAAGCTTACTCAAATAAAACTCACATTTGTAAACAATTGATTTAGGAATCAAACTTTTCATTATGAAGACAGGAATAAAGTGGTACAGAAATTGCCATCTTGAAATTCATAACTACGATTTGCTTTAGCAGATGAATCTATTTCCCAAGGCAAAAATATTTTTGAGACAAAATCAGTACTCGCAATCCTACATTTTCTATTTTGGGGCGCAAACTTCATGATCTTTTTTTAAGTTCTTTTCAGATTTATCAGAATCACATTTTACTGGAGATGAATGGAACTCTTATACCAGCAGTGATATAAGTACCAAATTGGATGCTAGATTTATTGGATTAAAATTAGGCTTATCATAACATTACAGCCCATTCAAGGGGGCATAAAAAGCTTCATGTACCTGCTATCCAATTTACCTGATCCACCCATGAATTAGGGTAAGTAGGACGCCCTGACCTGTAAAATGAGAAAAATTTCAAACTCCAATAAGGCAAAATAGGGGGGGGAGGTCATTAAGATCATTAAGATCCCAAGTTGGAGGTAAAAAAAATCTTCCCCTTTACCTGCTTAGGCTAATCACCTCTATGCCCTTTGATACTGCAGCCTTGCATATGGCAGAACCCACGAAACCATTGCCTCCTAAGACTACAATCTACAAAGGTAAAAGCACCTTACTGAGAGGTCTGCCAATAAGTATTCAAAAAACAACACACATACTTTTCCCATTGATTTCACCCGAGCAAACAACCCAAGATAAGTCCCACATACCCTTTCCGCCTTAATATCAGCTACAACATCGACTGTATCGGGTGTACGGTCATCCCCTACAGCTGCTTCTGCATAACTGCATCTCACACGAAACCTGCATAGATATAGCACAACTTTCCACTAAGTCCTGCTAAATTTATGCCATGCTCTCATTGACTCAACTTTCCACCTCCAAACAACGCAAACCTTAACATTTTCTTTGTGAAGTATAAGTTAGATAATTAAGTTATAAAACTTCTATCAACTTAAGCTTTTGGAACAAGCGATGATTTATCCTGGCACCATAGCCATAGTGTTGACTTCGAACCAAGAAACAGCAAGATTTCATTTCTAAATAACAGCAATACATGCATTGCTTCTAAAGTTGAACTAAGCTCAGGCATTTTCTCAGCTATAATAAGCTCAATTTTAAGACTAATTGTACCGGAATGGTACTCATCCATGGAATAAATCCAACTAAAACTTGAGAAACAATTACAAACTAACCAATTTTATCATTTTCTACTTCGATACTTCCATCAATTGAACTGATGTTTAAAAAGACAAAAATCGCAAGATATGGACACAGTAAAAGAAAAACATAGCAATCTATGCAACAAAGCTTGAAAGATGATTAGCAAATCAAAATCCACCCAAACTATTTTACTGAAAAAAATCGAGAACAGGAATTTGAACGAGACCGGTTCAGGGAAGGCGAGGTGTGGCGGTTACGAAAGAAAGCTCTGGTGGGAGAGAACGGAAGCGAGGGACTGGCATGGAAGGATAAAAACGACGCCATTTCCGAGAGCAACGAAGCTGAATCCTGGTCTGTATTCGTCTTACCACCGCCTTCTACTGCTCTTTCGAGTGACTCACAGTACAGCTTGGGAAAAAGGAAAACCCGCCACACAAATATTTTTAATCAAAATACACAGCACTTTTATTGTTGAATAGTTTAAGTTTTACGTATGGCACTAGCTTTGCATCTTTTTTTTTTTTCTTCATACAACTTAAGATTAGAATATTTGATAGTTTATCTGAAATACTAATTGCCTGTATTTGAAATATTTAAAAATTAGTAGTGTCTAAGAAGCCATCCAAATGTAAAGTTTAAATGAACAAATTTTTAATTCTTTAGTTAATTTTTAAATTAGATATAACATAAAAAGATAATACCCTATTCTATTCTCCTTATCTCTTACTGCCGTTGATATTAAGACAATCACTAATATTGGAAATCATAGGTCTTACACCGAAAAATTTAAATAAGATAAGGTCTTTTAAATCCTTAAATTAACTTTTGAATAAAATCCTTTGAAATTTTGATATTTTTATTTTTTTTATTTCTATTATCTCGTGTATCAAAATAATTTCTCACATAAAAAATGATGTTGGAGACTATAAGTCAAAAGAATAATTTTAGTCTGCAAAAAAATCTTAAAGACTTTACAACTCATTAAATGGTGTTTTTTTTTTTTGTTTGAATCAAGGGTGGTTGAGGTTAATGAATTTATTGAGATAAAAAAAACTCTAATCCTAACTTTTCATAAGGTAGAGCTTTCAAATGTTACTGAATTGTTAAAATTCAAGTTCTTAACTAGCTCTTGAATTTTGTATTTAGGCCTCTTGACATATAGTAATTTAAAACTCTAAAGAAAATTGAGTAATTTGTTTGAATTATTTTATGATGTCATTAGATGTCATTTTTGACAAACTAGAGAGACAATATTTTAAAAAAAAAATTGTATGCTAAAATTAGATAAGCAGAGGAGAACTTGATCCGGGCCGAGTTTGAGCGAACGTAATCCGAGGCCCATGAGAGTTGCAAAAAGACGATTTCACCCGAGACACTAAGGCGACGACCTGAGAGGCGACTGATCAAAGGGGAAAGAGAGGGTTTTGCTTCAACTGAGCTGAGTCCCGCTAGTTGGTTGAAGAAACGCATAGCAAGAAGAAGGTCGCGATGGCGAGATCGACAACCAAGGACGCCCAAGCCCTTGTCCATTCCCTCCGTTCTGCCTATGCGGCCACTCCCACCAATCTCAAAGTCTCTCTCTCTCTCTTTCATTCTCTATGTACGCTAATTTCTCTCTGTGAAAGTTAAGATCTTAACCGAATCGTATTTTTCCGCAGGTTATCGATCTCTATGTGGTTTTCGCTATCTTCACTGCTGCGATCCAGGTAATTAGCGGCTCAGTATGTTTATGTGTGAAATGGTTTTGTAGATCTCTTCGTTCTATTAATTACTCGTTGGAAAATGTCGAGTTTGATGCATTTCCATTCGATTGACGGAAAATGCGGGGAGAAGAATAGATATAGACAATTTTTTTGGTGGTAGTTGTTTTCTTTTTCTTCAATTCTTTCTGGATCAAGTAAGTGCAAATTTTACATGATCTAAGACCGGTGAGACTCCTCGAGTGTTTGAGCAATGTCTTTCCGCCTGGTTTTGTCCAATTTATTGCTTACTTTTGGTTGCGGAAAAAATTGGTAGTGGAGACTTTCTTTTGCTTTGCCTTTTATGGGACTATATTAATTAATGACTCGCGGAACATGTTTGATTCGAGATGGTTGTTGTGCATATGCTTACTTTCGATAATTTATGGATATTTTGAGTTGTCGCTGATTGTTCTTCTTGCGTAGTTATGAATTATGGAGATTTACGGAATAGAGAAGCTGTGCATACAATTCACGATATTCTTCATATTCTTCTGTATTTCAATTGCTTAATATCATAGTTAACTTGCTGGGGACACTTGGCTTGGGTTAAGAGCCTTTATGTTATCTTTTTTCTGAGGTTTGACCTTTGTGTTATCTTGTGCTCCTTTTGCAATGTTTGTAGCTTGTAAAATACTTCCTCTGCCACCAACGCACAGCGGTTGAGCAACTTTAGTAGATGCTTCCTGTCATCTTTGTTCTTTTTGGTGTTTTCTTCCTTCCCTTTTCTCTTCCCTTTAGATTTTGTCCTTTCTCGTTTCCAGACTGATTTTAGTGTAGTCCCTGGACGATTGCATACTGGAGCTCGTATTCTAATTTACATTTTAATCCCAGTAATGTTTTCTTACTTGCTGCTTTATTGTTGTACTATCTCTCCATTCATAGCTTCTATATTTTATGGCTCTCATGGAATTGCTTTGGCGTTGGAAATGCTTCTGAATCTAACTTTGACGTAGCAAGGTTTTAGCACTAGAAGATCAATCTCAAGTAGGTAGTTATCCAATTAGAGATTGGTTCTGAATTCCTTGTTTAGTTTCTTATTCTTTCTGCAGGATTGAATTCTATGATGAAGAAGATGTTAACTGTTTCTAGATTTTATGTGATCCAGTTCTGACCTTTTCGTCTGCTGATGAACAGGTGGTTTACATGGCAATCGTTGGATCATTTCCATTCAACTCGTTTCTCTCAGGCATACTTTCTTGCATTGGGACAGCAGTCCTTGCTGGTAAGCCGGATATCTACTTTTGATTTTTTTTTTCTTTGTGAGAGTGAATCATGTAAAGAGGGCAGAAAATTTCTTTCAATTTGGGGCAAAGGGAACCATGGCTTAGCTTCATTTTGAACTGCTATGCCCTGAAAGAAGTCTAATTGAGGTGACATGCTGTTAATGACAGATTTTTGTCTCACTTCCTTGACTGCTTATGTATACGTGACCACATATAGTCTGCCTAATTTGCTGATAGATAGTAATAGAAATATATAAGAAGATATGCTGGTTTGATTGTTCCAGAGTTGGTCTTATAATCCACTCAGTCTGTGGAGAAGATTGTGTGAAGAACTGGATCTGAAGTTTAATACCTTAAGCTATAGATCCCATGACTTAAGCAATCGTTTTGGGCAGCTAAGCACGAGTATCAATCTATGTCTGAATTTTTTTAATTATCTCAATTGAGTAAGCTGCTCAACTGTCAAAAATCATCTCAAAAAGGATTTAAAATAAAACTCATGCTGTTCCAAGAGGTGAGAAATTAATTCAACACTTTCTTGCAGTCTGTAAGTAAAGATCATGTTGAGATTAGGAAAGTTTGGGGGTATAAGAGCGGGATGAGTGAGAGATTCCAAAATAAGTAAGAGAAACAACAATTTCAGTGCAAAATGCAAAATAGCAGACATTTAGAAGTTTGTCCTTAAAGTGGACTTGCGACACATGTCTGGCTGAAGAAAAGCCATTTGAATGAGCGGGAGGAGCTTTCTACTTGCTTTATTGTAGGATTTGTTCTTTTATGTAAAGAGAATGATTTGGTGGCTGATTGTTTTCCTCCGAATACAGTTTGTCTCCGCATCCAAGTGAACAAGGAAAACAAGGAATTCAAGGTACAATTTCTTCCTTACATTTTCACGCTTGTGCTCTGATTGTTTCTCAAAGGGTGTGAAGGACAGTAAATTTGAGTACCAACTCATTGAAAGAATTTAACTAGAGTATGCGTTGAAATTTTGTGCCATTGTTTTGCTGTAACCTTAGGTGGGCATACAGCTTTTACTCTTACTTGTCCTTCCTTAACATGCCCTTGGCTTGCACTTTTCATCTTTTGCAACTCTCATGAAATACAAGATCTTTGCGAATAAAGTTCGTACTTACTAGTCATATGTTTCTTCAACTTGCAGGATTTACCACCAGAACGTGCTTTCGCAGATTTTGTTCTCTGCAATTTGGTGCTTCATTTGGTTATTATTAACTTCCTTGGCTAAACCGCCATCTCCAGATCTCCTATAATGCTGTTTCCTTGGATTTTCACAGCTAGAATGAGCCATAAAGCAGTTGTTTGCCATTGCTGTGGCAATTTTCCTTAGTTTGTAGCCTATGGAGCTCATTATTTATGAAAAATGGATTTGGTATCAGAAACTTTGCTCTTTCACCTATTGAAGACACATACACCTTGAAAAGTCTTTGTCACGATTCAGCATTTATGGCTTCTTATTATTTGGGATTAGAGTAGTGGAGCGGTAGTAGGAAGGGGGAGGTGGGATTGTTGATTTGTCTTTATCCAAAGAGAGGACAGAAAAGTTACCACGTCCAAGAAATTTCAGTCCAGAAGTTACGGTTGTTCTTTGTTTTATCAAACGGGTGAATAGCTGAGCACGAAGGACTTTAAAACAGAGTGAAGCTGGACCCGTTTACTGAAAAAAGGAGCATTCGCTTCTTCGAATATAATTAATTCGTTTATGATTTTTGTTCATTTATCTGCAGAACTATAAGTTTATTTTCACATTAAAAGTTGACTGTTGATGTGAAAGGACAAACCTACATATAATTAAATACATACACTCAAGCGATGTGGAACTGCACATCTATAATGTAATATGCTCTCCATCACAATGATTTGATCCAAACTAGCTTGCAATGTCACTTTTTGTGTAGGTTGGTAACCTATTTATAAAGGCAATGAATTTAACATGAACTAGCTTACAAAAAAGGATCAAGAAAAATGTCAACAATTGTCTAATTATGGTGGAAGCATGTATTACTTGTAACTTCTTAGTTTGGTCAAAACTATACATCAATGATTTGTATTTGTAGGATCTTCACATTAAAGTGGATACGACACACCTATATTATAATGGAAATGGCACATCAACATCATATTGGACACTTAGATTGGACAATACACAACCACATCATAAGGGACATCATACAAAAACTTTTTCTTTCCAAGCATGTACTCCCAATATTAAAAGAGGTTACAGGGTATACATCATACCTATGTCAACCCTACACCTAGGATCTAACTAAATCCCTTAAATCCTAACTAATTCTACTAATTCCTAATTAAATAAAAACATGCACTTGACAATAGAGAAAAGTTCAATCTACTCAATTTTTCTCATCTCTGGGAATGGAGGGATGGGATTTAGAGAACTTGAATGCATGAACTTATTCAAGCCTTTGATACCACAGCATTGTGATCTCGTTTTGAACGAAGACACTAAAAAGCATGTGCACTTCCACCAGCAGGGCACCTGGTGCTGTTAGGCCTTTAGGGAGAAAGCTGACACAGAATCATGATTTTTAGAGACTCGCGCTCAGGATATCCCTCTAAACCAATCCAAGTTCCCTGCAAAAAGCAGTGTCGGTCAGCAAAACTCAAACTTGGTTCCCTAAAACCCATTCCCGGATTCAGCAGTGATGACCGTTGCTGCTTCGAGCTTTGTATCTCTTCTTTTAGTGTCTGCCTTCTAAATAAGGGGTTGTTGGACTTTAATTCTTCATATTGTAGATAGTGAATAACATTTTAAAGCTCTCTTGTACCTACGATAAAGAGAAATTATAGTTTTGTAAATAATATTAGAAGAAAGAATTAGAAAGTCTAAAGTTTAATATAAAAATTAGTGGATGAGCATAAAAATACTTTTTCACATTTAAACATTATTCAAATATCATACAATTTTTATATAAAATTGTTGTACTCAGCACTTCTAACATATTAAACATATATTAAGTTTAACGTTTAAAAAGATAGAATAGATTCTATCTTGTATACTAGACATTTATAAAAGTTCAAAATTAAATAAAACTTGAAATCAATCAACTTTAGTTTTAATATTATATTAAATATAAATTTATTTATAATATTACTTATTATTTTGTAATCATATTTACAAAAAAATATTTATTTTTTAGTACACTAATAATAAATTATGAATTTTTTCTGTTGAGTAATTAGGTAGATATTTTTGCTTCTTTTGGAAAAACATGTTAAAGTATCTAAATGACCAACCCAAAAATTTATTTTTAATTTAAACTTTACTATGATCTCAACCCAAAATTTTACAAAATGAAGCATATTTAACACAATCTTTGATATCATGTTGAAAACCCTAAATATTCAATCTAATTTTAGGGTACAATAATCAAATTATCTAAACATAGATCTTATTTATTTATTTATTTATTTATTTATTTTATGTAACATTCTTCTTAGGTACAAAACCTTGGACATGTAATTTGTGTGGTAAACATTCCTCTCAAGGAGAATCGTTTTTATTTATTTTACGGTTTATCTTCATCTTCACCTAACTTTTACGTGTCGTCGTTCTCCTCCTACAGAAACGGTCCATTACCTCATCATGCAAGGTATTTAATCTTGAAATATTAAAACGTCAACGTCCCGTTCGGCACTTTCGTGACAGCTTGCAGCTCACTTTATCAAATGATTAAGGCAACGATTCTTACTCAAGACTCAAGATTATTTGTTTGGGAAATTAAAAATAACTAGACTAATATTAATAACTAAAGTCTTACACACAAACTGAAAAATAATTATTAAATAATATTCAAATATAAAAATTATATCTATAACTCACAAGATTATAAGTTTATATCTAATATAATATCAAACATCTATATTTTGTTCAATTTTAACTTATGATATATATTTGTTGTATAAGAGTTTATTCTATCTTATTCAATTTTGAATTTGAGATTATTTAGAAAAAATTAATTTTTTTTTAAGTAATTTTTGAAAAAATTTTAAATATAAAAATAATACTAATTCATAAACTAACTTTTAGGTTGCATTAAGAATTTATTTCTAATTTAATATTAAAATCATATATATTTGATGTGTAAAAATATCCATTTTACTCGTATAACATTAAATTCAAGGTATGTTTAATACGCGAAGAAGTGTTGGAGGCCGTCGTTCAACATGAAAAAATGAATGTTTATTAAATAATATTTAAGTATTAAAATTATTTCTCCAATTCTTGGGTTAATTTTTAGGTTAAACGTTAAACTTATTTAATAACTATTTTTAACAATACCAATTACTACTTTTTGAAGAAAAAAAAAGATTTTCTAATCCTCTGTCCATTGTAGAGGAACAATGAATTATCTTCAAAATTGATTGAAAGTAGTTAGTAATTGTATATAGAACATTTCTACAAATATAATAATGAAAAATGATTAAATCATTGTAGTAAGTTTCTTAAGGTCATTAATAATCCCTTTAGATGACGAGCAAGTGATAGAGATGATTGACCTACTTTAATCATTTCCCGATTAACTAGCCCCTTAAGAAGATGAAATAATGTTTTAATGATTTTATTTAATAATAAGCTCACATTAATGTTCTTAGTGGATCAATCAATGTTAATTTAATCTTTCACGAGAGAGGCTTTGTTAGAATTTACATAGTTTGTTCATAGTAGTTTTTACATGATCTAACTAAGACATTTATTTAAATTGAGTAAATGATACTTCGAGAATACAAAATACTACAATGTAGAAAATATCAATACATGACTATAATAGTGAATTGCAACATATATGTTGCCAAGATTTAAGAATAATGGCAAATCTCTAAGAACAATTATTCAAGGAAAATTTTAGAATATTGTAACGCATATATACTTGTTAGAGAAAAATAATTGAAATAGTCAAAGCTTATAAAATAAATGGAAGAATCTTCAAGAGTGTATTGAACTTTCTTACTTTGGGTTTAGATTTTTAAACACAACACTTTTTCATTATAAGTTCAGACAGGACATTATCATAAATGTCATAATATACCAAAGATAGAAAGTTATAATCAAAATTTGGGGTCAATAGGAAACCAAATAATAAATTAGAACAATATAAATTTGAGTGAAATAAAATGTTACATCTTATATATATATATCAAGGGAATTTTTCTTCTATCAAGAAGGAAAGAATGAGAGCTTTTAATTATGTAAGCATACTTTATTATTATTTATATTCAATTTTTATTTTAAAATTAAACCTAAGCCAGTGATACTTAACCTAGATTAACAAGTGCCCACTAATTGTTTTAATAAAATGTAAAATCTTTATAGTAAAATAATTTTTTTTTCTATATTACTACCGTCGTCATTTACTGTCTTCACACCCCCAAGCCAAAGAATAGACGTCATCCTGTCTCCGCCCTAACCGTTATTACCTCATCACTTTCTTTTTGCAGCAATCTCGAGAAACTTAAAAAGAGGAACTTTCTCGGGAAACGGAATATGAAGTCAGCTTGGATTTTTACGATAGAACCATTTTTTCTCACCTTTCTACGGAGGAAACACCCATTATAAGACACACTCTAAACTTCTAATTAATTAAAATGCATTTCTTTTGGTGACTAGTATAAGTTTCATAATTAACTATAAGCTCTCAACCTAAGCAAGATTTTGAGCTCTATCATATAAAAATGCCCAATGATCTTTTATTTAGCTTGCAAAAACACATTTCCAAAAAGCTTCATCTTCACTTTCCAACAAAGAGATATTTTACTAATGGTAGGTTTATGGAGACTTTGTCAATGAGGGATTGAACAACTAGAACTCTCTATCTTGTCAAATCTTCATCCTAAAGAATAATCTCATGGTAAGACGTCAATGAATAGAGTTGAAGTTGACAAAAGAGGTTCTTGCACGTGTTTCCTTCATCATAACTTTGAAATTGTGAACAACTTTTCGTGAAAGGAAGAGATTGCCAATGATTCAAACTTGTGGTCCAAGTTAATTTTTGAAGAATCATAAAAAATTATGTTGTAATTTGAATGTCTAATTCTACGTTATTAATATATGAATGTATGTGCCTGATTAAATGAATGTGTTGTTTTACTTCATAAATTGATTTTTAAGTTGAAAATAAACTTGTTAACATGATATTTAAAGTTCATATTCTTTCTTAATATTTGTATGAATACATGTAAGCATGGTTCATGCAAAAAGCAACATGACATATAATTACTTCACAAATTGGTTTTTAAGTTGAAAATGAACTTATTAACATGGTATTTAAAGTTCATTCTTTCTTAATATCTATATGAATACATGTAAGCATGGTTCATGCAAAAGGCAACATGACATATATACTAAAGTTAAATATGGTTTTGTTACTAAATTTTAGGAGTTGATGTGAAAATATATATCTTGACAAATTTGTGTGTTTACATATTGAAAGAAAAGATCTTCAAAACAAAAATCAAATTAGAGTAAAATGTTTTAACTTACAAGCTAAGTTTTTGAATTGGACATTTAAGATTTTTGACATGTATCTTATTTCATCATATATAACTTTGAATGTAATGATACTTGGTGTGTAAAAATATATTAATAGAATGAAAGCTTAAATGAAAGTAAGATCATTTAACTTATAAATTTACTTTTAAATTAGACTTTTAGGTTTTGCAAACCAAATTTTAATGTACTTTTCAAATAAAGAATAAAAAAATTGTAAAATATGTATGTAAAACTGATATTCTAGAATCTGCACACCTCAGCAAGCAAAAGAAACGGTCATGCCAAGGCAAAAGAAAAGTGAAGACTACACGACGAGGGTGATGGTTCCCAGCGTGCCCAACGAGCGGGCCCCACACAGCCCACCACCACAATCACTTTAGCAAAACCCACCACCGCCGTCACTCGCCACGTGTCCACATCTGTCCCAATCCAAGCCGCCCTGCAGAAATCTTTTCGAGCCCCCTCATGCACCCCACGACGTCGTTCTTCTACAGGGATAAAAGGCACGTGCCGGCGGTCTCCATCCCTCTCTCGCGCTCGCAAAACTCACCCTCACCTCAGTCCTTTGAAATCAAAGCGAACGGCTCCGTCTCCTTCAGATTCAATAAATAAATCAACGCCTCACAGTACTATGTCTATCCTCTCCGCGACGCCTTCGTCCACATTTTTCATATCCACAAAGCAGGTTTCGCTTTCCTTCTCATCTTCCTCTTCTTACTCTGCTTCTCGGTTTTGCTCGTTCTCCGTGCGATTTGCCGCGCGGAGGTCTTTTTTTCCGTGTGTTGTTCACTCGCTGAAGGTGAGAGCCATGGCGGAAGTCGTTCAGGACAAGGAGTCCGCTGAGAAAAATGTGGCGTCTTCTGCATCGGAGAAGAGCCACTCCCGCACCTTTATCGATGCTCGCACTGAAGAAGGTTCGGTTTCGTAACGGTCTGGTTGTTTGTCGTGAGTCCATGTGTTTGCTTTGTGAGAAAATGGTGTGGAGAGAAGGAGAGAGGATCGTTCTTCTAGTTTTGAATCTTGTGCTGCATTAACTGTTGTTTGGTTATTCTCTTTGCTGAGAAAATGTGGAGGTGATGGAGTGGAACAGTGAGATTTTTGTGTTGTTGTCTTAGTGGTGAAGTTACTTTGTGATGACAAAGTAAAGAGGAAAGGTTCAACTATTCGAACTTCGGTTTTCTAATTTTAGTAGAAAACTATGACAAACGAGCCTGGTTGTTGCATCGGGCTCGGTTCACTTTAAGCTATTTTGAAACTCGGAATTTTAGATTTCTTTGTTACATGCTTTCGCTTATGCTCTTCATCTGAATCTACCGATTTTAGTTCTCTCCTTGGTTTGCATGTTAACTACGGTGAATTTATTAATTATCGGTTGTTGTTGTCTCGATTCGATTTCTCTTTTCATCGTTTTTTGATTTCTGGACTTTGTTTCGCTGCGGAGCGAGGGTAGCGCAGCTAAGGAAGAAGATCATATATCTCAACTCTTATGGAATGTTTTAATTGTTGAGTCATACTTTCACTTGGTTGAGGAAAGCTAAGCGAGACTCACCTTCATACTCTGAATATTGTTTTCGGCATATATCTATCTGGATGGGAAGATTCTTGTTTCTGTAGTTTCTAATGATGAGGAGTTTGAACTTTTTAGTTTATTAATTTTTCCATGTCTAGTTATCTTTAGTCGAAGTCTATGCGTGGAACATCTTTGAGGACCTGAATGCGTGAAGCAAAGACGTAAAGATTTTATGTGATTTTAATTCATGCTCTCTTTCTATTGATTTCCATGATATGCTTCTAGCCTAAATTGTTATGGTGCATTAAAATATAACAAATAAAAAGAGAACCAGGTTTTTGGAGCTCACAGTCCTCCTATGAGGTGTGTCTCCGTCCAGTTTATGATGATTTCCCTGCTCTTTTTGGTTCAAAGTGCTTAGATAGGTTCATCCTATCAAATCTTTAAAATTCAATGCCAAACCGCAAAACAAACACTACTACCTTATATCTTTTCTTCTTTACTATGTCTCATGCCCACTTTTGTGCTCTCTGCAATAATTTTTTCATTACTTTATCATAAACATGAGTGCATTTACACGTTTCCATCAACTGAAGATCAAGGAATCATGTTCAATTTTATGGTGAGTTGTCTGCAGGGGGGGGGGGGGGGGGGGGGGGCGCGCACTGTTTGACTTTTGAAACTGTAACTGAAACGGGAGAGGTAGTCTGAGTCCTTAGTTTTGAAATCCTTATGGATTTTACTCGGGCAGGGAGAAGGAGAGAATTGTTAAGTCCGTTGGTTAACTGAAGCCATCAGGTTGGTGGGACGTTTTATGAGTGATCAATTTCTTCACTCTTTGCTTGGGCTTTATTTGTCATGTGTGCAAGAGAGAGAGGTGGCGAAGATGTTGTATGAGACCTTGGTTCCTTGAAATTGGCTTGTATTTTACTTGTCTTTTGTATGGATACCCATGTCCAGGGTAACGGCAGGGAGTATAGTATTATTTATGAGATTTATTATTTTATTTTAGAGAAACTTTTGAATGTTATAGAAGGGGATGAAATTCCCATTATGAGAGGATATTCAACATGAATCTAGGAGGACTAGACTTCTACACATGGTTATTTGAAGGGATGGAATTGCTGTATTTAATGCTTCATTGAATCAAACACTTTGTCATTTTGCTTATATTGATTATTGTCATCACAAATCTTACTAACAAACACTTTTGTCGTATTAGATAACGAACACTTCGTCATATTTAATACCGAACAATTTGTTGTATTGCTTATTATTGTAAATTGTCATCTCAGATCTAATAAATGTATTATTTTTTGTCCTGCAGCATTGTTCAAAACTGAAACTTAAATACAAGGAATTTCTTAACTTATGATTAGTTGATGATAGGCAGATTTAACTATGTTGAGTAGATGTCAAGGAAAGGGAGAGATGACCTATATGAGTGTTTACAGCTTAGGTTGTATGAATATGGCATTATTCAGGAGACATAGGGTTAGTCAATTGGACCTCACATAATTAGTTTGGGCGTGTATCTGATTTTGTATTAAGAATATGGTCTTTGTTTGGTCGTTTAACCATAAGTCTTATCGATGCAGTGCCTAATAAAGCAAGAAATGATGAGTAAATGAAAGAGTTGTTTTGTGTTGCTTCTCTTACTGAATGGCTTTGTGCAACATAACCATCTTTTTTAGCAATATGAACCAGCCTATTGCTGTAACTGTAGCACTGTAGTACAAGGGCCTGAGGAAAACCGGCCAAGGTCGGTTGTTGAATTTTGAACTCTACCAGAATATCCCATGTATTCCATCGAGGATCCAGAGATCTGAAGAATTTCAATCTTTGTTTCTTAAAAGCGAGTAGTTCCACTCTCCTTTGGTTCGTTCTAGGTTAACCTTTTAAGGGTGCATGGGCTTTTAATAAGCAAAAGCTACCAGCAGACTGTTTAGTAATCCAAGGATGTTATAGCTTTTTGCCAATATGATAAAAAAACTTGGTCTTTCTAGGTGGGTTTGAAAAACAGCTCAAGGGTTGCTTCTCAAGAACAGCCAACTTTTGGAAATTTCAACATCTGCAGTTACCCTGAATACTCTTTTTGTTTTTCCTCTTTCCCTGTCTGATCTCTGCTTAAATGGAAACTATTTTATTGTCATTGGAATTAACTTATCAAAATGGGAATTAATTAATTTTCCTGTGAGCACAGGTCACACAAAGAAAGAGCTAAAAAATAGTAGGATTAAGTAAATAGGATTTAATAATAATGAGTGGAAAGTTTGATGAAGCAAGCTATGTTGTTTGGCTCATAGTTGTCAGCTAGCCATACCATCAACCTATGACTTCTAATGGAAATTGAGATATATGGACTTAGAAATGAGATAGCCTTTGCTCTGATCTGATAAAGAATAGAACTGAGAAGGAAAAGGGGAGGAAAAGTTCATCATAACATTATGGAAGCCTGCTGATCTTATTGTTCTGAGTTTGCACTTGTTTGCCAGTCACCAACACCTATATTATAAGCCACTGGTAAATTTTAAGAAGAGACCTATATTTGGCAATTGAGACACATCTTATCTTTTCTAATCATTTGTAAGAACAGCACCAGCAATGCGACCTATAAAATTGCGATGGACTTTATGTGTGTGTCTGTAAGTGTATCCACTTGATTACAAATAAAGATGTACTATAAGTCTTTGCTCCGTTACATATGGATGCTAATGATTATGATGAAAATTGTTAGATGTTTGTAGTGGTTGGATATTATACTCATCTCAAAGCCATTAAGTTCTGCTTCTTAAGTGAATTACTTTCAAATCTTCTTGTTCTTACTATTATCCTGCATATCATTTTTGTTATTGTGGTTTTAGATCATGCATTAATCAAAGCATTCAATACCTCTACTTTTTGACAATTTAGGTTTTGGAGGGAATGAGTTTGCTTTAAGAAAGAGTTGAATGCTGGTGACAATGCTAATTGAACTTCTTTTGGTGAAGTGTTAAACTAGTCTTGAATGATTATGGAGATGATAACTAATTGATTTAAGTCAAAATGAAGGGAAATATGTGGTGTATTTCCCAATACATTCTTGAGTTTTTACTGAATATTGCACTTGCTTTCGTTGTAAAAGATGGTTGTTATGCTTATATGATCATCTATTTTGGAGGACCTATCAAGCTTATATCCATACTGTCCATTATACGTCTTAGAGACTTGTGTTCATGGTATTGGTATTGGTATTGTTTGTCAATATCCTGCAGTTTATTAAATATGGTACGTTTTCCAAAGTTGTTGGGAATATGATATGCCATACTTTTTAACAAACAAAATGAATGAAATCTTCAGAATTTCTACTTTCAGAACTTGGAGAAGTGGAACTCAGATCTATTAATTTATTGGAGAAGTGGAACTCAGATCGATTAATTTATTGGAGTATATGTTGTTGGGCCTTCGGTTGAGAAGCAGATACACCAGATCTGGTTTCATACCTTCGTAGAAGATGGATAGATTGGATTTTTAAATCTCTTGCATTATCACGTAGTTAGTTTTAAACTGCTTTATAACTATTCTGTTGACGCATCTTTGTTTTTGATAATTGTTTTGCCTCTTAAGAAACTTGTGAGTCATTAGCACAAACAAGTGAGTTCTTTTCTAGCCAACAAGGGAAATTTTGTAGAAATATACCCAAGCATCTGGGAATGCTGCCCCTTTATGCTTGATTTAGTGGATTTGGTTGGAAGGCAATAACCAGATGCTTAATGCCAGGAACTGAAGTTGTTTGACGACATAAAAAAAAAAAAAAACAGACCTTTTCAAATCCTATTGTTGATGGATGATGAGGTGGATATTGGATGTTCTTCTTGTTTTCTTTCCTGAACTCGATGATCTCTTTGTCCTTTTTGTTTTTTGGATGCTGTTTTCTGCTCTTGTATGTGTCTAACATTCAAAATTTATCTGCAGAGCTGCTAGCAGGAATCAGGAAGGAAAGGGAAGAGGGAAGACTGCCACCGCATGTTGCATCAGGGATGGAAGAGTTGTACCACAATTATAAGAAAGCAGTAAATAAGGATTCCTAAACTCATGCTTTACATCATATCTTCATATATTTTTGAGAACTATTTATATTTTCTTTTTATCTTCTCTTTAGGTAAAAGGCATAAATATTAGCCTTGGTTTCTTCCAAGAAAGAAAATGATTGCTCATAATGTTTGTTGCATTGAGGATGCTATTTCGAGTTATAATTGTATTTTGGTTTTATGCTCTATTTTTTTACCTAAACCTGGTAAAGCAGTGGGATGCTTTTTCAAATTTCCTTTATGGGGATAAACAAACAACTTTTATCCATTTTGTGTGCTGTCCTGCAATTCAATGAGCCAAACGTGCTTTTTCACTTGGCATGTATTTGATTTCCGTAACTTTAACTCGCATGCTGTCTTGGGGACTTCTAACTCAAATTTCACTTCTTTTTGTAAGAACAAGTACTACTTCTAAGTTGTGGCTTCAAGAGTCATGGGTCCATGACTTGCCAAAACAATTGCCAACAATAATCTGCATGCTTTCATGTGTCAGGTACTCCAAAGTGGAAATCCAAGGGTTGATGAAATAGTGTTGTCAAATATGACAGTTGCATTAGATCGCATGTACTTTGATGTTGAGGTAATGTGTAGTTATCTTCATTTCTTCATTATGTCCTTATAGCTTCTAAAGTATGTGCATCTGCAGTCTGCAGATATTAGATATAGGAGTTATCAGCTTTTTTATATCTTATATTAAAGTAATTTTTCAGGATCCCTTTGTCTTCTCACCATATCACAAAGCACTGCGAGAGCCTTTTGACTACTATATGTTTGGTCAAAATTATATCCGTCCTCTAGTTGATTTCAGGTGAGGTGAAAACTTCTACATACTTCCATCTTTATCCGTTTATTGAGAGATCTTGATCTGGCCTATATAAGCGGCCTGAAAAATTAATGAGGTTATCTGTTTTATGTCTTTCCAAACATGTACATGTTATTATTTGTCAGGGCTTAAATTAAGACATGTGCATGTGCTAATTGATATGCATCGTTTAATGTACCTGCACTATTTAAATATTAATAACTGTGGACACTTAATGCGTCAGGATGTTTGGAGTTATTATTTGAGTGCAGTTAGGTTCTTAATAGATTAGTTCATGCATATGAATTTAGGTGTTGCCTTTATTTTGGGATTTCTAGGTCAAGTGATGAATTGTTAAATTTTTTACCTCCATTTGATCTCCTTCAGATTGAATTTTGTTTATTTCACGTTTCATGTTTGTCTTTATCATCACTACACTGTTCAAGTCATGACTTTCGACAGATTAAGATAAAGAATTTGTCACAAAAAACTCTTGAGGGTTAGAGTTTACTGCAGTGGGGGAATTAGGAGACTGAATTATTTTCATCATCAACCACCAAGCTGAAAATTTGTTCTTATGTAACGAGTAGACATTACTTATCTTGAAATGATAATGCTATCCTCGAGGGTGAATTTACCCTTTCTATGAATAGTAACATTTTGTTACTTGTGTTCCATCCTGCCCCTCCAATATCTTTTCACTAATTTTGCAGATATGATAATTCTGGATTTTAGTGGTTGTAGTGGTATTCATATGTAAACACTGGTAACAACCAATTTACTCAATATTGATAATCAAAATTTAGGTTGTTTGAGAAAATGGTCTGCATACATAGACGGTGAATTTTTCTTAATATAACTGGGATTTTGTGACCATAAGTTAAGCTGAAGGCTACACTAATTAATTAGAAGACTCACTTATTTTTACAATGATACCCACAGCCCTCAACCCCGGCCCATGTATGCAACTAAATGAAAATACAAAAGTACCCTCGACCTGAAAAGAAAAATCCGAATTTCAGAAAAATATTGATAATCTAACTACCATTTTCACTTATTCTTAGAAGGCTTCCTGGTTACCTTAGAATGTCACAAGAAACTTAAATGTTGTACTGCCTGATTTTGATTCGGGTTTGCTTATTGTAGTTTTGGCATATGGATCTCACTGTTTGTACTAAATAGACCTTATCTCTCTCAGCAACTTGTGAAAGTGATTTTGAAGTTTACAACGATGTAAGATATTTCTAAGTTAACACTAATTGATTCAATTAGAAAGAGTGAACCTCCCCGTAGATCTTGTGCTTTAAGAACGAGTAAATCTCTACCCATCAAAGAACCATCCTTGAGATTGGCTTCCTATCTGTTAAGGCTGCAGACGAATCTCTGTATTCTCTCTCTAGTTTATCTCTCTGCTTTTATACCACTTGCAAATAGTTGGTTTTTCAGGAATAATAAATGCATGATTGAGTTCTGACACCAGTGGCTACTCATATGTAAAGACTTTTTCTTGTTGTCAATTACGATAGATTGTCTCCTTCATGTTCCACCTAATTTCTGAACCTTAATCCTTGATGCAGAGATTCATATGTTGGCAACATTTCACTTTTCAGTGAAATTGAAGATAAACTTCAGCAGGTGACTATTCTCAGTGTTCCGATTTGCTTTTATTTATTGTCTCTGCTGCTGCTAACTGCTGAATTGTGTGAATTAAGTAAAAAATCTACCTTCTGCTAGTTGCTTGTGTATATACAATCCTACCTTACAAAGTTTAGGTTCAGAATTGTGTTTTATGATGTTTACGTGGTGGGTTTTAGGCCAGTAAGGATGTGTGCTAAAATGCTAAAATGGTTTTTCAAGTAGTTGCTCCAATGACTTAATCAACATGATCTGTCCATGGCCTAGTTTTGTTGGGTTATACTAGTCAATCAGTTGGCTGTGCTACAAAATTGGGAACCGTTCCTCTCTGATTAGTTGGAAGCTTCATAATTAGAATCCTTCTGTGATGTTTTTCTTTACTATACTGGCTAAGAGATTAAGACTAGAACTTTACCTCTATGATAGCTGGCTCAATCGCTTTTGGGCATAAGTTATGTGAGATTTGGATGGTCAGAATGCCTACAGTTTCTCCAGTGTGGAAGATGTACTCTATTTACCTCCAGTTGTTTTCTGAAAGTGTGCATTATTATGCCTCTTCAAGTAATGAGTTTAGAAATAGTAGTATCTTTTGTTCATTCTCTTGAGATCTGTGCATCTTATAGTCTTAAGCTTTGTATGTAATTGCAATTTATGATTTTCAATATTTGTTGACGTAGATTTCTCATATGATTGTTTACAGGGTCACAACATCGTCTTCATGTCAAACCACCAAACTGAAGCAGACCCAGCAATCATTGCATTGTTGCTTGAAGCAACAAACCCACATATTGCTGAGAGCATGGTGAAGATTTTTTCTTCCCTTTGAACTGAGATCCTATAATAATTATTGATGTTGTTCTGTATATTGGGAAATGTTGGAATAACAATATCATACTTAACCTACTGCAGACCTATGTAGCAGGGGACAGAGTGTTGGTAGATCCTCTTTGCAAGCCTTTCAGCATGGGAAGGTATTTCTGAAGTTCTCAGATGACATATATGGTGTAAATGCTTCCAATGTTCAAAGTCCGATGAATTTGATGTTCTTGTCCGTTTTGCATTTTGCCAGGAATCTTGTTTGTGTGTACTCAAAAAAGCACATGTTTGATGATCCTGAGCTCGTTGAGATGAAAAAGAAAGCAAACACCAGAAGTTTAAAGGAAATGGCTTTGCTATTAAGGTACCTTTGCTTGTCTGCGACTTTGATAACTTTTGGATATATGATGTCTTTGGCCATGAGGAATAGATACTGTTAAGTCTTTTATTATTTTAGGTCATAATTGGTGCTTTTTGTATTTATTGTCTTACTTGTTCACTTGGTCATTCAGAGAAAAACCCTTAGATCGTGTTCCTTTGTTCTTGTTCTTTAGTTGCTGTGTGATTTTTAGGGTAGCAACTATCTGGCAGATTGAATGATCGTAAGTAGAACTTGATTATTGGAGTCCCTCTTTGGAAGTCTGACGAACCTCCAGGATAGGGGTAAGATGTCTGTTTGTCTGGTTTGTATGCCATTTTATTTGGAATCAAGATGGGGCTTTATTGATGCCTTCGGAGAGTTCATGATAACAGTTGAAAGCACTGACCAGATTTGTACCAGCTGTATTGTCAGGGGAATTAAGTCCGAAAGAGGCTTTGTCCTTTTGGGTTGTGTCAGCTTTTTGTGCTTTCTCAGGGCCCTTTTTTTGTATCCAAAAAGAAGTTTTTGAAAGAGGCTGGTAAAATTTGCAGAGACAAAATGTCTTTTATTTTGCTGTGGATTGGTGCATGAAGCTCCTAAATTGTATCAGGGCAGCTACTGTTTTAAAATGGGAATTAACATTGGGATATGCAAAAGTAATTTTCGTATTCCAGTTGGAAGGATAATATTTTTGGCCTATATATATCAAGGGGAACTGAGGATGTTTATGTGAGCAATCTTGATATTTACGTGTTGCAACCTATTTCATGAAATACAATCCAATCGTGCAACTGTTTTATGGCTTTCTTAGGACTCCTGTCTTTGTCTTGGATATTTACATCACAATTTCCCCTTCATGCTAAGATCTTATACGCTCTCGTTTACACATATTGTAATTGATAACACATGCAAGTCAAAGTTGATGAGAAAATGTGAAATTCGAGGAAATAAATACGATTTATTTCTGGTGGATTTTGGAAGAAGTAGAAAAAATTCACCAGATATAATTTGCTGGGGTATTTTGCACTTGTTGTAGTTGTTTGAGAGGATAATCAAATTCAATCTTCGTGTCTGTCATTTTTTTTTTGTCTATTTGTCTTTAGTTCTAAAAAAGCTCCCATTCTACTGTTCTCTACTTGACGGCTTTTTGATACAGGGGTGGATCACAAATAATATGGATTGCACCAAGTGGTGGAAGGGACCGACCAGATCCTCGTACTGGAGAATGGTTTCCAGTAAGTTTTCTTCTCCTCTTTCCTCATATGTCAGCAGCAGTTTGATTCTTAAACCTTCATTTATGAAATCTGGAGGTCAAAATTATAATGCTTCACGAATGATTGGTTTCATTGTCAAAGCACTAGTAGCTTTTGGAAGATATTTGACTTACAATATGAAATCTTGCTCTGAAAAATTAGTTCCTGATTATGAAATCAGTTAGGAGAAATTTTAATTGTATGTTTGTTCTTTATCTAGCCAAATGTGTTAATTCTTTCTTTTAACACCAAAAAGAAAAAGAAAAAGGTCTATCTCCATTTTTATTATGTCATTTCATTAAATTCTTTCATACTGATATAAAGGGGTCAGGCACCCTTTGATCCTTCTTCAGTGGACAATATGAGAAGGCTAGTTGAGAATTCTGGTTCTCCAGGGCATATATATCCATTAGCATTGCTGTGCCATGACATAATGCCCCCTCCACTACAGGTATGCACTTGTTTTTCTCTTTCTATCTTCTCTTTTTCATCATTTTCCTCTCTTGTGACCATATTAAGTTTTGTTTCCAGGTAGAAAAAGAAATTGGAGAGGAAAGAGTCATCTCCTTTCATGGGACTGGATTATCAGTGGCACCAGGCATCAACTTCTCTGAAATTGCTGCTGCCAGCAGCAACCCCGAAGAGGTTGGTGCCAATTAGTGTAGCGCTCTTTGACTACCTGTTCTAGTGGTAAGCCAAGGGGATGTCCGACCTGCCAGGCCGACAGGTCAGGGGTTTGACAATGCGTGCCCTCACCCCACAAAAACCAAAAAAAAAAAAAAAAAAAAGAAACCAAATTTTTATCTAGTTCCTGAAATTAGTTATACCATCTCTTGCCAAGCATGGAACTGCTAAAAAGTACGGATAAATTTGCTTGTCTTCATTATATCAGTGAGAAATGTTGTTGTAGATGATTATCCTTGTGTTCAGAATCAAATGTTTTCTTGTTGCTTGTAATGAAACTAGTACTTACACATTGATCACTGTGCTTAAAAGCAAAGAGGAAATGGATGATCTTGCTCATCTCTGATCTGAAAATATGAGGTGGGGACAAGAAAAGACGTCAAAGGTAGTCTCTAAAGGAAATGACTGAAAAATAATGAACATCTTCTTATGGTTATCATGGTCTGTGATTTTATATAAAGATGAATGTAAGATTAACAGATGTTATGTCAGAAGTCTAGCTCAGTAAGTTTGATAGGTTGATTCATGAAATACATAATTTTCTTACACAGGTATACTTGAGATTTAGCTTAAATTTATGGAGCCATGCTTGTTTATGTGTGAAATATGCTGTTATGAAGAATATGTAATGAGTGCATTGGCATTCCACGCATACCAGATGTTTACCCATATATAGTGAAGTTTTTAATGGCTTAGGAAGACGGACAATTTTTTGCATGATTACGAAATGTACCTTAGCATTCAGATAATTCCATTTGGATACAGTTCTATGCACAAATTTTCTTTTAGATCCTAGTCAAATCATTGCTTTCACATGGGTAGTGGTATATTGTACACATTACCACTAGTCTTTGTAAGGGTCATTTGATGGCCAGAAACAAGGGTTCGAGATAGAATTTCTAAGCATGACCGTATGCAAAGAGCGTTATGCTAGGTTCTAATATTAACACATTGTCTGTATTAGTGCTTAATTGACATCAGTCATTAACTTTTTATCTTTTCTTTATTACATATCATCTCCATTTTTGATGTCAATGAGATGGTTTAAGTAATGTTATAAATTTATAGAGAAATTCTTTTGATGAGGAGTTATTGAATTTTTTAAATGTTGTAACAAGTGAAGGAGGATAACCAAAAAGCGAATAAGCTTATTAAGATCACTGCCAGTTTTGAAGCTGGCGTTATTTAATTCATTCCACAGGTGTTCAAGTTGATTTTGACACAATGCATCGGTGATTTGATGGACTGTAAATAAGCTGGCTGTTCGCTTTTGCAGGCTAAGGATGCATACTCACAAGCACTCTATAATTCTGTGACTGAGCAATACAATGTGCTCAAATCTGCAATACATGGCAAAAAAGGACTAGAGGCATCTATTCCAAGTGTCTCTTTGTCGCAACCATGGAATCAGTGAACCTTGATCATCAGGTACTTCACTTTTTTCATTAGTTGGTGTAACTTAAATATTCGAAAGATAAGAGAATTGCCCATTACATAGATGCGATACAAGAGAAGCACCTCAAATTATTAGTGGCACCTGCTTATTTTCCTTCTTACGAATGGGGAATTACCACTCCACGCTCAAAACTATTGACCTCCTGATCACTGCTCTTTTCCATATGGGACTTCAAAATCAAGAAGGAAACCTCTTAAATTTACTACCTACTGTGTGGGACCGAACAAATTTCCTAGCCCAATCTAGGAGGATATGTCTCTATTTGATCTGGTTTGGGTATCTCTTTGAATCTCACATCTGAAAATCATACTTGCTCATGACAGTCCAGAGAAGAGGCTAGGGAGAAAGTCACAAAAGCCATAAATTGTTGCACTATTGCAGCTATGTTTCAATTAACCTAGTTTTAACAAATTGCAAGCTAGGACCTTTGTTTTTTAACATTACTTTGCCACCCCACAAACAACGAACAATGGTTTCAATGCTTATCTCTTCACCTTCATTGACTTCATCTATGACGTGGTATTTTTCTGTGTATGTTTCAGGGGGACTGATTTGATTACCACCAGAACTTTCATAAATGCAATTTTGCAGCATCAGGCACAGGAGGGAGCTTTCAATTTCAGGTGTTTCCTGTACAGCGTAGGAAAGAAAGAAAAAGAAGCAAACAGAGAAAGAAGAAAGAAAAAGGTGTATGCTGTACAGATTTGTCTTAAACCGCACTAAAAACTTGGGACAGCTGTTGATAGGCAATTAAGGTGTAAATGTTGTTCAAGTTTCATCATTTCTCGTATTCAGACTAAGTGCTAAATTTTGCTTGTTTCTCCTTCTTGAATTAGGACTACGTTATCAACCATAGCCCAAAGAAGAGACTGTTTAAAGCATGTGAGGATTGATTTCCTCGCTGGTGCTTTCGGGATGAGATAGAACAACTAAATTCAAAGCCATGAACAGGACTAAAAGGAGATAAATATCTATAACTGCTTGTCACAGGGTTGAATATAATAGCAATGTTAAATGTATATTGCTTCATGATTTACAGGTTAAGAATTAAAAAGTTTCCTAATTAAATGTCATGATCCAATCGGTTCCTATCGCTTATGTTATATCGGTTTTCAGACTTCGTAGCTGTTGCTTACACCGGCACTACCCAGATTTGTTCTTGATAATGAAAATGTGAAGTAACTGACATTCCCATGTGAGAATAGCAAACTGTTGTCCTTTTTCCTGCACGTGATGTTTCAATTATTCACGATAGCATAGAATTGTCAGAAGTAGTGGCAGAGCAGGAAAACGTGATCACGAGGAACGGTCAAATGAGTCAGATTATGTACGACTTTCGTGTAGGTGGCTAGTTGTCATGGTTGTAGGCTTACGGATCAGTCTCCAGTCGCTGATTTAGGTAACCCACGTAATTAAGTTTGGATCATAAAATCGGCCCACAAGGCCCATTCATTTTTTAAGATGACCCATTACAGGAAATGTTTGTTGTTTTATGTTCAGAACATACTATACTAAAATTCAACTTAAAAGTAAGTTTATAAGTTGAAATAACATTTTTCAAAACTTAAAAATTATTTAAGGGGTTTTTTTGTTAAAAAATGGAACTTCCGTTTCTAATATTTTTTTTTTTACACCAAACATCTCTTAAGTTCAAGATTGAATAGAGTGAAATGGATATTTTTTGCATACTGAAATACTCAAGATTAAGAAAAAATTAAAATTAATCAAATTAGATTATGATACTATATTAAAAGGGTCCAAGTTTAGTACAAAAACTAGTTCATCAGCTAGAAATAAGATTTTTATACTTAAATATTATTAATGATTATATATTTTTTTAAATGAACTTTTTTGCAAACTTTTTCCTTCATAGCAAATATCTCTTGAGCTCAAGTGGAATTAATGTTTCTCACACACCAAGCATATTTGAAATGCTCAAGGTTAAACAAAAATTGTAATTGATCAAATTGAATTTTGACATTATGTTAAAAAAAAGTTCAAATTTAACTAAAAAAAAAAACTAGCTTGACTTACCGGAAATATTTTTTTTTATATTTAAATGTTATCTAAGAGTAAAATTTTTTATCTCCTTACTTGGTCTTTTCAATCTACTATTAGCATAGTGCTGAACAGTATCAAAGACAGAATTTCTAAATCTGCAGGGGGAAAAGAATACATATATTCCAGGTTCCTCCTCACGTGTCCGAGGGTAAAACAAGAAACAGCAGCCGAGATTCCAGCCTAAAAACTTTGAATCTCCGGATGTCCAGTTCCTCCAACTTTGCCTTTGTCTCTTCTTTTTGTTGTTTGTTTTTTATGCAAGGGGAAGATCACATGCACACTACCCACTGCATCTTCGAATTCTTTAACACTTTCAAAAGAAGAAGATGAAAACACTTTTCTACCAATCTCTCTCTTTGTTTTCTCGTGCACTTCAAGAACAGTATGCCAAGCAAGCGACAGTCTGCCATTTTAAAGTCCTGAACACCATATAGTATCCAACTCTGGCCCCCCATGTCGGCCAGGATAGGTTCCTTGTTTCGGCATGGCTTTGTTCATGTACTGGATACTATTTGATTAGTGCTTGATCTGTTTTGTTAAGGAGCTAATGCTGCATGAACGAGGCCGTCTTGCTTTCTCGTGGAAGGGAAACACAGTATCTTTCTTGATAGTTCACATACCAAGGTTGGTTCGCCATATCGCCGTGAGCATTGTGCCACAAGTGGGATACCAATGTCTCAAACCCTAGAGAACTTTGAAAAGGTAAGCTCATTGGTTGAATAAAGTATGAAGCCGTAGATTCTTTTTCCTTTTTTTTTTTTTTTAAATTAAAAATCGTGACTGTCTCCCGTTGTTGATGTTTAAACTTAAAATCATCTATTTGTGTTCAAGTCTCTTCTTTTTTACTGACAAATTTCGAATACAAAAAGTTTTAACACTTCTTACTTATTAGGTCCCGCATGGAAACCATAAAAACTTAAAAATTAATTTATAAAATTTGACATGGTGTCCCTTTGCTACAACCTTTGTCAATCCAGGAAGATTTATAAAGGTCAAGTTGACAACATTTGGGGAATATATGCTAAGGTGAATTGGAATATTTGATCATATATATGTGTGTGTGTGTGTGTGTGTGTGTTTAAGGAGATCTAAGGTGAAATAGATTGTATTATTGAGAAGAAAAAAAATTCAACTTAATCCACACAAAAGTGCAGCATTATGAAATGTTTTGAATTGGAACATTGTAGTGAGGGAGCATATTAAATAAATGATGTAGAGTTATTTCACATTCTTAAGGAGTCTATTGGACGTTTAAGTTCAATTTTTCATCCTTTTGCTTGTAAATAAAGATTCTCGTGGGAAGGTTGCCCCATGCTTAGGGCAAGAAGATATGTTAAATCTTACAAGGAAAACATAAAAACTTTAAAAATAATTTATAACAAGATGAGTTTCTCTATTTATTGTCTTAGAATTTTAAGTTGAATATGGGTCATTCTCTATAAAATTTAACTTTCTACAACAACCTTTGCCAATGTAAAAAGATCTATGAAAGTTAAGTTAACAAAATTAGGAGAATATATGCTCAAGTGAATTGAAATATCTAAGATATATGTTTGTAAGGAGATCCAAGATGAAATAGATCCTATTATTGGGAAGACAAAACAAATCTCAAATATTCCAATTCACCTAAGCATATATTCTCCAAATGTTGGCCATTTAACCCTCAAATCTTCTTGATTAACGAAGATTGCTATTGAAGTACAACCAAAGAGTACTATTGAAGACATAGAAAACATGGTTCATTCATATGTTGAAAAGCCTTAAGATTTTCAATTAAATACATGTCATTTTTTTTATAAAATTTAAGATCGTATCAAAGTCAAGTTCTCTCTTCGTATACCTATGCTATGGGTAAGCCTATAATCCATGCACAAGAGCGGCACCACAAAATGGTTTGGATTGAAGCATTGCATTGAGGGTATATGTTAAATAAATGAAATAGAGTTGTTTTACATTACTAAGGAAATGTTACCCCACTCTTAAGGTGAGAAAACAAGTTTAAGTCTCACATGGGAAACATAAAAAATTTAAAAATAATTTATAAAAGATGAGTTTTTCCATCCAATGCCTTAAATTTTAAATTAAATACAAGTCATTCTTTATAAAATTTAACATAGTTGTCTCTCTACAACAACCTTTGTCAACCCAAGATGATTTACAAAGGTTAAGTTGACAACATTTGAAGAATATATGCTAAAGTGAGTTGGAATATTTGAAATATATATGTGTGAGGAGATCCAAGATGAAACATATTGTATTATTGGGAAGACAAAACAAGTCTCAAATGTTCCAATTGACTTAGAGCATATGTTCTCTAAATTTCGTCAACTTAACCCTTAAATCTTCTTGAATTGATAAAGGTTGCTATGGAGGGATAACTAAAGAGTGTTGTTTAAGACATAAAAACCATCATCCATTCATATTTTAAGAAGCTTTAAGGTTTTAAATTATATATATGTCATTTTTCTATCAAATTTAACATTGTATTAAAGTTAGCTTCTTCCTTAGCATCCTTATGATATCAATACGCCTAGAATCCATAAAAAAAAAAAAAAAAAGTAACAACATGAAATAGTTTGGATTACAACATTGTAATAAGGGGGTATGTTAAATAAATAAAATGGAGTTGTTTTACATTACTAAGAAATTCATTGAAAATTTAAGTTCAATCTTCTTCTTTTTTTCTTATAAACAAAAAAGAAATTCTCATGGAAAGTTTTGTCCTACTCTTGGGTTAGGTCACACATGGAAAATATAAAAACTAAAAACAATAATTTATATGGCAATGAGTTTTTTCATTTAATGCAATATGATTTTAAATTGAATACCATTTATTCTCTATAAAATCTAACATTACTTAATATTAGATCTTATTAAGTATGACATTTCATCACTTAAATGAGTTTAGAGATATTTTTTTATTTTTAAATATTACTCTATTCAAGAGTAATGTATTTTCAACATGAAATTTTCCTTCTCAAGTCTAGGTTCTCATGGTTTTACGCTATTAATCCATCACCCATGGACTATGTTATCATGATATCTACACATTTGAGATGAGAAACGCGATAAAACAGCTCCCATATCATTAATATTTCAGTTTAATATTATCTTATATGTTTTATTACACATTCTTTCAATGAATAATTTTAAAGAAGGAAATTAAACTTTGTTGAACAGTTTTGTTGGAAAGTTGATTCTGCGTAGAAGTATCTCAGGAATCAATCTTAGTTTCAAAATAAAGTCAAGATTATAATAACTCTTCATATATCATTATTGACTTGTTTGACCAAGACCTTATGTGGGGATCTCGTGTTTTATTTTTTTTCCTTTTCTTTTTGGCCTCCTGTGGCTTAGTTTGACAAATTTGTTCTTCTATGATTAAATATCTATCCCATCGTAGGGTGACTTATTACATCTATAAAGCAATTTAGTGATTGTTTTCATGTCTGCTACTGTTTTACATTTTCAATCCACGTTCGTTTTATCTCATCATTACTCTTAATCTTCTTTAACTGATTTGATAAAGAAAATTGTTATTCTATTTACTAGTGGGTTGAAAGCTAACTTCGGATTTCTACTTGGTACTTAAGGTGTCCCTCCACTAAGTTGTTGACTTTCTGGAAGATTTGCAATTACTTAATCCTAGATACCTAAAGACCCCAATCAATGTTTGATTAATTAATGAAACATGGATCGAGTCCCATTATATTATTAGCGATTAATCTCTTGCATTAATGATAATTTATTTATTTATTTTATGTTATTTAAAGAACTCTTAATTTTAATCCTTGTGTTATTTTATCGTGTTAGATAATTATTTTACAGAATTACTAGTATATCAATAAATCTAGTAGTTGGCTATTAACAGTATAACACTCTATAACCACAAACACTCTTTACTTAATTATTTAAAAAAGACAATGATTTTTTTAACACTTATCTGGAGAAGATTAGCCTAGATATCCCATGCAAACGTGGCAGCCAGATAAAGACAGAGAGGGGGCAGGTGGGGACCCCTGAGCCGTCAGATGCACAAAATGTAAGGGTATCAGTTGGTAAGGCATCACCCTCAGATCAGTTTCAGAAAGTCAAAAACAAATCCAAAATAACAATGACTATTCCAAACACTACAAAAAAGCCATCATTAGAACCTACCAACATGGGAGGTGATGCTCACGCGCCTCCCATATTGCTCATCTGTTGGGAGACAAGCATTGCTTCCAGGTAGAGCTCTCAAGGGGAGTCTGCGGGGCCCTTCGTTTGTCTTACATGGAAAACTAGATGTTATAAAGGTAAGTGTTAAGAAGATTTTCATCTTTGAAAATTGATTCATGAAGAAAAATATATATTCAAATACATTTAATTAACATATATTCGAATCATACCTTAGTAATGTGAGATAAAGTATTCACATATCTTTTTATCAAATCAAATTTAGATAATTATGTACTATTATTTTTTATATGAATTATAAGTTTATCTATATTCATAAGGATGTTAAGAAAAATTTAAATCTTAATATTATGTTAATCAACTCATTTTATCATAAAAATAGACCCACAAAATAAAGGAATACACTTAAATTTTAGTGTGTTATTTCATTGTTACCTCAAGTTGTAGTCATAATTTAATAATATTCATAACCTAGTAATAATTATAGTATAGTTATAGCTTAGTGGTGATTTTAACAATTATTGTTCCCTAATTGTTAGTTGTTTTGGTTTTTGATTTGACTATGCTCTAATGGAACTTGTTAATACATAGAGATTTGGCCTAATTTCTCTTGTTCTCTTAATTGTATAACTTGGTTAGGAATTGGATCCTAACAATTGGTATTAAAGCTTAGTCTCACATTCCAAGTTTAAGTTGCAGATGGGAACCTATGGGAAGGACTATCTATGAGTGTTGCAAAAGGTAGATAGTCGCCTAGAGTGGTCTAACACAACTAAGAAGATGAACTGTTGATCATAAGATTGAAACTTGAATTATGATGACTTTAGGTTTTTAGGAGTCTAGGCTAATAACAATATTTAAATAAAATAATCTTTAATTAGTTATTAATTCTAAATTTTTGACACAATAACCTCGAACATACTTACTACAAGCACATGACAACGAGTATTCCTAACACCACAAAAATCCATTAACCTACAAACAGTGGGAGTGAAGTCCACGCGCCACCCACAATGCTCATAAGTTGGGAGACAACTGCTACTTCCGGGTACAGCCATCGCTCAATGAGAATCAGTGGGCCCTCCGTTGTCTGATTTGGAGCATTGGAAATACCTGATCAAGACCCCACGTGGGGTCTACGAGAAGTGATAAAGATAAGATACGCATGTGAACTCATCGAGTACTGAAGGGAATATGTAGCTTCGTCGCGCACCGTCCATAATGCTCTGATTTTATTGTGAACAATCAAATCAAATAAAAGCAAATCAAATCAGACGGAATTGGAATCACCGAATGGACAAGACAATTAGTTGGAGGTACACATTTAATGCCTAACTAAAATTTACACAATTAATGCATAACTAGAATTTTTGGGACTACCAAAATGATTTTTGCTTTATTTTTAAATTTTATTTTTCTTTGAATTTGGGGAAATGTGATAATGATCGGGTTTTTGTTTCGAGTTTGTGAATGAGATTTTTATTAATTAATTATTCACAGCTGTTGATAACTTAATTATAATATCCTATTGATTAGAAAAGATCCATTTCAAAGCTATAACTTAACCATTTTTATTATTTCACTGGTACGTAAAAATATATATCGTTGATCTTATGGAGGATTATCACCTGTCTTATGGAGGGTTATTAGTTCTCTTTGACTAGTAGTAGATTTACCAAGGGAACTGGAGGCATTAGAATTGGGATTAATTGCTCAACCGATGTAGCCTTTACATCTACTTTTGTTTAGTATTGAGTTTTTGGAGTTTTGTGCTATTATTCGTGCTACAAAATGGTGTGCTCGAATGATATGGGTAGACTAAGGAAATGAAATTACACTTCTACTAATGATTATAAACTTTAACCTAATGGCAGTACTTGATCCTCGTATATTTACGTTTGTTAGTAAAACCAAGAGATGGACTATCAATACTTAGAGAAGTTCCGTAGTGGAGTTTAAATAGGTAGTTAAGGTGGTATTTGTGTAGACAAGAGATAGTACTAAATACAATTTCCATTTCAATTGACAATTTTTAAAACATTTTTAATATGATTCTTCAAGTTCCTACCAAATAAAAAAATATTTTATACAAAAACTTGAATACGCACGCATTATGATATTATATCCCTTTAGTTTTGGTTTGGATAGAAAACACACACAAAAAAGAGGAAAAGAAAATGTCAAGGATAATATTTTCACAAAGTGTCTAAGTCCTAACAATTCAGTGGCATCTAGGGGCTTTATCACGTGAGAGGTTAAGGTTTAAACATCTCTCTCACCCAATAAATTTACTAAATCCTCCACCCCATCCTTGATTTAAAAAAAAAAAAACACAAAGTACTTTAGACATTTGAGATGAAGTTAGAAAGGAACCCTAGATAGAATGTACCATGAGTTTTCTATTCATTTATTCGAGTAAATTGAAAAGTCAATTTGGTTATAAGGATCAAGTTTTCTCTAGTTATTTTACAAGTTGTTAATGTTTTAATCTTCTTAGGTTTTATAAAATTAAAAAAAACACACATGATGTGGAACTCTCGATATCATAGTTGGAGTCCAAACTAACTCTCTACTAAATTATCTGATTAAGTGACTTTAGAGAGTATTTATTAATGACTGAATATAAATGTATCTTTTAATTTCAAAATCCAAGTACAATTCACCTCTTAAGGGTTAACACTGGCTTGGTTGGTTTGCCAATTAATGGTAATTTTGATTTTTTTATTAGATTTTTGAATTTACACTTATCAAGGCTCTTTAAACTTTTTCAGCGCTATTAGTTTCATAGAAAACAAAATGTGGTCTCTAAATCTCCTTATACGTAATTTATTACCTTTCATTGCCACGATTGCGTACTAAACACACCAAATCTCATTATCTAGTGATGTCCTTTCCATTTAGGATTTTATACATAATGAATTGAACAAATGTTAAAATGACAATTAATAATTACATTATAATCTCAATCCCTTGAAAATACTGAAATTTCAAGTATTATGACCTATAATTTTTTCTTAGTTAATCAAACCAATGGATCAAAATATTTTAACAAGTTTGATTATAAACTATGTTTCTTGGAGTCTAAAGTCTTTTAAACTTAAGATAGGCCCTACAGCTTTTCAGGAGCGGGTAGATAAGATCTTTACTACCTTAAAGTTTTTTTCTGTCATAAATATAGGTAATATTCTTATGTTTTCTAAAACCTTAGAAGAATACAAAAAGCATCTTAAACTTATTTGTGAAAAATTCTAAAGAAAGAAATGGGAATTTGTTCTTTTTCTTAAGAAAAAATCTATCGAATTTCTAGGATTAGTTTTAAATTAATAGTATATTATTTCTAAAATTAGAAATTTTCTTAAGTTAGCAAAATAAGCAACTTCTAGAACATGTTTATTGCTGACAAGCAATGGCATAATAAAAGAAATGCATGTGGATGTACTATCTCTAATAGTAAAATTTGGAGTTAAAGCTGAGAGAAAAAGTCGAAGTGGAGGAATCTCCCTGCTAAACCAGCTACTCTACTGCCCTGCAAGTCACGTACTCCTTCATAAAGCTATTTCCTTGGAAAAGGCAATGGAAATTGCATAACTATTGTGACTAAATAGTGGGAGAATTATTGAGACTCAACCAATCTTTGCCCTGTTTTAGTCCAGCTGATCCACTTTACTTTTGCAATTTTTTCGATATTCACATTACTTTTTCTTTTCTTTTCCACTTTTTGTTCACAACATGATTGTGTCTAACCCGACATGTTAATCAATCAAGCATGAAATTGATGACTTCTTAGAAACCACGGCACGAATCAATTACGTTTATCGAAAATCATAAGGCACGTTTATCGAATATTTGGAATTTGTTTGTTTATGCGATCTAGATTTTGTTTTTGAAAAAAAAAATCATCTTTATATAAAAAATGACTTAGAATTCTTGAATTATCTTTTTTTTTTAAAAAAAATTAAGTTAGAAAGATGATACCCTTATATGCAAAACTTATTGTCAAAAAGCACCAAATTCAGTTGAAGATAAGTGTTTTCATAGATCTCTTGTTTTTAAATTCAGTATCTAATTATGTGAGTTTAAACATGTAGGTAAAAAAGTAAAAAGGTACAAAAATTATAGTGTAATCAAATGATTAATTCTCTATTATATAAGCTCAAAAACTATTCAAAAGTCTAGTTTATAAGTTAGAAAATATTTTGTATTTAAATATTATCTAAGGGTAATATATAATTCTATATCTAGGGTTCTTAACTTTTAAGTTGCTTTTAATGTTTTTATATCAAGTATATCTTGACTCTAAGATTGAGTAAGGAGAAAAGAACATTTTTGTGCTCATTCAACATATTTAAAAGACTTAAAATTAAACAAAACAAAAGGGATTAGCATGAACTTTAATATGACATTAAATTTATCTAAAGTCTAACTTAAAAATTAACTTATAAATTTGAAGATATTTCTCATATTTATAATTATTTATAAAAAATATTTTATGTAGGATTTCAATCATCAACATTACTTATTCATATTAATTATGAAAGAGAATGTTAAAGACAATATAATCTATATATTTGAGATTATGATAGCACCCTACAACCTTCTTTTAGGTAGAATCGAGTTCATTGACATGAGATGCAATTGCATATCGAATATTTTTAAAAGGTTCAAAGTCAAATGAAAGTTAAAAAAGATTAATTTATATTTTAATTTTATATCAAATAAATTAAAAGTTTAACTTAAAACCTTACTCATAAGTTGAAGATGGTTTTTCGCATTAAAACATTATTCTAAAATTATATCTTCGTGCATGATAGTCTTGTCTTTAACATTGCTTTCGAAAAAAAGCACTTTATCCAATACTTAATTGTGAAAAAGTATATTAAAGATAATGTAAACTATATGTTAGTGACTGTATTAGTACCTTGAAAGCCTCTTATTGATGGGATTGAATTGAGCAACAAGAGATGCAGACACTTGTCGGATGGTAGAGGAGAGTTTAACACTTTGTGCAGACGTGAGAGTGTGCATAAATCTCATAAACTGGCCAAAAATTAAAAAAGTTTGGCTGCAGAGAGTTATCAGATACAATATTGACCAGTTTGCCTGTGCAGCTGACAAACAATGAAGTCATGCACATAAATTAAACTCCAATCTCTGGACTCAGTTAAGGCTCTCCTCCATCTCCATCTCTTCCTCTGAAAAAGGTGCTTTTTCTCTTGCCACCCTGGGCACTGTACTGAAACTCTCGCCAGTTTCAGAGGTCTCTGCTGCTCGGTTAACGCAGGCAAAGAGAAAACCCAACTGTATTCTGTAATCCGCCATTAAAACCAACCTCATCTTGTTGTACAAATATAGCAAAAGAACCCTTTTTCAAAAAACTCTTCTTTGCTTCCTGTCTGGCCTCTTACTGTTACTACTCTTACTTTCTCTGCCTTCTTCTTTTGCTTGTGAACCCAACAACAAAAGTTAACCGTTAGGAAGGCCAAAGGTTGCTGCTTTGTTCAGTTTGTGTTTCATATCAAACCCACAAACCGGCTGGTACACATTCTCTCTCTGTGTACACATGCGCTCGAGCTTGCTCCTCCTTCAATGAGTTTGGCTGCTTGCCCATCTTCTTGGGGGGTGAATGGGTTGCATGGTGTCTCAACTGGCGGCCAAGTTCGCCTTCTTTCCGCCATCGCCACCCACGTATCAGATCAAGAAGCGCGACGATGGAAAGCTTACTGTGGTGTCGTCGTCTTCGCCGTCGACGCCGATTCCTAACGCGGAAGACAATTCCTTGGACGTGTTGGTCATTGACACCAAGCGTGGCAATAAGATTGTTGCCTTTTATTTGAGGAACCCTTATGCTCGCCTCACTTTGCTTTACTCCCATGGCAATGCTGCTGACCTTGGTCAGCTCTACGACCTCTTTGTGCAGCTGAAAGTCAATCTCAGAGTTAACCTTATGGGGTTCGTATTTGTGTTCTAATTTATGCATATCTCACTGTAATGGTTAAACTTAATGGTTTTTCTGATTGAGATTGATTTTTCATTGAGCTGGTTTTTTGGGTCTAGATCTGTAATCAGTAAAGATGATAGCTTGTTCTGTCTTTGACTGATAAGTTTTCTTCTCAAGGTGTTGGTGGGTGATGGCTTTCTATTTTTTTACAATTAAATGGTAATAGTAAAGCAGGTTGGTTTAATAGTTGCCCTCTAGGTCCCAGTACAACCAGTCTCTTTCTACCTTTTCTTTTTGGCTCTCTCAATGTTACTTTCCCTTCCTGTAGAAAGTGGTTTATTTTTATTTTTCTGCTTAGATGGAGACATGCCTCTGTACTTATTTTTTCTTTTTTCCTTTTTTGGGTATTTCGTGGTTTTTGAGCTTTGATGGTTTAATTGCGTCAATGGCCAGCTCGAAAATCTGTATGACTTCCCAAGATCTGCTTTTCTTCCCTCATGATGTACGATTTTGCTGTGATTTGAGATCTTCTAAAAGTCGAGCGTTCCTATCTTTTTACCATTTCCGTGACTACTACTCTGGAAAATTTCGGAAGCTCATAATTTCTATCCGTCCTGTTGTGATTGAAAAGCGGAAACTTTTGATTTTTGTTTGGACTTAATCCAAATCTTGATCTTGTTATTTATTTGATTAAGAAAAAGGGTATTTTAGGTTCCCATTCTGAACTAATCTTACGTACAATGCGATAAAATGAGGTTTTGATCTTTTAGCTTCTTGCTTCTCTCTGCCGATTTAGTTTTATGTTAATATCTTCCTTCTGAATTTTATGATGCAGATATGACTATTCTGGGTATGGAGGTTCTACTGGTAAGGTAGGCGACGATTCAGACAGAGATGTGCCATACCATACTGTTTCATTGTAGTCCTCCTTGACTTTGTTGCTTTTTAGTGGTGACTTCTTTTGTTAACTGTATGCTGATTTCTGGTGGACTACCTATTCACATTACAGAAGTCAGTGGGAGGATTGAAAATTGGCTGGAAATGTTGATATTGATATTGTAAAATTGACAAATAAAAGAAATGCATAAGCAAGGGGCATATATGAACCAATTTCAAGAAAAGATTGGCATTCATTTAGAATCCATGATGTTTACAAAGATTTATGAACTAATGAATAATATGATAGAAGATTTGACGCATTAAGCAATGTCTTATTTGCATACATCAAAACACTAAAACGACAATGTTGGTGAATCATGCATATTGCCAGCATGGTTTGCTTTGCCAATCCACAAATTATTTGGATGATAAGTTTCCATCTACTATCCTCAATGTTACATTTTCTTATCAAGTTGGGGTTGTGGTTCATGCTAATTTTGTTGGTGTCTATGGACCTAGTGATCCTGTCCTCCTCCTATTTCGCCACTCTGAATATGCTTACCAGTTTGGATGAGGTTTTTAGTTTTTCTTGTCAGATTTTGTGGTTCAGATTTTGTGGTTTAGAGAATCTCTGAGCCCTTATGGATAAGTGCTTAATCAAAATTTCTGTTTTTGTGAAATGCAGCCTAGTGAATCCAATACGTATTCTGATATAGAAGCAGTGTATCGGTGCCTTGAGACTGAATATGGAGTTAGCCAGGAAGACTTAATCTTATATGGGCAATCGGTTGGAAGTGGCCCAACACTTCACTTGGCCGCTAAATTGCCAAGGCTCAGGGGTGTTGTTCTGCATAGTGCAATTCTCTCTGGTCTTCGTGTGCTCTGCCATGTGAAGTTCTCATTTTGCTTCGACATTTATAAGGTAAGGAGCTCAACTTTTTACTTCAACAGTTGCTGTAAATTAACTTGATCATAATATCAGGCCAACAAATGAAAGTTTAGTATATCAGCATGTATTGTTAGGCTGGTATGCTAGAATTGAGAATTTTAGATTAGCTTGTTGCTATTTCTACTGCATTTGAAGTTGGTAACCATCCTATTGTACGCAGAACATCAACAAAATTAAGAAGGTGAAGTGTCCTGTGCTGGTGATTCATGTAAGTGTTTCTTGCCATCTTTGATAATTATAGAGCTCTGTTTTCCCAATCGTTTCATGCTTGTTTGTAATTGATGACTCAAAGAGATGGCCATTTGAATGCATCTATTTTCATTGGAAAGGTTGTCTGTTGATGATTCTCGGAGCCTGAAGAAATGTTTCACTCTCCTTCTACTTGAATTGCTTGATCTGATTATATATCATGTAGCTGAGGTTGTGAATAAATTTTGGATGCATAAGATGTTTTTCCACAAATGGGTCCTGTCTGATAAATTTTTTTGCTTGGGATGAATGTGACACTACTTAAAGCCAGAATTTTCTTGGCATTGAGTCTAACATTCAACTGGTTCTATGGTTAGGATGATGTTTTGCACAAGTTCCATATCATCCTAGTCTTACTAGTGCATTATACCTCCTGATATTGTTGGAATTCTGAAGCGCATGTAGAAAGGTTACATGAAGTCAAATATAGGTTGAACATATGGTGGAGAAGTTCATCATGGGGCATGAGATTGATTGGATTTGGACTTTTGCATGAAAGCATCTTGCAGAGCGAGATGGATTTGGAAGAGTTCATTAGGTCTTGTGTGAGGAACAGAGGCGTATCTTTGTGTATAAATGAAAGTCAGTAAGTACAGCAGACATCAAGAAACTTTCTTTTTGTTTTTGGGGGATATTGGCCGACATTGTAATTTGTATCTAAAGGAAGCTGCAGGCTGATGTGGGCAGGATCTTTCCCCGTTCCTAGTGCAATTTGTTGCAGGTTTAGGGAAAAAAAAAGTACTGTTTGATTCATGAACAACTAGCATGTTCTTCAGAAGCTAATGGTCTTATCAAAATTGAAAACAGCTGAGTTCCTTCATGACTGTTTGTTTCCTAACATGTGCTGGAGGGAGCATTTGGGGGATGATTAAAGTAACAAGAGGTATGGTATCAGATGCAATATCTTGGTGACAGTTTGTGATTCTTGTAAGCAAGGTTGCGTATATTATCATTTGATAGGCATCCTTTGGGTTTGAGTCTCGACATAGCTGTTTTATGATGTCGTCCATTTGTGAGGCACAATTGGTTTGGATATTGGGTAGTATCATGTTACTGATATCTTGAGGAGCGTTTATGGAACCATGCAATCTGGAAGTTTAGAAATTTGCTAGTGGTCTCTCAGTCTTATCATATTTGACTGTTGGTTTTGCATGAAACACATGCTTTTCATTATTAGTCTTTCTCATTTGCATCACATGTGGGGAAACTAGTGCTGTTCCCTCACCTTTTATACCTCACATATGTTACATGGTAGACCTATTGATAGGGCAGCAGCATAAGCCTAGATATCGAGCTTGGTTGCTCAGAATAGATTTGACCCAAAATTGTCAACTTCGACATTGACCCAAGATTGTCAACTTCGAAAGTTTGTGTCACTATTCTTTTCACACCTGGTGGATGGAGCTTTGTTCTGGGGTAAGATACCAAATCAACATGGTAGGACGTGTTATGAGTGCAAGTGCAATTTTGAAAGTTGAATGTGGGAAATTATTTAAAGGTAACTTATTATTTGCATTTTTAGCCCTTAGTGCACTTTTGCACTAGTGAAATGTTGTTGCGTTCTGTTAGAATGTCAGAATGCAAAGAACTTGGTGTGTGCTGGAGAGTTCACAATCGCATGAAAAGGACTTTGTTTTACTGGTACTACCAGCCAGGATCATATCTTTTTTTGCTTCTTTGTTCTGGCACTTATTTTTCGTAGTATTTATGCAAAATATAAAAAGGGACTGAAACCACATCTAGCTAGATAATCTCTTTAGGGTAGTATGGTGGTCCTGCAGTAGCCAATGCTTTGTCATGTGGAGGCTGCCACGAGACTGTTCCAGCATACGTGGCATTTGGTCTTTTAGCATTAATGTTAGAGCAAGTTACCAAGTTGTGGTAACATGTTCATGAAAATAGTTGATATACATATTTTATATTCCAAGAGTGTTTTCAACAATACTTTGTACAAGCTCTTCTTTGTGGGGGGTTTTATGTGAAACTTGTTAAGAATAATAGCTTTGGTGAGTTACTTCCAGTAACAAGAACTAAAAGACTTTTGGACAATGACTGCCAATAAGGACTCTTGTTTTCAGTATTTAGAATCAAGAAAGTTGATTAGTGATGCTTCTTCACAAATGATGCATCTCATGGATTGCTTCAACAAGGTAATAATTCTGTAGGTAGGTAATTTATAGATGATGAAGGAATGGACTTCTAATCTTGTTGAAATCAACAATAGGTGGTGATGGATCTTGTTTTATTAATAATAAATAGGAATTACAAAAAAAATATATGATGATCTATATCGGACAGCTTTTGATACAAAAGTTGAAATAACAATTTGATAGTAAAAAGCTTAAGTGAATGGGGTTGAACTAAATCAGACTACATTGACCCACCTTTTTGAATGCTACTTGATGTAAGGATTCCATATTTGTTGGATGTTTGATTACTCAACTAAATAGTGTGACATATTCCTGTCCTTGTATGCATTTTTTGGACTTGGATCACTGTAGAGAAGGCCAAATATGGTTAAGAGCTTTCAAATGAATATTGTAAGCTATCAATGTAACTATCTTTGCACATTGTTGATGGTCAGAATGTAAACAGGTTAATTGGCTTAACTGATACCTTCCTAACTTAGAACTTTTAGGTGAACTGATTGATGTCTTTTGGATTCAATGGCCCATTCATCTGACATGGAAAAAAAAAATTGTTATGAGCAAGAAGAGTGTATGCATTTCAAGTTATGAAATGTCTAGTTAAATTTTATTGTCCTGCTAGGTAGTAATTAATGCTAATTTTCCACCATGCATCTGAATTATGTAGTAATTGATACTAATTTTCCACCATGCATCTGAATTATGTTGTGAAGCTGCCAAGAGTAGCTAGGTAGTAGTTGATACTAACTTTCCATCATGCATCTGAATCATGTTGTGAAGCTGCCAAAATTTTTACGGCACACCTTGAAATATTCATCTGTGGATGATGTAGCTGCTTAAGTGATCAAGTTCCCGGTTGGATGGTAGTAATTTATGTAAGTGTTGATTTAGTAGTAGTCAGTCTGAATTTGCTAGCTTAAACTTGTGTCAAGATGTTGCTGCAGTTTGTTGTTTTAACTCCATGGAGATGCTTCAATGTGATATGTTAAACTCTCACAATTGGTTGAGTGGCCCACTCCCTCATCGGGTCACAAGGAAAAGAGTTAGTGGTTGATACAATATTATAGGAATACATCTATTATGTTAATTATTTAGGTGAAGGTGGCAAATCAACATTTTGGACCAAGTATTTACAAGACCACTTCTAGGGTTTTAATTTTCAACTTCTATAGATCTATCACACTACTTATCCTATGGGAGAACTACAATAGATTGAAGATCTCCCCTTCGTTAGATGTCACTACCCTGGAAGCAACTTTTTCTATTTATGGAATAACTGTTACACTGAATCATGAGATCAAATCAATCCCATGGGAAAAGAATTATCTTATAGCTCATTGCATCAACTTTGCATATTTTTCTAATGCCGTATGTTGTGGGAAGTTCTTTCTTTATTTATTTATTTATTAAAGGGAGTTTTAGGTTTGTATTAAAAACTTCCCAAACCCCATGGATTAATAGTGTTGCTCAAACACAGGAGTCGCCTTGGTCCATGATCAGAACCACCAACACCTGTCAATATCAGTTTTAGTATCACTTGGTGTGGTTTAAGTTTGTGAGACTGAACTTCAACACATTGGGGTCTGGAAGAATGCTTAATGTACATGCTTGTGAAGATAATTTTAATGTACAGATTAAGCAAGTAGGTTTGGGTTTAGTAAGGGGTTTGGATTTCAGGGTGTTGCGCCTATCACTTTATGCGTATACTGCTGGGTGTGAAACTTGACCTCTTAACCAAGCTATAATACCTACACATGAATATTGTTTGAAGGACTACCTGTGCTTGCGTACTATGAGCTTTATGTGTGTTGTTCACTTACTTTCCACATGCTTAAGCACCGAGTGGCTGATGATTTCTAGTTGTAATTATATTCCAAATGTGTGCCATTGGAAATTTCTGTTGCTATTTTTGGGACATTCATGCACAAAATTACATTAAAAGGATATTTTAAAAATGTATGCTTAAGGTCATTGAGAATCCTATACCACTTGTTTTGAGGAGGATTGCCCGTTTTAAATTTGTTCATCCTTATTATGAAGAACTAATAACTTCGGCAAAATCTCCTTTTCTCAACCATGATTTTAGGGCTAGAAACACTCCAGTTGGTTTATGAAAATCGATCATATGTAAGCACCAAGTGTTATGTGGAAAACCCTCCAGTTGAAAGGAAACAAACGGGGGACATATCCAAACATATCCATCATTAGAAAGTAGGTTTCACTGTTGTTTCAAGTTTATACCCACAACTTACTGTTTCTCGACTATTATAATTTAGTAACTTATGAATATTATGAGTTCTATGAAGATTTAATGTCTCAGAAAAGTTTCATATAAAATCTTAATCAACAAGGAAAAACAGTCGATGGCTTCTTCTGCAATTTGTGCAATTCTAATGGTTTCTCAAGGAAACCCCCCAAACTTGCTAGCCCTTTGTTCTTTTTCTCTCCTGAAAAGATTCCTTGATTTCACCACAGCTGCTATGTGATCAGCAAAGAAACACTATAGTTATCCCTCTTTTTCTTTATGATGTCTGTAGATAAAAAGTAACTGGTTTCCTTAGTTGATCAACCAAACATGGCAGACCCATTACATTTAAAACTCATAAGCACTAAATGGATTTTTTGTCTGAAGTCTCTGTATCACGAATGTGGAAGAGATTTATTATTACAGTGTTTGGAGAAACTTCCTATGATTCTCTAAATGCTGCTATGTGATTTTGGCGTGTGCCAAGCTGAACTAACAATTCTGCTCTATGTAATTTACCTTTTTTCCTAATTTCCTGCTCACTACCAATGTTGAAATTTATAGGGCACAGAAGATGATGTTGTCAATTGGTTACATGGCAATGGGCTGTGGGAAATGGCAAGGGAACCGTATGAGCCTTTATGGATTAAAGGAGGTGGGCACTGCAACTTGGAGCTTTACCCTGACTACATCCGCCATCTTTGCAAATTTATTCAGGAGATGGAGAACATAACCACGGAGATCCGTCTCAAAAAAATTAGGCAGAACCTGCGTAAGCCCTCGGTTTCTGCTAACAGGTGCTGTAGAATTAAAGTATGCAGACCAAAATGCCCTGATTGTTCAAGACCAAGCTGTTGCAAGTGTTCCTGTCGTCCCAAATGCCTAGAATGCCCTAGACCTTGCTGCCCTGGATGTTGGAAACCTAGCTGTCCAGGATGCTGTAGAATCAGCTGCATAAAATGTTGCTGGAAACCCAAATGCCCAAAATGTTCGAGACCGAGCTGCTGCTGCTGCTTGGGATGTTTTAGCTGGCAATGGTGTGGGGGAACTCGAAGAGGGTTAAATGGGAAGTTCAATGGCTGATGCCATTTGTATAGATTGCAGGAATTGCTAACAGTCCTCTAATCTTGTGCAGTGGTGTACGAAAGGGAGGAAGTAGTTGGATAATCAAAGAAATTGTAATTTAATTATTTTATTTATACTGGTATATCTTCTTGAACTTTAATTTGATATGGGCACTTCTTAAAAAATATGCTGCTGGTAGGCCTCTTGAAATTTTCAGTGGTTTTCATGCTTGGCTTCCAAATCTATTTGTTTCGAGTTTTTGGATTTAATCGTCTCTTAACTTGTGGGTCAATAGTCTTCGTACGCCCAAAGCAACTTCTCTGCCAGTAAAACCATTCTATGCTTTTAGTTTCGTAGACTGTCATCCATTTATTACAGAACCCTTTAAAGTTCATGTTGGTTTTCAACTCACTGAAGTCTTTTATCTTATAGTTTTTAGGGTTAAAGTGGATCGAAGAACAAAGTATGATGAATTTAACTCGTGCGCTTCCAAAAATTGACAAATGAGTAGGTCTGCATACTTTCTGTTGAGCTGGGAATGAGTTCATGTTGAGATGGCTAAAATATATTCACAAATTGCTGTCATTTGAACTCTCCCAAAAGCTTTGAGAATCACTTTACTGGCATGGAATGTGAGACTACTTAATGTGAAGAATATCTTGAAAGGGGCTCTTCCAGTAATGTTCTACTGCAGTTGTGATGTTACCAACTCTACTTGTGAAATGAGATCAGGTAAATGCATTCAGTCAATTTTGAGGATTACCACTGCTATACTTATATTGAAATTTGGTTGGAGATTGTTGAGACATGGATTCAATCAATTTGGTCTTTCTGGTCTACATGGTTCTGGGCTTACTGGACTTAGTCTTGGGCTAGGGGCCTGCCGAATGATAACTAAGGTGTACGAGGAGGCTTATCTCGAAGGCAATGCAGTGCATTTGACAAGGAGAAAAGTCTTCCAAGTAGAAAGAAATGATCTTCATGGCATATATGGAAGGCAATGCAATGTTGTGGTTAAGGAAAAAGGTTAAAAGATAGAAATGACATGATTAAGATGTTCTGTTTGGTTTGTACCGCATCTTTTATTCCATTTCTCATGGAGCAATCAGGAACCTCATCTTCTTTGGCCGCCTAAAAATCACTTTCATAACTATTGCTAAGAGTAAAGTTTAACATTGAATTCTAGAAAATTGTCTTACAACTGTTCCTCTGCAATTCTTAGCTGAAATGTTGAGAATGCTTGGGTCTTGGAAGTGCCGACCGGATATTTGGTGAAAAAAATAAGTTTCCAAGAGAAAGAAACGAATGAGTTAACATGTTCTGTTTGATTTGGAAAAGCTGTCCTAGCTCTACCTTATCTTGTGTTTCATTTCTTTTGGAGCAACCAGAAACACTTTTCTGATCTTTTTTGGACAGATTCAACAAGAACATCCAGATTCCTCTGCAATTCTTAACAGAGCAATTGAGATTGCATGGGCCATGGGAACTTGCAACTTACCAGGTGGAGCACTACGTCGGGAAAACATGCTTCGGTTAAGGAAACAAGCTTCCAAGAGAAAAAGGACTATGATTTGAGATATTCTATCTGATTTGATATACTTTCTGCAGAACCAAATCACTGTTGCTTTGGAAAAGCTGTCCTAGCTCTGCCCTATCTATTGTTTTATTTATTTTTTATTTTTGGAACAACCAGGAGCAATTTTCTGATCTTTTTTGACAGATCCAACCAGAACATCCAGATTCCTCTGCAATTCTTGATAAAAGAAATAGAGATTGCTTGGGCCATGGGAACTTGCAACTTGCCAATTGAAGAAGTTCATAGCCAAAACATGTTCTGGTTAAGGAAACAAGTTTCCAAGAGAAAAAGGGCTATGATTTGAGATGTTCTGTTCCAATTTGAAATATTTTCTGCAGACCCAAATCACAGTTGTTTTGTTTAGTTATTAGTTGGAGGCATTCACTGTTTCTTTTGGAGTTAATAATTGAGTGATTGAGATTACTTGGGGCCTAGGAAGTTGACAATTGGAGCTCTCCAGTACGGACTCCAGCTACATCATTGTTTTTGCCTTTGGTCTTTCTTGTTAACAAGGGGGCGTTTATGGGTGAAAGAAAGTAAGTGGTTGGTAGCCAACTCCTTTGTCATTGTCTCAAGGCTTTTTATCCTCCTGCATCATTTTAATGAGCACTATGATCAAATCTAGTTTTTCAGAAGGTAAAAAAATAAAAATCTATTCTCTAGTCCTTATCAAGAAAGTGAAAACTATTAAGGACTTCAAATTGACATTTTTGGCTAGTAGTTTCCAACCTGATTTGGAGGATACCTTTTAATACACCAGAACCTAGGATTTTTCATCTAGCTTGATTGATAGGTTCCACTTTTGTTAAGAAACGCAGGATTAAGTGTAAAACAAGTAAACGTGTTGAGAGAGAGAGGTCTTCGTTGACATTTTCCAATGCAGCTATTTCAGGATGAAATTCTGGCAGTTTACTTGGTCTTAAAAATAGTTTGAACAGCCATAAACAGCCTGACAACCCATCTTCCGGAAGCTATACCTCGAGTGATCTTTAAGAATCCATTACCTTAGACCTTGCTGTATGATAAAGATGGGAATTATTCAAAGAATTCATTTTTCTTCACTTGAACTGGTTTTGTTTAAAAGAACAAGGACAAAAAGAAGCAGTCAATGATCATGACACTTTCTGTCTTTCGAGGAATCAATCAAGGTTTAAACTCTCACAACAAACCTTATCTTAAAAATAGTCTCAAAATCAAACTTAAAAGTTAATTCATAAACTATAGAAATTTTTTTAAATATTTAAATACCATTTAGAGATCTTCTTTTTCTAATGAAAGACTTTTGTTTTTAATACTCTCTAAAACATCAAATATATTTTGGGCTTAAGGAATGAACTGGCTGGTTACAAGGCTAGTTTAGCACTAATTAAGTTATGATACTATATGATAGAGTTTATAAATCAATCTAAAAACTAATTCATGAATTACAAATATTGTTTTATATTTGAGTGATATTCAAGAATTATAAACTATATCTTTTCAACGTACAACTTTCATAACCATCACCTTTAAACAAGAACCTTTCCTCTAAGCCATAGGGCTCTTGTTTTTCAACAACGATGTTGCAAGCGAGTGATACTCGTTGCGTGCAAAGAACATTTCTTGCAGATGACGAATATTATTGCTTTTCCCATTTCTTGATTCCAGAAGATGTCTTATCAGCAACTTGCCCACGTTGACCCTGCATGGCTCGGTGTAGAAAAATCTGGCACAGGAGGCTTTCATGGAAGGGGGACCATAAATTAATAATGACAGGTTATGAACTGAAATGAAGACTTTCCCATTGATGACATTGGTCTTGTAGTGATGGTTACCTTGTTTTCGCTGTTAAAAAAAAAAAAAAAACACTTTGTAGGACTAATGTAGGTCAGAGCATAAGAACAGTCAGCTTGATAATGTCCTTTCCCGTTTTTCAAATTTATTTATGATTGCTCACGTGTGTATACACACATTTTTCCTTGATTACGTCGTTCAACATGTTGATTGCTTCAATATGAGACACCGTGCTCTGTTGAAAAGGCAAGTACCATGTGTGTTTGTATTTTTAGTGTTAATGTAATGCAATGTTAGTTGACTCAAATTTTTAACAATTAGGAGCATTGAATTTATGATGAATCTGTATAAAGCATACAATAATTCAGAAAGTTGATATCTAGTAAAAGAAAAAAGGGTGATGCACGTACGGGAAACTTTCCTTATATTACGTTGTTAAATCAAAATAAGGCATTGTTTAGAGTGAAGTACTAGGTGTTTATAATCAAGTCCAGTATATTTATAATGAAATTGTAATAATTTATTTATGAATTTAAGCTAAATTGCTTTGATGGTTTGATTTTTATTTTAGTTAATTTTTTAAAGGAATTTTTTATTCCACTACTCTCTATCACCTTGTTTATTGAGTTATCTACTCATTAGAGATAATCCCAAGATACAGATTTTAGTTGATGGTTTAGTGTTTTTTTTTTCAATTAAATATTCTATCTTAAAAATTTATCTAATATATAATAAGCTAGATAATGTTGTGATAGTATTACTTAGATATGATATCTTAGTGTATCTTACGTCAATGAGAAGTGGAAAGCTATTTAAGAAATATTAACTTTATATATATTTATAGAATTCAAAACTTATTTTATGTACAAATTTCTTTGTAACCTACTTTTATAAGGCCATCTTTATTAGGATTCAATGACTACTATTTTTTTTTCTTTCATAAGCACATCTATGCATGCATCTAGAATCAAACTTAGGATTAAAAGGTTTTAAGTAGTGCCTACTTCTAATTGAGTTAGATGTTTATCAACTATGATCACTAAACTTCACTAATCTTTTCCTTGAATAGATATTTCCGTGCCTTAAGTTTTCATCTAAACTATGTTTTTACCTTTAAGCAGAAATTATTGAGTTTTCTTTTAGAAAAGGTCTAAAAGAGTACTAGAGGGCAATATATCAAACACAGATTCCATTGATTCAACTTCAAATTTAAAGCCACAGGGCTGTTATATATACAAAGCCTAATATGACTACTAATTACTCATTACATCATATTAGAGAACTAAAGATGGAGATTAGGTATGAGGTGGGTAAGAAAATTCTTCACTAGCATTCCTTTAGACATTGTACTGACCCGAAGCTTCCATTTGGGCAAAAACGTGAAGTTTTAACTTATTTTCTTCTGTGCTTGACAAATGAATTCTAGTTCTTTTCTCAGCTTCCAAACATATTAAGATAAGAAAATTGTTCGAAACAGTCATTAAGAACTCAAGCAAAGGGAGATGAGTGAGTAACTTTGGCGATCATTTTTCCATTACAAAGTTTAGAGGACCGACCATAAACACGCAATATGTGACGCCATGATGACATTTAACATTTGGGAGACTTGTTATGTAAGTTTGTGCAGGTAAAGAAACTGAAAGAAACTACGAGTAGAATAAGGAGAGTAGGGTTCTGGGCGTCTTTTCTTTTTTTTTTTTGGTAGGGTTCTAGGCGTTGCTTTTGATCTTAATAGTTGTTTTATATATACAGCTTTGAATTTAAAGGCATAGACGTATTACATATACAAAGACTAATCTAACCTCTTTAAAAACCAAATAGCAAACGAATCTTAAGTTGGAAATTAGGTATATTTCCAAGTTGAGGTGGATGGGTAACTTCTTTGCTACCAAACCTCTTTATTTCAACATGAAAGTGAAGATTTAACAACCTTCCTTCTTTTCTTGAAAAATGAATCCTAGTCCCTTTCTTAACTCCTAAACACATTAAAAAACAAATAGCAGATATATATATAAAAAAAAATCAATAGGTTAGCAGTCTATTAATTAATTATTGATCGTCCATAACCCAAATCTTGAGTTTTTGTCAATTGTATGAATTGTGCTACATTGCCAAATGTATGCACTTCTAGAGTTGTTTAAGTCAAATGAATTTCCTGTAAACTCTCAAGCTAATTTTTGTATTCGGTTTTATGCCTTTTAATAGTTTCATAACTTGAACTCCAAAGTTTTATCTAAAGAAGGAAAAAACAAAAAGGAAATGAATGAATAACATTGGTAATCATTTTCCATTACCAAAGTTAGAGCTCCAACCATAAACATGCAACATGTGACACAATGATAACATTTGACATTTAGGAAACCTATTTTATGGGATTGTCCAGGTAAGAAAAAGGAAAGAAATCACGAGTAGAAGAAAGAGAGTAGGGTCCTAGGTGTTGTTGCTTGTGTCCTAAATAATTGTATTATAATAACAAGAACACCAAACAAGAATTGCATCACGGCTCATTTTCCATCATTTATGCCGCACCAAACCCCCCCCACGCCCACCGCAATCATTTCTGACAAAGCAAAAGCCGCAGAAGAAAGGCTTTTACGATCGAAGGTCACATGTGAAAAGCACCTTGGTGTGACCCACGCGGTTTGCAGGGTCTCAAGGCTGCAGCCCTTTGGATTCTCACTGTCCCACATCGGAACTTGCCAGGAATATCCGTCACATTCCACGGCCTATGTTTCTGGATCATCCAACGGGTCTTTCTAGTAATAATAAGTTAAAGGGAAAGTAGATTTTCTAATGAATAATAGCATATTCATAAGATGATTTGACAAGATTTTTGTATTTAATTATAAATACTAATTTAATTTCTTAAGTAATAATAACGTATCCTTAGGATCAATTTAGTTGACAAACAATGAATCACCTAATCGATTCAATAATAAGTTGGATGTAACTAAGATATTAGATAATTTCAAAATCAATTATGACTTTAAATATCCTCTCAATAATAATAATAATAATAATAATAATAGATTTCTTTCTGTTTTTATTCAAAAGAAGAAATTAGTAAGGTGTCTATTGCAGCCTACCCATGATGAATTTTCTTGGAAATTTTTCTTGCTGTCTTCTATTTTAATATTTCTTGGGTTCTACCTTTACCTAAGCTAATGGAAGAACACAGGCCACAGTATTTATTTAATAGGAAGAGTGTTGGGGGTAGAATTATCTCCGTGACAAACGCCAATATGCAGATTTTGACTTCTTGTGGATCATCATCCAAAAGGTATTCCATGGCGTGCCAAGCTTCCCAACAAAGACCTTCTGGGAAATCATATTGTATTCATTCGACAAGAAAGCAGGAGGCTCTTCTGTTCTTTCCCTTTTTTTTTTCTCGTTATTCTATTATTTTCTTTGTGCCTTGGTTTGTTCTAGGATTTATCCGGGACAGAAAGGACAAGCTCTACATTTTCAGAATCCTCTACACAGATATAAAAATATCTTTGCTTTTCTGGGTTATATCAATGGTGCAAGTTGAAAACAAATGGGTACGTTTTGTTTTTCAAAGAAGCAACCTTTTCAGGTCCTTCAATGGCACGCGGCAATACGGCTAAACTGCGTGGTCCAAGCACTTCACAACTTGACGAGAAATATAATCTAAAATTTTACATCTTATTTGATGGCTTGTTCAAGATAATAGTAGCAATACCAAGCCCTTCACATGTTATATTTTTGAATAGACAAGACTCTCACGTTAAAAATTAAAATTTTTGAGATAAAGTTTAAATGAAAAAAAATTATTTAATTATTAAGTTAATTTTTAAGTTGAATCTTTAAATCTTCTGATATTATATTATAACTTAAGTTCAATTTGCTCATATATGAAAAAGTGTGTGAAAGACTAGAGTTTCATGTTAAAAGTTTAATATTTAAGGTAAAATTTAAATGAAAGCAAGACCATTTGACCTTTAATTTAGTTTTTATGTTGGGGTTTTAGGCCTTTTGACAATACTTATAATGGTAATTAAAATGAAAAAGGAGTTGGAGCTAGGAGTGTTCCTTGGCGTAATGGCAACAAGTTAAGGTTAAGGATCCTTCATTTGCGAATCCAATAGTTCAAGAGCTCGAAACCCCCTCCCCTTGTGTGAGAGTATAAAAAAAAAAAAATAGAAAAAGGATTGAAGCTAATATTTTTTTTTTATCCCCATTGAATTGAATATCAAGCAATGGTGACACAGAGTATATTTTTTTGCTTAAATTTTTTAGTCTCACCTTATCCTCAAAAGTGGGTTGGATTAAAAACGTCTTATTTTGAAAAAAATATGGAATTAAGTGAAGGGATATGGAATATGCTAAAATTCGATGATGAGAGATGGTTTTGTCCACTTGACTAGCGAAAATATATCACTATATTAACATTAAGTGTACAATGCACAAAGCATGAGAAAAACATTAAGTGTACACTGTATCTCATTCAATTAATTACCTCTTGATTGAAAACTTTTCCATCTTTTATAAATAGAATTACTCTGATAATCAAGTTATCTCGCCATTAATGACCGATCACGTCGACAAATAATTTACTTAACGGCACCGATCTTGTTATTAAATGTAGTAGACGGGGGAAGATCTTGAGTATACACTCACGCCTGTGATAATAAAAGCACAATATCCATATGTTTAGGAATAAGTGTAAATTACACATTAATAAATTATTTTTATTGGTCTCCTAGGCTTCAATTCATTATAGTCCGTTATCTATTAAGATTTTAACTTGATATTCTACTTACCTTTTTTGTCTAACGTGATCAATTTAAGAAAAAAGCTCATAATAACTAGAATTTCCTTCTATATTAAAATAGAAGTACGGTAGTAATTATTTTAACCGTTCCTTGTTTATTAAAAGAAAGTATGGATTACCCTCTATGTTAAAGTATAATATTGAAACTATTAACAATTTAGGAAGAGAAAAGAATATACATTTCACCCATCTCAACCGATTCTTCCTTGTGTAAAATTTGACATTTAGTCAATCAGCCAATGGTTAACAAGTACTTATTTTAGTTGAGAGCAAACATTGGGTAAAACTAAGAAATTTCAAAATTAGGCGCCTATGTGAGTGTATGTGTTAGATTTTTCTTTTTAAATAGTTTGATAATTGATTTCTAAATCCTTTTTTCCAAAAGAAAAGAATCTAATATTTGAAAAAAGAAAAGATACAAATACAAAGATATTTTTTTAAATAAAAATAAGAATAATATCTTAACAAATTTTATTAATAATAATAAAATTGAGTGTGATAATTATATTTTAAAGAAGTACAAATAATAAACTGTAAGCCTAATCCTTAAAAAAAAGTATCTTAACAAATTTTATTAATAATAATAATCACAACAATTATATTTGGATAAATACAAATGATAAGGTGTAAGCTAAATTCTTAAAAAATTCAAAAGGCCTATATATAAAATTGCCATATAAGTTTTATAAGAAGGGTCATATATATATATAATAAAATAAAAAAGAATGCCTAGTTGTCGTTTGGGTGCCGAACAAAACTTCCAACCGCGTAGAATGGAAACCTCCAATTCCGCGTACGAAGCAGACCGAAGCCTCGACAGTGGACTCAGGCCCCATGGATTCTCAGATTCTATGAATACACACAATCTGCGGGAACTGAATTCACTGTTTTCGTGTCGTCTCAAATTCTTCACCTCCAAGAAGCTCAATCCCACACAAAACTTGTCAACTTTTCCTCTGTTTTCATCTTTGTTCTTCACGCCTGCCTTGTCAGGATCTTCCCGTGTGAGTGTGAAAGCCGCAACTTCTTCTCCTTGCTGCTTGCATTTCTGGGATTTACCAAAAATATAAAAGGTCTTTTTTTTTTCTTTTTTATAACCTGGTCTTGTTGGGGCGCCGGCGCTGATCGGTGGAGTTCTGAACTGGTTCTTCTCTGCGGAATTGTCAATGAGCAGAAGGGATTAGTATTTCTTTATATGATGGTGGGAAAAGGTTAAGGGTTGGGTTTGAAAGAGGTGGATTGAGGTTGGACTTGGTAAACCTTCATTTGGCGTTTGTTTAGTCCGGGGGAGTGGGTAGGATTGGAAGGTTTCAGAGGGACGCTGGTCTGTGGATTGTGTCAAAATAGGTACGCTTTTAAATAAGCTCTTTTCGTGTCATTTGTTTGTACGTAAATTAAACAAAAGCTCACCTTTTGAAGGTTCAAAATCCATGCTTATAGAGAGAGAGAGAGAGAGAGAGAGAATGGGTGAGTTCCAGAAGTGAAAAACAGAGACAGCCTTAGTTTCAGAGAGGACTGCAGAGTCTCTGGACTTTGCCAATGCATTTGTTATTTCCAGGAATTGGATTTTGTTGATTGTCTCATATTCTGATTGTGTCTCTCTGTCTCTCTGTCTTCTTTTTCTTTTCCTAGAATCCCAAATGTATGAAATTTTTTAAAGAAAAAGCTCTGTAGAGACAGAGAGGATAAGAGTTTGAAGTATTTTGAACTGGTCTCAAGTGGTCTATAAATGAACCTTGGCCTTGCTTTATAGAGAAGGCGGGGAAGCAATTCTAATTTCCTTCGTGTACTTCAGGTTCTTGTTTCCTAGAGTTTCGCCATCAACATGGCCAAGGACTCTCGTTTTTCGAAAGCGCCCACAATCCATTCTATAAATGATTCCAGCTACGATCTCGAGAACGAAGCTGGGAGTGTACAGTTTGCTACTTACACCGTCCACATACCGCCCACCCCAGACAACCAGCCTGCGGCTATATCTGTGGAGTCGTCTACTTCACATAGTGTTAGAACAAGGAATGCATCATTGCAACGTTCTGCTTCTCTGAGGCTGGAAGACCAGTTTGCATCAAGTTCTATGTTCACAGGGGGCTACAATTGCTTTACAAGAGCCCAATTGAAGGACAAGGTGATCGAGACGGATTCCAGCCACCCCCAGATGCCTGGTGCTAGAGGGTCTGCCTGCGAGATGCCTGGATGTAATGGCAGAGTGATAACTGATGAGCGGGGTTTAGAGATACTCCCTTGTAATTGCGAATTCAAGATATGCAGGGACTGTTTAAGGGACACTTTGGCGACTGGTAATGGGATGTGCCCCGGATGTGGAAAGCCTTATCCACCGTTTGCGGTGGATGGTGGAAATTTACAGCTTCAATCTCGTTCGCCGGTAGATGGACAGTCAAAGATGGAGAGGAGGTTGTCACTGATGAAGTCCCAGAATCCCGGGTCCTCCATTAGGAACCAGAATGATGCACTAGAGGTAGGACATTGGATGTTTGAAAATGACACGGATTATGGGTTTGGAACTGCTATGAGGCCGAAAGATGAAAACAATGAGAGTCCAGATTGGAGTGATGTTAAATTAAAGCCAAAGGGCCAACTCACAAGAAGATTGAAGATATCTGCTGCAATTCTCTCTCCATATCGGTAAGGGTTTTTTTCCACCATAATCTTGTCACGTTCCCTGTTTGCAGTTTCATTCCTTTCCATCTTTTATTACGTCTTTCATATGGAATCAGCTTTTCTGGATATCATCTTTTAATATTCTTTCGGACGATTCCAACATGATGCATCTTTTGTTTCCTCTAGGTATTTTTCATCACTAGGAGGTGTCAAATAGTTGATAAAAATGAAAGAACTTCATAACAACACGTTTAGGCGATATGCTTCCATGATTTTAATGTCTGAGCTTGTAGTTGAACTGCCATCAAATATAAGGTTCATTTTATGCCTTGGTTTTGCTTCCATCCTTATATTTACATTACTCAATAAGTTTCCGCCTTATGTTTTTCAATTCGTCAAGGTGAGGATGTACTGGCTTTAAGACCATAGGAAGTATTGGAATACCAACCTATGTTGTTCAGAATTATTTTCAACATACTTATATGTATGATGACGTTGGCTATTTTCCACTGAGGAATTCATATACACAGCACTAAAATCAAAAGAAGCCGAATGTCATATCTGGAATTTTATAATTTTCTGAGCTTTTCCATTTATTGTGATAGGTCATGTTTGAGCAGTATTATTCTGATATTCTTAATAGCAGTGAGTAATCTATGTTGTTTTGTTGGACAAATTCTTTCAGGATCCTAATCCTTGTTCGAATGGTGGTTCTTGGATTCTTTTTGGAATGGCGGATCACAAATCCTAATGAGGATGCTATATGGTTGTGGGGCATGTCAGTGGTTTGTGAAATCTGGATTGCCTTCTCTTGGCTACTTGATCAGCTTCCGAAGCTCTGTCCTATCAATCGCACCACTGACCTTGATGTTCTGAGAGAGAAATTTGAAACACCCAGTTCCAGCAATCCTAATGGAAAATCTGACCTTCCAGGGATAGACATGTTTGTCTCTACTGCAGATCCAGAGAAAGAGCCGCCACTTGTCACTGCAAACACAATTCTGTCTATTTTGGCAGCAGACTACCCAGTTGAGAAGCTTTCCTGTTATGTTTCTGATGATGGCGGTGCCCTCCTAACCTTTGAGGCTATGGCAGAAGCTGCTACTTTTGCTAACCTCTGGGTTCCATTTTGCCGGAAGCATAATATTGAGCCAAGGAACCCAGAAACTTATTTCAATTTGAAGAGGGATCCTTATAAGAACAAGGTACGCCCAGATTTTGTTAGAGATCGAAGACTGGTAAAACGTGAGTATGATGAGTTTAAGGTCCGAATAAACGGCCTTCCTGATTCAATACGGCGTCGTTCTGAAGCTTATAATAGTTATGAGGAGATGAGAGCGTTGAAACTTCAGAGAGAGAAGGGAATTGATGATCCATTTGAAATTCCAAAAATTCCAAAAGCTACTTGGATGGCTGACGGAACACACTGGCCTGGCACTTGGATAATTCCTTCATCCGAGCATTCAAGAGGTGATCATGCCAGTATCATACAGGTAATTATTTGAGTGACAGCTTCTCATAATTAGGAGCCAAGATTGATCAATCCCTCTGGATAGATCTGGTGAAGCATCAGCTTTCCTGAATGCTAAATGGAGTAACCTTAGCCTAGTTCATTATATCATCCTCATCTTCATTTACCTATCGTATTGCAAGAACTAACCCTCCCTCACCCTTTTCTTCATCCTGTCTCTTTTCTTCTTCCTTATCTAATAGTGAACTTAACATATCTGATGAAAAATATCAATACCTCATTACTTTTCCTAGTTTACACAATTTAACCTTTCATCTTTGCTTTCCTTTCAAACATCTTTTCAAGGGATTTTTATTTGTATGGCTCAGCAACAACTTAAAAGATCATAGGCTATATACTGATTGGCATTTTTGCACTGTTAGTGAGCTTGATGTACTAACTTGACAATATCTATTATGTTCAGGTCATGTTGAAACCTCCGAGTGATGAATTACTTGAAGGTGCTGAAGTAGAATCGAATGGCATAAATCTAAGTGAAGTTGACATTCGTCTTCCTATGCTGGTTTATGTTTCACGTGAAAAGCGACCTGGATATGATCACAACAAGAAGGCAGGGGCCATGAATGCTCTTGTTCGAGCATCAGCCATCATGTCAAATGGCCCTTTCATTCTTAACCTTGACTGTGATCACTACATTTATAACTCCAAGGCACTGAGAGAAGGCATGTGCTTTATGATGGACCATGGTGGGGATCAAATTTGTTATGTCCAGTTTCCTCAGAGGTTTGAAGGGATTGATCCTTCTGATCGTTATGCCAATAACAACACTGTTTTCTTTGATGTCAACATGCGAGCCCTTGATGGCCTTCAGGGTCCCATGTATGTCGGAACAGGATGCCTCTTCAGGAGGACTGCGCTTTATGGCTTTGATCCACCTCCGTCAGAGGAACGGACTAGTTGCTATGGTCGTTTGTTTGCACGTCCCAAGAAAGTTGCAATAGTTACTTCGGTCCCTGAAGCTGGTCGTAAGGAGAGCCGGTCAACTAGAACAAGGGACTCTGATTATGAAGAAATGGGTGTTGCTCTTGTTCCTAAGAAATTTGGAAACTCAGATTTGTTTATTGAGTCTATTGATATAGCAGAATTCCAAGGGCGGCTCCTTCCTGAATATGCGTCTATGAAAAATGGGCGCCCACCTGGTGCTCTCACTCTTCCTCGTGTGCTTCTTGATGCATCCATGGTTGCAGAGGCAGTAAGTGTCATCTCATGCTGGTATGAGGATAAAACTGAATGGGGCCAACATGTAGGGTGGATTTACGGGTCTGTGACAGAAGATGTGGTCACTGGGTATAGGATGCACAATCGAGGATGGAGATCTGTTTACTGTGTTACTAAAAGGGATGCGTTCCGTGGGACTGCTCCCATCAATCTCACTGATCGTCTTCACCAAGTCCTCCGGTGGGCCACTGGCTCTGTTGAGATATTCTTCTCTCGTAACAATGCTCTTCTGGCAGGTCCTAGATTGAAGTTTCTGCAGAGAATTGCTTACCTCAATGTTGGAATTTACCCCTTCACTTCCATTTTCCTTATTGTCTATTGCTTCCTTCCTGCACTTTCCCTCTTTTCTGGTCAGTTCATTGTTCAGGGCCTCAATGTGAATTTCCTTGGATACCTCTTGGGTATCACTTTGACTCTTGTCCTTCTTGCTGTGCTTGAGGTCAAGTGGGCTGGGATTCATTTGGAAGAGTGGTGGAGGAATGAGCAGTTCTGGTTAATTGGTGGCACAAGTGCCCATCTTGCTGCTGTTCTCCAAGGACTATTAAAAGTGTTGGCAGGGATTGAGATTTCGTTTACTTTGACATCAAAGTCTGGTGGTGATGATGCAGATGATGAGTTTGCTGATTTATATATCTTCAAATGGACATCTTTGATGGTACCACCGATCACTATCATCATGACTAACTTGCTTGGAATTGCTTATGCTGTTTGTCGAACCATATACAGTACTGTACCGGATTGGAGCACTTTGCTTGGAGGTGTATTCTTTAGCTTTTGGGTCTTGGCACATCTCTATCCTTTTGCCAAAGGGTTTTCAGGAAGACGAGGGAAGACACCTGCTGTCATATACGTTTGGTCGGGTCTTCTTGCAATCTCTATATCTCTTCTCTGGGTAGCTATTAACCCCCCCTCAAATAACAGCCAAATTGGAGGGTCATTCCAGTTCCCATAATACTCCTTTCTAGTAAGACTTCATGCAGTCTTTGTTTTAGTCATTGGGATCTAAGTTTCAGTGAATACATGTGAGGAAAGCTGGGAGGGTTTTCGAGTATCTACTTATTTTGATCTCTGGGAGGGACAATGGTGTTTATAGGGAAAATGACTATACTCATTTATTTAATTCTTTTCACATTTAGACATTTGAGGTTAAAAGACTAAGTTCATTGGTTCAAACATTGTGTCATCATGTAGGTAGTGCCCCTTTCATTTTATCAAAAGCTCATTACCTTGAATGGCTCTGTTTCTGCTATTTTCAACACTTTCAATTGTTACCTCCCAAAGCACTCAATGACTTTCTTGCTTTTGTTTTACTCTAAGTTGTACTTTCACTCTTCAGAATCCATTAAATTTAACTGAGAAAGAGAATCAAGCACTGAAAGACTTAGAAAGGAGCAAAAATATGAGCCTTTTAGTTAAAAGGATGATGACAAGATCTCTTCTTTGTTGAAATGTGGATTCCCACAAGATTTTCTTATGTGCATTGCATACCAATGGGCTGGAATTGGCACTTAAATGGTTAAACTCAAGCCCACAATTGCCCTTCTTCTCTACTAGTCCTTTCTTTCAAACGCACAGATGTTTTAAAGATATAAATTGTGATTTAATTTTGACTAAATGATTTTTTAATTGGATTATACTATTAAATACACATTTAGTTCTCTAGAATCATAATCAAATAATTATTTACTATTTTTACTGTAAATGTGACTTCTAATTTCATTTACCTTTGCTTCCATTTTAATCTTTACCCTATGTATATACCCAAGATTAATAAATTTAAATATTTTCATTTTAAAGGAATATGCATGACCATGGAGATAACTAAATCCCAAATCTAAGCCTAAGCATGTCGTCCCACTTAGTCTTGTGAGAGAGAACAAAGTATCATTAGATTACACTCAAGATAATTAAGAAAATAAGCAATTATTACCTGTTGTGAAACCATCAATATTTTTTTAATGTAAATTTTAAGAAGAGGGAGAAAAAAAAGTCTTAGGATGAATAAAAAACAAGTGTCTTTTTAGTTACATAAGGAAGAAAGCTCTCCTCATGACCACAAAGGAAGCTGAAAGAACAAGATATGGTTTTCCAACCCCATTTTCAGTTGCTTCCTTCTCTCAACTCATGAAACCGTCATTCAACAGCAATCTTTTAGTTGTCACGACTTGTCATGGAAGAGTTGATATTCATTAGAACTAAATTTGAATGTGAAAAAGGCACCATCTCTTAAGGTTTTGAGGTGGGTGTACGACAATAATGATGCCCTAATCAATCTCCCTTTGATGTTCAATGCTTATAACCATTTCAGCTTTTCTTATTTATTTTTATTCCATCTTATTCCTTTTTCTCCATTTTCTTTTCCAATGAAGTTCGTTTTCTGCTTTCTTGGGTTGTAACTCTGTAACTCGGGCAGAAGTGGTCGAGGACCGATCAACCACTTCAAACAAAACTCACCAACTTTGCCCCATTCAAATTCATTAGTCCATGTTCAATATATTTAAATTGATCATGTTCCAACATTATTTACCTAATATATATTCAGCAGATCAATGATGAACATTCACGTGAATAATGATAACTTAATATTTGCAATTATAAATAGAATTTGCAATCTCCTCTTTATACAAGAGAAATATCAGTAGATTGCAAAGACTTTCACAATGATCTTTTTAAGAGACACAGTCAAGTTTTCTAGCTCCTGTGAACTCATAACCTGCAGGCACACAAAAGTCACATACACGTAAATCCTTTGACATTTCAGTCTTTGAACCAGAATCGGATGGATATTATCTTTTAGTCAAAAGAAAACACGTATAGAATCATAGTTTCTACCTTATTGTCAAAAATTGCAATAAAGTTTTTTTTTTTTGGGCATTTACTACGTGCATATAAAAGTTGGATGGTAGATAATTTAATAAGCCCTTCTGGCTGATGGAATAAAATGGTTAAATTTATAATTTTCACTAGAATTTCTGAAAAAAGTTACTTACATGAACGAAACAAGAGTATGGATAAGGATAAAAATATATTTTATTAGGTAAATTTCAAAACAATAAAGTTGTCCCATCACCAACTCCAGAACCATAAAAGAGTTGAGATCTATTTTGATCTTGTCTTTTTTGAAACGCCTTATAATCTTTGTAACTTATGGAAAAAAAAAATGCAGAATCGTGAAGAACTTCAAATCTATTGATTTTTTTTTTAATTCTATCTTTACTTAATCAAAGATCAGTAGCCAAAACCAGCGGCTTAACCTATTATAACACATGATGAAATCTACATATAACAATGGGGCCTAAGGGTCATTAACATTGCAGAAATGGAAGTTAGAAAGCTTTAAGGATGGTGACACCCATTCACCTAAAGTTTAAGCCATACGTAAATAAATAGCTACTGATTTTCTAACACATACAACTAATCGAACATCTAGTACGATATAGTATGTACGATCCAATTAATATGACAACAGATGGAAACTCGATTAACATGGCTTGTTTTTGATTGCTAGTCAAAAAGATTGGGGTACTGTAAATTCTTTAAGAAAATCCTGACCAACCTAGAAGACTAAGTCTACTTAGGCAGCTATTGGAGGGTCTCCTGGAATGATTCTTGGGGTTAACTACTATCCTACAAATCTTCAAAGAGTTGATATTGAAAAAACGACAGAAGAGAAACAGCTTGTTTCTTGGTAATTTCATGGGACCAAAATGCAGAAGATGTCTTTGTCAAAATCATTTTCACATCAGCTTCACCAAGAAGTTCGTGTATTTAATAAGGTTTTCAATCGTACATATATGCTTTAAATCTTGAATTGCTTTTATCATAGCTTGTTAACGGATTCTTACTTTAGTTCTCCCGCGCCCACATGCTAGGATTTCCATAGTAGTCATCACTATTTTTCTTGCTCTTGCAACCGCAAAAAACAAGCCTCTGAATCTTGAATTGCTTTTGATGGGTTCTCACTTTAGTTGTCACTTTGATACTGATTTTCACAACCAATGGATTATTAGTGTACACTTAATACCAAAGTGAGAACTAAATGACAAACACAACTAGATTATAAAGTAATTCCAAATAGAATTTTTTTCAATGATGAAAAATTAAAGGAAAATTTCATAAAACTAAAAACTTAAGCTTCTCTTCAATGGTGCTAATACCTAGGTTCCAATCATAAAACAACACTTTTTTTTTAATCCCTACTTCTTGTTAAATAGCTTTAATTTCTAATTTAGTACGACTAGATTTTGAACTTTTATAATGACTAAGTTTTAACTATTCAAACCTTACATCTTATTTAAAGGAAATAGAAAAATAAAACTAATTATTTAAAAACCTCAACAATAACATAAAACCCAATAACAAGTAATTGAAGCCCAAGTTCATATTACATGTCCCTATCTTTGACATTGCTACCCCATATCAGTATGGATTTTTTCCTACTATAATCTCATCATATTTCCTCTTCGCAGTTGATTTCTTTCCTTCTTTTATTACGTGTTTCATATGGAATTAGCCTTCTAGATATCATCTTTTAAAGTTCTTTTGGATGATTGTATTAGATTAGTTTAATTCCAACATGATGTATCTTGCATGTTTAATTCCTCAATGCATTTTTTATCACTAGGAGGTGTCAAATAGTTGATAAAAGTATAAGAACTTGATAACAATACGTTTAGGCAATATGCTCCAACGATTTTAGTGTCTTAGCTTCTAATTGTACTGCTATCAAATATTAGGTTCGTTCTATGTTTTGTTTTTAAATTTATAAACTTTGTGGTTATGCTGGGTTGTGTAACGAATTTGGGACCACCATGTTCATTCAAACATAGATCAAGATATGTAATAAATTCTACACATATTAATGTTTTTATTTGCTTTACTAGAATTAGGGTTTAGCATAGGAAACCTTTTTTTTTTTGTTTTGAATTCCAAAAAAAAATTAAAATTAAACACTCTTTTTCATTTTAGTATATTTGAGATATTCAGGTGTTAAATAAAATTTTTCATTTCAAACAAATTTTGAATAGAAAGAGAATTATGGAATGTTGGAAATATGTATCGAAAAAATAACCATTAGCTTAATTATTTGTTCTACATAGTATTCCTTTATTTTTGTTTGCAAGAGAATATATAAGTTTAAAATATTTTACGTGTAGTTTTTAAAACATCTATAGTCAACATCAAAACATATCTAACACAATATGCTTGCTTTAAAGATTTCCAATGCATCTTTTGCTTTTTCTGCAAATTTTCTCTAATCGTTATAGTTCATATATTCCAATCAAGTTTAAGCATTTTTTGAACTTGATTACCGGATGGGTTTTGCCAACATATTAATAGGATTTACAACGTACAAATTTTCCTAATGTTAACTAACCTTTCAGATACCTTTTCATGTATTAAATAGTATCTAACATCAATGGGTTTGGTTTTATCATGATATCTTTGATCTCTAATTATGTGTTGCACTTTGGCTGTCACAATGAAGACCCAAAGTTTCTTGCCCCAAACAAAGCTCATTTAATAGCCAATCATGTATTTAGCTTCTATTGTAGATAATTGGTTGAATTGTTGCTTTCCAACTAATAGCAGAAAAAATGAAAATACATGTTTGGCTAATGGTTTTCTTTTATCCAAATCTACTGCCTATTAGAATCTACATAGCCAGTTAAAACAACATAAGTATCTCGACAGTAATTGTATATGGATGTCTTCATATACAACAACATGAATGTCCAAAAAAGGATAATAAACAAGAATTGTCCACAATCGTATTCTAGGGCTTGTCGACCCCTCAAGGGATCTTGGCAATATACAAGGACCTAATTATTCTTCTCATTGGGTTAATCTTTTGGTTAGAACCTAAGCCTAAACACTAAAGCTATTGATTCAAACATTGTGTTATCATGTAAGTAGTGCCCTTTCCATTTTATCAAAAGCTCATTACCTTAAATGGATCAATATAAGCTATTTTCATCTCATAAGGCATTTCAACACTATCAATATTTACTTTTCAATACTATCAATGGCCTTGTCTCAGTTTTATTTTTACCTTGTACTTTTACTCTTCAATATCCATGTTTAGATGTTCGAAAAAGAGAAAGAGAATCAAGAATTGAGAGACTTAGCAAGTAGCAAAATTCATGACGTTGTAGAGGATCTTTTCATCGTGGTAATATGGACTCCACTATTTGCACGCCAATGGGCCGGAGAAGTTGTATAGGCATTTAAAACGGTTAAACTCAAGCACAACAGCCTCCCTGCCTCTCCTATTCTTCTCCTGTCTTTCAAACACACACAAATGTTATATAGATATAAATTGAGACTTAATTATGAAAATTTGATTTTTAAAATTGGCTCAATTATGGTTATTTAATACACTAGAATCTTTAATCATTATTGTAACTTTTAATTTCATTTCTATTTACACTTCCGTTTTAGTCTTTACCCTATGTATAAGCCCAACATTAAAAAGTAAAATATTTTTATTTTTTCCAATGAAAGGGCATTGCTGCTTAGAAGAATATGCATGACTATGGAGACAACCAAAATCTAGTCCTAAGCATATTGCCTACTCAGTCTTATGAGAGATAACAAAACAGCACTAGATTACAAAAAGTTATTAAAAATAAGCAATTATTACCTATTCTAGAACCATCAATATTTGTTCCAATGCCACCTTTCAATTGTTTCCCTCTCTCAACTCATGAAACCAACATTCAATTGCTATCTTTTTTCCAGCACTGAGTCATCCTAGAGGTTGATAACTGTTAAATAAACAGTTTGAAATTGTTGTCCTATATTACTAAGAAATTTATTTTAATTCAATTTGAATGTGAAAAAAGAACCATCTCTTATGTTTTGAGATGGGTTTATAACACTAAGAATGCTCTAATTAACCTCACTCTAATGTTCAATGCTTATAATCATTTCTTTTTTCTTTTCTTTTTTTTTTAAATTCTCTACCTTCTTCCTTTTTCTTCATTCTCTTTCCGATCGGAGTTTTGTTTTCTGCTTTCTTAGGTTGTAACTCTGTAATTCGGACAAGAGTTGTTGAGGGCAGATCAACCAGTTCAAACAGAACTCACCAACTTTGCCCCAAGCAAATTCACTGGTCACGTTCAATATATTCCAATTGATCGTGTTCTAATAAACTATTTACCTAATATATATTCAAGAGATCGGTGCAAAAATGATCATTTAGGTAAATAACAATAACTTAATGATTATAATTCCGTTAGTCCACAATAAGTTGAATTTCCAATCTATCATAAAGATTTTCATAATAAACTTCTTAAGAGACAGTCAAGTTTTCAAGCTCCCGTGAACTCATAACCTGCATGCATGCAAAAGTCAATAAATATGTGCAAGTGTTATGGAGTCTACGCACGTGAATCCTTTGAAATTTCAATCTGTTGAACAAGATTCATATGGATTTTATTAAAAGAAAACAGGTACAGAACCATAGTTTCTGCCTTATTGTCAAAAATTGCAATGATGTTTTTTCTTAGGACATTTACTTATCAATTGTATTATATGGTAGATAGTTTTATAAATCCTTTTGGGTGATGGAATTAAATAGTTAAAGTTTATAATTTTCATTAGTATTTGAAGCTAAGGGTCATTAAGATTTCAGTAATTTGAAAGACATGAAAGAGATAGAAAGGTTAATGGAAGTTAGAGAGCTTCAAAGGCGGTGTTAAGCCATAGGGAAATAAACGGATAATAGAAAATATAATCTAGAAATAATAGAAATTGGGTGTCTTGTCAAGGAAGTTGTTGAAACTTAAAACATAGTCTTTTCACCCAACCTTTCGGTTAGTATTCCATTTTCCTGTTGTTGTCTTGTCCGACACGGCACAGAAATTGGTGTCCACTTCACAGCATCTTTAGGTGCATGGAGGAGACAGAAGAAATGAAGATCTAAAAAATGAAAAAGTAGAACATAGGTAAAACTGCATTAAATTCAACATGTGACTTGGGAAATAACAGAGAATGAGTTAATGTTGCTTCCACGATAGAGATAAGCAGAATGTCAACATCATTCTAGATTAACCAACAAAAAAGATGAGGTGTTCTTTCTCCCCCCTTTAATAATCACATCCAGTTGTATTCATGCATGACAATGACATTCGAACACAACACCAAGAACGATTCAATTAAGATGACAACAAACCGTAACTTGATTAACATAAAATTGTTTTGTAGTGATTATTAGTCAACCAGATTAGAGTACAGAGAATTCTTTAAAAGAAATTGTGATCAATCTTAAGTTAGAAGACTAAGACTAGTCAGGCAGCCATTGGAGGATCTCCTGGAAGGATTCTTAGGGTTAACTACTGTACTATAAGTGTTTAAAGGGTTTACCTGGAAGAAACGACAGAAGAAAAAAAGCTTGGTTCTTGGTACTTTCTAGGGACCAAATGCAAAACATGTAATAGTCAAATCATTTTCACATGCACTTTACTTTCAAGTTCGTGTATATTATAAGAGAAGTCTCTTTGGCTCTGTCAAAGTTGTCTCTTCTCAGTCAACACTCACAATAAAGCTTCTAAATTATTAGAAATGGACCCCAAGTCTAAGCTAAAAGTTAATTTATGAGTCGATAAGATTTTTTTTATAATTAAAACACAACTAAAAAATCATATCTTTTGGGTTTAAGGCTGTTCATAATGAAATAAATATTCTTCCACATAACAAATACACCTAAAGAGCCAAAAGTTAAATGAGGTTTAGAGTGAATTAGCATAACAAATATACTTAAAGAGCTAACCCAAAAGTTAGCATATAAGCTGGGGGGACCTTTCTCAGTTCAACCACTACTAACGACTCTGATCCTTACCATAATTAACCTAAGACCTCCTGGCAGCAAGGCTAGTACCTTAAACACGAAGTTAACCTCCATTGCCACAAATACCTCAACTAAGTTTCCTTTTATCTCCGTCTCCATCAAGCCATGGTCCCCTATAGCTAGCGACAGTGTCCTTGTCTCTCCGTGGACGTTATCGTCTTGACAACTTTTGCCAGCTTTCGTCGCAACCTTTACACCAGCAAGTACTTGGACCAGTGCTACTCTAAGTACGGGTATTCTTATGGAGCTGCAGCGTTAGTCCGAGCTCAAACTGACGAGTCACATTCGTTGTGTTCTTTAAATTTTTCTTAGGATAAGATAATAATTAGTTTGGCAGGCCGTTCAGGCGTGGCTTTCAACATAATTTGTCTGAAGAGCACTTCATAATGCATAGATCGGATGATATCAGTCTGTCCACTAGTTACGACTTAAATGGATTGAATAAACAAATCAATGGAACTCAAACTTAATTTTGGGTTCAAACCCTAGCTGAGATTTGTTAAAAGTAAGGTCAAAGTTTAATCCATAAATTAATTTATGAATTAAAAGGACTATTTTAAAAAAAAAATTGACGCTACCTAAACATGATTCTTAGAATTAAGCTTAACTCACTTCTCCTCTCTCTCTCTCTCTCGCCCTTGGGAGGGTGATTGGAGTCCACCGTCCACCCAATGGGATTAGTGATAAGAACTCATCGGCCGACCTCAAGGATCAAGTGGCATCTTCCAACCTTTTTGTGCACCATATTCAAGAGGCAAGAAAAAGAAAACAATACAATGTCATGTATAATATAAATCAAAGTGGGAATCGTTCGATGATGGATGCCTTGGAGGATATGGGATGGAAGACATGGATAATTAAGAAAGCAATGGAAAGGAGAAGAGTAGATGAAGATTGTGGTTCTACTGTATCTTTCTTTCTATGTTAGCTTGTCATAGAAGCAAGGATCAATTTAATGGATATGTGGTGGATAACAGAACTCCATTCTGTCTAAAAATAAAAATTATTGAACCTTTTAGGTTTCCTAGGGGGTTTTTGTTGGAAATACAATGTTAGATTAAAACCTATTTTAATATTTTCATTACTAAGGTAGATTACATTGTAAAATTTGTTTTTATCTTTGATGTTGTTCTCTTACGTTTGTATATATATTTACAACCATATATATATGTAAATGTCCATAGTAGACCATCAGCCAATATGAAGAAAATTTACTCTCTAATCCGTGCCTCTTGTTTTTTTTGTCTTTTTTGTCCTTTTGTTTTGCCGTCTAATTTTAGCATATTCTCTTCTGCTTGGTCTCTTTTTCTTGTAATTCACATTATGATATGTTTAATAGCTTACATAAATTTACTGTTATAATCATAAACTCAAGTAATATTTTACTGTTACAATCCAAAAGCTAACTTAAAAGTTGAAAAGTTATCTTTTCATTTAAAATTCAGTTTAGAGATTTTTTTTTGGTGTATAACTCTTATCTTATATATACTCTTTTACACACATTGAGCTCAAAATTGAACAAGATGAAATAAATTCAAAATATGGATTCTCATACTATATTAAAATACTTAAAGGCTTAACCTAAGATTTAATTTAAAAGTTGAAGGATTTTCCTTTTATTTAAGTTTCACTTCAGAGATCTTTCTGCCATGAGAGCCTCCTCGTACATAGACATAATAAGACTTGTAGCATAGGTCTTGCCAAGCAAAAGTGACGATGAACGCAACGAAAATATCTATTATGATATGTTTTATGTACTTATTTGGAGAAACATGTAAGTGATGAAAAAATAGAAAGAGGATTAAAAATCAACACCATAGCTACTCAATTTACACAATCATAAGAATCAAACACTGGCATCGGACTCCGTAGAAGTAACTGCAGTCCGGCCCCTGCTCCTGCTCCTGCTCCGCCTTTTGGACTGGCGATGATGGCTTCCTCCAAACTTCAGCCTGCCGGAGTCCATGAACCGCAGCTTCTCCACTGGACTGATAACGCACTCCGGTGGTGTCACAGGGTACCTTAACGTATCATAGCAGTAGGAGTAGTACATGTACTTCTGGCGGAAATTCTGCATGGCGTGGCGGCGCTTTGGCGTGACAGCAGCGTAGTCTTTGACTTCAAGGAGAGCCTTCTTTTCAGCACAATCGCCGGCGGCCGAGATTTGCTCAATAGGGTCCGTTGGGCAGCCTTCTAGGACAAGGTCCTTGAATTCGGCGACAAAGGGTGCGTACTTGTAGTTCACTTTGTATTTGCCGCCGGAAGTAGCCCAGTTTGAAGCATCCCAGATGGTAGCGTACAAGGACATCGGCTTTGATGGGTAATCAACACCCATTGCTTCACTTCTTATAACCTCTCTAATAGGAACTTCGTCAATGTAAAATCTGTAAACCCAAGAAAAGAAAAATGAAAAAATTATGTTAATAATAAATAATTTACAATTTTTATTGCAAAGTAACATAATCATATGCGTATGCAAAATTCATGGATGGTGAAATTGAATGATGAACATGAGATGAAAAGTCAACAAAAAGTCTTAGGACGGAATGATAGCAAAGGCCAAGTCAAAAACAAGGAAGAGTGTTAGGTGGGAGAAAAGAAAACAAAGGATTTGCAGCTAGAAAAACTTATTCCTAGTCAAGCCTACTTGCTTTACTTTTATGAGTTTTTCAAGTTAATCAGCTGGTAGGATCCTGCCAGCAATTCAGTTACTGGTATTGGAATCTGTGAGCTATCCTACACTGGTAGCCTAACGAGAACTTGCCCTCTATTATGCAGAATAAAGAATGCAGCTCACATGAATACGTATTATGCAGAATAAAGAATGCAGTTCACATGCTTATATCGCATGGCCTGATTTCTTAGTATGCTTTTTGGGTAACAACTAGTGGAGAACACAAACTAAGTTCTTTCCTTGACATCTCATATATTTCATGAACATATGTTTTAACTTTAGCATTCATAACGATCATATGACTTAATTTGTAACATTTCAATTTTTATGTGAAAAATATCTTATGCCTATTCTTTATAAGATGTCTTCAGAAAAGAAATAAGAATTCAATATGCCCATTTTTTTTTAATTTATATTTTTTTGAGGTGTCAAACCTAAGAACTTAATCGCAAAGTATTACAGTGTGAAAAGGAAATAATTAAGCGTGAACACATCTTTTCCAAGTTGAATAATTGTCCACCACCTTTAGAAACAACAACCTACACGCAACGCGAAACCCTTTTTCCCTCTCGTGAAGTGTAACCAGACATACGAGAAAGAAGACAAAGACGTACCACGTTGCGGCCTCTTATCCATACTCAAAGCTTTCCAAAAGCAGAAAGAAAATCAAGGTGCACACAAATTTGAGATAAATATGTGAAGGAAAGAAAAACTCACATAATGTTCTTGGCTGTCCAAAGGATGCTGTACCGGTGGAACTCCTTGGTGGGATCGAACCAAAGGCGGTACCGCTCCTCCCGGCCGCGGTTGGTGCTTCCGTTTCCATACAAGTTGGTCTGGAACCTCCATGGCTTCCCTTCAATGTTTCCTAGGAACTCGAAGTCTAGCTCATCGTGGGTTTTCTCGAATACGTCAGCGTTTGACGTCTGTAAGCACAAGAAAAATCAACGACGATCATGGCTTGTAATCATCACGTATGATGATTTTGCAGGGCATGGAGGGAGGAAGAACAGAGAAATTAAATAATCATAAAGAAAATAACTTCTAGGCTTTATGAGGAGATATAATTGAAGCCTTAAAACGCCGATCAACGTTACAAGAAAAACGGGCTAAGGCCTAAAACGTTATATTTCCCAGAAGCTTGGATTTCGAAACAATTATGCGGGAAATTTGTGATTTAAAACAATCAAAATATTATTTTCTTCTCCGTTTCGTCATTTTCTTTGGAAACAAACAAGGGCCAAGAAGGTTGACAGAAGGCTGCGATGATCACTTACATAAAATGCAACGCAGACCCCCGCCGTGTAATCGGATGGCAGCTTGATGTTCGCGCTGAAGAATCCATGTTTGTAGAGATTGGAGGAGATAAAGCCCGAACCTATCAAAAAAACGATTAAGGCAACAGAAAACAACCCTCTTCTTCATTTAGACATAGCAAGCTAATTAATTACCTGTGAAGCGATCAAGGAGGAGGCGGACGCCTTTGCCGTCCGGCGAGCGGACGAGATTGCCGTCGCCGAAGAGAGGTGAGTAGCCTTGGTTGAAAGGGATGGTGGTGAGGTTGAAAGCTGCGTTAGATAAGAAGAAGAAGAGAGGAAGAAGGAGAGAAAAGAGGCCAAACGCTTTACTACATGATGCAAAGCAACGTAAACCATCCATGCTTCTGTTTTCCTCTTTTTTGTTTCCTACGTTTTCTCTCTCCGCTGCCTTTGCTTTCTCTGCAAGTTTATATATATATATATCTACAGGAACCGAAACGCCTTCAATGCTGAAGATACGAGACAAAGAAGGAGACAGAAGGGAAGGAATGGTCTTTGGCTGCTGAGGTTTCATAAGGGCGTACAACAATGCCCTTGCAAATGCTAAAATATCACGAAGCAACCACTGTTGAGGATTATATAGTAAGGTGGTTGAACGCCTGTGATCCTTCTTTATTATTGGTGGCTATAAAGATTGATTCTAATCCATCAAATGGAGATTGGATAATAATTTTAAGGAGTTGTTATCTTGTGAAGTAGCCACTAGTGGAGGAGGGCCACTGTGGAGGATTGTATGGGTAGGAGTGGTTGGAATTTTGTGATTTGTTTTTTATTATTGGTTGATACATGATTGATTCTAGTTTATTAACTAGAGGGGATTGGATAATAATATTTAGGAATTGGAATGTCATGCAGTTGCCAACGAAGGAGCATGGTTATCTTTGGGGTTTGGAAGTCAAGGGGAGGTGACAACCAAGATGATGTGTCTTCACATGAGTTCTTGAGTGTACCAAAAGGTTCCATGAACAAAGAGAAGAGATGGAAAAGGAGGCAAAGAAAACAGTTTTTGGCTCAATCATTGAAATAATCCAAACGAAAAAAGGATTCTCAATTATTACTTTTTTTTTTTTGGGTGGAGATTCTTTCTTAGATAGTGACATTCAATAATGAGAAATAATAATATTTAATAGTGATTATAAATATTCTTGGTGTTAACTAACACCAAGAAGCACAAAAATGTAGAATTGAAATATAAAATTACGTCAAAATGAAACTTGCTAGATATGAAGAGTCATTCTTTTTTATTTCCATATGTTTGAGTTCCATGAAAGGTGTCTCTTTAAGAATTCTAATTTATGTGACTCATGCACATATGCATTGCAAAATACTGTTTTCTTTTCACTCAAAGAATTTAGAAATTTGTTTACTTCATTTAAAATTACATTAGAAAATAGTGATCAAATTTCTTAGTAACATGATTCATCTACTAAAAAATAGCTATATAATCTCTTGTTAACATTTAAGCTTGGAATCAAAACACTTATTATTAAATTATTGGCCACCTGTTGAAAACTTATTTTAAACAAAAGAAGCATAAAAAGTAGAATTCCATTAAAATATAAAATTTGGTCAAGATGAAACTCGCTAAAAATGAAGAGACATTCTTTGTTCTTGAGTTTCATGAAAGGTGTCCTTTTCAGAATTTTAATTTATCTAATTTATACACAAAACAATTACAATTACAATTCGTTTTTAAAGAAAAGTCCAAGCAAGTATAATAATGAGAAAGAGACTAAAGAGAAAAGGGCCGTTTGGCAATGAGAGTGACAGTAACCTGCCCTCTCATGATTTCTTATTTTCAATTATGAGAGGGTTGGTTTTGGAATAATCGAAGAGTTCAGTAAAACAAATCGCAGTAGGTGGGCATTATAGTCCATAGGGAAAAAGTCAAGAAAACAGAAGAAGAAGCGTATAGGAAACGTTTCGTAATTATTACCGGACTGCAGGGGTGATTTGGGAAAATGACAAAAGGAGCGGAAGACCGCGTCTGAGACTTATGGCGGCGTTAAAAATGCGACGCTGTCTTTTCTCCGACCTCTCATTCTGCGCGTCCTGTAAACGGTCAAAAGTCTATTCACCTTTCTTTCTTCTTATCGTTATTTTTTTTTTCCTATTTAGGGCACCTGTTTGTTCAATGAATGCATGTGAAAAATGTAATTAATGTAAATTAATATTGTTAGAATGGTCATGTCTGGCCTGACTCGCACTTTCTAATTAGTAATCTGAAATTTTCAAATACCATAAAGATCTTCATATGTTTTCTTGGAAATTGTATAATTGTAAAGGTCTAAAGAAGATGGTGACAGAAAAATATATTAATTTGTTAGAAGATTTAATTCTTCTAGATGAAGACATGGTCAATATAATAATTATGTGAAAGATAGTCAAAATACAAAGGTCAATGGGACAAAAGAGTTAAATGTTACATTTTACCACATCAATCTTATCCATTAACTTCTTTAGCTACCATACAAAATTAATATATTGATTGTGTGAAATAAACTTTCTTTTGTTTTAAGTGTAGAAAATAATTTCAAAGAAAATTAGATTCGTAAGTGAATATGTACATCAAATGAAATCGGAACTTTAATAATATATTAGAAAGTTTTAACAAATAAAAAGTTTAGAAAACAATTACCTTCAAACATGTTAATATTTGACTTTCACAAAAGACAGTTTTCACAAGTTTTTCAAAAAAATTTAAGAAAAATATAAACCGTGATTATTGATTATTTTTATAAAAAAATTTTTAGTGGTAAATATTAAAATAACATAAAAACAAAAATTAGCATTACATATATAGTAACAAGTATTGTAGTATCTATTTAACAATAGCTATCAAACTTGTTTAATGACCACTCGAGACCTTCTAGTAGTCGTCAAGACCTTTTTTTGGGGGCAATTCTTTAATTGTAAAAGCATTACCATAAAAGATGGTGACAAGAAAATATCTTAATTTGTTATAAAATTTAACTATTTTAGATGAAGACATGGTAACAACACAACAGCTAAAAGATAGCAAGTTTGTTATAGCAAATGAGTAAAATATCACATTTATTCATTAACTATTTTAGTTATTGTGACAAATTAGTGTATTAATAATATGAGATATACTAAATTTAAACACGTTTTTTTTGTTTCATTTGAATGTAGAACAATTTCAAGGAAGTTCAGATTCATAATAGATAGGTACTTCACTTAAAATTTGAACTTTAATACTATATTAGAAAATTAATTTTTTTATTTTTAGTTTGACTTTTAAGGTAAGAAAACATTTATATATCTTAACAAAAAAATCATTTATATATAATTTTCACAAAAGATAGTTTTCACAAGTTTTTTAAAATTCTAAAGACAAATATAAAATATGATTATTGATTGTTCTTATAACAATTTGTTTAGTGGTAAATATTAGAATAACATAAAAACAAAAATTAGCATTACATATACCAAGAGCTAGTCGAGTACCTATTTAATAATAGCTATCACACTTGTTTAATGACCACTCGTGACCATCTAGTGCGGATCAATATTATTTAATAGCAATTGTTGTGATCATTATATAGCTGCCACAAGTGTTGTATTTAAAGAAATTATAAAAGCTAGCTTTCTACCGTGATCCTTATAGTATTTCTTATATTTTACAGAATAATTCTTAAAACATTTCAAAGTACTAGAAAAAATATATTTAAAATAATTTCAAACCAGATGGATTATTTCATTATTTTTGCGAATAGAGATTTGGGGTTTAGTACAAAAACTCTGATCCCACAGGATAGAGTATTTGCATCCATTTTAACTTTAATAAATAATATTAACCATATATAAAATCCCTTAAGACTATACCCATCTTAAATCGGCAGCCCAAAATTCATCCTTTTACCTATTGTTTCTCTGACTACGTATACATCATTCAAAACAACTACAGTATCTCTCTTGACAATATTGTATTAGATCAAATTGTTGACTAATATCTTGGTCAATAGGAGCTATCTTGGTCCAATCATAACTTAAAACAGCATTTTTTTAACTCAGCTTATTGTCTATTTACTTGGCTCATAAATTTAATTTATGGCATGGGGTTATAATATCTTCTCATATTAATGTCACATTTTTTTTTAATAACCCGGAACTCCTACTAAGCTTTGTTTGATGGTTTAAACTCGAAAATGGTAGCCCATCAAGCTTTACTTAATGCCACGTATTGTTGCCTTAGGATTGGAAAGTAGGAAACTTCTTGAAACTTTCAGTAACTTGTTTCATTATGTTAATATGGGAAGACAATCTTAGTTTGGAAGCCTTAAAGCATTCCAAAGACGCATGTTTTACGCGTTTGCTGCGTGTTGATCTCAAACAATGTGATGGGATTCTGGTCTGCAATAAAGAGCCTTGATTCCAACTTGGAAAAGCAGAAGACAGATTGATGTGTGCCTTTCTCGAGTATGTTTGCTCGCTAAGAAACGCTTTCAAGCTAAGTAACCAGCGTCTTGGGGGATGGCATGGCATCATCTTTGGAAGAAGATACCAAATAACAACTCCTTTTGACAGCCTCCGTGATTGGCAGGTTGTGTTCTTTTGCTTTCTCGAGTTGGAAAGTGAAATCTGTGGAAAAAACTACTCTGCATTCACATACCAACCCAAAATAAGTATCATAAGACATGATGCTTGTAACTTTTACACGTAAGGTTTCATTAACATCAAGTCAATATAGTATCTTTTGGAATGGTCTCCACAAGGACCCCTTTTCCTGGCTTGTAGACCAAGAATCTTTTGGACTACACTTCACCATTTCTAATTCTTTATTAGCTTCACTTGCATTTTACTGGTTGTAAAGCTTTTATTGTTCTTTTCTATTGGTATTTTTCCTTTTAGTATAATAAAATTCTTACTTTCTCTTCCAAAAAGAAAAAGGGAAGACCAATGCACCTTCAGGAAAGGTCAGAAATGAGGAGCAGGATTTCGTACAAACAGGCAGTCCTCTGTTTCTAGTAGTGACAACATGGAAGCATCTTCCAAATTCATGTAAATATTAACATGATGGTATATTCTTTCTATCATACACGAATGGATCAAAGTCAAAAGTCTAGCCTAAGCTCTCTCCAACAAGCTTTTTGGCCTGTCATCAAGCTGTCCTCTCAAAAGTAGATACGTCCATTGGAGATTAGCTGTAAGCATCTTCTCGAATGACAGCAAAGATCACTCCAAACTTCTCCCACACTCCTCTCATTATACAACAATTTGAATCTCTTGCAAGTAACCCTGCCAGGATACATACAAAAACGATTGACAGAAACAAGGGCCAACTGGAAGGGAGAGAGAGAGATAAGAAACCTACCCATCTGTAGATCCTGTTAGAAGTAATTGCATTTGGGAGGTAACTGATAATCATGAAGTCCAAATTAGCAATAATGGCAAATTGGTTATGTACATCTTTAGGGGTAAAGTTTTCTGCGATAGCTTATAAACATAAAGTTCAGTAGACCTACGCTTGAATGATTGCACAAGTGATCATAAGCCATTAGAGAGTGAAAGAGAAAAACTGTAAACATTAAATTATCGATATAGAGAGGGGAAAAAAAAAAAGTCCCCAAGCATTTGAAGCTTGAATATTGTATGTTTGTTTGTGAACGTCTCTGTTGTTGCTGATCATTTAATCTGTCAACAGTAATGGCATAGTCTTCTTGTCTTTTTCTTTATTCCTTTTCTTTTTTTTGAGTAATTTTATGCTTGTACTCTTCCTGTCTTCCAAATACCATTTGGAAGAGGAGTTTTGCTTCTTAGGAATGAACTTGATGGTGTAAATGGATGTGAGTTGTATAAGTGCAGCATGTATCACTTCAAAACACGACACCTGACTATGTATATATTGAAGCCATTACACATTACAAACTATACAATCTCAGTGAGAACTAACAGGAAAGAATGCTACTGGTTTTTTAGCTTTTAAAAAAGTGGTATTTGGATTCAACATAGCTTTCAGCATCCCATAGGAATGATCCAAAAGCAACTGCCTCCAAGACTAACATTGTCAATCCACTGAAAGTGACTTCAAGTATTTCATCATTAGATGTGTCGATTGAACCATCTTCAGCGATCCTAATGTCAGGCCTCCCAAACAGGGCTTGTGTCTGCTTTTCAATCAAAGAAATTGCTTCTTTGGATCTTATAGTAGCATATCTCTGGAGAGTCTCTGCATCCAAGTACATAACATAGGATCTGAGTTTATATGATTTGCCTTCATCAGTATCCATGATACCTCCCCCACCAATCTCACCACCATCATCGGGAAACACTCGGATCACTGAGGCAGGATCCCATAACTGTCTTCCTGAAGGATCTTCAAAGCTCACCTGGTCTTTACCTAAGCCATCAGGAAGAGTTTTCATGGTTCTTTCAAGTTGAAATCGTTCGTCAACTCTTTTAAGAAAATATCCATACATTATTGAAGCAGCATACAGCTTTCCAAGTTTTATTTTGCTGATCTGAACAGTCGTATCAAGAGGGCCAACAAGTCGCTCCCCAAGTACAAGAGATATGTGGCTCTGTATCATCTCAAATGCTTCCGGAGAATGAATAGATTCTAGTTTATGCTCTTGATTCGGCCAGACATCCACTCGGCCAGTAGGATTTGAAGTTGCTGATAACTTTGGGATCATCGAGATGTCATTGTCCATAAACTTCTGCACAATTAAGCAGTATATTATTTCTTCCAGTGTCCGACGCTTTTCTTTCTCTCTGACTTCAGCAATTCTCCTAAACACATAATTTCAGTTTAAATTGGTTACTTTACACCACCAGCAATTGAATAATTTAGCAGGCAAATATTGGAAATCATAAAAATGGGAAAGACTAAATAGATACATGGATGCAAGTCTATACATCTGAAGATGTTTTATGAGCCTAGAATTTTAGTAGCATTTGTAGGGGTAAACTTTAGGGAATGGGTAAAGTGCAGCACAGGATTAAGTAAAAAGAGACAAGGGTAGTTTGAGGTGAGAATTGGAAAAGGAATGGGATGGTGCTGATGTAGGCTGCCCTGTAGGTAGCAAATGGTGTCAATGATATTCGGCCTTACTGGTTAGTGAAGTCAACATATGCAAAGGTCCTCATGATGTAGTGAGAGGTACTGAAAAAAGGAATGGTAGTTGTCTTTATGATGTAGTAGCGACAGAATATAGCAGTTTATTTTCTGTCACTGAAGTGCAACCCAAACTGAAAGGCACGATGAAGCACATTCTGAGTTCTGTAATTGACTTCCATCGCATCAAATTTGCATGTTTTTCCACAGACTTTTAAGGTGAAGTATCTCGTCAATCGCAATTGACATATCAAGCAACAAAGGGATGAACAACAAGGTGACCCACTATTTTACAAGTCCAAGCAAACTTCTAGAGTTGTAAGTGATTAAATAAAAACGTTGATGTTGAAACCAGTTTACTTAAAAAAGCAGGAAAGAGAAACATAGGCAAACTAACACACTTGTCTTCAACCCTTTCTTCTTCTATGTACTATTACTACCCTTTTATGATTATTGTTAACCCTTTGTTGACAACGAAAACAAAACTTGAACAAATGAGAAGAATAACTTACTGATATCGTTCATATTTAACATAAGACACCAGAGCTCATGTTTGCCAAAGCTAGCCAGTCTATATCAAAACTCTTGAGAGGTTGGCTGTTTATACAGATCATGGAACTATCAAATAAGGGACATTACATATGACATTAACAAAAATTTCAGCATTGATTGCACTGTTATACACATCACTTAAGGAACAAAAAAAGCAGCTTACTGGTACATGAAAAGCCAGAAAACTACTTACAAGAACAGAAGACCTACCGAATGCAAATGAGAAGAAAGAAAAGATCAAGGATATGTAGGGTGGTGCTACCATTCAATTTGCCACTTAGGAAGGCAAAAGGTGTATGTTATGAGTATGAACACATCTGCACCCTCTAAATATCAGATTCTAAATTCTCTAAGGCCCCCTTGAAGAACTTATCGCACTACTGTATCAAAAACTTATTCAAACCAAAGATCTAATAAAATTTCACTTTTGAGCAACTGTTGAGCAAGGATCAACCAAAACTTCTGCCACAATTTAACTCCATGTAAGTAGAGTGAATTTCTGTCTAGCCTGCAGACCACTCTCATGGACATCTCATAGAGTTCAGGCTCCATACTTCATCAGTTCCTCCCTCGGAGATTAATCTCACCATCATGTAAAACCTATAACTCTTAAGTAACAAATTATAAAGTGGTTTGTGAAAAATGACCAAAGTAGGTATGGAGAAGCCAAGTGACAAAATAACCTTTTTCTAAAGTAGGAACAACTTTAGGTATGGAGAAGCCAAGTGACAAAATAGCCTTTTTCTAAAGTAGGAACAACTTTGCTTAAGCTAACTTCCCATACAAGTTTTGTGTGAAAATTTCGTCCCCTTCTATGCCACAATCTCACCTGAACCACTGTTAAGCAAACTCTCTTGCTATCACTAACAATGTAGCACTTCCACGCAACTACTTAGTGAGAATGGAGCGAAAAGTATATCAGAATCAAGCTAGAGCGCAATTTTAATCAGAATTAAGCCAAATTTTTGTTTAGCTGGTGGGCACATTCATACAAACTTCTTGCAGACTGGTTCCCTATAACTCACTAAAATCAGCTAGCTAGATTCTTTAAGAGGAACTCGCTTGGTAGATAGAGAGTTTTCATGGACAAAAGACCCGATGGAGGTGGAGACAGCTCTTTTACTGCCTTCACTTATTCGAAGTTGTCCGCAAGATCCCCTAATATTCTTCTTTGCAGCTTTTTCCTGCATTTGCTAGTTCTATATGAAGTGGCTAATACTAAAATATATCATCTTCTCTTCTGTTAATATCTAGCCCATTTCTAGAACCCTTCTTGAATTCAGGCATTTGATTGGAACCAATACAATATCAGAATTATTTCCGTGTTTTGGAATCAAAAGGCTAACTTACCTTGAACATGAGAGCTAAAATCTAGAATGAATGGTTAATACTGATCTGATCAACTACGAAATACCAACAAATATCAGGAGTGGGGACCAAATTACTTACTTGTAGAGGAGATCTTGAGATGAAGAAGTTTCCTGTCCCTGGGAATCTTCATGAGTTTGAAGGTTCTCAAGCTGCTGATCAACAGCTGCAGGCAGTAGATGAGGATGGGTTTGCAAAATCTGTGACAAAAGCTGGCCAACGGGGGATTCGAATTCAAGAGGAGCAACTGGAGTCAAATTATCACTTGAATCCCCTGAGGCTTTCACAGTGAATCCTCTTGCTCGACATTTGTGCAGTCCTATCCCAACCTTGGAAATGCAAAATGAAGGACTACTCTGGAAAAGAATGCGTTATGTTTGAGACAGAGAAAGAAAACAAGTGATTGAAGAATGTCAAAATCAAGCATCTTCTATCCATACCCACATTCATGACACATGGATCTTCAAGCACCACAGTAGGAATTTGACATTAAAGTTGGCATTTCCTTAGATTGACATTAGTTTTATCATTTTTAATGTAAATGACAATAAGAGTACGGTCTGAAATGTATTGATTCAACTCAAAGATATCTTGCTAGTTTCTCTAACCCTTGATCTACTAATCTAGAAAAATGAATGCGTGAATCTGAGGAGGATTCATACTTTTGCTTCTGTTAAATGAAAATTCATCTTCTCCTTTCCTTCCCTGACTTTTTCTAGCAAAACAGTATGTAGTGTTCTTAACATTCCTGATTTATACCGCTCAGCTTAGTATTGAACTAAATGACATAAAACAGTTACGATGTTCTTAGCAGCATTTGAGCACACATAACAGTATCTCCGTATCGCCCATTGTTCCTATATTAAGCTTTAAAATCACGACCCCTCTTTATACGAAACTAACTATTAAGTCAACCTTCAGGCACACGTAGGCCAACTAGGGGATGTAATTCTATTTGCCTTTATGGTTACCTTGTATGATTTTTTTTTCCTCCTTTTCTTTTTATTATAAACTTGAATCAAGCATATAAATTCACTTTAGTGAAATATAACTCTCTGTTTCACTTGGGCATCAACATAGCCAGTGTTAGAACCATTTCTGGAGATCTTCGTGTGACTTGGTTATGGTTCAACATTTCAGTAGTTTGCATGTAATGGCCACTCCAGAGACTCAAACCTTGCACATTTGTGCTAGGCAAGCCAAGAGAAACCCAATAGTTTATCAATAAGATACAACGAAAGTTTAATTCACATAATAGAAAAGGCCGAGCCAAAAACCCAGGAAGTAATTCAATCACAAATGGAAAAGGGTTTTATTTTCCAAGTCTTCAGACAAAAGATTAAGAATTTCATGATTCTTTCTTTTCCCCAGCATTCTTTGCAACCAAATACACCACAACCCTGATTTCCACAAACCCATCAGTCATAGTTTCCGCCACTCCCAAACTACAGAAACTCAAATATAACAAAAAAGAAATCATGCTTCTCTCACTTTCCCATGTTTTCGAAGAAACCAAAAGCAGCACAAGGGGTTGATAACACAGAAACAAAACGTACAAAATCCAGTAGAAAAAGGATTAAGAAGAATACTCTGGGGAATCCAGCAGAAAGGAAGTGCCTCAATTCCGGGGACCGGAAACCACTGGTCGACGGAATTACTAGCAACGCGTCACCGATAGCTCTCGAAATCTGCATTCTTTTCCGCGCTGAGAGGACGGGGGAGAGAATGGGACTGAGTTTCGGTGGTTAAAACAGTTGTATTTCTCGCATGATTTTTTTCTTTCCTCGACACACTTTTTTCTAAAACTTGATAATAGAGCTTTATTTTAAGTCCAACTAGCCCAAAAATTAAGAGACAAAGTTTAAGATATAATATGACTTAGTGATATAATTGAGTATGATTACATCATAACCATAATACTAATTATTGAGCTGCTCTCACATGACAACAACGTGACTTCATGCTCTACATTTTCTGCTAGAACATCAAGATTTTGTGATTAATATGTAGGAGAATTTGAAATCACTACTTTTATTTCAAAATGTTACCAAAAAACTTGTTTGACTTTCAATTTTATTTATCAAATTCTTATAATTTGACTTGATATAAAACAGATAATTTTACATACTAATCATTGGTTTTTTTAACAAAAACAACTTGTAATTCGCTGTCTTTGTCCTCCCTAACCATGGGACTATTGTTAGAGACTAGCTACTCTCTCCCAAAAGGACCAACTAGTTTATATGGTCAAGCTCCCTGATAATTTTCTTGATGTGGGATAGGAGCCTGCGTACTTGAGATTGTGGATCCCACGGGCTTACTAGGGTATTTGGTGAGGAATTAAGTTAAGCTAAACTGACTTTAATACCACTTGTCAGAATTAGATTTTTTTTTTTTTTTGGTCAAAAGCCTAGCCTAGTAGGTAAAGGCACAAGCCCCCTTATTTGACTAGCTTCCCTAATCACCTCCCCCATTGTTGGGCACTTGGTGGCGGGCATGAAATATGGTGATTATGATTCAAAGGTTGAATCATGACTTCCTGCATATTGATTTGAACAAAAGAAAATAGTTAGGTCAACAAGCCAAAGGGATTTGTAAGAATTATATCATGCCTATTAGTAAATAGTATGCATAGGAAAAAAAGTAATACATAAATTAAAAAAAAAAATTATAGAGGGATAGTAGAGTACAATTTTTGTTACTAATATTTCTCTAATATGCGTTTGAAAGATTGAAATTGGAATCATGATCTTACAAATTAGCAAGGAAATAAATGGGAAGAATCTCTAATGTTTACCATATGAAGAAAGGCCACTTGCTTTCCTAGTAGTGTGCTAGGCTTAGATCTTTAGGTCCCTCAAAAACTCCCCATGGAAAGCTTCTTATTAGCATCTTTAATCATGTTTCACTTTCTTCCAATTTGTTCAACAATCACTTTAATGAAAGGCTTGTGTAAGGGTTTTTTCTTTTTAAAACAGGTACGATAGTTTCACAATTTTTCCTGACCGATAAAGCGTATAGTAAGCCAAAATAGAGACTTGCTAGGCCTCCTTATGTGGCTCTCTTAACTTGGTCAAACCCGAATCCTTCAAACATCAAGCTCTTGCATTTCCACGTCTAGGACAGTCATAAACCACAACCTTTCCATAGTCCCAGGTGCGCCCCTCAATTCCCTTCCCCACCCTTATAAGTTCTCCTTCCTACATCCATCTACAAGGAACCAAACACGAACAGGTAAAGCAAGCAAGACACAGACCAAGCCAGGAAAATGTCCAACAAGTTTGTTGCAGTGTTTCTCATGTGCATTATTTTTTCTATGGCATTCAACATATATGCGGCAAAGGTCGACAGGAAAGAAATTTGCTATAATAGCTGTGTGAAAGGCTGCGATGGCAGGCTACTTCCGTTGTACCCTCAATTGTGATGATCAATGTGGTACGCACAAGTGGAAAAATTAACCACATCAATGTTTCGACTCATTTCCCTACTTGGGGGTTTAGTCGGTCTCTGCTCAATTATTGTATAATTTGAAGCTCATTTTGTTTTTTATGGTCCAGTTTTAAGGTGAGAAATGAAGTTATCCATGTTGTAAACTCATAAAATATAGCTCATACAAATGACATCCTTTTTTTAGGGTTTTATTTTGAGATGTCTTGCACCCTCTTGAAGGGTTTATGTTTTGAGGGGTTAGGTTTTGTGCCCTATCCCATGTATCTCCTAAAAGCATCAATAATAATAATCATGATTCTATCCATGTTTTAACAAATAGAAAATAAAAAACCAGAAAGGACATCTTTTTTTAAGCTCCAACCACCGTATAGGACTGAACAAGGTAGCATGAGGGCCAAGCCTAACCCTTACGCCTAAGGTTGTGGTCAATGCCAGGTAGCCAATCAATGAAAAGATCAAAATGGGTCTCATGGTTGAGAGATGTAATGGGTTATAGTTAATGATAAGCCTGGTTATAAGAATTCAATATGGAGAGAAATGGTACAAGTTACCTCTTGACTTAACCAAGCCAATTAGATACCTAGTGGAATGATTCTAAAAAACACAAAAATCCCAAAAGAAATGGGCGTAGTGATTATTATCTAGGCTAGCCTACTAGTGGGCTTGAGATTAAATGGATGTGTTCCATGCTATATGAATGAAACAATTTAAATCAGTCCAAAAGTTGAACTGCTTATATTTTCTTGTGATGACAAGTCAAAATATATGAAAAGAGAATTGATGAAAATATTTTTTATTTCTTAAAATATATATATAAAAAAACCTTTTTTTTAAAAGAGAATGTCTTTGACATAAAATACTTTTAGAAAAGAACACCTTTTTATTTAGGATGCTAGGTTCCCAATCAAATAGCCAAAGGAAGAAAGGTGCTCCTTTTCCATAGTCATAGCTCAAACGAACCCCATGTTCTTCTTTGAAGACCAGGACAATATTGGCATAGATTAGGATGAATAATTGGAATACTAAGCGCCTGTAGGAAAACTAAGAAACCTGTTAATAAATTGGGAAACTGATAAATAAGATTTTTAAATAAAATAAAATTAATATAAGAAAACCAATGTCATTCCTAATCTAACCAAATCTAATGTGACGTGCATAAGAGGACAAATGGGCATGAGTATCTTTAAAAACACGAGTAGAAGCCTTTTCTGTAGAAACCATTTGAATTTGTACAAATTTAGTAAATGTGAACATGATCGAATGCAATTCATTCATTTAACGCTTTATAAGTGTTGTATTTAACCCAAGTCCTGCATACATTTGTATGCTCCTTTTCATTAATTACAGATGGGGTAGTCATCAAGGTTTGATTAGCTTCTTATAAGATTTGAAATCGAGAGGAGTTAGTAGTTATGGTGTATACGTCCAATGCACCAAACATTTATCTCATTCCGGAGATTGTAGGTAAATGATACAGACTTCAAACGTGTCAATGGTGGTGACAACTACTTTTCTCATATCCCAAAGATTCTTCAGCTTGGAAAAGAGTTTCTCTATCTATAAGCAATCTTAAAGCAAGTTTTTTCGTGTAAAACAAAGCTTGGGTTGTCTCTACCTTCAAAAATGAAAGCTCGAATCAATGAAATTGTTGTCCTAACTATTGGACAATAATAGGTTAAATAGGTCCATAGTTTAATGATTAATTATTAATCATTTAGGATCGAATTCAACATCTTATATTTTCAAATCTCTTTTACTTGATATAAAAAGAAAAAATATTATTGGACAATGAACTTGTACATCAAACAAGAAAATGCTTGTAATATGTTATAACTTGGATAATTTTTCTTCTTTAATGATTCATAAAATAAATAAATAAATAAATAAAAAACAATGGCAAACTTGGACTTCTCACATGGTATCAAAAGAATATTAAACAATAAAGTTTCAAATTAAATAAACAGAGTGTTTGTAATGCATTTTGTGCAATTAACTTCTCTTCTCAATGAAACCTCACAAAACAAGGAAACACAAACTTTTCATACTAACAATTGTGTATTTTTTTTTTCCTTTATATATACACATGCCCTAAATTCACACTTAACTATGAAATTTGAAACCAAAAGATTTTAAATAACATGTACTTTTAATTGAGTCAAACACTTGTCCACAAATTATAAATCATGTATGACTCAAAAATCAGATATTTAATTATAATATAATCGGATGAGTTAACCTAAGCATCAACACCACCGTCCCCAATCAATGCTCTAGTCTTCTTTTTTACTTTATTCCACCAGTCTGCAATAGTCACGGACCAGATCAACCTTCCACCGAAGCAACACTTGTCCCCTTCCAAGATTCAACAAAGTTCCAATTTTGGTAAATCTTTTATACCATGAAAATGGCAGAAGGCCCTTGCATTCAATGCCACTTGTAATTCTTTGTTGACGAGATCCTATCCGTGACACTGATTTATCGTGGCAGATGAAGGCAGAGGCACGGAATTCCCGCCTACTTTCCAGCGTTTCCTTTTGGAACTTTCTCAATGAGAATAAACAAAAGAAAATCATGATTGGGGCTCCTAAATCATCATCAATCATGTTCACGACGTCCTTGTCCTTTGGTGTTGACCTCCAAGCAAACGCTGATTATGGTTGCAGAAAATATTAAAGAATGCTCCATTGGGTTTCCTTTTCTTCATTGTGTTCTTGTTCCTGTCTAGAAATTCGCTTACTGGATCCGATAATCTGGTGGGGTTGCTGATAGCCAGGAAACTCCATCAAAAGAGGAGGAAGAAGAACATTACCCAAGTAAACTACGTCTCGGATCCTTCAAAGCTTCATCCTTTCAGGTACACGAAGACATATATAGATAAAAAGTGCAACGTTGAGAGTTGCTGTTTGGTGATTCGTAGGAAATTTCAAAACGGGTTTGTCTATGTCGTTTGTTCCAGTTCTATTATAAATCCGGTTTCGGTTCTAACCTTCGTTAATCGAAAGAGTAGGAAGAACAATCTAATATTTTCCGAACCCAGAAGTTAGATTGTTTTTTCTTACGAAATTCTGATCCAGGAGTTCATAATAGAACCATTAAAATAGCTGTGATTCAGGTGGACCATATTTTCCAAGAATCAGGCAACGAAGAAGGATTTGAGTGGGATAGAGGTTGCAGAAAAGGTTGACATGAATAACAAGGCAAAAGTTGAGTTGGACGACGATCAAATCGCCGAGCTGCGTGAAATCTTTCGTTCTTTTGATCGGAACAACGATGGGAGTCTTACACAACTCGAGCTAGGATCGCTTTTACGATCACTTGGTCTGAAACCGAGCGCGGAACAGCTCGAAACCTTGACCCAAAAGGCTGATAAGAACAGCAATGGTTTGGTTGAGTTCTCGGAGTTCGTGGCGCTGGTGTTGCCGGACCTTCTTCCGGCGAAGTCTCCATACACGGAGGAGCAGCTAACACAGCTGTTTAGGATGTTTGATAGAGATGGAAATGGGTTTATCACGGCGGCCGAGCTAGCTCACTCGATGGCGAAGTTGGGACATGCACTTACGGCGGAGGAGTTGACGGGGATGATCAAGGAGGCCGATACCGATGGAGATGGGAGAATCAGTTTTCAGGAGTTCTCACAGGCCATAACCTCGGCTGCGTTTGATAATTCATGGGCTTGAATGAGCATTGGATTACTTTTTGGTATGGATTTAATTTCCTTCCGCTGTTGTCCTTTCTTCATCGATCTGTTATTTGTTCTTAGCATATGATTTTGTGGGTTGCTTTTGTGTTCACTTTATGTTCTATTCTAAGATCTAGAAGCTCATTGCATATTTGATTCGTGTCAAAGAAAGCTATGGTTTTAATTGGCTTCTTATACTTTTTAGGAATAATTCATACTTGGATTGATAGAGATAGCTTATCCTTAATGTTGAATGCAAGCTGATCTAATTCTACCTTATATTATGTCATAAGTTACAAATAGACTTAGTTAAAACTTGAAGCCAATTGAAGAGAAATTAATTTTTTGTCATATAGGATCAAAGTTTATGTCCAAAATATAGTACCTCATACACAAAAGCTGTCACCCAAAACCTAGAACCACATGGGTTATTGGAAGCATGTTAAGAATGATGTATGGAAACGCCAAGAGTCAATAAATCCTAGAGCAGGCTCCAGAGGAGCTTGTGCTCCATTCATTGTTTGTAAAACAGCAGCCTGCTGCTACGTTTGGTAAACTATAGATTTCCAGTTTTTAGTCCTCTAAAATGCATAATTTAGAAAGGCATATTACTGTTTTTGTGATCTTTCAAAGATCAACAAAACCTGCAACTTTAATCAGAACTTGTTTCTTGCAGGTTAGACAAATTTCCGCACCAGCAGATTGATGGTCGGTTCAACATACCACACATGTTCCTTGTTAACCAATTGTGTAGAATGTTAGGTGGGTCAGGAAGTGTGTTTTCTTCAGTCTCCCCAATACTTGGTCAACATCAATTGTTAAATTCTAGATATGTAAGCTTTTGTTTTGATTAGCTGATTACTTTTATATTTCTGGTTTCTGCAACATTGCCCCATATTGCTTATGGTCGCTGCAATGACATTTTACGATGTAATAGCCTTCCTATGTATATAAAGCACAAGTAAAAAGAAAAATGCGGGCTACAAGTACTAATGATGGTCGTTTCGTCACACTCACAATCTTCCTCGGAAGTGAATCTCATATTCTCAGTGGCGGTTGCAGAGTAATTGAAAACTCCTGGAATCAAACTACTCTTTGTGAGGTGGACTGAAACCTGAAGACTCGTGGAACTTGCCAACCTTAAGAGACCTACAATTATGTGTCAAACTGGGAGCAAATTCTTTTACAGTCTACTTTCAGCATACCACATGCGCAATGTTTTTCTCTGCAAGTACGAAGCCATTATTAACTGATAGAAAGAACCACACACAAAAAGGGGCCAAAAAATAGTGATGCTGCATCTACTGCATTTTTTCTCAAGTTCTTGTGTACACCAGAGTGATGTTTGTAATGCATCCCTTTAGTCACTCATGTATCCAACAACAGGGAAACAAAGAATGCCAAATGCAAATGAATACAGTTGTGTGATATGTGCTGTGAACAAAATGAAGTGAATTAAGCAGCTCAACTACATGTTCCAATTCGAAGATCATAAACTGAACGTGTGCTTCCAACAGAAATAGAAAAGACACGGATATACAATCTCTGCAAGCTGCAACACCTCCAAAACTATCACACTTGTCTATCACAGAATGTGTAGGGAAAAAAAGGAAACAGAAACCAGAAAAGTAAAAACTCATAAAAGTTAATTACGAAAAAATAAGGTGTGCCTAAACTAATCCCATCAAGCCTTCTTCTTTTTGGATTTGAGCATCACAGATCCAATAAATACGCATAAGAAACAGAGAAGCACCACACCGGCAAATACAGGTATTAGTACGGCATATTCTTGCGGTAGGAAATACTTGTGGATGAAGTGATCAGTGTCTACGAATGGCTGAAACATTACAAAAAGCAAACAACATCAATACTTAGTTTTAGCGGTATAGCATGCTTTATTCTTCATAGAACAAAGAAAAGATCAAGCTAAACTGGAGGGAAACTGACCAGAATGATGACCCAGAAAGTGTAATAAGTGAATATGGACATGCTGATAGAAGATAACAGGAACCCAACTGCCTTGTCTGCTAATTCCATTCTGATATTTGTGGCTTTCACTGCCTGTAGCATAAGCACAAAAAGGATAATTCAGCTTCTTACTTTGTAGCAGACTCTTTTTGGTTTAAAAGTGACAAGTATTATAACGTGCATCACATAACAAAGAGCAACGGTAAATAAAATCCACACAACAAATATAAACAATCACAAGAATAATTGAATCCGTGGGGCAAGATGGAGTAAAATCCTTTGGAATGGGAACTTAGTTCTTCTGGGTATGAATGACCCTGGAATTGGATATGAATTCAATACTGGACAACAAATTTCACTGCAAAATGAGCATCCAAATTCCAATTAACAGAGGCAGCTGGTGCTTTCAATTGTGGACAACAAAAGATGCTCCAACCATCAATTCCAGGCACAAAGAGCAGCTGCCTTCTAGTCAGAAACAAATGCACGGCACACAGAGAAGTAATCCAAACTCAGGTGACAGTCAACATACCATGTGAGCAGAGAAAAACGTACATAAAAGAGGAAAAGCTAAGTCGGTTCGATAAGCAAGAGAATAACAGGAAGAATCCGGTCACCTGCAGCGACTTCATATTGAAATTTACTTGTAAGTGTAACATAGTAGCTAAAAATACTCCAATTATCAATACCAACAACTTCCGGGCCTTATATATTTCATAAAGTATTCAATCATCCAGTTTAAAACTGTAATCTGTTGGGATCATTGATGCCTGAATCCAGCATTCATAGAGAGATTAACTAGTGCTTTAATTATTTATATGATGAACTCTTTCCATTACCAATTTACAGCCTTCAACAATGTCCACAAGCTCTTGTTATCACTGATACCTGTATCCAGCATTCAACACAAAAAAGTACCTAGCTCTTCAATCCTTCATGAGATAAACCCCTTAATTCTAGAAGTGTTATGACCCAGAAAACCAACTTCTGCAAGAAATTCAGATCTCCATGCCTAAGAGAACAGATTCATAAAAAAAGTGCACAGAACTTACACCTACAAGAGAAAATACTATTCGATTTTCTACAGCATTGAATAATTAGAGCGATACAGGACGATTACAGAAAACGCAGTACAAAGAATTTATGCGCTAGGTTTTACTGCAATAAGATAAGCATATAATCCACTGAAGATGTAGATTACCAAAGAGAGCGACACAGAGAAGATTGACGGAGATGTTTTCTGATTCCTTTACCTGAAAAACCGGTTCCGGCGACGATCGGCAGAGGCGGTTTGAGGAGGTATTGACTATTCTTCGGTTTCCATTTTGCCGATTTCAACTAAATTAAAATGACAAACGGAAGGGGCCCGGATTCGGGTTTAAGAAAATTGACCCGAGAGTATCGGGTTTTGGTACATGGGTTTGGACTTCAAACAAAACGGACCAACCTCAACCTCATTCGGGCTAATTTAGCTTTTACGGGAAAAATTTTCTTGGATTCAAAAACTAAGTTCCCTCATCCTCCACCATGAATTGTTATTGAGAGAATTTACAGAATAAGGTATGTGCATCATTGAAAATAATTGCTTTTAGCAAAGTGATAATACTAGTTTTTTTTATTTATTTTTTATGAAATGTCAAATTATATATTATCGTAAAAATTTACAAAATTATTTAGTTACAAAATATCATCATTTAAGTTCAAACATTACACTTAAAAAATTTCAAAACTCTTGTAAGAATTTATTGCAATTTGTAAATTTAATTACTTTAGTAGATGAAATCATCCCTCTCACATTCTTCTTGACTTTAATAATAATGATTAAGTTTTTTAAACAAGTGATAATACTAGTTGTCTTAACAAATAATTGAAATAATTATTTTAGTTGTTTCATAGATGACTAAAAATACTAAGCTTATACATGACAAAAAAATAATTGTCTTAACTAACACTCTCCTCTTAGTGTTTCATAGATGACAAAAAATATTAAACTTATACATCTCTTAACGCACTCCCATAGATATAAGTAATTCCAATGTAGCTTCCGAACAGGAGGATGCTAATCACGTCAAAAGGCCCAAAAAGAAGTTGGTGGCCAAGAAAGCCACCCTGGTTTGGGCCTGTTCTAATTGTAAAGAAGGACATCTATTTTGGGCTTACTCAAATGCCCATAGAAGAACCTGGAAACATCTTACAAGAAAGTTTTAAATGCTCTTCGAAACCACACTTGCTAATTAGTGTCCGCATTTTAGAAAACATTTTTGTTAGATAATGCAAAATCAATGCTTTACTAGCTTATAATGTCTGACCAAAAAAAAAACACAATGTTTGTGTCCGTTTGTGAATTGAAAAAAGTAGGTATCTAAGAAGTATATCAAAAATGGACCCATGTATCTAAAGAAATGCAGTTGTCAAGAAATGAATATCATCACTAAGAATAACATAAGCGAATGGGTAGAGTATGGGTAAACACGGGGAAGAGGGGTGGTTAAGAAACAAAACTTTTAGCACCCATTAATCATAAAAGTAACTAAAGTTTCTTAAACTATAAGAATATGAAAATGATGCATCATAGTTGAAACATAAATCTATATACATGCATTTAAAAGAATTATGTAGGCCTTCTAGTTTCTATTCTTAGTCCATTGCACTTAATGCCACAATTAATTGAGACAGACTCTAAGCATGTATAAAACTTGTTTTGTAAAAAATTAGAAGTCATCACATCAAAAAATCTACAAAGAATTTAAAAATGGCAACAAAATCAAGTGCAATAGAAAAAGAAATTAAGAGAACATATTGTGTGGGTTAGAAACATCTATAATTGTTTTTAGAATTCTCATTGGTTTTTTGTATAAGAGATTGAATTGATTTAATCTAACGAAGTGAAATAAGTGAAGAATTAATGAGTAAACACAACATCTTACTCAATTGAAAATGACTATCAAATCTAAGACTTACAAGTGAAAATTGAGAAATCAGTAAAATAAAAAAATATTTTAAATACACTTAAAAGGTGGGCAAACATTAATGATATTATGTCTTTGATATTTAAAAAAAAATTAATTTGCATTGATAATATTTGTAATACTATCACTTGCGTACTCAAAGAAATACCATTGTTCAAATTAAAACGTTTGTAAAACTATGTTAAAAGTAAGTCTATAAAATAATTCTACGTGAACTTGCACTCTAAATCAACCATAGATTACTCACTCGGTCATTCGAACTTAAAGTACCGTTGCTCGAAGCTCGTTCCAATCGATCTTTATCTATATGACTGTTTTCCTGAAACCCACGTGGGTTGGATCATCTTTGTTCGACTTTTGAGACTTCCAATAGAAGCTTCGGCCGCTCTGTTTTTGGACTGAACAATTGACATGATCCCGCATCCTCCAAAAGCAAGTAAGCTTGCTCATTTAGGTTATCACCAAAAGAACTTTTCGAAGCGTTGGGGGGGCCGTTTGCGTGGCCGAAAACAAAAGGTCTGTAAATGTCAGTAGAAGATGAAATATGAAATGACATAAAGGTTTTTGAGAACGCAAAAATTTTGAACGTCGGAGAAGGGTGTAAACGTGGACAGCTAATTGAAATGACAACTAATTATTCACTGTGAAAAAGCAACCACTTTGATTCGTCTTTCAGCAACGGGCAGACGACTTTCATCGTTTTTCATTTTTACAACGTCTACACCAACGGTCAATTTGTGCACAGGTGGACGACCATGTTCAAACCAGAAGCACAAAGCAGGATGAAAAGCAGGGGAGCGGAGGCAGCCTTGAAAAAGAACAAAAAAGAAGTGGGTGACCGTTCTGTCGTCGCAAGAAAAATAGTAAATATCAACGTCGCCGGGCGATCAATGAGTGGGGACTCGGTGGTCGGCTGACAACCCCACGTCGTCTGAAAGCAAGCAGTAGCAACAGGATTGAAGAGAAGCACGATGTCAGAAACTCCGTGAAAAGAAAAAGAAGCGGGATAAATATCGAAATACTGCAGAAGAGTTTGAATGCACTACAGCTGCTTGAAAGGACAGGGAAAGGACAGGGAAAGGACAAGGACAATTAAGTGTTAGACAACCGTGCTCCGGTGGATTTAAGTAGCCTTTAGACTGGATGGCTGAATTGCCCATCTAAGCGTTGGTTGCAGGGCCTAGCAAAGGAAACATTAATTTGGGCCTCCACTATTCCACTCTAATAAATAAGGAGAGAAAAACAAATAATTATTTTAATTACTAAACAATTCTAATATTAGAATAAAATATAATACTAAAAATAAATATATGATATACTGGTATAAAATAAAAAAATAAGAATTTAGTTTATATTTCTATCACTAAAAATTTTAAATAAAAAATAATTAAAATGGTATTTCGAGTTCTTAATTTCCTCAAGCAAAAGGCCGTTAGAATGTTAAACAAAGCATAGCTAACCATATATATGACCACTCCTTCCTCACGCCAAGCAATCACATCATCTTCTTTCTCATAATTACTTGCTCTGCGCTCCTGTCTTCCCGTAAGTACTTCCCTCCCTAAAGCACTCACAACTCTTTCCCAAAGTAAGTATCCGACCGTGAGAAGTATATAAAAAATGGACCAACTATCCAAAGGAATGAGTATGGGTAAACACGGGGAAGAGGGGCGGTTTACAAATAAAACTTTTAGCACCTATTAATCATAAAAGTAATTAAAGTTTCTTAATCTATAAGTATATGAAAATAATGCATTATAGTTGAAACATAAGTCTATATATGCATGCATTAGTTGATAAATTAAAAGAATTCAATAATCCTTCTAGTTTCTATTCTTAGCTCATTGCACTTAATGCCACAACTAATTGAGATCAACTCTAAGCATGTATAAAACTTGTTTTGTGAAAAATTAAAAGTCATGATATTGAAAAATCTACAAAGAATTCGAAAATGGCAATATAATCAAGTGCAATAGAAAAAAAAATTAAGAGAATATATCATGTGAATTGGAAGCTTATACTATTTTTGTTATAGTTCTCATTGATTTTTTGTGTGAGAGATTCAATTGCTTAAGTCTAATAAAGTGAAATAAATAGAGAATTAACAAGTAAACACAATATCTTAATTAAAAATGACAATCAAATCCGAGACTAACAAGTAAAAATTGAGAAATTAGTAAAATGAAAAAAATCTTAAATACACTTAAAAGGTGGGCAAAAAATAATGATATTACATCTTCTATATATTTTTTCTTAAAATTAATTTGCATTCATAATATTTGTAATACCGTCACTTACGTACTCAGAGAAATACCATCACTCAACTTAAAATGTTTACATAACCATGTTAAAAGTAAGTCCACAAAATAATTTTATGTGAGTTTCCATTATCTAAATTAACCATAAATAGCTCACTCGGTCGTTCGAACCAGAAAGTATCCATTGCTTCAAAACCGTTGCTCTAAGCCTGATCCATTCGATTTTTTATCTACTTGGTTGATGATCCCGCGTCCTCCAAAAGCAAAACATTGAGGGTCGTTTGCGTGTCTGACACAATCGTACCCTTCCTTTTCTCGTAATCTGAAGCTTGTTCGTCCATTACAAAAAGCAACCGCATTGATTTGTCTTTTCAACAGCGGGCAGACAATTTCCATTATTTCTTACTTTTTACAACGGCTATGCGAATGGTTGATTTATACACGGGTGGACGAGAGGTAACAGAAAAAACATGGTGGTGGGATGTTCACATGTTCAAACCAGAAGCACAGGAGCACGCTGAAAAGCCAAGGAGGGTGGGTAGTTTAGATAGAAAGAGAACAAAAATGAAGCGGGTGACCGTTCTGTCGTCACAAGAAAAATAGCAAATATCAACTTTGCAGGACGATCATAGCCGTTCGGACGAGTCAGTGTAATCAATGAGTGGGGACTCGGTGCTCTGCTCGGCTGATAACCCCACGTCGTCTGAAAGCAAGCAGGAGCAACAGTATTGAGGAGGAGCGATGTCAGAAGCCCCACGAATAGAAAAAGAAGCAGGAAAAAATGGGAGAATTTGCTGAATGCGCTTTTATTATTATACTCATGTGACTTGTACTTGATTAGAGAACTTCAAACTTTGGATTCCCTCCCGATTGAATGTGACGAGTCGTAGTCAGAAAGAACAGAAGAAAAAAGGACACGTTTCCGTTGAACTACGCAGAGAGGACATGTTTCCGTTGGTGATAAGATGAGCTTCACATGTGCGAAGTGATGTCTCGCCTCCGGTTTTGATCCTTATAAATATGTTACCGTATGCCCACTCCTTCCCACGCCAAGCAATCACATCATTCTCTTACTCATAACTATTTCCTCTGCGAATTCTGTCTTCTCATAATCACTTCCCTCCCTAACGCACTCACAATTCTTTCTCGCTCATCGTCGAGGAATGGCAACAGCTCTCGTTAGCGTCGCCGGCGGAATAATCAGCAGTGTCGCCGGTCCTCTGGTTGCCGAACAGTTCAAACTGTTATGGGGTATGAAGAAAGAGATTCGGAAACTGGAGAGTACGGTCAAAGCAATCGAAGCTGTGCTTGAGGATGCTGAGGCGAAGCAGGTTCAGAGCCGTGCAGTTAGGGACTGGCTTGAAAAGCTAAGCGACGTCCTTTACGAAGCGGACGATTTGTTAGATTCTGTTTCTACCGAAGCTCTTCAACGAAAGATAAAGACCCAAGGTAAGAAGGCTAAAAAGGTACGTATATTCTTCTTCAAATCTAAGAAGCTCTTTAACGATCTTAAAATGGCAAATAGGATTAAGGATATTAGGGAGAAATTGGATGCCATAAAAGAGGAGAGGAATTTTCACTTAGCAGAGGGCCCTGTAGAAAGAAGAGTCAGGTTTAGTAGGGATACTGCCGCATATTTAGGTGAGCCACTTGTTGGTCGGGAGGATGATAAGAAGGCCGTCACAGAACTTCTTGATGCCAACGATGAAGTGAACCCTTCGATCGTTTCAATTGTTGGTATCGGGGGTTTAGGAAAAACTTCACTTGCTAGACTCATATTTAATGACAAGGAATTCACGAAAAAATTTGACCGAACACTCTGGGCCTGCGTCTCGGATGATTTTGATGTTAATATTATTCTTGAAAAAATACTAGAATCTGCAAAAAATGAAAAACCTAAAGCTAATCATGTAAATACATTAGTAACTAGTCTTCGAAAAGAAATCGATGGAAAAAGGTACTTACTTGTTCTGGATGACGTATGGAACGAGGATCCAACAAAATGGTCTGAGTTGAAAGGTTACCTGAAAAGTGATGTCAAAGGCAGTAAAATTTTAGTAACCACCCGTTCTGCTAGGGTTGCAAATGTTGTTATGCAAACCTATCCGTATGAATTAAAGGGCTTAGATGAAGATAAATCCTGGAATTTGTTTAAGCAACAAACGGCTTTTGAGAATTCAGAAGAGTCAATAGAGGGAAAAATGATGGAGGGGATCGGTAAGGAGATAGTTAAAAAGTGTAGAGGTGTCCCTTTGGCTGTGAAAACAGTTGGATGGTCATTACGTTCCCAGAGTTTTCAATATTGGTTATCGTTTAGAGAAATAGAACTTTTGTCATTTCCTCATCAAAATTCTGAAACTGATATATTACCAACTTTGAAGTTAAGTTATGATAAGTTATCTTCTAGATTGAAACAATGTTTTGCATATTGTAGTTTATTTCCAAAGGACTATAAGTATAATAGATTAACATTGATTAGTCTTTGGATAGCAGAAGGATTTGTTGAGTTAAGAGTGGATAAATGTTTGGAAGATGTTGGTGAGGAGTATTTCAAGGATTTGCTTTTTGGATCCTTTTTTCAAGAAGCTGAAATGGATGATTTAGGTGATATAATTAGTTTTAAAATGCATGACCTTATGCATGATCTTGCTATTTTAGTAGCGGGATCATTAATTAGCATAGTTGGTGATAAAAAAAGAAACATTAATGAAAAAGCTCGTTTTGTAGCATTTCATGATGTTAGCAAGGTTTCATCTATAAACCAATTTTCAATTAAACCAAGTACAACACGAACATTTCTTTGTCCTTCAAAACTTACATTTTCAGAATTTGAAGGTGACATTAATTGCGAAGCTCTCTTTTCAAGTTTTATGCTATTGCGTGTGTTGAGTCTACGTGGTACATGTTTAGAGTGTTTGCCAAGCACTGTTAGTAAGTTGAAGTATTTAAGGTATCTTAATCTTTCTGACAATAAAATCAAAGAATTGCCTGAATCTATAACCAAGTTACAAAACTTACAAACATTAAATCTCGAATTTTGTTATGAGCTCGTAGAATTACCGAGAAACATTTATAAATTAGTCAACCTTAGGCAGCTTAATCTTGAGAGAGGGGGGGTAGTTTAAGATATATGCCATGTGGATTAGGGCAATTAACTAGTCTTGAAATGTTGCCCTTATTTATTGTTGATGAGTATCTTCTCTCCAAGCATAATGGTGGTTTAAATGAATTAAATGGATTAAATAATCTTGGAGGAACGTTAGACATTAGGGGTTTGAGACATGTGAAAGGTATCACCTCGGATTATAAGGTTATGAATTTAAGAGAAAAATCACGTGTTAGTCGTTTGTATATAAGATGGAGTCATTCAAATGATGCCAATGATTTTGCAGATGACATATCATTGGATGGTTTACAGCCGCATCCAAATTTGAAAGAACTTATTTTGGATTATTATCCAGGTTTAGGACTTTCAACTTGGGTTTTACAACTCACTAGTCTTGTTAGATTAAAAATGTTCAAGTGTAATAGATGCCAGTCTTTGTCGTCATTGAGTCAATTGCCTTGTCTCAAGGAACTTTCGCTCAATGATTTCGAAGATTTAGAATACATATTAGACTGTAATAATAAGAATGGGTTTTTGTTTTCTTCCTTGGATTCTGTACCATTGTTCCCAATGCTGGAGAAATGTGAAATAAATAGCTGCACTAAACTCAAGGGCTGGTGGAAGAGGGAGTCCTCTATGGAGAGTGGCAATGGTGATGGCGAAATAACAATAGGAACATCCATCGAGAAGCCTGGTGTTCTCCTTCCATGTGCTCGTCTTTCCTGTTTAAGAGTTTATTCTTGTCCTATGTGGGACAACCATGCCATGGCAATGTTTAAGAGTTTATTCCATGTCCACGTCCTGAAAGGTTAGAGCTCCCCAATGTTGCTTGTCCCCTCAAATATCTCTCTAAGTTAAAATGTTTAGATATTGGTGATTGTCTTGAGATTGAGTTAGGCAATCATGAGGATGGAATTCCATGGCAATGTTTGTGAAGTGCCTTGAATATCTTACCTTTTCGGAACTTCCAAAATTGTTCTCTCTCCCCATTGGGACTTCAATATGTTACCACTCTACGAACTCTCGCGCTTGACCGTTGTGGTGGTTTGACAACTATATCGGGATGGATTCACAATTACAAATCGCTTGAAAGCCTTGATATTATTGAATGCTCCAATTTGACATCACTACCAAATGGCATGAGTGGGCTATCATCTTTGCGAAGGCTAATGATTAGGGCGTGTCCTATCTTACTGCAAAGGTGTGAGAAAGACATAGGTGAAGATTGGCTCAAGGTTGCTGACATCATCCCGGTAACGCTGCACAGTGTTTTATTCTTGTCCTTAACAGAAATTGAAGTACAGAACTATTTCATGTCCTTATTTGCTCTTATATCTTGGTTGTTAGTTTTCAGATATTAACACAGTAGAAATGCGTTATTTGAAGACTGGAAAATCGGGGACTGAGTTTTGGAGCCTTACAATTTCTTTTGATCGATAGGTGAAATATTCTATTCTATATAGTTTGTCCAGTTGTTTATTTATTTTGTCTAATATTGTGTAATTACCTTGGCATTCAATAAAAGTGTGACTAGATGATTTACTTTAGTGATTATATGAGCGCAAGTACAGCGAAGCATTATCCTTCATGTTTCAGACGGATTTGATAATTTTTCCGGCATTGAATGAAAAGGTAATCAATCCTTCCTATCCTTTAAACTTAACCCTCGTTCCTCTATTTTAAGACGCGTTAGATATAATGCTTGTTCTCCTGTAGTTGAGAATTAAGGTTGTGAGAGAGGAGAGAGACAAAGTACACTGGACTAACGGCCGAATTATTTGTTTTACGGGCCCTTTCTACTTAAATTGTGTGTGGAGCTTGGAAGACTGCCAAAGCACCGCGGCCTACATGGTCACCGCCAAAACAAGGAGTTCGGACTCCAACCCATTGCATTTTGATATCAAAATTCTGAAAAAAGAGATAAAGGATTGAACCCAAAAAAAGATAAGTAAATTAATGGTGCTTGTTTTAACACGACTTTTTTATTTTTGCAAGTTCTAATTAAATCCTAATGAATGTAGGGTAAATAACTGCTCTATGAGTCTATGGTGCGGACGTGGAAGGACTTGGAAGACCCTGAAGACCAAACGAGTGCATCCATATACACACAACTTGAGAAAAGAATGAGCTTGAAAAAAGATAAGTAAACTGATAGTGTTTGTATTACAAAAAGTTTAACATCATTATTCTATTTATACAAGTTTTAGTGATTTGTTAATAACTGTAGGCCAAATAACTGTTTCCTAATGACCGCCGAATGTGTGCATCCATAAGCTGAGAAAGGAAAGAGTTTGAAAAAAATGTCAAAGTATGGCTACTCTCTTTATACAAGCTCTGACTAATTCCTAATAACTGTAGTTTAATAATTGCTCCAAAATCAATCTATCATGTGAAAGTTGAATGGAGATAGAAGACCCGAGAAGCCGGTGTATGTGTCCATAAACTGCTTGAAAGAAATCGTCACTACAAGCGTCAGAGGAGGAAAAAACCAACGAGAGGATGGGCTGAACTAACCTCGATTGGAATGGACCTAGGACCAATGGCACCGGTCCTATGAGACAATATTATCTCACAATCTGAACTAACCCCGATGTGGACAACATCGAAGTTGCCCACATCTCAAAGCTCAGTAACGAAGACAATTTGGAAAGCTTCGGGAGGCCAGTAGGTAACACCAAATCCAAACACCATCATCAGATGCAAACATGAGATTTTATCTTTTTATCTTGCTACTTCCTTCTTTTCTACACTGGTCAAGCCAACGGTTGGCTTATACATGCATGGGTCGAGCAGAGATACCAAGAGAAAGCTGATTGCTGGAGCATGGAGGTGGACCCATAAGAGAAGCCTAAGGCCCAAACTTGAGATCTAGTAAAGGTTCAACTTTTCAACATAGTCAAAGATAATTTCACATTTATGGGCCTTAAGTTGAAACCTTTCTTTCTTTCTATTTTAAAGGTTCCATTGCTTGAGCTGATGGAAGACTGATTGTGGGTAATCGAGGTCGTCGAGAAGCCAGAATGGGCTGGTATTGCTTGGGAGAAGGAAGACAACTACACCGGCCTGGGTGCCGAAATTGCAGTTATTTGTTAATAAAGTAAGCAAGCCCCACTTGTGTACCGAAATGAGTTTGAGTTTGGATAAAGACCTCAGAAGCATGCAAAGCATAATTGGCCGCAACCCATCAACGAGTTTCAACAGTAGTCAATTTCTTTTGGCGTCTCTCTCTAGGTGGTTCATTCCTCCTCCATTATCAAATTCATCATCTTGATTTCTAGAAATCAAATTTAAATGATACCCTTTCTTTTCATGTTCTCAAGATATTCTGGTCTTGTAGGCCTTGTAATTGCATTATGGTCTTGATGTAAAAAAAAAACAAATCAAATATTTGCTATTGAAGAGAAATTTTTTTACATCTTAGTTTCATCATACCATTTGTACAATTTTTTTCTGTTATGCATGTAAGAAGTCAAAAAGGGGACAAAAATTAATGATGTACTACATTTACATTTTATGTATTGCTCTTTTGTGCCCATGGTGAAATTTATAATGCATCGTAAAATGTGAAGGAAGACGGTTGTGTAATATGAACTATCACCAAATGAAATTTAGTTATGAGCCAAATTTGGGTGAATTAAAATTCTATCAAACTCTCCCAAACATTTATAGGATGTTTTCACTAACTATTAATATGAGATTGTTTTCAATTACACCAAAAAGAATGGACTGAAGGACTAACGGTGTTCTATAGACGTATACAACTAAAATAGCAACCACACAAAACCAAAATTGATTAAATACATTAAAAAATTAGTGGGTAGAAAGAAGTATGCAACTACCGGTAAAAGCATACCAAAAATGGGTCAAAAAAGAGCAGTAGTACATCCATTGCAGTATTTTATTTTATTTTTATTTTTACAGTGATTTTGTAAACCACAGTGATGTTTCTACTGCCATTACTTATGTATGTAAAGAACTCTGTTTGTTAAGAAAGAAATTTTTTGCACATTGTTTCGGGTTGCCCATAGGCTCAAATTAAAAGAAAGGTTTACTAACTAATTTTATGTGAACTTTGGCTCTGTAAGTTAACCAGAAGCAAGTTTTTATAGTGAAAGGTTATATCAAATGATGTGAAAATGCAGAATAAATAAAAAATATTGGCAAGCGTAGGATAAACGAGTGTGGGTGTTTGTTTTTACCGACGGGTTTTTTTATAAGTGTGGCTGAAGAGCCACTTAGACACTTGGACAAACGTCGACCTTCTAAAATGGGCCGATCCTCGTCTACACACAACTGCTAGACTCCACCCACATCTCTGGATGCTACAGAGCTAAATTTGCAGTCCAAATAAGGGAAAGTTGTCCACATAAACCTTTTCAAACCTTCTTATCGTGTAATTCCTTGAATGTTACTGAACATGGAACATACCTAACTGGAGTCCAATATTGATCGGGCCCAAAACTGGGCCTCAGCTCTTCAGGCACAAAAGCACCAACACATCTTTGAAAAGTTGGTTGTTTCAAAAGCCGAACTAAAAAAAGATAAAGACTCAATTTCATACATGCCTTTTCATTTAAACCAAACATATAAACATGAAAAGACCCAGCAGGTCGATGACCCACTTTATTTCCGACATTTTTAATGACTAAGCTAATAATTATCTAAATAAAGAGTTTTGAAATGTGAAGTTTGAATTATAAAGGACAACGAGCAGGACCAACTTTTTCACAACGGCTAAGCCAACGATTGTCCACAAGCATGTGTATTTGTCGATCTTTTTTCTTATTTCCTGGGTCTGGAGCCAGTAAAACAGTGTAAAGTCCTTATTATTGTCTTCTTTCACACAATAATCAATGGTTTCTCGAATAGTAAAAAGCCACAAGTAGAAGAATGAAGGCAAGAGGGCAGGTCTAAACGGAAGAGGAAGAGGAAGTCAGATGGCCAAAGCTACGACATGATCATCAAGGAGGGCACCTCGGCAGAACAAGACTCAATTTCCAGTAGAAAAGGTGTATGTGATTAGCTCCGATGCATAAATCACTACGCAAATATCAAATAGAGAATGTTTAAGATTTCCTTATCGTCTGCGGGAAGATTGAATATCACATCATAAGAAGATAAGGCCAAGCATTGTGTGCTGAATGTTGGTGGTACACATGACAACACTTTGATTCTTCATTTGTTGATTTTTATTAGGAATTGATTCTTCGTAAGAGAAATAATTACATTTCTTTTTATTAAAATATAAGGGTCCATCTCAATTAAATACATAAAACTGTCTTCTTGAAGGCAATAATCAGAATAAACAAAAATAAAAATAAAAAATAAAAAATAAAAATAAAAATAAAAAGGTGGGCACGAAACAGAGACAGAAAGAAGACACGTTTCTGATGAATTAAAAAAGGAAAATATGTTTCCGTTGGTCACGAGATGGGCTTCACACGTGCAGTCAATGTGCCGTCCTCCAGCTTTGATTCCTATAAACATGCCCACTCCTTTCTTCCCCCGCGCGGCAATCACACCATCCTCTTATTCATATTATTCTTTGTGTGATTGTAGAAAATCTTCTAAGTTTGGATAATATAGGTTAAAGTTTATTATGATAAAAATATTTAATAAGTAAATTAATTTTTTAAATAATAAATTTTAAAATATGTGAAGAATTGATAAATTCTGTAAACTCGATATATTCTTCTAAAAATATTTATGAAAATAAGTGCTTTTTTTTTTTCAAATGTGGATCTAACTTATTATTTGTAAGAAAAAATTAAATGCAAAATAAATTTTAAGAAACGAAACCATCATTATTTGAGAAATGTACATAGTCTAGGACTATGTACATTTTGGAATTGATGTTGGCTAGTTATATCCTAACTATTTGAAGAAAACATCCTAGGCAAATGCACGAGTGACTTACAAACTCATAAAGAAACGTATCTCTTTTTAATTGCACTCCTCTTCACTTATTGAATGTTGTTTGATTTTTATCTGAGTCTTTAATGGTTAATTAGGCCTAGATGTTCAAATGTCTATGTTCTTGGGATCACATTTAAGAGAAAATGTGAAATACAAGAAAATCCATTGAGGTCAAAGACTTTATGAATATTTCTATAAAGTATCTATTTTTTTCATAATTCTTGTCTATATTGAAATATTTAAACAATTCTAATATTAGAATAAATAATATATATATATATACTAGTATAAAATGAAAAATAGGAATTCAATTTCTAATTCTATCATTAAAAATTCTTAAGAAAAAGATAATTAGAATGGTATTGATCACAAACTATTATAGGGCATGTGAAATAATTATTTTTAGTATAGCAATAGCTTTTAAGAGTCCTAACACAAAAACTATTCAAACATATGTTTGATTTAGGAAAAACAGTATTGATCACAAACTATTATAGGGAATGTGAAACAATGAATCTTAAGATAATTTCTAGCTTTTGAGGTTTTAAATCATGGAAAAGGTCACCTATGATCTAGAGTTCAAGTTCACTTGAATAAGGTTTAATTTATTAGGATCTTACTAGCATATCACATTGCAGGATTTTATTTATAGAATGTGTTTTCAGCCCTTTTGTAGGGCTTGGATTAGGGATTTCATGTAGACAAGTTGGTAAGATCAATGGAGTTGATATTCTAACACAATAAAGGAAATGAATATGTTGGATGGGAAATAAGAAAGAACACTCAAAATTTATGACTATAATTATGTTTTTTTTTAGAGAGTGCACACACAGGAGGGGGAGAGGGACTGTAATTGGTTCGGTAAAGAAACTTTTTGGAACCCTACTTTGGAGATAACAAAGAAGGAGCTTGCCCACTAGACTTAGAGTTTTTACAAGAAAGATCAAGATTGAAATGTTATCTTGAGATTGTAAAAAGGCTTGAAATTCCTCTTGTAAAGGAGGTAAACAATTGTATTGGTGTGGATTTTAAGCCAACACATCAAATCCATTGACTGGTGCCCCTTTAGGCCACCTCGGTTAGAAGAATTGGCAAGATGGATGGATATTATTCCTAGGGCTTTTTGAACCTTCAGGCAATAAAATTATAAAACTTGACATAAAAAGATAAACCCAAGTTAAAATCCTTGTTTGGAAAATGCTCCAAATCAGCAACCTTTGTTGCAATAGAGATCAACAATGGAAGTCTAGTACACAACAAAGCAAGAGGATGCCAATCACGACGAAGGGCCCAAAAGATATAGGCCCAGAAGAGGCCACCACAAAGGGCCGGATAAGCCGAAGAAGTGTCGGGAAAGCCTGAAAAAATTCAATTGCATTTAACAAAGAGCATTTTATCTGACGTGAGTGTCGAATAAATTAGAATTAAAATAAGCGTTCTGTCTCTGTGCACGAAAAATACAAGTCTCTTACAGATGAATGGCAATCCGATGCAAAGATGGACAGTCAAATGGTTATAACCTGTACCCATCGCATGCTCTGGCGTGGAAAGAAAATTGAATCATGAAAAGACAACAAAAGATCAAAGCTTTGCAATCAAGACATTTTAAAAGGCTTACGGAGGCTTTGCACACCTTAATATGCATGCATATATCCCGCCATTAGGCCATTAAAAGAAAAGTAAGAAAATGGTGGGAAAATGGTGGGAAAGAGTGTGGCTACTGGCCGCCGGAAGTATAAAAGAAGCATACGTGAAAAGCCTGCTCCGTGGATTATGCGAAAAAGCTAAAGGCACGGCCACAATGGTAATCACGTTTTGATTACCGTTTATGTAGAATGACTAAATAACGGTTTTCATTTTATACTTTTTGGCAACGATTAAGCCAACGGTCACCTAAGAACCTTTTGGGATGTAAAATTGAATTGCAAGAGACTCAGTAAGCTAAATCGAGAAATTGCTAACTTTTATCTTTTTGGCAACGATCATCCCTGTTTCCTAGATTGATGCAACATACTTCTTATCCCATGATCTCTAAGAATTATTTGAATAAATATAAATATTTTAACTTACAATCATATTTTCTGTGCTATTAGAGCGATATGTTTATTATTTATCACTTTAATTATATCATGTATAGTAATAATTTTAGAAATTCGTATGAACCATTTTTTGTTACTAATAATTAAAATTTGTTACAGGTATTTATCCTATAATTATATAAAATATTAAAAGCTATAAACAACTCGATTTTTTAATATCTTTATATTAGAAAAATGATTAAATTGAATTTCTTATTTGACCACTTTTATGGAATCTTAATCACTTTCTTTTCTAAATATTTCCAACATTACTACAATAATATCAAAGGCTTAATGAGTGAAATAAATAAAAAAAAAAACGCTAGAGGTAAAAACTAAGGAAATAAGACAAGAACCATAAAAAAAAATGACCCTTTTAGTTGAACTTTTTGACAACAAGGAGATAATCATCATTATTTCTTATCTTTTATAATGGGTATGCCCTTAAGCTTTTGTATTTGCTCATTCTTTGATAAATAAACTCACATATTTAATTGATGAAATAGGGAGATAGGTCAATATGTACATACAAAAAGCAAAATGGTAGGACAAAAAGTTACTATTAGTGGGGAGAACAAAAAAAGGAAAAGAAAGAAAGAAAGAGAGAAAGGGCTAATCAATGGTTAGTTTTGCTATTTCGTGTACCATTGACATTAACGTTGACATCAAAATTTCATACAGCATTGGATCATCACTGTAAGCTACCTTTTTTTTTTTGTCTTTTTTTAACAAATATTGGCCTTGTAAATGTAGGTTACCAAGAAAATAATTTTTCAAAGCATTAGGAAGGGAAGCTTGCACTGAGAAAAGTGTTAGGTGAGTTAAATTAATAGCCAAAGACCAATGTCTCAAGACGGCCACGCCCTAGGCTTCTTGTTCCAATACGTGGTATTTAATTGTTGTAAATTTAGTGATCGTTTGAATGTAAGCAAATCTAACAATTCTAAACGTAAGATAATTTAAAAATATCACTAACGACAAAGTTTATATACCAACATTTGTACCCTTGTGCAGAATGTTATATCCTGCATGTTTGTCTATACAATAAAAGGTGGCCATTATAATTAAAGCATTTGCTTTTGGACAAACTCTTGCATCTTACCAATCTCTTCTCTCTTTATCATATTATTAAATAAAAGATAAGAAAAAAGATAGAAAGCTAACTATGGCATAAATCTCATATTATTATAATATTAATTTTTTATCATATATTTCATTTTGGATACAAGTTCAAAGAAGCATACAATGATTGTTGTTTCTTAATCTCCTTTAGATAATGGGCAGACGACCTTCTTTATATTTTGCCTTTTCAAATACTTTCATTAAATTTATATTTATTTTATTTAGAATCACTAATTTGTTACTTAATATATAAAAAAAATTAATTACACAAAAAATTTAACTTAAGGTCTAAAGAATGATATGACCATTTGTATTTTTATTAAACGTGATTGAGTCTGCATATATAAACAAAAAAAAAATGAATACAATTGTCTATCTTTTCTTAAAGATTGTTTTTACATAAATTTTTCTTATGAATTACATGAAAAAAATTCATAAACTTCATTGAAACAGTAAGATATGTTTTCTAAAAATTCATACAAATTTCTTAAGTAAAGTTAAAAAAAAAAAGATTAAATCAAAGCACTAGAGGAAATACTTCTCAAGGCTTGTATTAAAATACGCGCATAATTGCAAAATGTTAAATAAAAAAGATATGGCCAATTGACATTATCGCACCATTTCTTCATTTTGTAATCCAAAGCATGGTTGTTCACTGTAAAGCATAGGGCTTGATGAAAAGCAACTTCTATCATAGGTTTAAATATAATAACAAGAGCGTAGGTGGTTTTGAAAAAGAACCCAAAGGAAGTGGGTCACTGGTCTAACGTTGCCTCCCAAATATAGCCGTTTGGGCCCCGGCAGAGCCTTCAACATCTCCGTACAGTCTCCGGTAATCAATTAGTGGGAGGCGGTGGTCCACTGATAATCCCACATCGCCTAAAAGCACTGGCTAGACATCGGTTACTATTACTCTTTCGGGCATATTAGATATCATTAACATTTATATTGACTCTTAAAATATATTGTTGGTTTTAGAATGAGAAAAGAGAAAAGAAATCTGAAATAACAAAAGGATTAAAAAACAATGACACCAAATTCAAAAGCCGTCACATGAGGAAATTTGTGTAAGACATTACTATTTACATTAACATTCACTCTATATCAAGGTTTTGCATGACGTTTAGTCGTGGCTGCAACACTACCTTTTTTCTACTGATACCAACCATGCTATAAGTTCTAACACTTAGGTTGCCAAAACTGAATTTTCTAAAGCCCGGTGAAATCAAGAGTCTGCTAAATCAATGATAAAATGTCAGAACTCGAAAAAATAACACGACTCTTGGTGAATTAAAAAAAGAAACAACGTTTCCGTTGGTCACGAGATGGGCTTCGCACGTGCAGTGGATGTGCCGTCCTCCAGTTTTGATTCATATAAATATGCCCACTCCTTTCCCCGCGCAGCAATCACATCATCCTCTTGTTCATATTCTTTCTTTTGTGATTGTAGAAAGTCTTCTAAGTTTGGACAATATAAGTTAAAAGCTTATTATTTTAAAAATATTTAATAAGTAAATTAATTTATAAAATAATAAAATTTAAAGTTAGTAAGGAATTGGTCTCTCTCCCATTGGGACTTCAATATGTTACCACCACTCTACGAAGTCTCTCACTAGGCAGTTGTAGTGGTTTGACAACTATACCGTAATGGATTCACAATTACAAATCGCTGGAAAGCCTTACTATTAGTAATTGCTCCAATTTGACGTCACTACCAGAGGGCATGAGTGGGCTATCATCTTTGCGAAGGCTAACAATTGTGGCGTGTGCTTTCTTACTGCAAAGGTGTAAAAGAGACACAGGTGAAGACTAGCCCAAGATTGCTCACATACTAGATTTATGCATTATCTGAAAACTAGAAAAGCAAGGACTGAGTTTTGGAGCTTATTCAAAGATTTGGGACCTTACAATTTCTTTTGAACACTAAGTGAATTATTCTATTTTCATATTGCTTGCCCCGTTGTTTATTTATTTCAAGTTTCTAATATTCTGTATCTACCGTGGCATGCAATAAAGTGTGATTAGATGATATAATGCTTATGCGTTGTGAGAGAGAGGGAAACAAGTACACTAGACTAACAACCGAAATTTTTTATTATTACAAGTTCTAATTAACTCCTAATGAACTTCTAATCCTCTATGAATCTATGGTGCAGATGTTGGAAGGACTTGGAAGACTTGGAAGATTGAACGTGTGCATCCATACTTTGACAAGGAATGAGCCTGAAAAAAGATAAGTGAACTGATAAAGCTTTTGTCTTACAAAAAATTTAACATCATTCCTCTATAGTTCTAATAATTTCATAATAACTGTAGGCTAAATGGCTGTTTCCTGGTGACCAAACATGTGCATCCATAAGCTAAGAAAGGAAGAGCTTGAGAAAAAATTGAGGTAAATTAATGATACGATTGCCTCAGAAAAAAACTTAGCATGGCTACTTTCTTTATACAAGTTCTAACTAATTCTTAATGACTATTGTAGGTTTAATAATTACTCCAAAATCAATCTGTCATATGGAAGTTGAAAGGAGTTAGAAGAGGAAAAAGGAGACGGCCATAAACTGCTTAAAAGAAACGGCCAGTACAAGCGCGTCAGAGGAGGAAAAAAGAAACTATCCGTAAGAGGAAGAAACCAACGATCAGATAGGCTAAACTGAACTCGATTGGAATGGACCTGGGACCAATGCGCCCAGTCCTATGATAGAATTTCCAGTATTCGAAGGCCTAAGACTATTTCTCAATCCTGAGTTCCTGGTGTTCCACTACGTTTCTTTCTTTCTTTTTTTGGGTCTTTTTTCTTGTAATTATCTTATAAAAACGCCTTACTGTTTTGATGTTAGAAAGCATTCGTATATGTGCTAGAGACTGGTGCTGATAACCACAAGAACAATACCAAAAAGTGAGAGAATTGTGAAAGATCAAGCTCTACTGTTTTCTTTTTTTTTTTTTTCCCCTCAAAAGGTTGTTGAAGCTTATAAAATACATTTAAGTGCAATTTTTTTGAACGTAGGACTTTATTGTTTAATGTTATCCAACAATTTAAGCTCAATCGTTTTATTGACAAAGGATTGGTTTAGTTTTTGAGATTAGGTTAATCATATAGAAAAAGACTATATTTCATATATGTAAAAGGTGTAAGTTCACATCTTTTTGAACGAGTTGTTTAAATTTATAAGAGGTTAAGAGAGGGGGGACAAAAAAAGCAAAAGAACAAAATCTCTTAAAGATATTTCCATACAATAAAATATGGATAAACTAGTCCGATCAAGCCCTCTTTTTGGATTTTAGCATCACAAAACTTATAAATTTGAATAGGAAATAGAGAAGCACCATATCGTGGATAAAGGGATTAGTGTCTATGAGTGGCTGAAAGATCATAGGGTATCAATAACATTTGGTATGCCAATATTTGTCAATATCTTATGCATTGGGCTGGAGTTGACGAAAAACTATGAAAAGCATAATGAAAAAGGACAATTACCATGGATCTAAATATAATATTACAATTTATTTATTATGATACTCTGTAGTATCAAATCAAATAACATCACACAACTAATGGACAAAAAATATGGGCAAACGTGGGTAAGGGGGGCGGTTTACGAAAAACAAAATAGCATTGGTGTTTGTTCATACCCTTGAAGAAAAATGAAATGTGACAAGCCAAGCATGTCATAAATCACTTTGTGCTTTAATACAAATTATTATTGAGTTGATTTTCTACAAGTGAACAATGTTAAGGCTTGAACAAAATTTGGGACTTTTGTCCAATTCATTTTGTAATAGCTTTGTAGCATTTGTTTAAGGCTTATAAAATGAATTTTGTATATATTGTAGAAGTCTGGTTCTAAATTTGTAATATTGGATTGAAAAACTTATAATCAAGTTTAAGGGATTGGTTATCCCTTGTAAGGGGTTAAATATCCATTGTAATCAATTGTTGAATTGATTGAAAGATTAACTCTAACAAGTTGCAAAAATGGGGTGAAATAGGTGCTGAGGTAGCTTGGGTCAAACTAACTACCAAAATCATTATATTTGTGTAATTGTACTTTGTATGAATACCTTTGTTGTTGTCATATATTTATTAATTGCTACTTATACCAAAAACGAAAAAGGCAAAAATATTTTTGAGAAACTTAATTCATCTTCCTTTTAAGTTGATATAGGATTCAACAAAATCCTTGTTTAGAAGTTGCTCCAAGTCAGCAACCCTTGTTGCAAGAAATATCAACGATGGAAGTCTAGTGCACAGCAAGCGTCGGATGGCGAATAATGTTAATTTTATAAGATTCTCCTGTTAATGTTTTGTAGGTAACATTAAATGCTAAGTTTACAAGTAGCATTCAGATGGCACTTAAAAAGCAAGAGGATGCAAATCACGTCCAAGGGCCCAAAAGATAAAGGCCCAGAAGAGGCCACTGCAAAGGGCCGGATAAGCCGAAGAGGTGTCGGGAAAGCCTGAATAAGTTCAGTTGTATTTAGCAAAGAGCATTTTAACTGACGTGAATGTCGAATTGGCTCCGGGCTCCGATGCAAAGATGGACAGTCAAATAGTTAAGCCTGTACCCCATCGCATCAAATCAAGTAATATCAGATACATGGGTAAAGTGGTGCGGATGATTTAATTGAAAATGAAAAGGTATTGGTGTCTGTTCTGGCGTGGGGAGAAAATTGAATCATGAAAAGACAACGAACGATCAAACATATGGTGGGCTCTCTGCTCCAAGCCGAGCGAGTTAATTAGCATAGATTTGTTCAAGGTGACCATATTTTCAAAGCTCTGCAATCAAGACAACTTAAAAAGCTTTGTCGGGGCTTTGCACTCCTGGGTAGGCAGGTATATCCCACCATTTAGGCCATTGAAAGAAAAGTAAGAAAATGGTAGGGAAAAGTGTGGTTAGTGGGCGCCGAAAGCATAAAAGAAGCATACGTGGAAAGCCTGCTCCGTGGATAATGCGAGAAAGCTAAGTGCACGGCCACAATGGTAATCACATTTTGATTACCGTTTATATAGAATGACTGAATAACGGTTGTCATTTCATACTTTTTGGCAACGATTAAGCCAACGGTCACCTAAGAACCTTTTGGGATGAAAAATTGAATTGCAAAAGACTCGGTAAGCTAAATCGATGCATGAATTTACTAGATATAATAAGGAAAACGCTATTTAGTAAGAGTATGGAGGTGAGTGAACATGGACAAACTAGAAGCATAACATTGGCCTTTGCTCATTACTTAATAGCATTTGTAAATATATTTTTTCATTACTTAGTCATTCGGGCTTGCTGCTCGAGGAACGCCTGGTCTTAAAGCGCTTGAAGGAAGGGAATTTATAAGTCATAATGACTAATACCCCGCCAAGATAAATACAAGAAGTTGAAAGACTGAGAAAGGTTGAAGAGTGCCCACACCAAATAACAACGCTACCTCTGCCATCACAAGCGGAGAAAACGCGGTGAAACACAAGAAATTGCTAACTTTTGTCTTTTTGGCAACGATCATCCATGTTTCCTAGATTGATGCAACATACTTCTTATCCCATGATCTATAGGAATTATTTAAATAAATATACGCATTTTAACTTACAATCATAGTTCCTCTCCTATTGAGCAATACTTTTATTATTTATCACTTTAATTATATCATGTATAGTAATAACTTTTAGTAATTCGTATGAACCATTTTTTATTACTAATAATTAAAATTTGTTGCAAATATTTATCATAGAATTATATAAAATATTAAAAGCTATAAACATCTCGATTTTTTAATATCTTTATATTAGAAATATTATTTAATTGGATTTCTCATTTGACCACTTTTATGGAATCATTAATTACTTTCTTTTCTAGATATTTTTAACATTCCTACAATAATATCAAAGGCTTAATAAGTGAAATAAAAAAAGAAAAGAAAAAAAGGCTGGATGTAAATACTGATGAAAGAAGACAAGTACTACCAAGAAAAATGACCTTTTTGGTCTAATTTTTGAGAAGGGTAGATAATTATCATTATTTCTTATTTCTTACAACGTTTAAGTTAATGTTCAATTTATGCTTGGGTCAAATAGAGGGCTATAAGGACAACGTTAATTGGTGAAGTAGGGAGGTGGGTGAGCACGGTAATCATTCATGGTTTTAAATATAATATTAGGAGGATGGGTGGTTTAAAGAAGGAAAGAAAAAAGGCTACATGTCAAGAAAAACCAACCAATAAAGACAAACATGATCATGAAAACCAACTAATCAAGACAAACATGACAGTGAAAACCAACAACTTTGATTCTATCATTTTGGCAATGGCAATCTTTGTAACGGCTAAGATAATGTACAATTTATGTGTGGGTCCATCAGAGTTAATAAGGAAAATGCCAATTGATGAAATAGGGAGGTGGGTCAATATGTACATACCAAGAGCACAACGGCTGGACAAAAAGCTACTACTAGAAAACAAGAGGGGAAAAAAAAAAAAAAACAAACGAGAGAAAGCACTAATCAACAGTTAATTTTATTATTTGGAGTGTCATTGATATTAACTTTGACATCAAGATTTCACATGGCACTAGGTCGTCATTGTAAGCTACCTTTTTGTTTTTTAACAAGTATTGGCTTTGTAAACTTCGTCCATTTAGGTTACCAAGAAAAGAATGTTTCAAAGCCTTGGGAAGGGAAGCTTGCACTGTGAAAAGTGTTGAGTGAGTTAAATTAACAATATAGCCAAAGACCAACATCTCAAGACATCCATAACCAGGCTCTTTGTTCTAATCCGAGGTATTTAATCAGTGTGGATTTGATAATAAATTGAATGTGAGTAGATCTAAGATTTGTATACCAACTTTTGTACCTTTGTGCAAAATGTTAAATCCTCCATGTCTATCTATATGATAAAAGGTGGCCATTATAGTTAAAATATTCATTTTGGATGGACATGTGCATCTTACCAACCTCTTCTCTCGATGTCATATTATTAAATAAAACATTTGTACCTTTGTGCAAAATGTTAAATCCTCCATGTCTATCTATATGATAAAAGGTGGCCATTATAATTAAAATATTCATTTTGGATGGACATGTGCATCTTACCAACCTCTTCTCTCGATGTCATATTATTAAATAAAAGATAAGAAAAAAGATAGAAAGCTAATTATAGCACAAATGTTATATTATTATAACAATATTATCATTATTTTTATATTTGATTTTGGTTATACGTTCAAAGAAACATGCAATGATTGTTGTTTCGTAAACTCTTGGATAATGGACAAATGACCTTCTTTATATTTTACCTTTTCAAATACTTTCATAAAATGTATATTTATTTTATTTATAATTACTAATTTATTACTTAATATATAAAAGGAAAATTTACTTACACAAAAAGTTTTAACTTAAGACATGGATAATGATATGACCATTTTTATTTTGATTAAACATGACTAAGTATTCATCTAGTTAAAAAAAAAATGAATACAATCGTATGTCTTTTGCTTAGAGGTTACTTTTACAGAAATTTTCTTGTGGACTACAAGAAAACCTTGCAGCCTAAAAAAATAAAATTCATAAACTTCATTAAAATAATAAGATATGTTTTCTAAAAATTCATACAAATTCTTAAGTGAAGGTAAAAAAAAGATTAAATAAAAACACTAGAGGAAACACTTCTCAAGGTTCGTATTAAAATACGCATATAATAGCAAAACGTTAAAATCAAAAAGCATATGGCCAGTTGACATAAGCGCGCCATTTATTCTTTTCCGAATCCATAGCATGGTTGTCCATTATAAAAAGCAGCCGCTTGATTTATTTGTTTTTTAGAAACGGATAAATGATCTGAGTTATTTCTTACTTTTTACAATGGTCACGCCAACGGTCGATTTATGCATAGGTGGATTAAAGTTAACGAAAAAAAAAAACACGTTAATTGGTGAAGCATGGAGTGGATGAACATGTTCAAACCAGAAGCATTGGGCTCCCTGAAAAGCAATGTCTATCATGGGTTTAAATATAATATGAGGGGCGTAGTTGGTTTATAAAAATACCAACGTCGCATCACGAGTAGAGCCGTTTGGGCTCTCGGCAGAGCCTTCAACATCTCCACGGAGTCACCGGTAATCAATAAGTAGAAGTCGGTGCCCACTGATAACCCCACGTCGTCTAAAAGCATCGGGAACTGGATTACCAAAAGCCATCACGAGCGTAGAAAATTTCAAGCTTGTAATCAGGCCACCTCGGGATGCAAGTCACGTCAAAAGGCCAAGAATGGCGAACACAAAGGGGCTCATAAGCAAAAGAGGCGTCGGGAAAGCCTGGAAAAGTTCAATTGCATTTAAAGAAGAGCATTTTAAATGACATGAAATGTCAAATAATTTAGAAGTAAAATAAGTATTGTTGATTAAGAAAAAGAGAAAAGAAATGCAGGTATCCGTTCTGGCTTCACAGGAAACATGATTGGGAAAGGCATATGATGAAGAATTTCTCGAGTTGGTAACTAATGAGGCCACATTCATTTAGGGCAGTTCTATACATGACGATAGACATCTCTTAAAGATTTATTCATGTCAGAAACTATTTCTCCAGGTGAAATACCAAATAAAATTGAAGCGCCAAATGATGACGATGCCGAATGAATACAAGTCACATGTGAAACATGTCATTCGGGCAACGCCTGGTCCTAAAGCACTTGGAAGAAGGCAATTTAAAAATCATAATGACTAAAACACCATTAAGATAAACAAAAGAAGTTGAAAGACGAAAAGGCTGACGAACGCTAACACTAACCCATAATGCTATCACTCTCATCACAAACTAGGAAACATGTGAAATTTTAATCCCTGCCCTAAACATAAAAGCGATTTTATCTTCTTGGCAACAAATGTCACTATTTCTTAGTTTTTTCGCAAAATAGTTCTTATTCCATGATATCTAAAATTATTTGAATAAATATATACATTTGAACTTACAATTATATTCTCTGTCATATTAGAGTAATAGATTTATTATTTTCTTTTAATTATATCATGAATAGTAATAATTAGTAATTTGTATGATAATTTTTTTGTACTAAATGGTTAAAAATTTATTATGAATCATTTATCAAAGAATTATACTAAATGTTCAAAGTTATAAAAAACTCAATATAAAAATATTTTTCATACTATAATTATAAGTGGATTGAAAAATCTACAAAGAATTTGAAATGATAACAAGATTAAGTGCAATAGAAAAATAAATTAAGAGAACATATCATGTTGATTAGAAACCTTTATAATTGTTTTTAGAGTTCTCATTGATTTTTTGTGTGAGAGATTCAATTGCTTAACTCTAACAAAGTGAAATAAGTAGAGAATTATTAAGTAAATACAATATTTTACTCAATTAAAATTAACAATCAAATAAAAAATTGATAAATAAATATTGAAAAATTAGTAAAATAAAAAAGTATATATCTTAAATACAATTAAAAAGTGGGCAAGAAATAATGACATTACATCTTTTGAATTTTTTTCTTAAAATTAATTTATATTTGTAATATTTGTAATACTGTCACTTACATACTCACTCTAGAGGAGTACCTAACCAGTTAGTCACCGGAGAAACAAATGCGTGTATCTGTATAAAGCAATGAAGAAAATTCCACGTTGGTTTAAATCTTGAGCAATCAGTAGATTGTTCAACAGACATATTAATGGAGGTCATCAATGGAGGTGGAAGCTGCTGATTAGATGCTTGTGTCGTGGTGTTATATTAACCGCGTGATCAAAGCTCGTTTAGGTTTTGGTTAGTTATGAAATGATAGAATGACTGTGCTTAGTCAACAAAACTCGTTAAAGATTACTTCCAACTGGTTTCAAAGGCAATACCAGGCATTCAATCATCCAGCCGTGTACGCTACGTGCAAAGTCCTATCACTTTCTTTGCATTAGAAAGTTGGATGGTACTGCGGGCCATGTTTGTGATGCATGAACCTTGGGATGCCAACGAAATGAATTGCATTTAGTACTTGTGGAATCCTAATGGAGGACTTTGACACCGAAGTTTATTGACAAACGTTGTTGCCAGTCTGCCCACGCAAGGAAGAAAAATCAACGATTATCTGGAAGTAGGTTTGGCATCCACTGTTCAAAGCAAGTCTAAACTGTTAGTTGAACTATGAAAAACAATACTACCTGTTTCTTTACCAAGGCCCTGCACCCCCAGCACCCAACCACCTTTCCTAATGGCTGCTGTATCCATATCGTCCTCCTGCTGATGATATGTGAAATCATTTATCTCTTTTAATTATCTCATTTATAAAGTAACAAGTTTTAATAATTGGTATGAACTACTTTTTTAATTTTAATTTAAATTTTTATCACTAAACTTCTAAACAAAAAGATGATTATAATGTTATTTTAAGTTCTTAATTTTCTCAAGCAAAAGGACGTTACAATGTTAAAATCCAAAGGAAGGAAGACAAGAAGTAAACCGGCTCTCACTTAGGTGATTCTAGCTCGAATTATCCGTTACTGGACATAACCGCGCGTAGTCAAAAAGAAGTAAAGAAAAAATGGACACGTTTCCGTTGGGCTGAAGAGAGAGGACATGTTTCCGTTGGTCACAAAACGAGCTTCATATGTGCGAGTCGATGTCCCGCCTCTGGTTTTGATCCGTATAAATATGTAATCGTGTGCCACCTCCTTCTCCACGCCAGCAATCTCATCCTCTCTTCTTTCTCATAATTATTTGCTCTGCGCTTCTGTCTTCCCATAATTACTTCCCTCCCTAACGCACTCATAACCCTTTTCCGCTGATCATCGAGGAATGGCAACAGCCCTCGTTAGCGTCGCCGGCGGAATAATCAGCGGTGTGGCCGGTCCTCTGGCTTCCGAACAGTTCAAACTGTACAGGGGTTTCAAAAAAGAGCTTTGGAAGCTGGAGAGTACGGTCAAAGCAATCGAAGCTGTGCTTGAGGATGCTGAGGCGAAACAGGTTCAGAGTTGTGCAGTTAGGGACTGGCTTGAAAAGCTAAACGACGTCCTTTACGAAGCGGATGATTTGTTAGATTCTGTTTCTACCGAAGCTCTTCAAGGAAAGGTAATGACCCAAGGTAAGAAGGTTAAAAAGGTACGTATATTCTTCTTCAAATCTAAGAGACTCTTCAATGATCTTAGAATGGCGAATAAGATTAAGGATATTAGGGAGAAGTTGGATGCCATAGAAAAAGAGAGGAATTTTCACTTAGACCCCCAGGGCCCTGTAGAACGAAGAGTCAGGTTTAGTAGGGATACCGCCGCATATTTAGGTGAGGAACTTATTGGTCGGGAGGATGACAAGAAGGCCGTTATAGAACTTCTTGATGCCAACGATGAAGTGAACGTTTCGATCCTTTCAATTGTTGGTATTGGAGGTTTAGGGAAAACTTCACTCGCCAAGCTTATCTTTAATGACGAGGAATACACAAAGAAATTTGACCAAAAACTTTGGGTATGTGTCTCCGATGAGTTTGATGTTAAAATGACTATTAAAAAAATAGTTGAAAATGAAACTGATTTAATGAATGCATTAGTTAATTGCCTTAGAGAAAAAATCAATGGAAAAAGATACTTTCTCGTATTAGATGATGTTTGGAACGAAGATCCTGGAAAATGGTTTGAATTGAAAAATTACTTGAAAAGTGATGTCAAAGGCAGTAAGATTTTAGTAACCACCCGTTCTGCTAAGGTTGCAAATGTTATGCAGACATATCACTATGAATTAAAGGGCTTAGATGAAGATAAATCTTGGGATTTATTTGAGCAAACGGCTTTTGAAAATAAGGAAGAGTCGATAGAAACAAGAATGATGGAGGAGATCGGGAAGGAGATCACTAGAAAGTGTAGCGGTGTCCCTTTGGCTGTGAAAACAGTTGGATGGTCATTACGTTCTCAGAGTTTTCAATACTGGTTGTCTTTTAGAGAAACAGAACTTTCATCACTTTCTCATCAAAATTTTGAAACTGATATATTATCAACTTTGAAGTTAAGTTATAATAAGTTACCTTCTAGGTTGAAACAATGTTTTGCTTATTGTAGTTTATTTCCAAAGGACTATATGTATGATAGGATAACATTGATTAGTCTTTGGATGGCACAAGGATTTGTTGAATCAAGATTGGACCAATGTTTGGAAGATGTTGGTGATGAGTATTTTAAGGATTTGTTTTTTGGATCCTTTTTTCAAGAAGCTGTTATGGATGATTTAGGTGATATACTTAGCTGTAAAATGCATGATTTGATGCATGATCTTGCTATGTTAGTGTCAAAATCATTAATAGCTGCGGTTGGTGATAAAATAAGAAGAAATATTAGTAACAAAACTCGTTTTCTAAGTTTTAATGATGATACTGATTTTTCAACTCTAGAGCACTCTTCATTTGAAGCAAGTAAAATACGAACATTTATTTTTCCTTATCATAATAATGTTAAACATATTAACTATGAAGTTATATTTTTAGTGTTTGAACACTTGCGTGTGTTGGATCTTAGCAATAGATTATTGGAGTGTTAACCGACTTCTATTAGTAAGTTGAAGCAACTAAGAGATCTTAATCTTTCTGGAAATCGTTTCAAGCAGTTGCCCGAATCTATAATGCTGTTGCAAAATTTACAAACGCTGGACCTCTATTTTTGTGAACTGCTTGAAAAATTACCGAGTGGCATTGCAAAGTTAATTAACCTTAGATGCCTTTATCTTGATTTATGTGACAATCTAAGTTCCATGCCACGCGGACTAGGGCAGTTAACCAATCTTCACAGGTTGGATTCATTTCTTGTTAATGAGGGTCCTCCCTCCAATGATAGTAGTAGTTTAGATGAATTAAATGGTCTCGTTAATCTAAGAGGAAGTTTAACAATATGTCGTTTGAGACATGCGAGAGCAAAAGAATATGAATCTGCGGATTTGTCACAGATATCACGACTTGGTACGATGAGTTTAGAGTGGTCGGACGTTCCTGGTAGTGTCAATGATGAAGTGGCCGCCATGTCATTTAAAGGCTTACAACCATCTCCGAATTTGAAAATTCTTAAGTTGTGGCGTTATCAGTTTTCGGAACTTCCATCTTGGATTTCATCACTTACAAGTCTTGTCATTTTGAACGCGTACAATTGTCGTAAATGTCAGTATTTGACACCATTAAGTCAACTACGTTCACTAAAAAATCTTAAACTTAACGGGATGGATGATTTGGAATACGTTTCAAAATATCGTGACACGCGTGAGTTGTCATCTTCTTCATCCTCGTCCCCAGTATTTTTCCCAATGTTAGACACTTTGTATCTTCTTCTTTGCCCAAAGCTCAAGGGATTGTGGGAGGCGGATTCTTCTACGGAGGGGGAAAGTGATGATACAATAACGGAAGTAACATCTCTAGAGAACTTAAAGTTTGTCCATCCAATACAACATCTTACAAAACTTAAACATTTAGATATTCAATATTGTCCTAACGTTGAGTTAGACAATGATGAGAACGGGATGGAGTGGCAAGGTGCTCCACCTCTTCAAACACTCAACATTAGAGAATGTAAGAGCTTGAGAGCTATTCCGAAGTGGGTTGAGGACTGCAAAACACTTGAAGTGCTTAAAATTGAAAATTGCTTCCGTTTTAATTCCCAAAGGTGTAAGAAAGAGACAGGTGAAGACTGGCCCAAGATTGCTCACATCCCAAACCTTACTGTACGACGTTGACTTGACTCAGGTAACATTTCTTCCTACTTTATTTTAAAAGTTTCATAAAGACAGAACTCTTCTCTTTCTTCACCTTCATTTCTGTTCTTTTCTTTCTTGTATCATAAGCAGCAGAAGCAATGGATTCCAAAATGGTTGAAGCAACATAAGTAACAGATTCCGAAATAGTTGAATCTTCAAGTTGAAGAAACACCAAAGAAACAAGGGACTAGGTTTAAAAGAATATTTAAAGGGATTAACAATTGTTGCAAAGTTGACAACTAAATGATGATCATTTATTTTCTTGTCTCTTTTCGACATGTTAAATTTCTCACAAGTTAGGAGAATATTGGTAAGTAAATTGTTCTGCTTTATTTTGTGTTTTGTTTAATTTCCTTGATTCTAAGAGTGATTCTTGATATTGATTTGTCACAACAATTAGACATCCTTTTTTATTTTAAAAGGATTTGTTTCTATACTATAGGTTTAGCTTGAAAGAGTTGGGTTATAAGTGGTAGATAAAGCTTGGATGGAAGCCTGGAAAAAAGATAAGTGGATTCAAATGACTTGTCTTACAAGGACTAAAAAGTGCTACTTCCCTGAGTACTAGTTAGCTGTTAATTAAGCGCAGGCTTAAAAACCGGTCCTTGGTCTATGAGGTAGAAGATGTTGGAGGCTTGAATTGTTGCGGCAAAGAGTGAAGCTGCCACCAACCATGGGATGAATTGGATTTGAACGGGCCCATAAGCGAAGACGACCTACGCAGGACCAAGATGTATAAAAGTTTATTTTTCAACAAAGGTCATAATTTTCATATTTTTGAAATTACACTGCCTTCGTGTCCACTTTTGTCTTAGTTTTCACCTCTTGCTGTGTTGTAGGTTACATTGCTTGAGTTACTAGAAGGCCATATCGTGGATGATCCTAGTTGCGGAGCAAGTACGCTGGACTACTTACAGGCCCTTAAACGAAGCAAGCCCAACCTTCGTGTAATGAGAAAGTTTGAGCTTTGAAGAAGGCCTTAGAAGCATGGCAGGCTTAATTGTTGTTGCGACCCGTCAACGACTTATGACAGCAATCAATTGATTTTTTCATCTCTTAGGCTGGTGCATTCCATCACCAAATTCATCATCTTGATTTCTATTGTTTCATATTCTAGCAAATTTAGAACTTACAAACACATCTGAGCACCTGGTGTTACCCATTCTTTTCTTGTTCCAAAGACATCACGTCTTGCAGCTTGTAATTGCCTTGTAGTTTTGATTTTAAAAAACATTCAAGTTCACTCTTGGCATAATATATTTTAGTGCAATTTTTTTCTCTTATTAATACAAATAGTGAGAAGTTACACCAAATCTTGTAGAGAAAATTTACTTCCAATGAAAAAGACTACTTTCTTGGCATACAAAAGCATGAGCTTTTTTCATATTCAATTCTAGGTTTCCTTGAAATATGAGATTTTAGCTTCAACCTTGCTACACTCATACCCATATACATACACATATTTCCTCCAGTGTTAATTCTCTCAACCTACATAATAATCATTTCGCCCATAAGATAAGTACAAAAAAGTCTACTCAACTACCATTTACTCATATCACACATCATTATGCTAACAATAAAATGAAAGACTCTTCTAAATTCTGATTTCTTCAAGCTAGTTTAATGTAGTTCTCTGCAAAGAATTGAAATTAATTAGAAAGAAATTTCAACAAACAACCATTCTCTTATTTCAGTAATAAAATCTCTTATTTCCGAGTACTACAGCAATTCATAGATAAAGGGGCTCAAAAAGAATATACAAAACATAAAGAAAAAAGATGAAATCTTTGTCAGGCAACGAATAATGAAAATGTTCTAGCTGTCACCTCTCCCATAGTTCAATTTCACGAGTCTTCCTGCTTGTGAAAAACACCAAAAGAACTTGCACTATTAGTTTTGTATCATCCACTGCATTATATCCTTCCGTAGACCTCCCTCTGACCACCCTCTTGCTGAATTTGGTCTCAACATTTCAAGGGCACTGAAATGCCTATACTGGATCAGTGTCCCAGCAGGCTTTCCTGGCTTCGTCATCATTGAAATTGTTGGAAAAGGTTTAGGCCAAATATTTCTCGATGAGGTAAACAGATGCCTAGAAGAATCCTGATTTCTGGATATTTGGGTTCCCAAAGGAGTTTTCAGGCTGGAGTTGCTTCGCTGCTTTGTTATGCTCAGACTTGTGTCAACACTACTAGGAGGTTTTCCAAGAGAGGGGCCACGAATCTGAGCTGATGGCTACTCTCTTTATACAAGTTCTAACTAATTCCTAATAAGTGTAGGTTAAATAGATGCTCCAAAATCAATCTATCATGTGGAAATTGAAGGGAGCTAGAAGACCCGAGAACCGATGTATGTGTCCATGAACTGCTTCAAAGAGACCGTCACTATAAGCGTCAGAAGAGGAAAAATGAGACCATCCGTCAAAAGGAAGAAACCAACGGGAATATGGGCTGAACTGAGCTCGATTAGAATGGACCGGGGACCAATGCCCCCGGTCCTATTAGAGAACATCCAGTATTCTAAGGCCTAAGACTATTTCTCAACAGATATCCTGCGTTCCTGGTGTTCCACTACGTTTCTTTCTTACTTTTTGGGTTTTTTTCCTTGTAATTGTCTAGTAAAAATGCCTTAAAAAACATTTGTAGATGTGCTGGAGACTGGTGTTGATAACCATGAGAACAATACCAAAAAGTCAGAGAATTGTGAAAGATTAAGCTCTACTTCTCCCTCCCCCGCCTAAAAAAAAAGGTGTACTTTTTTTGAACGTAGGGCTTTATTGTTTAATATTATCCAACAATTAAAGCTCAATCTTTTTATGGACAAAGAGTTGGTTTAGTTTTGAGATTAGGTTAGATCAAAGAAGACTACCTTTGATATCATGTAAAAGGTATAAGCCTACTTCTTCTCAAAAGTGTTCACTAAAAAGAGGTTAAAAAGAAGAAAAGAAAGCAAAAAAAAAAAACAAAATAGGCATAGGAATAGAGAGGCATCATACTGTGGATAAAGGGATCAATCAGAGTCTACGAGTGGCTGAAAGATCATAAGGTATAAACAACATTTGGTAAGCCAATATTTCTCAATTTCTTATTCATTGGGCTGGAGTTGACGAAAGAGTATGAAAACCATGGTGAAAAACGACAATTATCATGGATCTAAATATAGTATTACAATTTATTTATTTTGATACTCTGTAGTATCAGATCAAATAACATCACACAACGAATGGGCAAAGAGTACGGGCAAACGTGGGTAAGAGGGGCGGTTTACAAAAAATGAAAAAGCATTAGTGTCCGTTCTGGCCCTTGGAAGAAAAATGAAATGTGACACTAAGTTCTAAGTCTTGATGAACTTAATAAGTTGATTAGTGAACGAGGTGAGCATTTCGCAATGGCCAATCTTATCTAGGATACTTGGAACAAGAAAACTTGAAAAAGTCGAAATTTCTAAAAGCGGAACAAAGAAAATTCGGCCCATATCAAACACCATCACATGCCATCAAGCGAACACTAGCATAATCATGAAAACATGTACCTTTCATGCGAAGACAACACTATTTGTTTCCCACATTTTAAATAATACAACGGTCATCTGAATAAAAAATCATTTATTTTCTTGTCTCTTACTGGCATGCTAAATTTCTCACAAGTCAGGAGAATTGGTAAGTAAATTATTCCTGTCTATTTTTTGTGTACGAGGGTAGTTATGTGTGTTTTCTTCAATTTTCTTGATTTAAAGAGTGATTTTTTTATGTTGATTCATCACGATGATTAGATATCCTTCTTTATTTCAAATAGATTTTTTTTTATACTGTAGGTTTAGCTTGAAAGAGTAGGGTTTAAGGGAGCCTGAAAAAAAAAAAAAAAGATAAGTGGATTCAAATGACTTGTCTTACAAGAACTAAAAATTGCCACTTCATTTCTTCGAGTACTAATTAACTGTTAATTAAGTGCAGGCTAAAAAACTGCTCCTTGATCTATGAGGTTGAAGAAGTTGGAGGCTTGAATTGTGACACCAAACTGACTCTGGCCTTCATGGCGTGCCGCAAAGAGTGAAACTTTCTCCAACCACAGGATGGATTGGATTTGAACGGGCCCATTAGAGAAGACCTACACAGGACGAAGATGTAATAAAAGTTTTTTTTTTTCAACAAAGGTCATAATTTCATATTTATGAAATATCGCCGCCTTCATTTCCACTCGTTGTAGTTTTTATCTCTTACTGTCTTGTAGGTTCCATTGCTCTAGTTTCTGGAAGGTCATATGATGATTCTCGTCGTCGAGCAAGAACGCTGGACTAAGAGCCCAAATCGTAGTTACAGGCTCTTCAACGAAGCAAGCCCGGCCTTCGTAATGAGTAAGTTTGAGCTTTGAAGACCACCTTCGGAGCACGACAGGCTTGATTGTTTTGGCGACCCATCAACTACTCTCGACAGCAATCGACTTTGGCATCTCTTAGGCTGGTGCATTCCACTATCAAATTTGTTTTCATATTCTGGTGTCACCCCTTGTTTCAAAGACATTAGGCCTTGCCCCTTCTAATTGGCTTATAGCTTTGATGTCAATAAACATTCAAGTTCACTCTCAGCATAATATATTTTAGCACAATTTTTTTCTCTTATGCAAGTTGAAATCCATTATTAAACAAACAGTGAGAAGCTACCCCAAATCTTCCAGGCATGATGCCAAATCTAATCCTAACTCTGTTGCACAGCTCTTTGTACATTACTACAATGTTTCAAATCCAAGATTCTACAATTAAAACTAAATGCAAAAGCGGATCATGTCATATCTTTCTTGGCATGCAAAATACAACACTTTTTCATATTCAATTTTATGTTTTCCTGAACTCTGAAACACAGCTTCAGTTTCACTACACTCCATACAGATGTACATATTTCCTTCAGTGTTAAATCTCTAGTGTACAAAATAAGTACAAAAAAGTCTATACTCAACTACTGTTTACTCATATCACTCATTTATATGCTAATAATAAAATGAAAGTCAAGTGTTGTAAATTTGGATTTCAGTATATCTCTCTGCAAACAACAAAAACTAATTAGAAAGAAATTTCAACAAACAAGCCTTCTCTTATTTTTAGTAATAAAATCTCTGATCTCCGAATATTACTGCAGTTCATAGATAAAGAGGCTCAACAAGAATTTACAAAACATAAAAAGAAAAGATGAAATCTTCGCTAGGCAACAAATAACGAAGATGTTCTAGCTGTCACGTCTCCGATAGTTCAATTTCACAAGTCTTCGTTCTTGTGAAAAACACCAAACGAACTTTCACTACTAGTTTTGTATCATCCACTGCATTATATCCTTCCGTAGAACTCCCTCCGACCACCCTCTTCCTGAATTTGGTCTCAACATTTCAGGCACACTGAAATGCCTATACTGGGTCAGTGTCCCAGCCGGCTTTGCTGGCCTCATCATCATTGAAATGGTTGGAAAAGGCTTAGGCCAAATATTTCTCGATGAGGTAAACAGATGCCTAGAAGAATCCTGATTTCGGGATATTTGAGTTCCCATAGGAGTTTTCAGGCTGGAGTTGCTTCCCTGCTTTGTAATGTTCAGACTTGAGTCAACACTACTAGGAAGTTTTCCACGAATCTGAGCTGATGGTTTCATTCGGTCAAGCCATCGCAGAATCCAATTACCAAGATTCCGACCAACTTCTATGTCCCTCTCTTGTACGTTCCGGTGAACTGTTAGTGCTACATTAAACGCAGCACGCGTTCGTCTGCAAGAGGGAAAAGCCGTGTCATTTTATCAACCAAAAAACAAAAGTCCTGATTATGTGGTTAATACTAGTTCCAAACAAAGACCATCAATGAAAAGAATACTACTTTTCAACAATAAATTTTTAGCATAGGCAGTTCCATAGAATTTGTGACAAATGCATCTGCGAAAGAAATCATTTACCCTGAAAAGTCTTCGTGAATGCATTTAATATAGATGAAAATCAAAACTATATCAGTAGACACCACTATTCTCATAATTTACAGATAACAAATCTTTCCAAAAGAAATTAAAAAATAGCTCTATTACAGGAAGCAATAATAATGAACATAGTTTCAAATATAACTTATAGCATGAAAGAGATAGATGAAGGTAAGGGACATTTGAATACAAGTGCTTTTCAACTGAGCACACCTCCAATCCAATAAACTTTATGTTTCCCCTGCAGTAATCCTCAACCCCTAAGATACCTCATCCCAGGACAACCAATAAGGAATATTCTGCACATATTGTTGATGTAAGACAAAGGACTCGAATTACAAACTCATATAGGATTGCTGAAACAAGAGGAGTCTAGATTGATTTGACAGCATTATAAAGTAAAAATTGTAACTTTTGAGGTTCTAAAATCTGGGAAATGAATCTAGGTTATAGAGATCAAGTTCACTCAGAGAAGATCCAATTTTAATAGGATTTGGATTTTCTTGACATTAGGTGTTTCCAGGCCTTCTCAAGGGCTAAGGTTAGGCTTTTCAATGCGAAGGGTTGGCAAAATTTAGAGGCGTAGGGATGGAGAGACAAAGAAGAATAACCAAGTTCAGGAACACTGCTGATTTTGTGAAGAAATATTTTGGGACATTAATTTTCAAGAGGAGATAACTGCAGAAGCTTGCCTTCAAGATACCGGGTCTCTACAAGACAGGTGAACTAAAAGGTCTGACTTGAGATTGAAAAAGGGCCTTTGATTCTTTTTGCTGAGGAGGGAAAAGAGTTATACTGATTCGGAGTTTTAGCTAACAGAATGAGTCAACTAACAAATGGGATAAGGACTTATGATGAAGGATTCTCCAACCCGGTAGCCAATCAGGCCACCTTTGTTAGAAGTCCTGACAAGAAGCTGGATAACACTCCTGGGGATCTCCAAACTCCCATGTAATGATGCTGAAAATGTTTAATAAATGTAGCAGAAACGGTGGAAGACCAGTTTAGTTTTCACCACAATCATAAAACTTATCATCGAGGACAAACAATTTGTTATAGCAAAAGTGAACTTACTTTCACAGAATATATGATGGAAGACATGTTGTTAACGTGCTCAAGTCTTCCTCATGTATCAACCACACGTTTGAAAAATTCAAGTTGGCATTCATGTTGCTATATTTGCTCAAAAGCAGTACCATGGATGGAACTAAATCACATCAATGATATCATTATAGTCACAGTAATTCCCTTTAAGGACATGAACAATTAAACTTTAACAGTCCTTTGTTCATAGAAAATTTCCCAGAAATTGTCAGAAACGTTTTGAGCAAGTCAGTCTAAGCACAGGCACACTAACAAGTTAATCCTTGTTAAAGCTAAATTAAAAATCCATGTCCAGAACTGTTCTGAGAAATGGAACCTTAGCCTATCTTTAGAAGAACGAGAACTCATATAGGGCCGTTCCTGATCTCGTTGGACAAGCAACTTTTGGGTTCATAGTCGATACGGTTTCTACACAGAAAGATAAGCATATAATAGTTTCATGTACAATTTCAAATGGCTCACTCAAATGGACATAGAAGCCCACCAGAACATCTGACAAGAAAATGTAAAAGTTTCTTTGTTTGCAAGCCATGCATACCATGACTTCAAACTACATCTGAGTAAAAAGTAACCACACTTTTTAAGAATCTTTTATTAGATAATGTAAAACTAAAGCTTCACTAGCCTATAGTGTTAGCAGAAAAAGGTGTCAGGAAGAGGCACAAAATTAGGAAACTCTGATATCTTAAGATCAACATTAGCGATGGGACCCAGTATGTACACCGATGCGATTTGGATCCATGAGAAAGTTAACCCACTCGAGATAAACAATGCCGCTATGAAATACCTAAGATTGTAACACCCAAATCGATTCACAGTAAAAAATTCGCAAATTTCACAGTCAAAAGTCCCGATATATTTTGAACATGACAACTATAAGGCAAAGCTTTCCGATTATGGTGTACACCCAAAATTTTAAATCTAGCTGAATCTTGCCAGGTTCTGCCTATGGTTCCGTCTGGTTTCCGTTCTTATGACCTATAGACAAGGCACTAAACTCATCAATACCCGATGCATATCAAGTTCTGGTTCATGAAAAGGACATAACATTGAAGGAACTAAAAATGAAAATTATAAGGATGTGAAGCATTGAGCACGTGCTGATGCTGCCCATATCAACAAACACAGGAAACATCTACGATCCCAAACACGGTCAACAATCGCGATCAATCGCCTAGAAAATTTCTACAAGAAACGAAAAAACAGCAACAGCTAAACCCAACAAGAAAAGGGAGACTACCTTTGAAGAAACTGGCGAATCTTCGGGTTCTTGGGGCCAATGACCTTGCGTTGCATCTTCAGAGCGAGCCTGTAAGTCCGCTTCAGCCCCAGGAAATACGCAGTCGCCACCGTGATCTCCCATAGCACCATTCTCCTTCTCTCGGTCGCTTCCTCCGATTCTTTCGTCGTGCTTCTGGAAAATTTCCTTTCGAACACGATTACTATTTATTCGGTCTTTTCTTTTCGCGCAAGTATTTTATCCCTGGACTGATCCTGGCCGTTCAAGTTCGTTTATGCTTGATCTGGACCTTGGGCTCTGTTGACCATAAGGTGGGGTCAGCCCAGTTTTATTTTAGGGTTTAAGGGAGTGTTAAACTGTGTGAAATTGATTTTAGGGCTTAGGGTTTGTGAAAAGGTCAAAGCGTCTACCTTTATGTATGGGGATGACCGTAGAGAAGTCAGGGAATATGCCAATAAAATTCGAATAGAGGATTTTTGATGCACAAGATCCTCAAAGATTCCTTGTGGGGACATTATATAATCAATTGCTAATAACAATATGATTAAGACTTTAAATCTATTTCTATGTTATGTTATATGAGCATGGCTTTTGTATCTAAGATATTATAATCACAAATAAAATATCAAATAGTCTATTAATTTATTAGTTGTCCAATAGAGCTTTCAATAGCCTATGACCTTTTTGTGAGGTCCTAAGTTCAACACTCTTTTTTAAACCTTTCGTATGATTAAAAATAATAATAAAGTTTAAGAGATTTAAAAACTAATGTATTTGTATTTGTATTTGTATTTGTATTTGTTGAATAGAAAAGAAAGAAATATTCGTGTCTATTTGATTTTTTGCTTTCAATCCCATCATTGATAATCAAGTTTTAATAATTGAAATTAATTTTTTCAATCTCAACCCTTCATTTTTAATATTCAAGTCTATGTTTCGAATAAAAAAATCGTGTTCAAGAAAATTAAGTAATGTAAATAAAGCAATATAAAATAGTAGCATGTTTGCGTAGATAAAATGCTTTGATTTTTATTTTTGTACGATTAACTTAAAACCACAATTTTTTAGCTTAACAACATGGTATGAGTTTTAAATTCATACCAATAACCTAGTAATGTAGTTTTTGGTGCAAGACCTTAATCAATAACTTCATGTTGACAAGTTAAGACTTTCTGATCGTTTGACATATAATAAAATAATAAGATTTGGGCCTGGACCCTTTTCGGCCTTGAGAATCTCTTTTCAGGCCTCGGACCTTCCCGTGTCATCCTGGTTTGGGTTCGAAATCTACAATGATTTCGGCAAATTCAAGCGTCTGAAAGCAGGATCCTCCAAGGCCCAAAAGTACCTCTCTCTCTCTCTCTCTCTCTCTCCCCCCTTCTTCTCCATGAGAAAGTTAACCCAGTTGAGATGAACAACGCAGCTATGAACTAGCCAAAATTGTAACACCCAAATCAGGCGCAAATGGTAAAAAATTTGCACCTTAATAAAAAAATTTGCATATTTCATAGTCATAAGTCCCGATATATGTTGAACATTACAACCATGAGCAAAAGTTTTCAGATTTTGCCTATGATTCCATCTAGTTTCCGTTCTTATGACCTATACAACTACTAAAGACAACCCACTAGACTCATCAATGCCTGAAGCATATCAACTTCTGATTCATGACAAGGATGTAACATTGAAGGAATCTAAAAAATAAATTATAAGGATGTAGAAGCATTAAGCACATACTGATGCTGTCCTCCGGGGACATCTATGATCCCACTTGGTCGACTCACAATTACACATTCTAACAGCCCAAGCACAATATCTTACACGACAAACCTAAGAGACACGATCCATTGCTTAGAAAATTTCTACAACAAACGAAAAAACATCAACACTTAAACCCAAAAACCTTACTTATTTAGCTGAAACAAGAAAAAATAAAATAAGAGAAAGTTGTCTGCAACATTCTCAGTTAGCGACAGAAAAGAGCAATAACGCTGAAAAGTATTGAACGCCCGTGGGATCCTTGCATTTCAACGTAATGCAAAAAGAATAAATTGCCAAATGAATCACTTACATATAAAACATGCATGGGAGAGGGGTTATGGGGACATTATTTAAAATTTGAATAGAGGATTTTTGATGCAGAAGATCCAAAAAGATTCCTTATGGGGACATTGTTTAATCAATTGCTAATAACAAAATGATTAGGACTTTAAATCTATCTATGTTATTTTATATGAAAATGGCTTTTGTATCTAAGATACTAAAATCACAAATAAAACATGAAAATCTTATTGAGATCAAAGTAAAATACTCTATTAATTTATTAGTGGTCCAATAAAGCTTCCCAACCTCTCTGTGAAGTCTTAAGTTTAGTACTCACTTTTATTCACCTTTTGTCTAATTGAAAAATATAATAATAGAGTTTAAGAGATATGGAGATTAATGTATTTGTATTTGTTGAACAAAAAAATAAAGAAATATTTCGTATCTATTTAATTTTTTTGAAATGCCATCATTGAGAGTCAAGTTTTAATAATTGAAATTAAATTTTCAAATCTCAACTCTTAATTTTTAATATTCAAGTCTATGTTTTGAAAAATTAGAAAAAAATCGTATTCCAAGAAGTCAAATAATGTAAAGTAATATAGGATATAAGCACATATTTGTAGATGATATGTTTTATTTTTGTGTTACTAAGATTTTTGTTTTATTTTACTAATAATTAACTACTAAAGGTTTGAGTTCTCTACGAGGTTTCAAATTAGACACATTCTTTATATATTGTTGACTTACTCTTAGTTTAGGGTAAGTCAAGGATATGCCGATAAGTCAAATATTCAACCTTGGGTGTTTGAGTAAAAAAAAAAAAAAATCCCTACATATCTTTTATCTAAAAGAAACAACTTGAAATCACAATATTTTTAGCTTTAACAATATAGGATTCGGCTTTGAACTTGACCAATAATTTAACATTACCTTAAAAAAAAAAAAAAGATTGGGCTTCATACTTATCGGCCTTGAAGATCTCTTCTCAGGCCTTGGACCTTCCTGTGTCTGTCCTGGTTTGGGTCCCAAATCCGCATTGGTTTCGTCAAATTCGAGCCTCTGACAGTAGAATTCCACCTCAACTTGAACCGTAAAACTTCGCCGGGGCCCAAAGTACCCTCTCTATCTTATCTTCTTCTCCGCAGCTCTTCTGCAAAAATCGAGCCTTCTCCATGACCCTCTTTCTCTCCCACACTTTCCCTTCACTTCATCTTCCTCGTTCTTCTTTTCCCAGTCTTGTTAGTTGCTCTTTCAAACCTAGAGTTACTGCATCCCCCAGAATAGCCACCAATGGACCAATCCCGGCCAGAGACCGAGTCATAGACTTCGGAAAACACAAGGGGAAAATGCTGGGAACTCTCCCTTCAAGCTACCTCAGATGGGTCTCGAAGAACCTCCGCGCCCGCGACTTCGAGGAGTGGGGAAAGCTCGCAGACCAAGTCCTCCAAGACCCGGTTTACAGAGACAGAATCGAGTGGGAGTTTGCCGAGAATCTAATGACTGGAGACAAAAACAGTGCTTTGAGAACTGAGGATGCGGTTTCGGAGCTGCTGGGGCTCAGCGAAAGATTTGGTTGGGATAAAAATGATAAGGAGGGTTGGAGCAAAGTCAGCTTCGAGCTTTTGGGTACCTCTAAAGGAGGGAGGATTCCGAGAGCTGGCAGGAACAGTGGAAAAGACAGAGACTTAGACGTGAAAAAGGCAGAAGAGGTCAAGGCTTTATCAAGGGAAGAAGAGAGGAGGAGCGAGAGAAGAGAGAGGCTGAGAGTGAGGACGCAAGTGGGAAAGGAGAAGCTGAGAATTAAAGAGAAGATCGAAGGTGGTCGTATTACAGATAATGTGATGAGATTTCAAGGGGATAAAGCAGATGAAGAAGATGGGATGGTGGAGATTTATAATCCATTTCCTGGACGGGAAGCTTTGTTGAAGAAGGTGATGAAGAACAAAAGATCCTCGTAATTCTCTCCTTTTTTCTTGTATTCGTTTTGATGGAAGCAAATCTAGAGATGTTCTAAGCACAACACCTGAGGAAGTAAACTTATTGGGTATGAATTACAGGTAGTGTTGGTCTTGTTGGGTTATGTTGGGCACAGGCTGTTGGACTTTAAAGCCCAAACCAAAATGTAATTTTATGGTGCAATCTTTCTTGTCCATGCTACATGTACTAATGATTAATTTTTTAGTTAGGTGTTTGTCGATATTATGATTTGTTTCTTCGTTTGGAACACAAACACTTGTCGAAATAAAAAAGAATAAAATTTTCACAAATGAAGTTGTGAAATAGGTTTAAGGAAAATTTGAAGCCCATTATGTGCTTATGATTGCTTGTTTCAAAGAAAAAATTTAAACTTGTCGAGATATAATGTTAAATTTTAGACTTAAATGCAATATCTCATTACGAAATCATCTTCATGATCTTAGCCTTATCATTTGTTTTTATTACTTATCAATTGACCCATGCTTAATGCTTATTGTCAATATTTCTTAATTTGAGTTTTTTGATATATTCAGGTGGTTTCTTTTTTAAGAACTGTTTTAACAAAATAAATGAAATCATTTTCAACAAAAAACTAAAATTAGTAAAATTTAATTTGTTGTCTAACAGTAAGGTTTTTGTTTCATTTTATATTCTTTATTTAAACTCATGGCAGTTTGGATCTCGTATTTCTATTTAGTTATTTGTTTTAATTGCTTTGTATTCATTTTAAGACAATTTTTAGTTCAAAAAGCTTAAAGGCTCCGATTATTTTAGCCTAAATTTCCTCCTCCCACAATTTTAAATTAAAACAAAAGCAATAAAGTAAAAAAGAAGTAAAAAGAGAAAGAGATTGAAAAAGACATAAAGACACGCCCAGTATTTAAACCCCACCTACGCCTCACTAAGCAACATCTCCGTCTCTCTCTCTCTCTCCCCTGCTGTCTCTGCACCATGCAAAGGCAGTCCCTGGGCTCGCCAGTCTCCAAGCTCCACGGCCATGGCGGCGGAGCCAAGGACGGCGTTCTCGTCGCCGAAGAGCCGAACCACAGAAGCGACGTCTGTTGCGGTGACGACGAGGACCGCAAGGAATTAAAGCCTCCCCGCCTTTCGCTGTCGCCGCCTCCGACCCCCGAGAGATTCATCCATGTCATCCCCGTCCTCATGCTCATCTGCTTCCTCGTCCTCTATCTCTTCTCCCACAGTCCCTCGCAGTCAGGTACGTACCTCCGTCCAACGGCCGCCATTGCTCGATCTTCGTTTCTCTGATCCTCAACACACGTTTTTTTTTCTTTCCTCCAGATTTGGCTCAGTTCCATGGATTTCGGCGGCCGGGGGAGCAGATAGGTATAATGCAGATTCCAATTCACCGTTTCTAAATCTTCTTTTCCATCCTTTTGAGTTCATTCTTGACTCACCTGTTTCAATTTCCTTGTCCACTCAGCCGAGATTGACGACGTCCAGCGATTCGTCGAGCTTCCGAAGGGCGATGTTCTGGCCATCCGAAGCCTCCGCAACCTGCAAGAGCTTGAAAAACGCTCTTCGGAATCCCGCTCCAACCGGAAGCTCGCCGATTTCTAGGCCGCATTTTTGTCCAGATCCAATCACGGCGATCCTTCGGGCAGAATTCACACCTGCGCTTCATCTTCTTCATTTTTTCCCTTCACCGCGCGTGTATATTCATTTCATGCTTAGGCTTTTTTCTATTCACGAATTAGCAAAGCGCGTCTAGCGCGTGGCTTTGGATTTGTAGACGAACATAGAATTCACATTACAAATAATGGAAATTTGGACTCTGTTGCTCTCTGATCTGTGAGGCTCCTGAAGGTTTCTGGGCGACCGTTGGGTGATAAAGTGCGCAGCCGTGAAGGCGTAAATTAGTGAGGAGCGGGCTAGCGTGTGCCGGGTTGTGTTGTTGGATTACAGCTAGATGTTCGACCGTTACTGCGCCCTCGTTGTGCGGTTGGGATGCCAGCTGGAAAGCTGTCCTTACGCGGCCAGGTTCTTAGAGTGCCCATGACGACTCCTTGTCGTGTAATCTCAGTCAAGCCATCTGTAATTTAGGTGTGCTCTTCAAATTTGGTAATTTTAAATTTATTAGATCAATTTCATTTATTATAATTGATTTAAGCAGTAAGGACTGATATTAATTTGAAACAATGAAAGGAGTGAGAACCTTTAAACTACCACATTCAAAGAATTTTGGTAAAATTTCTCCTTAATGATATAAAACATTACTAGGCAACAATAAATAAAAAAGGAACGTTATCCATCACTCTATTTCACCACTAACTAAAGAAATTGTGGAGGAAATTAGCAATTCATTAAAAAATCCATTCCCACTTTAAAAGTTGGTTTGTGAACTAGAAGAACATACTCATATTTAGTAGATATATAAGCTTATATTTTAATAATGTAAGTATGAGTATTTACAGTGTTAATATGTCTCTTTATTATAATTTTTTAAATCATGCTATTTTTGTATAATTTTTTTAATATTAATTTTAAGAAATAATGATGATATTTAAATTTTTTTTATTAATTCTAATAAGATTGAACATAATAATTATACATCTGATAAATATATTATGAGTTTCCTTAACTGTTAAGTTAATGACATTTTGAGTTTACTTTAAAAGTTGACTTATTGATTTTATAGATATTTAGTTTAATATTATAAAGTATGAGAGTATGTGTCTAGTTAGATATGAGTATATTTTAGTTAATGAGTTTTTAAGTTGAAAATTAACTTTTTATAACTATTTTTTATGGGATATTTTTTCTATCTATGACAATGACACGCGTCATAATTTGAGGATAGAGTCACGAGAGAAAGAATACCACAAAAAGTGTCGGTTGCTCGGGCAGTCAATTATTAGACGTACAGCTTTTGTCACTTTTCGGTTTTTCTTCATCGGGGTTTAAGCTTCCGCATTGACTCGGTGGCACCGGAGAGATGATTCGATTCGTACATTCATAATAATCTTGTCGACGAAGACACGTGGCTGGATACTGTACAGTGATGACAGCCTCTGACACTTACTATGCCCATGTGGCGCCACCGCTGCACTGTTGATGTGATGGATTTGGTCGCGTCCCTTGGTCCCACCGTCCGTGAAACGTTGGACCCCACTACATGTGGGAAATGTTAAAATGAGCGGTGTTGATGTCAACGTGAATAAAAATCTTATTAAATACGGTACCTTATGTATAGTTAAAAATAAAAAAAAATGTTTATGACATGATTTTTATGTCATTCTTCATAAAAAATTAAAAAACTTAGTCAATTACCTTTTAACTTAATAATAAGTTAATATACTCCAAACTCAACACTTAGGTGTGTCAATTTAAGTGTATGTATTTTCATAAAAAATATCTGAATTTTTATATTTTTTGAAAAAATATATAAACTTAATAATAAATTAAGATATTAATAATATAGAAGAATAAAATACTTTTGACGTAAATGTTGCAAATTTTCAAGTCTGTATACTTGTCATCTGAAAAAAAATATATTTATTTAAATTTGACTTGTTATTTTAACTGATATTGGAAATCTACATTATTTCAAGTATATTTTAAAAGAAACGACAAAAAAGATTGCTTTAGTCAAATTAATTACACAATACTCCTTTCCGTAATAGGTAAGTTAAGTTGCAGTTTATTTTAGGTGTAATTATTGAGTCTATGATTAACATAATAGTTGTGGCACTATATAGAACCAACTACGCTATCTCATACAATTCCTGAATCCTTCGTTTCAATGACATTGATGATTGAATAAGATAATGTCCTCCAATGGTCCCTCACTTAGTCATTTCATGTCCCCACCATCACGAGACAGGTTTTATACATGAATCCCGTGATTTGCTTCCTGGCTGTGTTTTTACCTTTGGCAAATTACAAGGTGAAAGGAACCAAGAAATGTTGTTCCCAGGCAGTTCTAGAGGCTTGTGTGAGCATATGAAAGTATTGAAGTAAAAACGAATGAGATTGTGTTATGTTGTATAAATTTTGTTTGATAAACAAGGGCTTAACTCAGTTAAGAGTAGGCATTACTTGGGTCTTTTGATCCTAGGTTTGACAACCAAGTGTGCGTGACTAGTTGCATGAGTTAAGAATAAATAAATCTTGTTTGAAAATTTCTTTACAATAGAATAAATATCTCTTTTTTATAAATTGATTTTAATATATTATTAGAGTTTATATTCAATAGATAAAACTTCTTGTATACAAAATTCCAACTTAAACTAGTTTGTTAAAAGATATTTTATCTTGTGACTAAGCTTACAATTCACATTGATTATAAAGAAACATATTAAAAATAGTGTGAATGTTGTTCCACATTATCTTAATCATGTTTATTTTTTTAAAAAAAATTAAATACATATTTTATCTTTATAAGTTAGTTTTAAGAAATAAGTAAATTTTCTTAACAAGTACTACCTATATAGCATGATGTAGATGGATTGGGTATACACCAGGAAGAACGTAACCTCTTATGACAAAAGAGTAAAGAAAACGAAAACTTCCAAGCATCTAAAGTCAGCAAATTGGAATAAGAAGGGTTAGCTCTCACCCAAGATGCAGCCTAATTGGTTTTGATGTTTAACTTAAGACTTCTGAAATGGTCTTTGTAGTTTTCGTGTGGCTTAGACATGAAAGAAAGTCCACACGAAGACATGCTCCTGCCAGACCCACGTAATATTAATCTGATCTAGTTTCTGCTATGAAAGTGTAGCAACTTTTCTGTTCTACCGTAAATCAAAAGTTAAAAATAGAAGTAATATCTATCTTGATTTGGTTAGCATCAAAGTAACTTTTTCTATCTTTTTATTTAATATTACAATGCATGTATCTAATTCATACATGTGGCATGTTAAATCCCAGACTTTACACTTAGAATCCTTATTAACTCACAATTGAACTAATTAACTAAATGAGTAAATATTTTGTATTGACGTGGTCCACCTAGGTGCGTATATTTTCTTATTTAAAAACTTCCTACCACATGGTTTTCCTTCTACCCAACGTGCAGGGCTTGGAAGGGTTCTGGACGCCATGTCGTGTTCAATGGAATTCAAGAAGTGGGGTACTCCGAAAAGACTGGAAACTTTCCGCGACTAACATGTCATCAAATATTGCTTCAAGCCTTGCAAGTTGGCTTTAAGTGTTGGCCAAGCATTCACCAAACAGAATACAAATACAAGAATGATGACTTCCATATCATTTCCAAGGGCCTAGTATATACAATCATCCAAGAAAGTAAACTAAACGACAAGAACAATAATATCAGTATTATGCCAATAACTACTGAACAGTTCGGAAAAATTCAGCAAACAGGAGTCAAAGTCTACTTGCTTCAAGATTACACCGCTTGGCAAAGTTTCGTGTTAAAGCTATGGAGGATTTTGGAATCCAAGGCATAAACAAGGACCAAGTTAGTGGCAGTGACATCTTTAGCTGCTGTCCGTGAAACAAGAAAGCTAAAGTCAATTATCAAAAAATCAAGCGTAAAGTATCGAACTAGAATCTCATAGATGTTGTTCTCCTTCTAAAGGCGTATTTTTGGATGAGGAAGTGGGTGCGGGTGGTTTTGAAAGCTTAAGAGTTAAGATAGGTTTCTTTTGTCAACTGTACTGAAAGAGAAGGGAAGATAGTTCTGCAATGTTCTTGTCGATTCATGGCTCTTTTGCCGTATTCAAGACTCCACAGCCTTAAGCAATTTCTGAGCACTGGCTTCTTGCATAGCTTGAAGTGTCAACTTGGTAAAACACTCCATGATAAGACTTCGAAAATAGTTTAAAATTCTTGCTTGGCAGGGCTTTGGATTTCTCAGGGGGCGTCATAGAGAAGCTACTTTTGCCCTTTCTTGTTAAATGTTTAGGAAATGTTTACTTTGCTGGGCATTGATGAAAGGTAAGGATAGTAGGACAATTCTATTATTTCTTTGGCATAAAAAACCCACAATAGCTTTTGAGAAGCACATGGGATGCTCCTCAAAGGTGGCCACTTGGTGCTTTTGCACTGAAAACCAAATCATTCTACAAAACACCTTTACCAACCATAAGGAAATACATAAATAAGTGGGGTAGTTCCTCGGAAAAGCAGATTAAATTTGTACTTTTTTGTTTTGTTTCATAACTTCTGTGTGTTAACTATTGCAGGCACTGTCATGTATCTGCATCAGCATGTGTTTGTACTTAAAACTTGAATATCACCATCCTGATAATATCTTTTGAGCTTTTCCCAGCTTTGGAGGTTTCTATTAACCAAAAAACAACAACAAAAAATTGATAATTTTTGGGTATAACACCAATAATTCTTCAGAACGTTTTCTATTGATGTATTGTGTGGCTCCAATACGGTCCAAAGTTCTCAAATGTTCTGCACTTTTTCCTTCTCTCTCTCCATCATATACCAGCTTTAAGTGGCATAAATGCATTGAAAATCCTATCCATCCAACCTAAAGTGACCCACTAACCGACCCCATAATCTTGTGTGGATCCACATTCTTGTTTCATGCATGCCCAATTGTATAAGGTACAAAAGAATGCATCATAGCATATGGTTGGACGGTCTTGAGTAGTCTTTCTTATCTCTAACTTATACCTTACAAATTTAGCTTGTCTGCTTGGTGGTATTGAAAATTTTAAGACTATTAAATGAGTTATCAACAAAACTATGCTCTATAATATTAAAGCTTACATCCACCATATACCGAGGAAAACAACAAGAAGAATAAAACTAAGAACCAAGACTTTTATTGGATTTACCTATTCTTTCGTTTTTATGGGTCCAGTGTGGTCCATTTTTCTCAATCTTCGGAACTCCTCTCTCTCCCTCTCACTCTCAAGACTGACTCCAAGGAGTAAAACAATTAGGGTCCAATAAGGGTCCCTCTCTACGAGGTCCCACCCTATAAGAAGGCCCCTGGAAAAAATAACATTAGAAGTTCCTTCAAAGTAAAGTTACAAAAAATGCATATGGAATAGACTTGATAAGAGAAGGCCCTTGACAAAAGATAATTAGCTTGGAAGGCGACATGGTATAAATGTTTTTTTGTATCTGTTTTGTCTTTGAAGAGGTGCTAATAAGGGAAAAGGAACAACAACAAAAGTGCACAGAATTAAGTACATATTTAAACAATTTGAGAAAATTTTATATATTGCTAAACATGTAATATAAAATAAAGGTAGAAAGAAGAGCATCATTGCCATAGACACTTATTACATATTATTCGGAGAGGTATAAAACATAAAGTCTTTATCTATGAGAGACAATGTAAAAGGTAATTTAATTAGTTGAAAATCGCATATACAAAATATTCTTCTACACTGAATTTTCGTTTTAAACATTTTATCTCTTCTATATATATGTGTGTATATTTCCTCCCCTTTCTTTGGAAAATCTCAACCTCAACTTTTATCAAATGTTTCTATTTGTTCATTCTATACGTGATCTTAGAAAAATCATATATTCTCTTAATTATTTTCTCAGTCTTTAGTGTGTAGTAGTCAAAATATGAAAACTGTGTTGTGCTATATGAAACTTTTAATGTTCTTATGTGTAATGAAACTCATATCCCACCTCAAAAGCCAACTTAGGAAGTAAAGGAATATACTCACATGTAGTCAAGAATTTTTATTTATAACTTAGTAATGTGAGACTGAATGATAATATTATGTTCATCACAAAAATTTGTAACATTTGCATGCTATAATTGTTAAGGACCAACATCCTTCGCCGTAGGTCTCAAAGTCGATCGGTCTCTGTGTTTATTATATCTTAGTTTAAAGTTTATATACTTGTGCATGGAGTCACCTGTACTCCAACCTAATCTAACTAACCAACTAATCCACCCATAATCCACTGACTCCGGCTCCCTTTCCCAAATGGATAAGGTATCGAAAGTGGGTAACTGTTCCCATCATTAACTTGGATATTTGAATCCAGGTTGTCCGTTTCGTAGGATAGAAAATGCTCAGAATACAAAATGACTGATCAAAACGGACACAAAAGTCTTGCTATTGTCAATTGATTTTCATATTATCTTCATCATTATCTGATCTTGAAGCAGAAGGAACGAGTAATCCACTTGCATACCATATTATGATAGCAGTGGTAGGAAAGAAGATCCAAAGAAGATCGTAAATGGACACAGTTTGATTTCCTTTTTTTCTTTTAAATGATGGAAGAACTAATGATGTGGAGGTTAAGACCTTCCTTTCAGCCGAAAGGCTCTCTTAAAAAAGACATGATTTGGCGTGAAAGAAGGAAACAAAAACAAGTGTTCACGCTGCAATGGAAATTACTAGCAGCAATTTTTAAGAAATCTGTTCGGACATTGGACTCTTCAGCTTTAAGAAACTAATAATAAATCATTCAATTATGTATCTCAATTATTGTGTTAAAATACTTAAGATTCAAGATTAGTTTTAGCACATTTTATTTAAACACCACAATGTCAATTCTATTTCCAAAGGTCAACTTTGATTGAAAGAAGTATTTATCCCACTTATATGGTCACATTATCTTGCTTATCTTTTCAATGATAGAGAAGTTTGTAACATTCTCTTTAACCTAAATTCACATTACTCTCGATATGTGTGGCACTTATTGCCAAACCCACACCAAGGGATAACAATTATATGCACCAAGTCATATTACAATTTGATTTAATCTTTTGGAATAGAATTTAGGCCCATAATTATAAGTCTAAACTTATTGTCTTTTTAATGAGAGAGAAATTCATTACATTTTCCTTCACTTAAATTTACATTACTTTTGACATGAGTTGGGCTCATTTTTAAGCTTATTGTTTTCTCAATAAGAGAAAAGTTCATGATATTTTCTACTACCTAAATTTACATTACTTTCAACATGAGTGGGGCTCATTATTTGCCCCATGCTAGGTGATAACAATCATAAGTCACTGGGTCAAATCATGATTTGGTTCAACCTTTTGAAATGGAATATACACCCATGACAATAAGCCCAAACTTTCTATGATCTCACATAACATATTCTTTAGTTGATCTAGATAACCAAGAATCCTTCCCCCATAAACATGCTGAAAATAAATGTGTTTAGATAGAAATAACATATACTAATAAAGGCCACCTTGACCTATGAGAAATAACGATAGGACTTGTAGTAACTAACCCAAAAGTTTATCTTTGGAGGGTCAAGCTAATATCATGGAAATTTTATATTTTCTTATTCTTTAAGTTGTATTAAATATCTTTTAGATGAAGTGGGTTTTGTATTGAATTTTAATCTAAGTCAACCTAACCTAAGTTATCTTCTAAAGTACTTGTTTATTAAGATGGGTCAAGTCCAATAGTTTGTCTAAATATCTAACTCTATAATATCTTGAGTCACTATCTTTATTAATTCCTTCATTTATTGTATACTAATTGAATCTTAGAATAATTTCTTTATTTTATTCATGATTTTCGAAGTGGGATTTTTTTCCCTCTCCATTCCTAATTTCAACATTGTTGTTTTATGTTTTTATTTATCTATTGAATAGAAAGAGGGAAACATCGACAACTCTAACCTTCTTGTTCTTTTAGAAAGGCAAGCTTCAGGAAAATTTACTATATATCATGCTTTGGTTAAAGCAATGTTCTGTTGAGTTGATAAGTAGATAATTGTTTTAATTGTATTTAACAACTAGAAAGAAAAAAAATCTTAACTACGGATGAGTAAAGTCATTGTCATCCTAGTTAGCGACGTTAATATCGTTAAGTGTAGTCTTCTTTGGTAGACACAATACTATTTAAGTAATTATTGTCGTTGAATATCATAATTAGGAACAACTTTACCCAATCACAATCATGACTCGATGTTGTGGATAGGCATAATTAAACCAACTATTGTTTCGCTTTCCTTTTCTTTTTTTCAAAAAAATAAAATATAAAAAGTTAAAAATACTTAGTTCCATTTTACAAAATGGAACTAAGGTTGAGAAGAGTACTGCTATCATACTGAAAGACTTTCCCATCGAATACAACTTATTGTATATGCTTCTAAGAACATCTCTCAGGTCATCATGGAGTCATAGATATAGCTTAACTCTATCGAACCACCAAATTGTCTTCCTGGATTAGCCTTACACTTGTTGCCCCCACTCAGAGTGGATGAGCTTTCTCCAGCATCTTTGACTAAATTAATTCGTGCCGCAACACCATCAATCTTACAATTCAAAGCTGCAAAAAGTTGCTGCATGGTGTCATTCATCTTGCGAAGAGTGGGACAATCTCCCTTTTCCCCTTCTAATTTGTCTCCTAGCATCTTGATACCACTTTGCAATGCTCCATAAGAGTTGATTGTGCCTTAACGTAAGCACGAGTGTGTGGGCAAGACTTCAACAGGAAGGAATCCCGATTAACTCCCTTGGGAACCATAGATTTGCAACCTATTTTGGACTGAAACAAAGTTCAACACAACTAACACAATAGATTTCTTCAAGGGAACCCTGCCTTCTTCTTATTCAATACTGACATTTATACAAGCTGTAATGATAGTTAGCTGCTAACAACCATAATTGTCGTGTAACAACCTCCCAACAGTTTATAGTTTGCAACTACTAACCAACTGATTAACTACTAATACAATCAGTACTTAAACGTCAGCTCTACTACATGAAACAACATCAAAGACAAGCGTTTAACTAAATGCTGACTGGATTACCCAGTCTGCTGCAGTCACGTATTTTATCCTCTTTACGTTTCACAGCCTTCTGAACACCCGGCACTGCTTGCTACTGTAAAACACTTTGCAAATCCCATCTCTTGCAAAATGGTGCGGAACATATTCGATGAACTGACTGACTAGCCTCCTAAGTTGACGGCGATATTTGTTTGTAGAACGACAAAAACACAATCAGATATAACAGGAACAGGCAGTTGGTAATTCATCATGGAATTTATCACTGTACAAATAAAGGTTATCTGATAATAACTTTATTTTATATAGAGTTATTCTAATTATTTTAAGTAATATTTAATGTTAATTTTATTAGATTATATTTATATTTAATTATATATATATATATTTATTTTATACAAAAAACCTAAAATAAAAAAAATAAAGAAAAGAAGCACAAAAGCAAAAGAAAATAAGAAAGAGAAGGAGAGCTAAAAAGAGAGGCTTTTATCAAGTGCGGGCTTGTAAAGGAGAGAGGAATGGGCCTTGGCGGAAAAGGAAAAGAGAGAAGTGGGCTGAAAGTGAGAACATGAGGTCCGCAGGCATCTATTGGGTTTTGGAGGGGCCGATTAACAAAACAGACCGGAGAGAGAAAGAAAGAGGGACGTGCGTCGGGGGCAGTCGGGCATTACCGGAGAGAGGGTTTTTTGCCAAACAAGGAAGAAAGCCGACCAGAAGCCGTCGCCGTTCAACTTTTCCGGCGGAGCGGAGAAGAGAGTCGTGTTTTCGGGCGAAGGAAGAGCCCAGAACGTGCGAACGCCATCTGGGTACTCTTTTGACGTGGTCTACGGCAATCCCCGGCAGATCTGCAGCAGTTGCGTGTGATTTCCGGCGGTTTTCCGGCGAAGAACGGCGAATGCCGTCGAAGCTTTTTCCGTCAAATCTACATGTTTCTACGGCAGATCTGGGAAATTTCTTTGCAGATCGGCACTCCAGGGAGCTCGACCTACGTTTTCCGGCAGTTTCCGTGAAGACCGGCGACGGACGGCGGCGCGTGTCATCGGCGCGTGACAGCGCGTGGCGTGTGCGCGTGACGACGCATGTGTTGCTTGTTTTCTCCCCATTTCTTCAGACATGTGTTGCTTGTTTTCTCCCCATTTCTTGTCCCCTGATATGCAGATTTGTGTAGTCATTTTGTGATTTGAAGACATTTTTGGTAACAACTTGATTTTTTTAATTTACAAAATGTGATATTTAATTTCTTGCATTGATTTAGTTTATATAAATATGTTGTTATAATTTATAGTGTATTAGAGCTACGATGAATTTGATTACAATGGTATAAATGTAATTATTTAGGCTTTGTGAGATATTTTATGAATGTGAAGTTGCATATTACGAAGTTTAATGTTTTTAGGTGATTAGTTACTACTTAAATTATATGATTTACATGTTAAAAGCCGACAGAAAATGACATATAATTGCTTCATGTAATATGCAACCATAGATTAATATAGATAGACATATACCATATGATTTGTGTGACTTTAGATGTAAACTGAAATATTTACAAATCATAATGCATTTAGTTCATTTAATTCATATAAACTCTTAGTGAATTAATGAACTAAATAGGTTCACTATACCTAGACATAGGATAGTGAATAAATTATGAAATTTCACCATCACGTGAGTAGAATTAATCTTGCTAGTATGGATAATTGACATTTGTATATAGTAATTAGGTGAAATTAGATGCTCTAGTATATTTAGTTCATCAAGTTTATGTTAAATTTAGTTGTTTACTTAATGTTAATTATTTCGAATTGCTAGATAAGCTTTAGAGTCTTTTTACTGTTAATACTTAATTAATTTAGTAAGCACCAATTCCTGTAGGATAATACTCATTCTCATCATTATATTATTTGTTCAATATGTGCACTTGCATGTAGAATTTCACTGAACACTTAGCATGCTCACAGTTGCTATATGAGCTCTGGGACCAAAAAGCAAGATAGTTGTGACTAGTTACCTTGTCCATTAAATTCCTTTATATTTGTCGTTTTCATCTAAATTGTAACCACATGTAGCATAAAAGGGGAATGCTGGAAAACAGTAAGATTGTAGAAATTGTAGAAACTGTAGAATCCAAGCAAGGAGTTTATCTTCAGGGGATCAAACTTGTGTTTACTCCATTCAGATGCTAAAAGGAAAATGTAATCGAATAGAAGTAGCATATTCTAATTCCCCAACGCCTTTTCTGTTTTGGTAGTGTAAAAGGAGCCCCCAGTTCACTAGGTGTGCTTGCAATTGCCCCGACACTACTTGCATCTCCTTACTTTCTTACTTTCTTTCTGCAATGTTTGATATGTTATGTTTTTAATAGCTTTTAAACCCTCTATAGTAATACACAAACTTTGTTTTCTTAAGAGATTCGAAAAGCCTATACAGTGGTATTCATAGCTAGCAAATCCAATGATTAAACCTTGGGCTGATTATTACTACCTTAGATTTTATTCGACCAAATGGTTGGCCTCTTCAAATTATACCGTTTAGCTGGCTTAGCAGCTCCCGGCTCACTTGGTCCAGATGCATTTGGAAACTCAGAAATAACTTGAGCATAGCCATCCACCGCTTTTCTTTCTCCGTTTTTAGCCTCTCCCACTTTCTCTTCTTTTTTAAGGCTAACTTCCTAACTCCCTTTTCAACCTCTGCTTTTCCAGGCATTGCTTCCATCTTCTTGCTTTCTTTCTGTGCTCTTTTAACCAGCTTTATCGCTTTCTCTTGCATCTCTAAAGTCTTACCCATCCATCCTTTATTCTAGAAATATGTGGTTGTCCAACAACAACCATTTCATCATTCAGTAACACAACAAGAGGCTTAGAAGCAATGGCTGGAAACTTATAATCAGACTCCATTGATACACTAGCTCCTTAGATCAAATGCACTTGTGAGTCAGTTTTCTCTAGAACACCTAAGATATGCTTATAAGAGGAAGTATTGAAAGAAGAAGTGCAACATTAACTGCTTTAGAATCTTTCAAACTCACATATGCAGTATGAAGCCATTATTATCCTTGCACAAACAATTGATAAGCTTGATGTTTATTTTATAATGAACAGAAAGAGAGAAAGAGATGGGATGAACCTTCGAATCTCCACATGTTCCACATCCCTAAACAACTTTATGATGTCTTGTATAGATGCTATTGTGGGAATATTGGTGATCTTGACTGTATTGCCCAACAATGAGATATTCTCTTACATGACTAATTAAATAATTCACTTCCAAGCATACCTATTGCATTAATTAAAAAGAATATCATTAGATAAAACAAATAGCAATAGAAATTCAAAAACAACATATAATCACACAAATATGCATTTCTAACCTAAATAAAGAAGCACCCAACAAACAATAAGTACTTAAAGTGCTATAAGTCCCAAAGGTTGTATAAATATAATCTTCATTGCTTGAAAAAACAACCTACAGTTTATGGTTTCATTATATTTCTAAATTAGTTGAAAGAATGTCCAATAGGAAAGCTGATTTCCTTATGTTTCTAATCAAGATTAGGACATATTGCAAGATTTTTTATTTTTTATTTTTTTTAATTGGGACATTATTTCTAAAACAGCTGATCACCTATATTTTCCTCAATCACCGGCCAAATAAAATCAAGACAATTGTAATACAAACCTTTAATAGCAATAGCCCCTCATTCAAAAATCAACAACATTATTTCTTTTTCATGACAAATAAAACAATGAGATATTTTTCTTACAGCTCCCTACAATGAGATATTCTCTTACTTAAATTGCTACAAGTTCCAAAGGTTGTATAAATATAATTTGAATTGTTTGAAAAAATAACCTACGGTTTATAGTTTTGCTATATTTTTAAATTAGTTGAAAGAATATCTATTCGAAAGCTAATTTCCCTATATTTCTTATCAAGATCAAGACCTATAGAAAGAGTTTTAATTTTAATTTTTTTTAATTGAGACATTATTTCTGAAACATCTAATCACCTCTATTTTCCTCAATCACTGGCCAAATACAATCAAGGGAATTGTAATTCAAACCCTTAATAGTAATAGCCCCTAGATTTAAAGATTAAAGACATTATTTCTTTTACATGACAAATAAAACAATGAGATATTTTTCTTACAGCCCCTGCAATGAGATATTCTTTTACATAAATTGCTATAAGTTTAAAAGGTTGTATAAATTTAATATAAATTGTTTGAAAAAACAACCTGTGGTTTATGGTTTCTTTATATTTCTAAATTAGTTGGAAGAATGTCCAATAGGAAAGTTGACTTCCTTATGTTTCTAATCAAGATTAGGACCTATTGCAAGATTTTTTATTTTTTATTTTTTTAATTGGGACATTATTTCTAAAACAACTGATCACCTATATTTTCCTTAATCATTGGCCAAATAAAATTAGGACAATTGTAATACAAACCTTTAATAGCAATAACCCCTCATTCAGAGATCAAAAACATTATTTCTTTTTCATGAAAAATAAAACAATGAGATATTTTTCTTACAGCTCCCTACAATGAGATATTCTCTTACTTAAACTGTTACAAGTTCCAAAGGTTGTATAAATATAATTTGAATTGTTTGAAAAAATAACCTACGGTTTATGGTTTTGCTATATTTCTAAATTAGTTGAAAGAATGTCCATTTGAAAAGCTGATTTCCCTATATTTCTTATCAAAATCAGGACCTATAGCAAGGTGTTTATTTTTTTATTTTTTTAAATGGGACGTTATTTCTAAAATAGTTGATTGCCTATATTTTCCTTACTCACTAGCCAAATACAATCAAGAGAATTGTAATACAAACCCTTAATAGCAATAGCCCCCACATTCAAAGATCAAAGACATTATTTCTTTTACATGACAAATAAAAAAATGAGATATTTTTCTTATAGCCCTTTGCAATGACATATTCTCTTACTTAAACTACTACAAGTTCGAAAGGTTGTCTAAATATAGTTTGAATTACTTGAAGAAACAACTTGTGGTTTTTCATTTCACTATATTTTTAAATTAGTTGAAAGAATGTCCAATAGGAAAGTTGATTTCCCTATGTTTCTAATCAAGATCAAGACCTATCATAGGAGTTTTTATTTTTTTAATTCGGATGTTATTTCTAAAACAACTAATCACTTATATTTTCCTCAATCACCGGCCAAATACAATCATGAGCATTGTAATACAAACCCTTAACAGCAATAGCCCTACATTCAAAGATCAAAGACATTATTTCTTTTACATGACAAATAAAACAATGAGATATTTTACTTACAGCTCCTTGTAATGAAATAATCTCTTACTTAAACTGCTACAAGTTCCAAAGGTTGTATAAATATAATTTTAATTGTTTGAAAAAAATAACCTACGGTTTATGGTTTTGCTATATTTTTAAATTAGTTGAAAGAATGTCCAATAGGAAAGCTGATTTCCTGATATTTCTTATCAAGATTAGGACCTATAGCACGAGTTTTAATTTTATTTTTTTTAATTGGGACATTATTTTTGAAACCGTCGATTGCCTATATTTTCCTCAATCACTGGCCAAATACAATTAAGGGAACTGTAATACAAACCCTCAATAGCAATAGCCCCAGATTCAAAGATTAAAGACATTTTTTCTTTTACATGACAAATAAAACAGTGAGATATTTTTCTTACAGGCCCCTGCAATGAGATATTCTCTTACATAAATTGCTATAAGTTTAAAAGGTTGTATAATTTTAATCTAAATTGTTTGAAAAAACAACCTGTGGTTTATGGTTTCTCTATATTTCTAAATTAGTTGAAAGAATGTCCAATAAGAAAGCTGACTTCCTTATGTTTCTAATCAAGATTAGGACCTATTGCAAGATTTTTTATTTTTTATTTTTTTAATTGGGACATTATTTCTAAAACAGCTTATCACCTATATTTTCCTCAATCACCGGCCAAATAAAATCAGGACAATTGTAATACAAACCCTTAATAGCAATAGCCCCTTTTTCAAAGATCAAAAACATTATTTCTTTTTTATGACAAATAAAACAATGAGATATTTTTCTTACAGCTCCCTACAATGAGATATTCTCTTATTTAAACCACTACAAGTTCCAAAGGTTGTATAAATATAATCTAAATTGTTTGAAAAAATAACCTACGGTTTATGGTTTTGCTATATTTCTAAATTAGTTGAAAGAATGTCCATTCGAAAAGCTAATTTCCCTATATTTCTTATCAAGATTAGCACCTATTGCAAGAGTTTTAATTTTAATTTTTTTAATTGAGACATTATTTCTGAAACAACTGATCACCTCTATTTTCCTTAATCACCGGCCAAATACAATCAAGGGAATTGTAATTCAAACCCTTAATAGTAATAGCCCCTAGATTCAAAGATCAAAGACATTATTTCTTTTACATGACCAATAAAACAATGAGATATTTTTCTTACATCCCACTGCAATGACATATTCTCTTACTTAAACCGCTACAAGTTCCAAAGGTTGTATAAATGTAATCTAAATTGTTTATAAACAAAAACCAATAGTTTATGGTTTCACAATATTTCTAAATTAGTTAAAAGAATGTCTAATAGGAAAGCTGATTTCCCTATGTTTCAAATCAAGATCAAGACCCATTGCAAGAGTTTTTATTTTTTTTAAATTGGGACATTATTTCTGAAATAGCTGATCGCTATATTTTCCTCAATCTCAAGCCAAATACAATTAGGAGAATTGTAATACAAACCCTTAATAGCAATAGCTTGCACATTCAAAGATCAAAGACATTATTTCTTTTACATGACAACTAAAACAATGAGATATTTTTCTTACACCCTTTTGCAATGACAGATTCTCTTAAACTGCTACAAATTCCAAAGGTTGTATAAATATAATTTGAATTGTTTGAGAAAACAACTTGCGGTTTATGGTTTCGCTATATTTCTAAATTAGTTGAAAGAATGCCCAATAGGAATGCTGATTTCCCTATGTTTCTGATCAAGATTAAGACCTATTGCAAGAGTGTTTATTTTTTTTTAATTTGGATGTTATTTTTGAAATTGCTGATCACCTATATTTTCCTCAATCATTAGCCAAATACAATCAGGAGAATTGTAATATAAACCCTTAATAGCAATAGCCCCCGCATTCAAAGATCAAGGACAATATGTCTTTTACATGACAAATAAAACAATGAGATATTTTTCTTATAGCCCCCTACAATGACATATTCTCTTACTTAAACTGTTACAAGTTCTAAAGGTTGCATAAATGTAATATGGATTGTTTGAAAAAACAACTTGTAGTTTATGGTTTTGCTATATTTCTTAATCATAGCATATGGTTGGACGGTCTTGGGTAGTATTTCTTATCTCTAACTTATACCTTACAAATTTAGCTTGTCTGCTTGGTGGTATTAAAAATTCTAAGACTATTAAATGAGTTATCAACAAAACTATGCTCTATAATATTAAAGTTTACATCTACCATATCCCTAGGAAAACAACAAGAAGAATAAAACTAAGAACCAAGACTTTTATTGGATTTACCTATTCTTTAGTTTTTATGGGTCCAGTGTGGTCCATTTTTCTTAATCTTTGGAATTCCTCTCTCTCCTTCTCCTTCTCACTCTTAAGACTGACTCCAAGGAGTAAAACAATTAGGGTCCAATAAGGGTCCCTCTCTACGAGGTCCCACCCTATAAGAAGGCCCTTGAAAAAACATAACATAAGAAGTTTCCTTCAAAGTAAAGTTACTTAAAATGCATATGGAATAGCCTTGATAAGAGAAAAAGCCCTTGACAAAAGATAATTAGCTTGGAAGGCGACATGGTATAAATGTTTTTTTTGTATCTGTTTTGTCTTTGAAGAGGTGCTAATAAGGGAAAAGGAACAACAACAAAATTACACAGAGTTAAGTACTTATTTAAACAATTTGAGAAAGATTTATATATTGCTAAACATGTAATATAAAATGAAGGTAGAAAGAGGAGCATCATTGCCATAGACACTTATTACATATTATTCGGAGAGGTATAAAACATAAAGTCTTTATCTATGAGAGACAACATAAAAGGTACTTTAATTAGTTGAAAATCGCATATAAAAAATATTCTTCTACACTGAATTTAAACATTTTATCTCTTTTATATATACGTTTATTTTCTCCTCTTTCTTTGAAAAACCTCAACCTCAAATTTTATCAAATTTTTCTATTTGTTCATCCTATACTTGATCTTACAAAAATCATATATTCTCTTAATTATTTTTCCAATCTTTAGTGTGTAGTAGTCAAAATATGAAAACTGTGTTACTCTATATGAAACTTTTAATGTTCTTATGTGTAATGAAACTCATATACCACCTCAAAAGCCAACTTAAGAAGTAAAGGAATATACTCACATGTAGTCAAGAATTTTTATTTATACCTTAGTAATGTGAGATTGAATGATAATATTATGTTCACCACAAAAATTTGTAACATTTGCATGCTATAATTGTTAAGGACCAACATCCTTCGCCTTAGGTGTCAAAGTCGATCGATCTCTGTGTTTATTATATCTTAGTTTAAAGTTTATATAATCGTGCATGGAGTCACCTGTACTCCAACCTAATCTAACTAACCAACTAATCCACCCATAATCCACTGACTCCGGCTCCCTTTGGACATAGATTCCTTGTCTGGGACATGAATTCCCAAACGGATAAGGTATCGAAAGTAGGTAACTGTTCCCATCATTAACTTGGATATATGAATCCAGGTTGTCGGTTTCATAGGATAGAAAATGCTCAGAATACAAAATGAGTAATCAAAACGGACATAAAAGTCTTGCTATTGTCAATTGATTTTCATATTATCTTCATCATTATCTGATCTTGAAGCAGAGGGAACCAGTAATCCACTTGCATACCATATTATGATAGCAGTGGTAGGAAAGAAGATCCGAAGAAGATCTTAAATCGACACAGTTTGATTTCCTTTTTTCTTTTGAATGATGGAAGAACTAATGATGTGGAGGTTAAGACCTTCCTTTCAGCCGAAAGGCTCTCTTAAAAAAGACATGATTTGGCGTAAAAGAAGGAAACAAAAACAAGCGTTCACGCTACAATGGAAATTACTAACGGCAATTTTTAAGAAATCTGCTCGGACATTGGACTCTTCAGCTTTAAGAAACTAATAATAAATCATTCAATTATGGATCTCAATTATTATGTTAAAAGACTTAAGATTCAAGGTTAGTTTCAGCACATTTTATTTATGCACCACAATGTCAATTTTATTTTAAAAGGTCAATTTTGATTGAGAGAAGTACTCATCCCACTTATATGGTCACATTATCTTGCTTGTCATTTCAATGATAGAGAAGTCTATAACATTCTCCTTAACCTAAATTCAAATTGCTTTTGATATGAGTAGCGCTTATTGCCTAACCCACACCAAGGGATAGCAATTATAAGCACCAAGTCATATTACAATTTAATTTAATCTTTTGAAATAGAATTTAGGCCCATAATTATAAGTCCAAACTTATTGTCTTTTTAATGAGAGAGAAATTCATTATATTTTTCTTCACTTAAGTTCACATCACTTTCATATGAGTTGGGCTCATTTCTAAGCTTATTGTCTTTTCAATGAGAGAAAAGTCCATAATATTTTCTACTACCTAAATCTACATTGCTTTCGACATGAGTAGGGCTTATTGTCTGTCCTATGCTAGGTGATAACAATCATAAGCCACCAGGTCAAATCATGTTTTGGTTCAACCTTTTGAAATAAAATCTAGACCCATGGCAATAAGCCTAAGCACTTTACGTTCTCACCATAACATATTCTTTAGTTGATTTAGAGAATCAAGACTCTTTCCCCCATAAACATGCTGAAACTAAATGTGTTTAGATAGACATAACATATACTAATAAAGGCCACCTTGACGTATGAGAAATAACTATATGACTTATAGTAACCAACCTAAAAGTTTATCTTTAGAGGGTCAAGCTAATATCATGGAAATTTTATATTTTCTTATTCTTTAAGTTGTGTTAAATATCTTTTAGATGAAGTGGGTTTTGTATTGAATTCTAATCTAAATCAACCTAACCTAAGTTATCTTCTAAAGTACTTGTTTATTAAGATGGGTCAAGTCCAATAGTTTGTCTAAATATCTAACTCTATAATATCTTGAGTCATTATCTTTATTAGTTTTTTCATTTATTGGATATCACTAATTGAATCGTAGAATAATTTCTTTATTTTATTCATGCTTTTCGAAGTGGGATTTTTTTTCCCTCTCCATTCCTAATTTCAACATTGTTGTTTTATGTTTTTATTTATCTATCAAATAGAAAGAGGGAAACATCGACGACTCTGAACTTCTTGTTCTTTTAGAAGGGCAAGCTTCAGGAAACTTTACCATATATCATGTTTTGGTTAAAGCAATGTTTTGTTGAGTTGATAAGTAGATAATTGTTTTAATTGTATTTAAAAACTAAAAGGAGAAAAAATCTTAACTACGGATGAGTAAAGTCATTGTCACCCTAGTTAGCTACGTTAATATCGTTAAGTGTAGTCTTAGCTGGTAGACACAATCCTATTTAAGTAGTTACAGTCGTTGAATATCATAATTAGGAACAACTTTACCCAATCACAATCATGACTCGATGTTGTGGATAAGCATAATTCAACCAATCATTGTTTCGCTTTTTTTTTTTTCAAAAAAAATAAAAATAAAAAGTTAAAAAATACTTAGTTCCATTTCATTAAGGATCGACAATGGCCGACAGAATAAGGTCGAGAAGAGTTCTGCTATCATATTGAAAGACTTTCCCATCGAATACAACTTATTGTATATGCTTCTAAGAACGTCTCTCAGGTCATCATGGACTTATAGATATAGCTTAAAGATCTTTCATGTAGGCTACTCTTGGATATACGAGGATAATATTCACACATGCATGTTCGACAAAACAATCACATGTTAAAGCCTTAATTAGGATAATGGTTCATAACAAATACAGGAAGATAGATGGTTGGTGCAAAAGAAGACAGTCCCATGATATTTGGTTGGCAATATGAATGTAATCCAAAACTACACCGAAATGTGCGCAAGACCCAGACCTGCCTCTCCTTCTCAAAAGGCCTCATTGAGGGAAAGAATTGTCTAAGCTTGTAAGATATATTACAAATATCTCTCTCTAATGTGAGGTTTTTTGTTTAATACTCTCCCAAAGTCTAAGCTTGGTTTTTTGCTCGTAAAGGATTGGCTCTAATTATCATGTGAAAGGCCAAGGTCTACCTTTTCTCAAAAAAAATTTATTAAGGGGAAGAGCTGTCTAAGTTTATAAGACACATCATAAGTATTTTTTTTTTTCAATGTGGACTTTGTTGTCCAATAAAATGTAATCAAACAATGAACGTTTTCGTACTGCCTTTACGACCTTGCTGGGTTCCTTCTGTACCTCCAAGATCCTAGCAATCAAGGCAGCTCGGCAGCAAGCTTGCTGCCAACCACATTCCCTGCCTTCCCAAGAGCAGATTCAGAACCATGTGCTGTTTCATCAGACGGTATAACATAACGGTCAACAACACTTTTAGAGGGCTCCGAAGCAGCAGGTGGAAGCTTGTCACTTGGAACAGATGCTTTTGGAGACTCACAAAGAAAATGAGCCTAGCCATCCACCGCCCGTGTCTTCTGGCCGACGTCCTGTACTGCCTATACAACCTTGCTGAGTTCCTTCTGTACCTCTCATGGTACCTCTCAGGTCCTACCAATTAAAGCAGATTCTGCATGATTGAATGTTTGCTCGGCAGCAAGCAATACTGTAGAAATCTAACACTTCGTTTATGTCTCATCCACAGCAGCGGAAATCAAAGGGAAAACAACTAGAACGAGGGATTAATGCAGAATTGGAGGAAGCCCTTAGGCGTTTTGTTCACAATTACTTAATAAGTTTTACATCACTCACTCATATACAAGTTGCGACGATGAATAAAGAATAAAGCTAAAACATGTACACTGGACTTGGGCATTGAAGAACGGGTGGGGGGTTGAAGGGTTGAGAAAGTTCTTGATTCCAGCCTGACATGATCAGAACTAATGGCAAATTCAGTGGTATGTGGTATTTTGTACATGTCTGACCTATGCAGAGTTAAGGTAATAGGGCCTGGTTTATAAGGTTTGTTAAATTCTGTTCCTGGTTTGGGTTAGTTTGGGTCTTGGTTATAAGAAAGCCCCTTCCTTGCCCAGCTAGAAGTTCTACTTTAGAAAGTTCCTTCTCTTTCTTTAACTTCGACTATATACAAGAAAATTTCCCAATGGGTATGGTATGCTTAAGTAACAAGAAATTTCCTGGAAAATTTTGTAATAAATTAGTGGTTAGAATCCATTATTGAATGGGTGAGATCCTTAGGGGGCTTAATTGATTCTTTGGTTCTGTATCTCCTTATTCTTGTCTCTTCATATTTCTGTTTATTTTCTGGGCTCTTGTGTAAGCTCTTTGCACATGAAACCAACTTGCTTCTAAACACTCCTACCTCTAGCTTTTGGTTTAAACCATACTTTTATGAACTTCCTTGGGAAAACTTAGAAATTTGCATCGTTCAAAGACCATAGCCGCTGTTTTCCTTTACCTATGGCCCCTAAACCACCTAAGTCTGTCCCCCAATCTGAACTGGTGGTTTATCAAAGCCATATACCTTGTTGCAGCCATTTTTCTTTTCCAGTATTTCTATTGATTCCTTGAGTCAGGCCATTTTTTGAACAGCAGAGTTACATGTATCTACAAACACAAAGAGAAAATCAAATATAGTAAAAGGAAACAATCAAATGTGGAACAAGAATTCAACACACGACTGAGTTATGGAATTAGAACAAGTAGTATGAACTATGAAGTAAGTATCCTTGTTCGCTTCACTCGTATAAAAATCACAGATACAAGTAGCACAAATGGAGAATACTGGGAAACAGTAAGATTTCCAGACTAGGAACGATGTGCAACAAGTTGCCATAAATCTAATGTAAAATTAAAGAAGTGACAATGACATAAAAAAAAGCTTGACACTGCTTCAGCTTTTATCCTTTCCAAGGCCTCCTTAACTTCTGTTTTGTTCTCGAAGAAGAACCTCCCGCCCCAGCTGTCGTCTTGCTGCGTTCTCTCAGAGTTTTTATGGCACGGCAATGTCTACAACCTCATTTTAGTTCGAGTCACAAGTTCTTTTAGCATCAGTTTCAATATTCCCAGAATTCTTTGCAATCAAGAAACTAAATACACTAGCCCTTGAAGAGGTAGCCTAAGCTTGGTTCTCTCCACAACTCAAGTCCTGAGCCCTCGTAATTACCAAGCAAAGGCTGAAGTAGGTGCCTGGCAGATTGAAGTGCACCCTCCAAAAACTTACAACCAAAGAACCCAATAAATACTAGCTACCTTTCATAATTACGTCTATAACATGATTCTTTGGGATTCTTGTCCTGTCCTTCGCATAAATACAAGCATCGAGGGAATCCACGGACCTTGAAATTACAAAAGGTTTACACCATCAAAGTGGAATACTCAGAAATAAATAAAGCATCAGCCAATGAAGTTGAATTATCCAAACCATCCAGACATAATGCTCTTGGAATGTAACAGATATAACATCAACATACTTGAGAAGAAGCTGCATATCAGGTCCCGGAAACCGAATTTCAATCAAGCTTGAACGACCCAAAACCGAAAATGTGTTCAAGCAATCCCCTAAGAGTCCCAAGCTATACCAAACCGTGGTCGTCCTTGCGCGCCGTACTCGTAACGAATGAAAAGCTACGTTCCGAAATAAACAGAGTTTAGTTAACCTAATCATACCCTCCCTGGCCGCAAGGGTAAAGGAAATATAGAAGTCAGGAACCTCGCGCTGAAGACAAGACTTTAGCCTGAAGACATCTGGTTCCCTCCACGATCAAAACGAGACCTTCGGTCACTATAGAGTTTTGGCTGAGCTACTCCAATGCTTTATAGGGGGCATATTTTAAACTCTGTAATAAACTGTAAACGGCTTCATCTTCTGTAAGGATTCTGCTAATTGTGTGTACAGGGGAAAGCCAATATATTCCCCATGTAAGGAAGGGGGGTTAGGAGTGTGGGATCTAGAACAAGTAATGCAATCCTTGTAGATAAAGTTTGCTTGGAAATATATAGAGGGATAATCCTTGTGGGCAATGGTAATGAGGAAAAAACGTGGACACCCCATTGAAACCTTTCAACGAGGAGTGATTGTTGAAGATGATGTTTCTTTGTTGAGCTACACTATGAAACACAATAAATGGATTATAAAGGAAGGCAACAACTTGTTTTAGAAAGATAGTTGGCTGGGAGAACCATTGGTGTACAACCTATGTCCAAAACTTGATATGCTAGTCCTGACCACTTTGCGAAATCCCACCTACATGACTGAGCATCTGTCTATAGGCCAACCCGAGCAGGCAAAAGTGATTTCCATCTAGACAGTTCCAAACACGTTTGTTTGGGACTTAAACCCCTATGGTATGTTTTTAGCATCTAGTGTTTGTGATGATATGAGAATTAAGAAACCAAAGGTTCGATAGGCTGGGTTCTTATGGAACAAAACCCTCCCACCAAACATTAAAATTTTCATGTAGAAGCTCATGAATAATGGAATCCCGGTGATATGCAATATGCAAATGAAGGAGATTAATGAGTTTGAAATGCCAATGCTGCCATCAAGGTCATGGAGGAACCACGGAGCAAGTGTTCAAGCACAAAAATCTGGCCCAACACATGGAGGAAATATGCAAACATACTATTGGTGCCACTGTAATATAATTCCATGTAGTCTTTACTTAACTCTTGGTTTTCTAAAGCAACATGGAATAATCAACAAAGAACCACCATTACAATTGTTGGGAGCCAAATAGCATGGAGTCTGTGGCTAGTAAGGAATGCAGCCAAACATAAGTGTAGACCAATGTCTCTAAGCAAAATCTACAAATACCTAGATGGTTGGCTGATTCCAATGTCTCCATCACTTGCCATTGATACTTACAGCAAGTTTCCTAGATCACATTGCATTAGATGGTTTAAAGATTACACATTAAGTAGATTAAGATTAGAAAGGGTAACTGTTGGGTTTATGGCTATCCAAGAAGAGGGGTTGAATTGGATATCTAGAAATCTATGTAATTTTTATATATTTCTTAAAGGTTGTTTCTTTAAGGTAATCACAACTAGATAAGATATCACAATAGTAATAGAGTATCAAATAAAATAATTAAATAAAAAAATTCACAACCAAGAATTTCACGGTGGTTCAGCACTTTTCACTTACTTCCACCCGCTTCTCTTTCAACTCAAATTGAGTTGAAATCTTCTTTACTTCAATCAAGGAGAACACCTCTCCTTCACCTCACAACTCCTTAAAAGGAATTATATAGCTCACAGTTACAAGGTTAGGTTTACAAAAACCTTAATACATTAAGCTCATTCCTTAAATATATGATATGAGTGAGGATTTAAGCTTGTCAGAAAGCTAATTGAATGTATACAAAATTAATTCAAGCTCTAATCTCAAAAGCCCCAATTTCACAAATCTAGGGTTTCAGATTTACAATAATCTTTATATGCAAATAATGTTATAATCAATCTAGCACATACAAAGATCAATTTATCAAATGATATTCACAAAATAACAAGTTTAGAGAATATCACCAAAGATTTCCTTTTTCTTCAAACTTTACCGAACATGGCAATAAGAGCAAATCGATGAGGGCTTTTATCTCTTTTGATCAAATCTGCAAGAATATGTCTCAGCAAGCTCAAATATTTCATCGGAATCTCCTTTTTATAGTAGGTACTCAAACTTTGAACAGATTAGGGTTTCGGTTCAAACCCTTTTGAAATCCTTTCGTTGAGATTTGATGGATACAACAATGTACTGATGCAAATGATGATTTTTCAGCAAGATAATTGTTTTGAAACTCAGTTGCCTCACCATTCTTCCCGTTGGAGCCGTCATCACAAGAGAGAGATCGAGAGGAGAAGTGTAGCTTTAGATCGAAGAATGTGGCTAGGGCTTTAGGCTTCTGGTCATAAGAACATATGCTCTTATTTGCTTCACATGCTGCCATTTTGGATAAGTGACTTGATCAGAATGTTCCCATTTCAAGCTTTGCAGGCTGACCTCTTCTCATGGGTTGAACAATTCATACGGGTTGAACTTATTCATGGGCTGAACCTTGTCATACGGGCTGAGTATTTTCACGGGTTGAACATATTATACGGGCTGAACACATAGATAAGTTTCATGTATCCATACATAAATATATGGTTGGTCTATTAAACCTATAAAAACACCAATTCCAAGTATCAAGGTTCCTTTAACAAAAACAAGAATGTAAATTAATCTATGAAACAAAATATTCAAAGATTAAATCAAATTGGCTTCATATTTTATGTTTGATAATAAAATGTAAGACCCTGGCTACTTTATAATATCATTAATTGATATTATAATTTGCACTCCTTTTACTTCCTTTGAGTTTTAATATGTGCACATATAATCTCATATATTCTATCATATATCCAAGTATAGTATTCTATTTAATATATGTCTAAATAATTATAATATTCTATTTAACATATATTCAAATAAAATTTTTCTCAATCAAAACATACAAGCACATGATTTTTAACAATAACTAGAGTAGGTCACACTTGCCCTCAAATAGTGAGTTAAAAGTCAATGTCAATGGGTCTATTGATCGTGGGAATAACATAATAGCAATAATGAGAGATAGCAATGGGAACATCAAATTAGCTTTTGCTGCAAAGTTTTGCATGGAAAGTAATACACCTGCAAAGGCATATTCCTTCCTCATAAGACTTTGTATACATCATAAATAGAACCAGATCCCGTAATACATGAAGTTGGACTCCTACTTACCTAGTCCAATCCATTCTACAATACTAGAAACCACCATGGCATTTGGAGTATGTGATTCATCAATGTGTCAATTTACTCCCTTATGAAATGATCATTAAACAAATTACAAGGAAAGGAGCTTAGTACTAGATAGACTAGCAAATTTCGGTCATCAAGCCTCAAATATGCATTTAATGGATTGATTAACTCACTATTGAGATGTTGGAACACCTTTAGGAATAATCAGTTAGGTCTAGGTAAGTATTAGTGTCCATAGGATTAAGTCTATATGCTGTCATGTATAATTTTATGTCTTGTTTTGTATGCTTTTAATTAAAAACATTTAAGGAAAAATTGAAGTTTCATATGCACATCTATTGCAATGTAGAAGAATATTTTCAGTGATAGAGTATAATAACTTCTCTTCCTTCATGTAGTTGAACAAATTAGAGTACTTATATGTATCATCAAAAGCAAAAAATGCATTTTTATTAATTTAAGTTATTGGACTTTCACTATTGGCCCCTAAATTGCCATGAGTTTAAGAGATCCACTTATAAGCCTAAATAGATAGGGCCTTATATCTTAAAGTACCTGAAAATAATGGAGTGTGAGTATGGATAAAGACCCAATTTAAATTTATCATCGATATGGAAACTAAAATAGTAAAGAACAATTAATGATTATGGAATTAAAATTTTGTAAATAGGTAAAAATACTTGTGAATTAATCATGTGAGTGAATGGATAAAGAGCTAGGGGGAGTACCCTTGGCTTTGAGGTAAGCTAAGACCCATGGCCTGCGAGTCCAACAAGTTAAGGGTTTGATTCCCTTCCATTACACCACATATGTTAATTAAAAATATTTAAAAGTCACATATGTAGTTGAAAATCATTTATTATCCTTACACAAACAATTGATAAACTTGGCATTCATTTTATAATGAATTAAAAGAGAGAAAGAGGTGAGACAAAATTTTGAATCTCCACATCTTCAATATCCCTAAAGAGCTTCACAATGTCTTGTTTAGATGCTATTGTGAGAATATTAGTAATCTTAACTGTATTGCCCTGAGATAATATGTTCTTTTAATAGGACTTAAATGACTAATAAAACAAATCCTTTCCAAGCATTAGGAATTCAAAAGCAAAATATAATCACATGTGTTGGATATGGATTAACCTAATAAGGGGGTTGGATTGGGTTATTATTATTTATTTATTTACTTATTGATCTTGTAAATTAAACTCAATGCAAGAAGATAAAGAACACAGAAAGATTGTTCAGGCGGTTTAGCCAAATACTTAAGCCTACCTCCACCCCCTTTTACCAATAATAAGATAGCCCTATTACTAAAATATAAGAGTTTACTCTTAATTTTTGTACACCTAAATCCTTTGTTTGCCGAACATAAGGATTCAATAGTTCACTTTATAATATAGTCAGCCAAACATGACTTCACACACTTCACACTTTGATCTACATAAATCTTTACAAATAAAAATTTAACTCACCCTAGACCATACTCGGTCTATCAACAAATGAATAGCTTTAACAAGTTATCTTCTCAAGTAAACAACAACTTTGAAAGCAATCAGCACACGATCACGAGTAAAAATGATTCTATTAACTTCCTGCACAGCAGAATCTTCTTAAGGATCAAAGGAACAATTTAGAGCATAAAAATGATTCAATCAAGAACAAGATATGTTGTAGAATTCAATGACTTATTAAGCACATCAATGTACTTATAAACATATAGCAAGAAGCAACATAAACAAGTGTATTATAAGAAGAAAGAACAATGTTGCTAAAAGCTCAAATTACACAACCTCAAATCAGAATGAAGTTATCGAATGCTTTGATTCACAAAGTACAACTTCGAACATCTTTTCTTGCTTTTCACTCATTAGGGTCGGCTCACAGAAAAATATCTCAAGTATAATCGTGTATTTTTGAAAAGAAACCCTAGCACCTCTTAATATATGTTTAAAAAACAATGATAGCCATTAGGGTTTGCTTTTATAGTTGTTTCCTTATACAACATTACTCATTAATCCTTATAGAATGGCAACTTTGGATTTATTGGATAGAAAATCAACTGCAATGTTTGAATAAACACATCACCATTAATATCTTTTCAGTACACAATATTTTTATCAATTAGAAACACCATAGATAGCACGATTAACCCACAAACCTATATTTGGGTAATATGTATCTTTCCTTATTGTGAATGAAACCAAAAATACAGAATGATATATGAAGCATCTTCCTTAATATAGTCAAGAACACATAAAAAGTGAACCTTTTCCCCAAAAATCACCTCTTAGTGAAAGCATGCAAAGGAAGGGTTTTTCATCCTTTCCTTTATGGTTAACCGAAAAGAGAGAAGATACCAAATGGGTTCTCTCTCTTCATTGACTTTATTAAACAAATAACCGACCACAAAACAATGTGTATAGAATAGTATGGTGCAACTGGTTTCAAAACATAAAACGGTACGTTTTTTCTTAAAACAATGTAGGATGCACTTCTTTTAATTTCTATATTTTTCAGACCTGAATTTTGTTACAAAGTATTTACTTGAACTACATGTTGGTATGTGGGAACTATGTAAATTAGAATAACCTTGGTTTTGGTTGTTCACCCTACATGTGTTCCACTTTTTGTTTTTGGCACAAGAACATATATAAAGAAAAAGTGTAATAGTTTTTCGAATAATTTGTCAACATCAAAATAAACCCAACAACACGAACATATGTTTCTACCCATAAAAAAAAAAAGCTTCTGCATCAAACAAGACATACTTAAAATTATTACCAAGTGTTAAAAGCTAAGTGTTGTCCTATATTAAAAGCATGAGAATGAATCTTTGGCTTTATAAGTAATATAACTTTTACAACTAATGTCCTAAAGTTTTAGAACAAGTTCCCACACTCTAATACTAAGTTACTAGTAAATAATGCCCAAAAGTTATATAAATTTAAGATCTAGTTGAGAAAAAAATCAAAAGAATAGATAAAGAGCTACTACTAAATTAATGATATGCATATAAGTAAAAGTACCAAAAGAAGAAGTGCAACATCAATTGCTTCAAAATATTTAAAAGTCACATATGCAGCCTGAAACCATTTAATATCCCTGCATGACTAATTGATAAGCTTGGCATTCATTTTATAATGAGTTGAAAGAGAGAAAGAAATGAGACAAAATTTCAAACCTCTACATCTTCAATATCCCTAAAGTGCTTTGTAATGTCTTGCTCAAATGTTGCTATGGGAATATTAGTGAAATTAATTGTATTGCCCTAAGATGAGATGTTCTCTTAACATTTTGTATCAATTCCTTTCCAAGTATACATATTGTATCAATTAACAATAATACTACCATATACAACAAAGAGCAATAGAGATTCAAAAGCAAAATATAATCACATGAATATACATTACTACCCAAAATAAAAAGCTCCTACATTAAACAATAGGTACTTAAAATTGTTACAAAGCATTAAAAGTTGAGTGTTGTCCCACATTAGAAGCATGTGAATGGACCTTTGGCCTTATAAGTAATATAATTTTTATAGTTAATGTCCTAAAGTGTTGGAACGAGTTCTCACACTCTAATACAAAGTTACTAGTAATGAATGCCCAAAAGTGATATAAATTTAAGAACTAGTTGAAAAAATAAATTCAAAATAATAGATGAAGAACTACTACTAAATTAATGATATGTATATAGTAAAAGTACTAAAAGAAATAGTGCAGCATCAATTGCTTCAAAATCTTTGAAAGTCACATATGCAAACTGAAACCATTTAATATCCCCGCATGACCAATTGATAAGCTTGGCATTCATTTTATAATGAACTGAAAAAGAGAAAGAAGTAAGACAAACTTTCAAATCTCCACATATTCAATACCTTTAAAGTGCTTTGTAATGTCTTGCTCAAATGCCGTCATGGGAATATTAGTGATCTTCACTATATTGCCCTAAGATGACTAGTAAAACAATTCCATTCCAAGCATACATATTATATTATCATATAAAACAAAGAGTAGTAGGAATTTGAAAGAAAAATATAATCATACAAATATATGTTTCTATTCAAAATAAAAAAGCACCTACATCAAACAATAAGTATTTAAAATTGTTACAAAGTAATACAAGTTAAGTGTTGTCTTACATCAAAAGCACGAGAAATGACTTTTGGCCTTATAAGTATCATAGATTTTGTAGCTAATGTGTTAAAGTTTTTGAACAAGTTCACACACTTTAATACAAAATTGTTGGTAAAGAATACCTAAAAGATATACAAATTTAAAAACTAGTTGAAAAAGGAAAAGAAAAAAGTCAAAAGAATAGATAAAGCTATTACTAAAGTAATAATATGCTTATATGTAAAGTTACTAGAAGAAGAAGTGTAGCATTAGTTGTTTCAAAATCTTTGAAAGTCACATATGTAGTTTGAAACCAATTATTATCCCTACATGAACAATTGATAAGCTTGTCATTCATTTATAATGAACTAAAAGAGAGAAAGAGGTGAGACAAACTTTTGAATCTCCATATACTCAATATCTCTAAAGAGCTTTGTAATGTCTTGCCCAAATGTCATTATAGGAATATTAGTGATCTTAACTATATTGTGCTGAGATAAGTTCTTTTAATACAACTTACATGACTAATAAAACAATTCATTTCCAAGCATATATATTGTATCAATTAACAATAATATTATCATATAAAACAAATAGCAATTTGAATTCAAAAGCAAAATATAACCACACAAATATACATTTCTACCTAAACTAAAAAAGCTCCTACATCAAAAGATAAGTACTTAAAATTGTTACTAAGTATTAAAAGCTGAGTATTGTCTCATATCAAAAACATAAGACTAGACATTTAACCTTATAAGTAATTTAGTTTTTGTAGTTAATGTCCTAAAGTTTTAAAACAAGTTCTCATATTTTAATACAAAGTTATTGGTAAAGAATGTTGAAAAGTTATATAAATTTAATAAGAAGTTGAAAAGGCAAAAAAGTCAAAAGAATGGGTAGAGAGTTACTACTAAATTAATGATATGCTTATAAGTAAAAGTACAAAAAAAAATAAAAAAAATAAAAAATGTAGCATTAGTTGTTTCAAAATCTTTAAAAGTTACATATGTTGTCTAAAACCATTTATTATCCTTACATGAATAATTGATAAGCTTAATATTCATCTTATAATGAATTGAAAGAATGAAAGAGGTGAGACAAACTTTTGAATCTCCACATATTTAATATCCTTAAAGAGCTTTGTAATATCTTTCCCAAATACCATTGTGAAAATATTAATGATCTTAACCAAATTATGTTGAGATAAGATATTTTGTTAATTGAACTTACATGACTAATAAAACAATTCCTTTCCAAGCATACATATTGTATCAATTAACAATGATATTATCCTATAAAACAAAGAGTAAAAGGAATTCAAAAGCAAAATATAATCACACAAATATTTGTTTCTACCCAAAATAAAAAAGCTCCTACATCAAAACAATAAGTATTTAAAATTGTTACAAAGTATTAAAAGTTGAGTATTGTCTCATATCAAAAGCATGAGAATGGACCTTTCTCCCTATGAATAATATAGTTTTTATAGTTAATGCCTAAAGTTTTTAAACAAGTTCTCACATTCTAATACAAAGTTACAAGTAAAGAATGCCCAAAAGTTATATAAATTTAAGAACTAGTTGAAAAAACAAAAAAAGAAAAGTTAGAAGAATAAATAAACACCTACTACTAAATTAATAATATGCTTATAAGTATAAGTACTAGAAGAAGAAATTCAACATCAACTATTTCTAAATCTTTGAAAGTTACATATGTAGTCTAAAACCATTTGTTATTGTCACACGAACAATTGATAAGTTTGTCATTTATTTTATAATGAATTGAAAGAGAGAAGGAGGTGAGACAAACTTTTAAATATCCATATATTCAATATCCTTAAAAAGCTTTGTAATGTCTTACTCAAATGCCACTATGAGAATATTAGTGATCTTAACCATATTATGCTGAGATAATATTTTCTCTTAATAGGACTTACATGACTAATAAAACAATTCCTTTCCAGGCATGCATATTGTATCAATTAACAATAATATTATCATATAAAACAAAGTGTAATAGGAATTCAAAAGAAAAATATAATCACATGAATATAAGTTTCTACCCAAAATAAAAAAGTTTCCTTCATCAAACAATAAGTACTTAAAATTTTCATAAAGTGTTAAAAGCTAAGTGTTGTCCCATATCAAAGATATGAGAACAAACATTTGGTCTTATAAATAATATAGTTTTTGTAGTTAATTTCTTAGAGTTTTGAAACAAGTTCTCACATGCTAATACAAAGTTATTGGTAAAAAATACTAAAAAGTTATATAAATTTAAGAACTAGTTGAAAAAGCAAAAGAAGTCATGAGAATGGGTTTAGAGCTACTACTAAATTAATGATATGTTTATGAGTAAAAGTAATAGAAGAAGAAGTGAAGCATCAGCTGTTTCAAAATCTTTAAAAGTTACATATGTAGTCTAAAACCATTTATTATCGCTACATGTACAATTGCTTGACATTCATTTTATAATGAATTGAAAGAGAGAAAGAGGTGAGACAAACTTTCAAATCTCCACACATTCAATATACCTAAAGACCTTTGTAATGTCTCACTCAAATGCCACTATGAGAATGTTAGTGGTCTTAATCGTATTGTGCTAAGATAAGATGTTCTCTTAACATGACTTACATGACTAATAAAAAAATCCCTTTCCAAGCATACATAATGTTTCAATTAAAAATAATATTATCATATAAAATCAAAATATAACCATACAAATAAACCTTTCTACACAAAATAAAGAAGCTCTTGCATCAAACAATAAGTATTTAAAATTGTTACAAAGTATTAAAACCTTAGTATTGTTCCATATCAAAAGCATGAAAATGAATATTTGGCCTTATACTATAGTTTTTGTAGTTAATGTTCTAAAGTTTTGAAACAAGTTCTTATACTTTAATACTAGATTATTAGTAAAGAATACCCAAAAGCTATACAAATTTAACAACTAGTTAAAAAAAATGTGTCAAAGGAATAGATAAACTACTACTAAATTAATAATATGCTTATATGTAAAAGTACCAATAAGAAGTAGTGTAACATCAGTTGTTTCAAAATCTTTGAAATTCACATATGCATTCTAAAACCATTTAAAATCCCTACATGAACAATTGATAAGTTTAGCATTCATTTTATAATAAACTAAAAGAAAGAGAGGTAAGACAAACTTTTGGAGCTCCGTATATTCACTATCCCTAAAGAGCTTTGTAATTTCTCACTTAATTGCTACTATGGGAATATTAGTGATCTTTATTGTATTGTGCTGAGATAAGATGTTCTCTTAACATGACTTACATAACTAATAAAAAAATTCCTTTCCAAGCATACATATTGTATCAATTAACAATAATATTATCATATAAAACATAAAGCAACAAGAATTCAAAAGCAAAATATAATCACATGAATATGCATTTCTACCCAAAATAAAGAAGCTTTTGCATCAAACAATCAATACTTAAAATTATTATAAACTGTTAAAAGCTGAATATTGTCCCATATGAAAAACATAAGTATGGACATTTGGCCTTATAAGTAATATAGTGATTGTGTTAATGTCGTAAAGTTTTGAAACAAGTTCTCACACTATAATACAAAGTTACTAGTAAAGAATGCGCAAAAGTTAAATAAATTTAAAAACTTGTTGAGAAAATAAAAAAAAAGTTAGAAGAATAGATAAAGAGCTACTACTAAATTAAAAATATGTTCATAAGTAAAAGTATTAGAAGAAGAAGTGCACCATCAGCTATTTCAAAATCTTTGAAAGTTACATATACAATATGAAACCATTTATTATCCCTATATGAACAATTAATAAGCTTGGCATTCATTTTATAATGAATTGAAAGAGAGAAAGAGATGAAATAAACTTTTAAATCTCCATATATTCAATATCCTTAAAGACCTTTGTAATGTCTCGCTTAAATGCCATAGTTAAAATATTAGTGATCTTAACTGTATTGTGCTAAGATAAGATGTTCTCTTAATAGGAATTACATGGCTAATAATACAAATCCTTTCCAAGCATACATATTTTATCAATGAACAATAATATTATCATACCAAACAAAGAGCAATAGGAATTCAAATTTAAAACATAATCACACGAATAAATGTTTCTACCTAAAACAAAAAAACTCTTGCATCAAACAATAAGTACTTAAAATTGTTACAAAGTGTTAAAAGATCAGTGTTGTCCCATATTAGAAGAATGAAAATGGATCTTCGGCTTTATAAGTAATATAGCTTTTGCAACTAATGTCCTGAATTTTTTAAACAAGTTTTCACACCCTATACAAAGTTATCAATGAAGAATAGCCAAAAGTTATTTAAATTTAAGAGCAACTTGAAAAACCATAAAATGTCACAAGAATGGGTAAAGAGCTACTACTAAATTAATGATATGCTTATAAGTAAAAGAACAAGAAGAAAAAGTGAAGCATAAACTATTTCAACATCTTTGAAAGTCACATATGCAATTTAAAACCATTTATTATCCCTCCATGAACAATTTATGAGCTTTGTATTCATTTTATAATGAATTGAAAAAGAGAAAGAGGCAAGACAAACTTTTGAATCTCCATATATTCAATATCCTTAAAAAGCATGCAATATCTCACTAAAATGCCATTGTGAGAATATTAGTGGTCTTAACCGTATTATGCTGAGAGAAGATGTTCTCTTAACATGACTTATATGACTAATAAAACAATTTCTTTCCAAGCATACATAATGTTTCAATTAACAATAATATTATCTTATAAAACAAGGAGCAATAGGAATTTGAAATCAAAATATAATCACACGAATAAACATTTCTACATAAAATAAAAAAGCTCTTACATGAAACAATAAGTACTTAAATTGTTATAAAGTGTTAAAAGATGAGTGTTGTCCAATATCAAAAGCATGAGAAGGGACCTTCCTTATAACTAATATAGTTTTTTTAGCTAATGTCCTAAAGTTTTGGAACAAATTTTCATGTTCTAATACAAAATTACTAATAAAGAATGCCCAAAAGTAAAAACTAGTTGAAAAAAAATCATAGGGTGTAGGGTTTCACTATATTTTTGAATTAGTTGAAAGAAGCCCCAATAGGAAAGTTGATTTCACAAGAATTTTTTTTTTAAATTTTTGTTGGGGTGATAATTTTGAAAGGACATATCATCTATCTTTTCCTTAATCTTGGGTGAAATAAAATCAGCGGTTTTTTAATTTGAACCTTAAATAAGAATAGACTTAACATTCAATGATCAAAGAGCTTATTTTTTAACATAACAAGACAACACGACATACATTAGCTATTAACTCTCTAAGCATGCAAAAACCAAAAATACACAAAATACACCATAAAAAGGAGGAACTTTCCCTATAAATCCGTGAGCCACAAGAAAAAAAAGAGTGATATTGAAATCAAAAAGGAAATAGGTGAAGAAGCAAGCAAGAGTGAGATGAAAGAACTAACTAACATTTTTTTTGTTTAAGAACCACATCAAAAAGGAAGACAAACTTTTAAATCTCCTTATGAACAATTTATAAGCTTCACATTCATTTTATATTGAATTGAAAGAAAGAAAGAGGCAAGACAAACTTTTGAATCTCCATATATTCAATATCCCTAAAGAGCTTGAAATATCTCACTCAAATGTTGCTATGAGAATATTATTAATCTTTACCGTTTTATGCTGAGAGAAGATATTCTCTTAACATAACTTACATGACTAATAAAAAAATTCCTTTCCAAGCATACATAGTGTTTCAATTAACAATAATATTATCCTATAAAACAAGGAGCAATAGGAATTCAAAATCAAAATATAATCATACAATTAAACATTTCTACCTAAAATAAAGATGCGTTTACATGAAACAATACATACTTAAATTGTTACAAGTGTTAAAAATTTAATGTTGTCCCATATCAAAAGTATAAGAATGGACATTTGGCCTTATAAGTAATATAACTTTTTTAGCTAATGTCTTAAAGTTTTAGAACAAATTCTCACACTCTAATACTCAAAAATATGGTAACATTATAAAAATATGCTAACATTCTCCCACTTGGGCTATATTAATATGAATAAAATAGTAATAATTAATCATTTTTATTTCAAAATAATTATTTATGCATGCCTTTATGTTGATCTAGAGATTGGGTTTCAACAATATTCCCATGATATAAGATTTCAACTTTTGAATCATGACAGTAGTTATACCGTTTAATTAATATAATACTTATCATGGTCACAAAAGTTTCAACCTCATTGATAAGGATGAATATGGTAGTATGGCAACCTTATAACACTTTTCACTTCATGTGTTATTTATGTTGTTAGTTCATTTCTCTTTCCTTCGATGATACAATATCATTAAAGAATATACTTTATGGTTCCAATGAACCTATATATCTTGTACTTAATAACTCGAGTTTAACTTTATATGTCACAAGACATGCTTTATGGCTACCTCAACCATTGCTTAAGGTTTACACCTCCCTCAAGACTTCATTTTATATATATATATTATGTATATTATACATATTTAACCTGTCAACATATAAAGCACCCACGTGCTAAATATAGCTAGCAAAACTAATGAGAGGTTATACATATTTCAACAATTTACCCAATGGTAAATCAATTTAGTAGTAGACTTTATATTATAGTGCTCCCACTAAGCAATAGCATCCTATGCTCTTATGTTCATAATGATTACATATCTTTAAAAGTATAAGTCTTTAGTATGTGGGTATGTAAACATAGCATCTATAATGATATTGTAAACTATAATGTCACCTTTCTTAAGTTTGTCCTTTATAACTTAATGTTTGATTTCTTTGTGTTTAGACCATGTGATACCTTTACAGTTTCATAATAAAACAACTTTATTATCACAAAATAGCCTGATAGGTCTAACAAAGAAATTAAATACTGTCAACTCATCAATGAATACTTTAGACAAATTATCTGAATAGCTACCTTATAGCATGCTACAAAATTTTGCCTATATAATTGAAGAAGTCAAATGTTTATGTTTTACACCTTTCATGATACTATTCCAATCACTATAACGACATCTTGATGTAGATTACAAAACATTATTGCAGCTTATAGGGTCTAAATTTGTACATCGCACTAGCTACAAGTTATCTACATATTTATATGTCAACAAATAAAACTTTATTTTTTTAAGTACTTGAGAAACTTCTTGTAACAATCAAATAAATTTGATAAAAGTCTAATTAACTTTTATCCAAAACTTGTTGAAAATAATATGAGGCCTAGTGCAAACTTAAACATATATGGTGCTTCTTAATGCACTAGAATATGACACTTACTTCTTGTTTATTTCTTTACTTTTTAAGCATTGCTATAGTTTTAGTCAATTACCTTTAAGAATAAGAATAATTATAGGTATGCAAACCTCTATATGGAACCTTTATGAAGCATTATTAACTTATGTCTTTTAAGAAAGACTCAATAATCATCAATAATAATACCTATAAACTACTAAATAACTGCATTATACCATAAAAGAACTTTTGATCATTGCTCATAAGCAAGACAACATCCATAATGGTATATTCCCACTTAACTAACTATATGTTCATGTATAGTTTATTCTATTCAGTGTAGTACCATATAAAAATATAAACTTTCAAACTTCAAGTACTATTATTGGAAAAACATGCTTGAGTTCATAAATAAGCATAAATTCATCTATACTATATACTCTAAGATTAAATCACACATAGACCTCCTTATTAAAAAATGGTCTTCATGTTCGTATGGTGTAATTTCCTATCTACTAGTCTGGTTTTAAACCTCTTAACCTTTTACACAAGCTCTTTAAACTTTTGCATGTATTTATTAGTAATAGATAATTTAACAAGCTCGCCACCTTTAGATAACTCAACAAAATCACAAAATATCATTATGACTCATCAACTACATTTCATTGCTCACTATATTTAATCATAATTTCAATTAAGGCATTCTCATGAGCAATAGGATCCATCATTATATCAATGTCATAGTTATTTAAAAGACCCAATAATATAAATGAACAATCAGTTTTTTTTACCTATAGAACCGCCAAGATAAATACCATAATTAAATCGTATACCTGTGAGACCTCATTTAGAACTTTATCAATAACTAGTTTAATTACCTTAGTAGGTCTCCACTTTAATCCTTTAAGCTTGACATATATCTTACTTTGCCATATTAAGCTTTAGAAACTTTATAACTTTATACTTTTAAGGCCTTTTATTGAAGAAATTAATATCCCTTCAAATGATCCAAATAAATACTAAATTACTTTATTCTAGAATAACTTTAGTCCTTTATTCCTACTTGAAGAGTGTTAACTTTAGTCCTTTGTAAAACATCTTACACTTTATGATGTTTAAGATTTAGTATACTCTTTGTGCACAGCTTAAAAGGAATTAATAAAATATCTTTAGCAAGCTTATATCCAAAGATATAAAGTGGTATTCTTAAAACTTCTCCCACAAGAAACTATGTAAATCAATCCTACAAACCATAGTCCTTGTCATACTTATAAGAATATAATTACACCTTTTTGGCTACACCACTTTGTTTTAAATTCCTAAGAATCCAAATTGGCTAATGCTCTTAGAATCCTTTCAGTAAACAAGCTTTTAAACAAATTAGCATCTCATATCTACCATAATTCTAATCTCTAGATGACTTTCAAGAGTAGATTGATTGTTATACAGTATCAATCTTTCTACTCTTCACAAGATATGTGACTAAAACTTTTATGTCACAAAGTGTAAACTAGTTTTTCCAACAAAGGCCTTTTACAAATATCTTATTTTAATATCTAAAAGAGAGATATATTAGAGAGATAAACACCATAATAATAATCCATGAGACTAAATGTAGTAACCAACTTTATTTAAATTGACAACTAAGTATAGAAATCTTTATTTTAAAATGGTTACCACACTTGTCCAAAACTAAAGTTGGTAAAACCAATTCTTTCAAAAATGTTTTATAAATGTTAGTTTATCTTTACTTGGCTTCCTTCTGTTTATGAATCCTTAAATGGTGAAAGCAACTTGAAGAGTTGTACTATTAGTTGCACCAATATTTAGCCACTAGGAACTAGATGAGGCTTTAGATAATTTAGATTCATAAACTAATGCCAAAGATTGCAGTCTATCATTATATGACCCTTCTTAGCTTTACACTTTATTGACCAAGCCTCATATAATTGCAGTCTATCTATCCTCATGTGATCATTGCTTCTTAACAATAATCACTATCCTCTTAAAAGGATTTTTCGCTTAACCCCTTAACACTATGTTAAATAACTCAAAATCCTTAATGGTATTGTGAATAACTTTATGAGTATTAAACCTTAATCCTTACCTTTATTAGTACTAGAACTTGATTTAATAATCTATCAACCCCCTAATATAGTTTCTAGTACTTTTATTACCTTCAAACTTTAGAACAAACACTTTAATAGGAGTATTTAATGAGGCAAAATACCTTAATGCCACTTAATGCATAAATTCCTTAATAGTGCAATTAATCACCCTATGGTGATTCTAAATTGACCCTTTCATGGACAGTATACAAAATAACTTTAAGTCTTTTTTTTTATGTAGCATATACAAACATTTATCAATACTAAAGTAATAATCAATATGATTTATTGATTTATCTATATAGACAAAATCCTACATATGTCATATATATTAAAAACTTCATGTCTTCCTTCCATTTCAAAAGTGAAGACTGCATATAAAACTTAATTAGCTTGTTGACAAACAAGGTGATTAAAATAAAACCAACATAAGGTCAGTAATGTGAATATGACATGAACTTAATTTCATGAATACTGAGAAATTCATAAACTCTATCATGTAAACACCTTTGGGTAGAATACAAGATTGTAAAATCTCTACAGTAGTGACCATGAGAATTTTCTAATCTTTATCATCTACCACCTTTGGATGTATAAATAAATCCAATTAGTCCAAACTCATGCATTTCAACTATGCAGCTCTCTATGTTCTAATATATAATCACCTCCTTTGGGAGTATAATTATATACTAAAATTAAAAACATCCCTATCCACATGAGAAAACATCTTTTGAACATAATTAAGCTATGCTGCTTTGGCAGTCACAACCTAATTGGATCATTTCCATACTACGGGACACGCTTTATGTACTCATTAGAATATGAATAAACACTTTAATACACTCAACTAAATGTATGCTACATTTACATATACCATAATAGCATACAAAGTATGTATATGAACAAGCTTAAGTATGATAGAAAGAAAATAAGGTGTCAACATACATGGTCCAAACTTTAAAACATCAAAAGAGACTTAAAAGACATATAAAACATATCAAATAACATATCAAAATGTTCGTTATTCAAAAATACACACACTGGTTCAAACCATGCTCAATTTGGACCATCCACATGCTCTCACGTGCCAGTCAAAGTTTTTGGTCAAATAGTTGAGTTTTTGACTATTGATCGTTGATCGAGTCGTGTTGACTTGTTGATTGGGTTGGGTTGACTTGTTGACCAAGTCAGGTTGATCCGTTGATCGGGTAGAGTTCATGGACCTAAATGGGTTGGACCAAGTTGACCCAAATGAACCGAACCCATGGACCCGAATGGGTCGGACCGGGTTGACCTAAATGGCAAAACCCATGGACTTGAATGGGTCGAATTGGGTTAACCTAAATGGGCCAAACCTAGGTGGGCTGAATCAGGCTAACCCCAATGGGCGGACTGAGCCGATTCGGATGGGCTAGGCTGACCTGACCAAAATGGGTTGAACTATCCTGACCTAGGTCCAGCTTGGTTGGGTTTGGACCTAGGTGACCCATGAAGCGGGTCGAATCGCTTATTCGGGTTGAAGTTGACCTAAACAAGACCCGAACGAATTACGAACGATTTCGTTCACGATTTGACCATTCATGCAAGATTCACACTAAAAACCTAAGTGTTTATAGCACATATTTACTGGAACAGAGTAAAAAATGTTTTCTTTAGCTGGATTAAGCCACAAAATGACCAAATTTGAACTAAAAAATATTAGGTTTCGGACAAAAATCAAAATTGACTGTAAAATGTGATTTTTGTGCTGAAATTTTGTGTAGATTTGTAGATCTACATGCACAGAAGCCAATTGTAGAGAGAAACATCTCAATCATATCAAAATTTCAATGAATTTTGCCTGATTAAGGGATTTGGGATTTTTACAATTTGAAATTTTTAAAAATCACATTTGTAACTCAAATGATCCAAAAATTATTTTAACCAAATCACAAAAACACCCAAAATTTAAACAAACCACATTTTAAACCAAACAAAAACAAAACAAATTGTAAACCAAATAAAAATCAAAATGGATTTTAGACCTCATCTACGAAGTTCTGATTCCACATATTAGAAAAGAAAACTTTATAAAATCTGCGTAGATAGATCTAAAACACCAAAAGGAATAAGACATTAGAAAAACATACCGTATTTTAATCCTTTAGGAAGATTCACAAACACAAAATCAATCTACAGGTTAAGTTCATATCCTCTATTCTCATTTTGTAGGCATTGGCTTGATGAAAGAAGCTAAAGAGTTACGGCTTGAAGAATGAAGCCACTTGTAACCCTAATGCTTGAATAATGTGCTTAAATAATATGAGTTAGAGGATAGGACCTAGCTCTAATCTTATGTGCCACCAAATAGGTCCACTCATCACGGCCCTATTTGGTTAGCCACGGCCCACACAAGCCAGTCCATATTCATTAAATGGATCCTTAAGTCTCACTTTATTAGACCAACATTAATATAAGCTCACTTTATGGAAAACTCAAAAATATGGTAACATTATAAAAATATGCTAACAAATATATCTTTAACTTAAGATTAAACATGATGGAATAAATACTTATCACAAACTAAGCATATTTTAAGAGTTAAAGGTTAAGTTAAATTTTGATATTATATCAAAAATAGAATCAAACTTTAACTCAAAGTTAGTTCAAAAAAACCATGCTCAACACATTCTCAAAGGATGTCAAACTTAGCCATCTACTAATATCTATATTTAAATTCATATAATTTATTTTAATATTCACATAAAAAACATAACAATACTTGAAATGAAAAGAAGCAAGCTTAGAAAAGTTAAATTGATATTCATCTATAAAAAATTGACTAAAATTTATAAGAAACAATTTCAAAAAAAGTTAAACTGATATTTAACTACAAAACACTAACAAAAATGTATTACGGAGAGGGGTAAGGTCATGTAACTTTGCTATTAGAGAGTTTTGGGGTCCCTACTTACATGTTTTTTCATTTGGTTCAATTTAAGAATAATGTATAAAAAGACAATAAGAGGAAGCTTGACTTACTCGTTATCAAAATGTTAGTGTAGTGGATTCTAACTGCTAGAAATTTGCACATTGTAGCTGATATGAGAAGGGGACTCAAACAACGCCCAGGTGGGCTTACCCTTAGTGTCTTTAACCATTGAGCCAAGGGTGCTGCTGCTTTATCAAAATTATATATTTTAATATATATTATAAAATCATGTATGTCTCTATAAATAATTGCAATTTCAATTCTTCTTGCGCTCTGGCCATTCCGCATCTAGTCAATCGTTCTTAAAGATTTACGACTGTGTGAAATTCTTGCCCTTCGAATCGCGATGATGGTTAGTGTCTTCTTGCTCTTTTTCTCTCGTTCTTGTTTTTTTGATTTAGATTAATGTGTTTTCTTTATCTTTTTGATTGATTATTTTATCCAAATTTTTTATTTGGATAGAGTTCCAATGTAAGTTTAGTGTTTTAATTTGGGGAGGTTGACACTGATCTGTTGTGAAAGTTTGTAATGATATCGTTAGCAACATAGCATTTAACAGAACTATTTTGAGGCCTTTCCTTGGATGCCGAAACCCTAGGAATTCTTTAGGAGTTATGTTGTAATTGTGCTATTAACCATTTAGGTTCTATTAAGAACTTAAGAATATTTTTGTTGCCTTCTATGTGTTGCTTAACATAATTTTCATGGGAGATTGAGTATTAATCATGCTATAGGATTTTCAACTATGGATTTTTTTATGACATTTTAATAAGAGGTCCTTATGAATGGAAAATAATTTTAGTATGAAGCATTTGCACTAAGCCTTGTTTTGGTAATGGAAACATAATTGTGCTCAAGCTCATATCTCAAGAAATAGATAGTTTCCTTTCTTCATTTATGAAAAGTTGTAGCCTTTAACTGAATTGAAAAATATTTAGACAGATTGTCATAAGTGGCTAACATGCATATTATCAAGGCATTAGGTGATTGCTCTAGAATGTCTCATGGTGGTAAATAGCATTTGATGGATAACAAATTATGAGCAAGCAAATTTTAAAAGGATTTTTCTCTAAACTACTTTCCCTCGAACCAATGTATAAGCCCTTGCTTTGTTGGACTGTGAGCAGTTTTATTATTTATTTTTGGTTAGAGATTTGTAAAGCATAATCATGTATGTGATACTAATTTTTCTCATTGGTGTTATGCTGGATTTTCCAAATTTCTGCAGGCTATAAAAAAGAAAAATCTTCATAAGCAAATTTTTGACCTAACATTCTTGGATGTAAAAACAGTTCAAGTTGATAATGTTAATTTAGGGGCATCTAAGCAAGATCTTAGGGAATTCATTCAATATTGTGGTGTTGTTGGTTTGTGCGGCTATTCCTTCTCTTCTTGTTTGGGTTCATTGTAAAATAAATGTCAAAGCTAATCAAATGCTTATATAGTGATAATAAACAAACTCAAATTGCATATGTTATCTTCAAGGATACACAAAGAGCTAAGATAGCAATTCAGCGATTAGTACTTTCACTTACATTAGTATATTTTGGTACTTCAAGCTTTGCAATCTTGAGTAAACTATCTATGTTAAGTAAGTTCTCCTAAATCTACCTTCCTCACTCAATATGTTGTGTTAAAAGAGATTTGCACTAAAAGGCAACTTAAGTTTTTAAGCATTTATGTCTAAATATATGAAATAAATTGTCTATGTTGAATAAGTTGTTTTGAACATTGGCTTTGCATTGTTCACTTTTCAATGCATATGAAACTTAGTCACATATGTATTTTATCTCAGGGAAGAAGAATGATTAACCAAGATGTCATCATAACATTGAAGCTAGATTACAAGCTGCAACTTGCTGCTCTACCCACTGATGAAATAGGACTTGATCATGAAGATGTTGGTGGGGAGACAAGGGATGTGATTAATAGAATCCTTGCTGTCCTGTAATTATTAAGTGGTACAATATCTTCTTTAATTACTACTTTCATAGAGACACAAATGAAATCAGCAGAATTATGAAGGAAGTATTGGAAATTAGCAAGAAGGCGAAAGAGAGAATGGGTGAGGATGCTTAAGTCAGCATCATTGAGAAACTTGCTCAAGACTAGAAATTAAGGACTCAAATGTCTGATAGATAGACAAACAATTTCTTTAGTTTCTAAATCACATTTCCTAATGCACCCATGTAGTAGCCATTTTAGCCAAGAGGCCTATTGCCTGATAGAACAAAAACCTATTCAAGAATAGAAATTAAGAACTCAAATATTTGATAGATAGATGAAAAATTTCTTTAGTTTTTGAATCACATTTCTTGATGCACCCATTTAGTAGCCATTCTTGCCAAGAGGCCTGTTGCCTAGTAGAAGGAAAACCTGCTCAAAACTAGAAATTAAAGACTCAAATGTCTGATAGATAGACAAACAATTTTTATAGTTTTTGAATCGCATTTCTTGATGCACCCATTTAGTAGCCATTCCTGCCAAGAGGCCTATTGCCTTGTAGAAGGAAAACTTGCTCAAGACTAGAAATTAAGGACTCAAATGTCTGATAGATAGACGAAAAATTTCTTTAGTTTCTGAATCGCATTTCTTAATGCACTCATATAATAGCCATTCCTACCAAAAGGCCCATTGCTTGGTAGAAGGAAAACCTGGTCAAGACTAGAAATTAAGGACTCAAATGTCTAATAGAAGGAAAACCCAGTCAAGACTAGAAATTAAGGACTCAAATGTATGATAGATAGCCAAAAAAATTCTTTAGTTTCTAAATCGCATTTCTTGATGCACCCATGTAGTAGCCATTGTTGCCAAGAGGCCTATTGCCTGGTATAAGGGAAACATGTTCAAGACTAGAAATTAAGGACTTAAATGTCTGATAAATAGATGAAAATTTTCTTTAGTTTCTAAATCACATTTTTTTATGCACCCATGTAGTAGCCATTCCTGCCAAAAGGCCTATTGCTTGGTAGAAGGTAAACTTGCTCAAGACTAGAAATTATGGACTCAAATGTCTGATAGATAGACGAACAATTTCTTTAGTTTATGAATCGCATTTCTTGATGCACCCATGTAGTAGTCATTCCTGTCAAGAGGCATGTTGTCTGATAGAAGGAAAACCTGCTCAAAACTAGAAATTAAGGACTCAAATATCTGATAGATAGATAAACAATTTCTTTAGTTTATGAATCACATTTCTTGATGCACCCATGTAGTAGCCATTCTTGCCAAGAGGCCTATTGCCTCGTAATAGGAAAACCTGTTGAAGATTAGAAATTAAGGACTCAAATTTCTAATAGATAGACGGAAAATTTCTTTAGTTTATGAATCACAATTTTTTTATGCACCCATGTAGTAGTCATTCCTACCAAGAGGCCTATTGCCTTGTAGAAGGAAAACCTGCTCAAGACTAGAAATTAAGGACTCAAATGTTTGATAGATAGACGAATAATTTCTTTAGTTTATGAATCGCATTTCTTGGTGCACCCATGTAGTAGCCATTCCTGTCAAGAGGCCTATTGCCTAGTAGAAGGAAAACTTGTTCAAGACTAGAAATTACGGATTCAAATGTCTAATAGATAAATGAAAATTTTCTTTAGTTTATGAATCGCATTTTTTGATGCACCCATGTAGTAACCATTCTTGCCAAGAGGCCTATTACCTGGTAGAAGGAAAACCTAGTCAAGACTAGAAATTAAGGACTTAAATATCTGATAGATAGATGAACAATTTCTTTAGTTTATGAATCGCATTTCTTAGTGCACCCATGTAGTAGCCATTCATGCCAAGAGGCCGATTGCTTGGTAGAAAGAAAACCTACTCAAGACTAGAAATTAAGTACTCAAATCTCTAATAGATAGATGAACAATTTCTTTAATTTCTGAATTACATTTTTTGATGCACCCATGTAATAGCCATTCCTACCACAAGGCATATTACTTGGTAGGAGGGAAACCTGCTTAAGACTAGAAATTAAGGACTTAAATGTCGGATAGATAGATGAACAATTTCTTTAGTTTCTGAATCGCATTTCTTAATGCACCCATGTAGTAGCCATTCCTGCCAAAAGGCCTATTGCCTGGTAGAAGCAAAACCTACTCAAGACTAGAAATTAAGGACTCAAATGTCTAATAGATAGATGAACAATTTCTTTAGTTTTTGAATTGCATTTCTTGATGCACCCATGTAGTAGCCATTCCTGCCAAGAAGCGTATTGCCTGGTAGAAGGAAAACCTGCTCAAAACTAGAAATTAAGCACTCAAATCTCTGATAGATAGACGAAAAATTTCTTTAGTTTCTTAATCGTATTTCTTAATCCATCCATGTAGTAGTCATTTCTGCCAAAAGGCCTATTGCTTAGTAGAAGGAAAACCTGGTTAGAACTAGAAATTAAGGACTTAAATGTTTAATAGATAGACCAATAATTTCTTTAGTTTCTGAATCGCATTTCTTGACGCACCCATGTAATAGCCATTCCTGCCAAGAGGCATATTGCCTGGTAAAAGGAAAACCTGCTCAAGACTAGAAATTAAGCACTCAAATCTCTGATAGATAGACAAAAAATTTCTTTAGTTTCTTAATGCACGCATGTAGTAGCCATTCCTGCCAAGAGGCCTATTGTCTAGTAGAAGGAAAACTTGGTTAGGACTAAAAATTAAAGACTCAAATGTTTAATAGATAGACCAATAATTTCTTTAGTTTCTGAATCGCATTTCTTGATGCACCTATGTAGTAGCCATTCCTGCCAAAAGGTTTACTGCTTGGTAGAAGGAAAACCTGTTCAAGACTAGAAATTACAGACTCAAATGTTTGATAGATAAACGAAAAATTTATTTAGTTTCTGAATTGCATTTCTTGATGCACCCATGTAATAGCCATTCTTGCCAAGAGGCCTATTGCCTGGTAGAAGAAAAACTTGTTCAAGACAAGAAATTAAGGACTCAAATGTCTTATAGATGGACGAAAAATTTCTTTAGTTTCTAAATCGCATTTCTTAATGCACCCATGTAGTAACCATTCCGGCCAAGAGGCCTATTGCCTGGTAGAAGGAAAACCTATTCAAGACTAGAAATAAAGGACTCAAATGTCTAATAGATAGATGAACAATTTCTTTAGTTTTTGAATCGCATTTCTTGATGCATCCATGTAGTAGCCATTCCTGCCAATAGGCCTATTGCCTGGCAGAAGGAAAACCTATTCATGACTAGAAATTAAAAACCCAAATGTCTGATAGATAGATGAAAAATTTCTTTAGTTTCTAAATCACATTTCTTAATGCACCCATATAGTAGCCATTCCTACAAAGAGGCCTATTGCCTGGTAGAAGGAAAACTTGCTCAAGACTAGAAATTAAGAACTCAAATGTCTGATAGATAGACGAAAAATTTCTTTAGTTTCTTACTCACATTTCTTAATGCACCCATGTAGTAGTCATTTCTGTCAAGAGGCCTATTGCCTGGTACAAGGAAAACCTGTACAAGACTAAAAATTAAAGACTCAAATGTCTGATAGATAGATGAAAAATTTCTTTAGTTTCTCAATCACATTTCTTGATGCACTCATGTAGTAGCCATTCCTGCCAAGATGATAAATAATATTTTTCATTAATTGCAACCAAAGCTTAAATAGAAGACAATGTTCCTGTATTGGCTAACTCGACCGATACATGCTTGATATGACCGTTTCGGCCATTATTCAACCGGTTTTCTTGCCTCACTTGATGTCACAATGCTCATCTGTGCACGGTAAACCCCTAAAGAGTTTATAGTGTCCCATTGATGTAGTTGTACTAGAAAACCTTATTTGAGCATATTCAGGTCGGACTTGACCTGGTCAGAAAAGGGCTCAAGGGCAGCCGTTCTTAGTGCTGTCATGTTTGCCTGGGGCCAAAGATCATGATTCCAATGTCAATCAAGGAATATCACCACAAGTTTTTGTGTAATTTAAGTTCGAAATTCTAACAAAAAATGTTTACGAAAAAAAAAATCCCAAAATATGATTTTTAAATCTCGTTTTAGCCCAAATTTGTAATCCATATTTATGCTAACTCTAGAATAGTGGGAACTCAACTAAGGGTATTGCAATATTAAATAATTTTTTTTAAAAAAAAGTACTTTCATTTTTTGGAATGTGGTTGGGAATTTTAGTAGTTTTGTCCTTTTATTTTGTATTTATTAAAAATATGTATTATATTTTACGCCTTTTACTTTGTTTTCTCACTTTAACCAAATTCTTTTAATAAATAATTTGATCTTAAATATATGTTAATGAAAAAAATTTAATTATAATATCTTATCAAAATTAGCATTGAGTTCGTATTTCTTAATTATATTTGTACTATTTATTTCCTTGTATAATTAATTATCATGTAAAGTAGAATAAGTTTAAACCTTTATATATAAAGATAACAATGTACAACTTACAAATATTAGTAAAGTTAGTATATTTGAATTCATCCATTTTGTTAGCTTTCTTTTCCTTTTTTTATTTTTATCTTTTATCGTATCTCATAACAATATTATGGCAACAAACTACTTGTCAAAATATATATCTTTTAAAAAAAAACCTGTTAAAATCTTGTATATGTGTTTCATATTATTCACATTTTAACTAATTATATTTCTTTTTATATTAGTTGTTGCAAAAAAAATCAACCTTCTTAAAAAAAATTAAAAATGCCCTTAACTCATTACTACTATTCATGATAATATTTTCTTAGACTAAGATCACTTGATAGTTAGTAGATGATAGTAAACGATTTTTGGTTACTAGAGATAGTTTACGTTATTTTTTCTAATAACCTCTTGTAATTTTTATTTTTCTTTAACTTTTCATAAGAGATGTAAGAATAGATATTGATATTATTTTCATTATTTATTTGAAGAAAACTGTTCATCAATCTTTGTTTAAGATTTTTATGATTTTAAATATTAAATTTATCAAAATAAAATACTGAGTTTAGAATTTATAAGTGTAACCTATAAGATAAAAAAACTTATATATATTTTAAGATTTTTGTCTTCATATTCTATAGTTGAATGTTTAAGATATGAAGAAATAATTTTTTTTTCATTCATTAAGTAGATATAGTTTATTATAGAACATTTTTTGAAATGGATTGAAGAGAGACCCGCATAAATAATACCTTTCTTATAAATTTTAGTTGGTTATTGAGTTTTAGATAATAATAATAAATCACATATGTGATCATAAATGTTTAAATGAATGAATAAAGGAATATGTAAACATTAAATAAACAAAAATCTTCAAAATTCTTCTTAAGAGGATTAATTAGAGGATAACGAATTATGAGAAAAGAGAACTTTCAAAAACTTGATTGGGTTAACAATGACAAGGGTCTCGACATGGTTGAACTATCGCCTCTGTTCAAAGCGAGTTTTCCGAGTTACGGGCACACGCTCGAGATTCTTTTCTCCCCTTATAACCAGGTACAGAAGCGGACTCGCAATGGCATCGAAGTTCTCACTCAGCACCGCATCCCTTCAAGAACTGCAACTTTTTTCGACGTTCCTAAGCAGTTTCTGGTCTGTCCAGAATCGCAACGAGAATACCTTTTTTACGCTATCACCAACCTCAACCTCAACATCAATCCTGAGTATCTCAACCACGTGGCCTACCATGTCACGTTCCTTGCATTAGAGTTAACCTACTGCCCTTTTGGCAAGAATGACACTACTGGCATCTCGAAAAGGTTGGCAAAGGAAGAGATGTTCTTGAACGTCAAATTGCAAACTTGGATTGTGTCCTGCTTTTAGACACTATGGATTTGGCATCGATGGGAGGTGGCACGGGTGCATCAAGAAAAGCGATTCAGAAGCTAATTAAGGAGGGAGGTTTGTCACGGGCCGGAGCAATAAAAAATTAGGTACATGTAGTATTTGTTTGGAGGAGCTTTCATCGTCGGCAGGAACTGAGCTTCTTCTGTGGTTGAAGAAGCAGACTACATATCTCATCTGGCGCAACAAGTGGCTCAATGATGATTTTCTTTCCACCTTTTCTATGTTCTTCTCCCTTGTATCTCGTTCAATCTCGATTTTACAATTTTTTTTTCTGAGAGCAAAATGTGAAATAAAATTCAGGACTATTCAATTTTTCATTCTGTCGAGTACATACACGAACCCTACTTGTGTACACAAAATTTACCAATGAAAACTTTGATAATTCACCATGGCCTTGAAATTCTTAACGTTGATGTGGCAAATAAATAAATATTAAAAATATGTTAATTCAAAGATAACATGTTCAATAATGGATAACATAACTTTTTGTCTTTAGAAATTTAGATCTATAAGATTATACAATAAAAGAAAATATCATTTAATTTTAGAAGTAGATTAAATTAATAAACAAATTAATTAAACAACATAATACAAAAGATGGTCACAATAACATCATGAACATTCAGTTTGACATTCTTATAAAAGAAAGATCACATAGAAAATGAATCACGACCAAAGCAACTGGGCATTTGTCCTACAGCCACTACTTCCATGCTAGAAATATAGAGTAAGGAATCCGGAGAGATTGCAGAAGTTCATGCAATGGTATTACAGCAGTGGCAAGTCAAAGGATTAAACGTTGAGCTGGTGCTGGCTTCGAAGGTCGCTGCTCACTTGGTGCAGGTGCCTTTGGAGAGTCAGAAAGAACTTGAGTGTAGCCATCTTCCACTTTTCTTTTCTGTTTCTCTTTGGCCACCACCACTTTCTCTTTTGTCTTCTGCCCAACTTCCTCTGCTGCCTTGCGACCTTGCTGAATGCCCCCGTCACCCATGAAGCGCCAGTTAACACGTAGCGGTTCTTCATTTGGCAGATCCTGCACTACTGACTTTTTGCACGGCAACTGCAAATGCTGATTTGGTTTTCTCTGAAACCTAAAATTTTTGATCCACTTCTTTTACTTTATCACTGACACATAATCTCCACTGCTAATTTTCTCGCTGACCCAATTTTTTGGTCAATAGAAGTAACTTTAGCGGTGGCAGTTGAAGAAAACTGGTGCTTCTCATCAAAGGTCTTTACTTTATTGACTGCATCTTTTCATATGAAACTATATTTTAGGAGCTTCTCCTTTGTGTTTGCTCTGCTTCAAAATATCATTTTACCCACTCTTATATGTACTTTCTTCCTTAAGCACTCTTTTTATAAGGAAATAGAATAGATAAAATTTATAATCTGCTTCCCCTTTGAGATCCATTAAATACACAGAACTAGTTCGTACAATATCATCTCCACACTGGAATCTCTATCTCCAAGTGTGTATGTTCCTACTAGCACAAAAAATCCCACATAGAACTGTTAAGGTGTTGGTGCTTCTAATTTAAATTCCTTCCTGATAACTCTTTCCACCCCAAGGTAAAACCCTCGCACATAAAGCTCAGACTGATATATAACTGACAGCATTGAATCCATCTTGTACAAGATACCAAGCATATGGCATGTCTAGTATCAAGCACGAAATGCATTTTCATTTAGAATTCCGTCCGAAATATTGTGGAAGGAAAACTAACAAAAGTTTTAATTGAATTGTTTTCTCTATTTTTTGTCATAAGAACAGTTAAGAGAAGAAGTATTGCTTCGTGGACAAAGGTTATTTGCGATTTTCACAGTGCAATAAAACTTACAAAACCAATCGGAAATAACTGCCCGTTATGCCATGGCTTCACAACAAACTTGCAAAATGCGCTCTCCATATTTTAGCTTTTGTACAAGAAATCTTCAGTAAAAGATGAAGGCATATTGTACACTTTACATAATCTAGAAGACAAAAAATTGCTAAGCCTAAAGCACCAAAATATGCTAATGTAGTATACATGAAATGAAAGTACCGAAAGACGGACTGTAGTCTCAGCTCACTATGAATCCTTGAAGCTAACATATGCAATTTGAGACTATTCGTTGTCACTATATAAGCATTTGATAAGGGTAGTAATTATCTTACGATGAACTCAGAGAGAGAGAGAGAGAGAGTAGGACAAACCTTCGTATCTTAACATATTCAATATCACCAGAAAAAGAAAAGAACTCCATGATGTCTTGCTCAAATGCCCCAAGGCACTGCTTCCATCTTCTTGCTTTCTTTCTGTGCTCTCTCAACCAGCTTTCTCACTTTCTCTTGCATCGCCATAATCTCACGAATCCAGTCTTCTATTGCAGAAAGATGTGTTTGCCCAACAGCAACCATTTCATCATTCAGTAACACAGCAAGAGGCTTAGAAGCTGCGATTGGCAACTTATAATCAGACTCCATTGATACACTAGCTCCCTGAGATCAAATGCACTTGTGAGTCAGTTTTCTCTAGAACACCTAAGATTGCAAAGCTTGAAGCACCAAAATATACAAATGATATGCTTATAAGAGGAAGTACCGAAAGAAGAAGTGCAGCATTAAGTGCTTCAGAATCTTTGAAACTCACATATCCAGTCTGAAACCATTTATTAGCCCTGCACAAACAATTGATAAGCTTTACACTTATTATATAATGAACAGAAAGAGAGAAAGAGATGGGACGAACCTTCAAATCTCAACACGTTCCACATCCCTAAAGAGCTTTGTGATGTCTTGTACAGATGCTGCAGTGGGAATATTGGTGATCTTGACTGTACTGCCCTACAATGAGATATTCTCTTACATGACTAATCAAATAATTCACTTTCAAGCATACCTATTGCATTAATTAACAAGAATATCATTGGATAAAAAAAACAGCAATATAAAATCAAAAACAACACATAATCACACGAGTATGCATTTCTAACCAAAATAAAGAAGCTAGAATGAATTGAAAGAATGCCAATAGGAAAGCTGATTTCCCTATATTTCTGATCAAGATCAAGATAGGGACCTATCGCAAGAGTTTTTATTTCATTTTAATTGAGGCGATATTTCTGAAACAGCCGATCACCTACGTTTTTCTCAATCTCCGCCGAAATACAATCAGAGGAGTTATAATACAAACCCTAAATAGCCACGGCCCCCACATTAAAAAATCAAAGAGATTATTTCGTTGAAATAATTGATCATACCCTAAACAAGAGGAGGCGACTGTATATTAAGACGCGCATTAGCTATTAATTCTCCAAGCATGCAAAAAACCAAAACGGCACAAAATGTACCATAAAAGGCAAGAAATTTCGCCATAAAATCCGTGAGCTAGAGAGAGAAAAGAGTAATATCCAAATCAAAAGGAAATACACGAAGAGACGAAAGAACTAACCTCCATCATGCTTCCGTTCAAGAACCAGAGTAAATGGGAAGACTGCACTTCTCTTCTCGCGCTGCACAGACTTCTCTCTCTGAGATATCTATCGCCTTCCTTCTTATCTCCTGTCTCTCGAAGCTTCTTGTACCTTTTATGTATATACGACCGAACATACTTCGCTCCTTTATCAGTCGTCTATTAAGTGGAACAAGCAGATAAGTGCCGGAGAACAAGAAGAAGAATCGCTCTTCTTGTGCTGAAGAACGATGCATAGTGTCCGAGGAGGCTTTGAGTGGGAATATCTTATTTAAAAACTTTAAAAATTATGACTATCGGATCACATCACAATTATTTTTTTTCTTTTTTCATAAAGATATCTAAAATTTCTAAATTCACAAAGGAATTAAATATAAGTGCCTAAAATTTCATCTTTCTTCTCTTAATGCTCGTAGGATGAACCGAAACTTAATATCTAACTAACTTTTTAATCATTCTTATCTTTATCATGTTACAACAAGAATAATCATTCTTATCAATAAATGAAAGTGTCCAGAAGATGTACATTTAGACAATTCAAGTAACTTTTCTAAATACTAACACATGGTAATTCAATTATGACAAAATAATAAATATTAAGAATATGTTGAATTTAAATTCAAAGATGACATGTTTAATAAAATGGATAAAGTAACGGTTTGCCTTTAGAAATTTATATCTATAAGCTTATACAATAAAAGAAAATATCATTTACATTTAGAATAAGATTAAAGTAATAAACAAATTCAACCCGTAAAAACTATTACTTTCAAAATGTGTCTTATATCACAATTAACTAACCTTAATGTTAGTAGGCGTTTTTGAACTTCACAAAATTTATAAAAAAAAAAGGTTAAAAAGAAAACTCTACAAAACAAAAGGAGGACATTTAGTTTAATATCCCATTGGCTTATAGCTGCAAAATATATATTTTTTCCTTCTAAATTGTGATACCGGATGGTGCAATCACACACAAGAAATAGTGAATGAGTAACAAGGTTTGCACTCTTGTTACATAGGTAATTTATTTTACATGCTATTAATATCATTTAATGAAATTGTTCAAGTCAGCCTAGGACTTATACCAAATTTCAAGTATTACTTGTCTTACAAAAACTCAACACTTTACTCTATTTATACAAGTGCTAATTAATTGAAAGTTAAAAAGCTACTCCATGGTCCATGAACTTAATAGAAGTTTGAGGCTTGATCGAGCAAACTAATTGTAGTCATCATCATGTGTTGCACAGGTAGTGATCAACGAATGCAGGCTAGATTTGATCAAGCCATAAGATAAGACTTAGACCCAGGCCCAAGATGTGATACAATTTATTTTCAATATAGTCTAAAACCATAATTTTATATCTTTATTTTTTTATTATTATTTTGTCATATACCCAAAGTCACACACACATAATGTTGAATTCCAAGTCTCATAGTTAAAATCCTCACTAACTTACCAAACTAATTGGCTAAATAAATTTTATCTCTTTGTCATTTTCTAGGTTTAATTTTTGGGTTATTTAAAGTTAGATTGGACCCAATGTATGTTCGGTTATTTGAAGTTATATCATGCATTTATTCAATTTTTAATTTTATAATTTTAATACTTGGTTCTTTAATTCTACTCCAAAACATTAGAGCAATATCTATTTTGTCGTTGAATATCGTAATTAGGAACAGTTTTCTAATCCAATCACAATCATGACTAGGCTTTTTTGGATAAGGCACAATCCAACTAATTCTAGTTTCGCCTTTAAAATAAAATAATACTTCGATCCCTGTCTCGAAATTTTTCCTCTTATGAGTTATCCACCTATTGTTAAAAGAAACATGGGTTCTTAGGATTGACTGGGATTGACATTGAACCAAAACCCAAGGTCTAAAATCATAAAATTGAAACAAATAAGAGTCCTCACCCTTTTGAAAAACAGTGCCGACCCACCGAAAACTCCCCGGAAACGAACCTAGAATGCACATCTGCTAGAAATAGCTTAAAACACAGTGCCCTTCGTATGGGTTATCAACCCCTGCCAGAAAGGACACAAAGCTGTCGGAAATGGGCCAGAAAGAGTCCAGATAGCGTTGGAACGACTGGACTCCCTTCTCACTGGAAAAGGTAGCTTCTGGTTCCACCACTGGAGAAGAACACTAGGTCAGCTTTTGCATGACGACACGCTCCCTCTCTCTCCTTTCTTTCTTTTTCACCTAAGTTATAATCACATGTAGCATAAAAGAAGAATGCTGGAAAAAAGTAAGATTGTAGAAACTGTAAAAACTGCAGAATCCAAGCGAGGAGTTTATCTCCGAGGGATCAAACTTGTGTTTACACCATTCAATGCTAAAAGGTAAATATAATCGAACAGAAGTAGCATATTCTACTAAAGGGAGCAGTAACCAAGCCGGAGGATTATCTTGGGAGGATCAAGCTGTGATATTATGCAAATGTAATATTATTCTATACAAACTCTCTCTGTGAAGAAATTATTCCAAGGTGCTTGTCACTGATTTATTCCTACATCTCCCCAACGCCTCCTCCGTTTTGGTAGTGTAGAGGGAGCTCCCAGTTCACTACGTGCGCTTGCAATTGGAGGCCCACACACGGCTTGCATCTCCTTACTTTCCTTCTCCCAACAAATCGGCCTCTTCAATTTCCTTCGTTTGCTGGCCTGGAAGCACCCGGCTCACTTGGTGCATATGCTTTTGTAGACTCAGATAGAAGGTGAGCATAGCAATCCACCGCTTTTCCTTCTCGCTCTTTTTCTTCCAATTTCCCTTTGGTCTTCTCGCTAATTTTCCGTGCCTTCAAAATCACGTCACCTGCCTTCCCACCAGCATCCCCGGAACCAGGTGCTGTTTCATCGGTCGGTAGAGCATTATGGTCAACTCTTTCAAAGGGCTTAGAAGCAGCAGGTGGCAGCATGTAATTTAGCTTCAGTCTTACGGTGACGACCAGGTCAATCACTGTTTCTCCCTGAGATAAAATGCATATGTGATTGAGTTTCATATGCATTGAAGAGTAGGTAACCATTTACAAGATTCATTATAACACTAAAAATCTAGAGTTGCAAAAGCCAATAAAACAAATGCCAAAGTCAAAAGAGATCCCCATCCATTAAATACTTACACTTCCACAATAGATGGAGCATATGGCTTATGGTAAAAAGGACATTAAAAAAAAAAAATTAAACATGCCATAAAAGCTTTCAACCAAAACAAAATGTCCCCTACAATAAAAGCCATCAATTTCAAAGAAAAGAAGAAAGAAACGCAGGGGGGTAAATTATAGGTGAATTTCAGCAGGCATATAGTGATACTCTTATGTTAGAAACTTCATATGAAACTATATTTTAGGATCTTCTCCTTTATGTTTGCTTTGCTTTGTTATCAATTTCCTCACTCTTATATGTACTCCCTTCATTATGCACCATTTTTATAGGAAAAGAGAATAAATAGAATTTCTAATATGTTTCCCCTCTAAGATCCATTATATACACAAAACTAGTTCATACAATATCATCTCCATTATGGAATCTCTTATTTTTTTAAGGATGTATATTCCTACTAGCATAAAGCATCCCACAAGGAACTGTGAAGGGAGGGTGCTTATAATTTAAATTCTATCTTGTTAATTCTTTCCACCTTTGAGATCAAACCTTCACATGTAAAGCCAAGACTTATGTATAACCAACAGAATTTAATCCATCTTGTACAGTATCCTAGACATCAACTACAAAATGCATTTTCATTTAGGATTTTATACGAAATACTATAGAAACGAAACTTAAAAAAGCTTTTAACTACATCACTTCCTTTAATTTTTTTTTCCTAAGAACAATTAAGAGAAGTATTGTTTCATGCGCAAAAGTTACTTGCAATTCTCATGATGCGCTAAATTTACAAAAGCAATCACAAATAACTGCTCTGTATGCCATGGCTTGACACCTATCTTGCAAAATGTGCCCTTCATCTTTTAGCTTTTGTACTAGAAATCTCCAAAATAAAAGATGAACACTACTATACAATTTTCATAACCTAGAAGACCCAAAATTGCAAAGCCTAACGTGTCAAAATATACTAATTTAATATATATGCTTATAAGTGAACGTACCGATTGATAAGCTGCAGCTATAGCTGCTTGTGAATTTGTGAATGTGACATAAGCAATTTGAGTCAGTTCATTGTCACTGCATAAGTATTTGATAAGCTTGGAATTTATTTTACAATTAACCAAAAAGGAAAAAGGGAATAGTCGGACAAACCTTTGCATCTTAACATATTCAATTTTACCAATACCTAAAAAGTACTCCCTGATGTCTTGCTCATATGCCCTTAAGGAAACATTGCTAACTTCAACAGTTTTTACTTGCTAGAATGAACAATCAAACAATAGCGCCTGAAGATATTCCTTTTTATGAACAGACCAACAGAAATTCCAAAGGTCTCCTTCATATACCTCTAAGTTGACATTGCTAACTTCAATAGTTTTTTCCTGCAACAAGATCAATATATGAGTAGAACATCAATGAGGAAAATTAGTATAGCATATATGATTATGGTTAAGAGATCTCCATCTAAAAATAAGCAAAGAACTACTCAATCCAACAAAGCAAAGGCTCATCCAATGTAAGACATTCTAGTAAAGTCACCCAATGACTCAATAATATGCACATTCACCACTTATGTTCAAATCTATTACAACTGCAACTTTCAAAAATGAAGAAAAGGGAACCATCTAGTTCCTTAAAAACCAACATTTGAATTCCTAGCCCTAGCTGAACCTAAAGTACCACTTAAGTACATATCAATAGATGCTTCAACTAACATGTATGCTCACACATGGGGTTGAGACAATGGATTTGTCAAACTTTAATTATCCAATCATCTTTCGAGCCAACAAGTAGGTCAACTACCATATTCGGACATAGGCAAGGTATATCTTGAGCTTGAGCTAAAACAAACTAGCCAAAGGGAAACATACTTCAAAGGTTTAGTGCAAATGTTTCAAACTAAACCATTTTCCATTCATAAGGGAGCCTGGTTAAAATATCCCAAAAATAAATCAAAGCTAAAAATTCAGTAGCATCATTAATACTTAGTCTCCTATGAAAAATATGCAAGGCAACACAAGCAAAGGAATAAAATTTCTTGTTGAAATCACTTCAACTTTCATTGCCAAGAAGTCAATAACTATCACAACCATGAAAATATTCTCTTAGAAGGACCTACATGACTAATAACACAATCCCTTTCCATACATACATATTTTATCAGTTCAAAAGAATCTTATCTTACAAATAAAACCAAGAGTCGTAGATGGCCAAAAGCAAAATACAATCAGAAGAATATGCATTTCTAGCAAAAATAGAAAAGCTCCTAGACAAAATAAGGAATACTTAAAAATGCTACAATGTACTAACAAAGAATGCCCAAAAGTTATATAAATCTAATCTGAATTTGTTGAAAAATAATATGGGGAAAGTATAGGAAAGCTAACTTTGTCATATTTCAAGAACAAAAACTATGGAATTTTATATTTGCGATAGTTCTGAAAAGACAGATTGCCTATTTTTTCTTTAATCATAGGCAAAATACAATCGAGGTTTTGGGAGGAATGAAGAGGGGGGGAGCTAATTCAAACCCCACAGGTAACAATAAGAACAACACCCGGATTCAAAGACCACTTTTTACCATTTACAAGAACTTGTTTTAGTTGAAAACTAACCAAACCATACCAGAAATAGCACAACATGACTATTCATTCTGACATAAATTACCTACCAATTCTCTAATCATGCAAAACCCCTAATTGCATAAAAGAGATTGTAAAAAGTAAGATCTTTCACCACAAAGACAACACCAACTCAACCACACCGAGTCAAGCACTGAAGTTATTCCAACGAAAAAACAATCATCAAACCCACAAAGACAACGCAAAATATCCAAATCAAAAAACAAATATACGAAAGATCAATAACGAGATAAGAAACACTAACCAACATCGCTAAACTCGCTTCCAATAACCAGAACACTTCTTTCTGTTGCCGAGTTTTTGAAGCAGAGGGAGAAGATGTTAGGAGTCAGGAGAGATTATACCGACTATAAGTTGAGTTTTTTTATTAGATAATTATGTTTTATTTCCTTTAAATAAGTTTTATGATTTGAAATAATCAAAATCTAATTATGATAAGAATCAAGAATTTAATTGATATAGGATTGAAAAACCTAATTGTTGTTTTGGAAAAAGTTCAAAACCTAGTTAATTTAAGAATTTGAAAAGGTAGAATAATGCTTATTGACTTGGCTTTCATAAGTAAGAAAACTTTAGGTTCTAAGTTGCATATTATTTTCTTATGGTATATTATTATTTGTTTAAATTTTAATATAATTTGGTATTTTATTTTTCTTCCATAATTTGTGGTTTTAAGAGTACAACCCTAAGGTCGTGAGAGCAGATGTACAAATTATTGCAGTATAAGTTTGGTAAGCATGTCCAATAAATATTTGATTTTTTTTTCTAGCATATAGGTTTTTCAAAAATATTTACAGGTTCTTCCATAATCACATATACTGCCCAAAAAAAAAACGACAACCACTTGCCCACAGAAATGTCCCATTCTTTTCTTTTCGAAGGACCTTTTGGCTGGGAAAAGATAGCAACCCCACAATCGATTTTCCTTTCAATTTCTCGAGACAACATCCCCAATATAAAGGGTGAGAATACCATAAACGTTTTCATCAGGGACAACCGCCAAGCAAACAGCACAGAAACCAAAAATAGCTTACAAAGTTACATTTAAACATCTCCCAATCTAAAGGGTGAGAATACATCAAGACAAGCACACTTCACCTTTGATCTTCTCGGCACTTCTCTTCTCTGCCTAGCTCCCAATCATTGTATGCACAATGAGACCAGGCTCGTATGGTGGACTTGGAGTCTATACGGCAACCGATCCTCCGATCTTTTCAACACAAGAAATCACAATACCGGCCATGTACGGTCGGTTCCCTGCGTTCCTGATCTCTGCCCATCACGTGTGCAGGCATCTAGTTTTCTTAGTATCAAACCGGAAAACATCCCACTGGATGAGAACTACTGTCTTCGTAAGCTAATGCCGTCGAAGAACGGTCAAGATTATCTGGGAAATCTTCCCATAACTTCAGAATCCGATGTCTTCAGTTACGGCATTGTTAGAAGTTCCGAAGTTCCTGCGGAAACGACAGGAAAAGCGTTGTTCTAATCGTATTCTGCAATAATCCTACTCGTTGACTGAAGCCAGTTTCGTATTGTTTATCCTTCTACGATTAGAACTAGGACAGTTGACTGATTTGATCTTAAAGTCACGATCCTTATGGTTTCTATGCATGAAGGTGAAGATATGATCATTTGGTGCACGATTCTCGTTAGTTGACTCAATTACTACATGAACTCCACGGGAACGTGTAACAGGAAAATTTTTGTAAAAGCATTTTTGATTCATACCTATACGATCACATCTTATTGGCAATTTGCATCACATTCATGCCCCTAAATGAGTACCAAATATGAACAATTTTAGCAGATAAATGCTTTAAATTTCTTTTTCTCTTAATGCTCTTAGGATGACCGAAACTTAATGCCTAGTTAACTTTTTAACCCTTCTTGTCCTTATTATGTTACAACAAAAATAACCATTCTTTACAATAAACAAAAGTGTCCAGAAGATGTATATTTAGGCAATTCAAGTAGTATTTCTAAATACTAAGACATTTAAACAATTTATATCTATAAGCTTATACAATAAAAGAAAACACCATTTACTTTTAAAAGTAGATTAGAGTAATAAATAGATTCAAGCAGCAAAAACTATAACTTTCAGAACCTATCTTTAACCAACCTTTCAATATTTGTCCCATACGTCACTTCCTCTGCATATGTAATTTTTTTTTTACATACTACTCATGTCATTCAGTGAATTAGTCTATAAATTGTTCAAATCAGCCTAGATTTATACAAAAATTCAAGTATTATTTGTCTTACAAAAACTCAACACTGTTACTCTATTTATGCAAGTTCTAATCAGCTGTTAATTAAGTTAAAAAGCTACTCCATGATCCATGAAGTTGAAAGGAGTTGGAGGCTTGATGGAGCAAAGTAACTCTGATCATCATCGCGTGCTGCACAGAGAGCAATTAATGGGTGCGGCCAAAAACAAATGTATAGAAATTATAAACCATTTTTAAGCATCGGACATTTGACTCCTCAACGTCGAGAAACCTTGAGCTGGGTGTCACCGCCTTAGATTTTCCTTCTCCCAACCAATCGGCCTCTTCAATTTCCTTCGTTTTGCTGGCCTAGAAGCACCCGGCTCACTTGGTTCAGATGCTTTTGGAGACTCAGAAAGAACTTGAGCGTAGCCAACCACTATTTTTCCTTTCCGTTTCTCTTCAGCCACTGCCACTCTCTCTTCTGTTTTGCGGCTAACTTCCCCGACTGCCTTTTCAACATTGCTGATTTGAGCGAAGCCATCCACTGCTTTCCCCATCTCTTCCTTGTCCTGCCCTTTTGTCTTCTCGCTAATTTCCCTGCTAATTTCCCCTAGTGCCTTTATAAGCTTGCTGAATTCCTCCTGCGCATCTAAGAGCGTAGCAATAAAGGTAGTTATTACAACATTCAATCTTTGTCCGATAGCAAGAATACTGCTAACGACGTCCCCTGCCTCCTCACCAGCATCCTCAGAACCAGGTGCTGTTTCATCGGTCGGTAGAGCACAGTGGTCAACTCTTTTGAAGGGCTCAGAAGCAGCAAGTGGCAGCATGTGATTTAGCTTCAGTGTTACGATGACAACCAAATCAATCATTGTTGCTCCCTAAGATAAAATGCATACGTGATTAAGTTTCATATGCGTTGAAGAGTAGGAAACCATTTACAAGATTCATTATAAGACAAAAAATCTAAAGTTGCAAAAGCCAATAAAACAAGTGCCAGAGTCAAAAGAGATCCCCATCCATTAAATACTTGTACTTTCACAAGAGATGGAGCATTTGGCTTATGGTACAAAGGACATGAACAAAAAAAAAAATTAAACATGCCATAAAAGCTTTCAACCAAAACAAAAATGTCCCCTTCAATAAAAGCCATCAATTTCAAAGAAAAGAAGAAAGAAAGTGGGATAAGTGGTAAATTATAGGTGAGTTTCAGGAAGCAGATAGTGATACTCTCATGTTAAGAATTTCACATAAAACTATATATTAGGATCTTCTCATTTTTGTCTACTTTGCTTTGTTATCAATTTCCTCACTCTTATATGTACTCCCTTCATTATGCACCATTTTTATAGGAGAAGAGAATAAAAAGAATTTCCAATATACTTCCCTCAAAGATCCATTAAATACACAAAACCAGTCATACAATATCATCTCCATTATGGAATCTCTCACTCTTAAAGGATGTATGTTCCTACTAGCATAAAGAACCCCACAAGGAACTATGAGGGGACAATGCTTCTAATTTAAATGTTATCTTATTAACTCTTCCTACCCCTAAGATCGAAGCTTCACACATAAAGCCAAGAATAACGTATAACCAATAGAATTTAATCCATCTTGTACAGTATCCTAGACATCAACTACAAAATGCATTTTCATTCAGGATTTTATATGAAATAATGTAGAAAGGAAACTTAAAAAAGTTTTTAACTATGTCACTTCCTCTAAGTTTCTTGCACAAAGGTTACTTGTAATTCTAATAATGTGCTAAATTACAGAAGCAATCACAAATAACTGTTCTTTATGCCATGGCTTGACATCTGGCTTGCAAAATGTGCCTTCCATATTTTAGCTTTTGTACTAGAAATCTCTAAAATAAAAGATGAACACTACTATACAATTTTCATAATCTAGAAAACCCAAAATTGCAAAGCCCAATGTGCCAAAATATACTAATGTAATATACATGCTTATAAGTGAATGTACCGATCAATAAGCCGCAACTATAGCTCCTCGTGAATTTGTGAATGTGACGTATGCAATTTGAGTTAGCTCATTGTCACTGCATAAGCATTTGATAAACTTGGAATTTATTTTACAATTAACCAAAAAGGAAAGAGGGAATAGCTAGACAAACCTTTGCATTTCAACATATTCAATATCACCACAACCTTGAAAGAACTCCCTGATGTCTTGCTCAGATGCCCTTAAAGAAACATTGCTAACTTCAACAGTTTTTAATTGCGAGAATGGAGGGTTAAATCATTGTGTTTGAAGATATTCCTTACTACGAATAGACTTAAAGAAATGCAAATTGTCTCCCTGAGATGCCTTTAAGGTGACATTGCTAACTTCAATAGTTTTTTTCTTGCAACAAGATCAATATATGAGTAGAAAATCAATTAGGAAAATTAGAATAACATCCACAATTATGCTTAAGAGATCCCTAACTAAAAATACGCAAAAAACTACTCAGTCCAACAAAACAAAGGCTCATCCAATGTAAGACATTCTAGTAAAGCCACCTAATGCTTCAATAATATGCACATTCACCACTTATGTTCAAATCTATTACAACTTCAACTTTCAAAAATGAAATAAGAAAAGGGAACCATCTACTTCTTCAGAAACCCACATTTGAATTCCCACCCTAGCTGAACCCAGGGTAACATATGAATACATATTAGTAGACGCTTCAACTAACATGTATGCTTACACAAGGGGTCAAGACAATGGATTTTTCAAACTTTAAATATCTAACCATCTGATTAGCCAATAGGTAGTTCTACTACCATATCTAGACTCTGGCAGGGTATATCCTGAGCTTGAGCTAAAGCAAGCCAACCAAATGGAAACATACTTCAAAGGTTTAGTGTAAATACTTCAAACTAAACCATTTTCTATTCATAAGGGAGCCTGATTAAAGTGTCCTAAAAATAAATCAAAGCTGAAAATCTAGTAGCATCATTAATACTTAGTCTCCTATGAAAAATATGCTAAGCAATACAAGTAAAGGAATAAAATTTCTTGTTGAAATCGCTTCAACATTCATTGCCAAGAAGTCAATAACTATCACAGCCATGAAAATATTATCTTAGAAGGACCTACATGGGCTAATAACACAATCCCTATCCATGCATACATATTTATCAGTTAAAAAAAATCTTATCTAACAAATAAAACAAAGAGTCATAGGAAGCCAAAGCAAAATACAATCATAGGAATATGTATTTCTACCCAGAATAAAGAAGCTTCCAAACCAAACAAAGAATATTTAAAAGTGCTACAAAGTACTAACAAAGAATGCCCAAAAGTTATATAAATCTAATCTAAATTTGTTGCAAAAATAATAATCTGGGGAAAGAATAGGAACTTTGCCGTATTTCAGGAACATGAACTATTATATGAATTTTATTTTTGTGATAGCTCTGAAAAGACAAATTGCCTATCTTTTCCTTAATAGTAAGCAAAATACGATCAGGGTTTTTTTGTTTGGGGGTGGTAGGGAGAGGAAGCTAATTCAAACCCCACAGGTAACAATAAGAACAGTCCCGATTCAAAGACCGCTTTTAACCATTTACAAGAACTTGTTTCAGTTGAAAAATAACCGGACCATACCAGAAATAGCACAACATGACTATTCATTCTGACATAAATTACCTACCAATTCTCTAATCATGCAAAAACCCTAACTGCACAAAGAGATTGTAAAAAGTAAGATCTTTCACCGCAAAGACAACAGCAACCCAACCACACCGAGTCAAGCACTAAAGTTATTCCAGTGAAAAAACAATCATCAAACCCACAAAGACAACACAGAATATCGAAATCAAAAATCAAATACACGAAAGAGAAATAACGAGATGGGAAACACCAACCACCATCGCTAAACTCCCTTCCAAGAAGCAGAACACTTCTCGTTGTTGCCGAGTTTTTGAAGCAGAAGGAGCAGATGTCAGGACCCAGGAGAGATTATATGAGCTTGGATTTAGTTCGGTTTAGTTTTTTAATTAGATAACTATGTTTTATTTTCCTCAAATAAGGTTTAGAATTTGAAATAATTAAAACCTAATTATGATAAGAATGGAAAATCTAATTGATATAGGAGTTAAAAATCTAATTGTTTTAAGATAAGAAACTGAATAACTTCCAAAAATGTTTAAAATCTAATTGATTTAGGAATTCAAAATCTAATTGAATTAAGAATTACACTATAAATAAGGTTGAAAGGAAAAAGGTAGAATAACACTTATTGACTTGGTCTTCGTAATTAAGAAAATTTTAAATTCTTAATCCTAATAAGTTGTATTTTATTTTTTATGATATATTATTATTTTATGACGGCCGACTCAGCCGATACATTCCCGATATGAACGTTTCGGCCATTATTCAGCCGGCTCTCCTGCCGCGCTTGATGTCACAATGCCCTTCTGCGCACGGCAGACCCCTCAGAGTTTATAGTGTCCCGTCGACGCAGTTATATCTGAAAACCGGATTTGAGCGTATTCGGGTCGGACTCGACTTGGTCGGAAAAAGGCTCGACGGCGGCCGTTCTCGGCGCTGTCGTGTTCGCCTGAGGCCAAGGATCATGATTCGAATGTCAATTGAGGAATATCGGTACGGGTTTTTGCGTAATTGAAGTTCGAAATTCCGCCGAAGAAAGTATACGAAAAAAAAACCCTAAATTCGATTTTTATATCTCGTTTCTGCCCAAATTTGCAATCCAGATTAATGCTAACTCTGGAATAGTGGGAACCCGACTACCGGTACTTTGTTTCTCACCTTAACCAAATTCTTTTAATAAATAATTTGATCGTAAATATATGTTAATGAAAAAATATTAATTACAATACCTTATCAAAATTATCATTGTGTTCGAATTTCTTAATTATATTTGTATTATTTATTTCTTTGTACAATTGATTATCATGTGAAGTACAATAAGTTTAACCTTTATATATAAAGAAAAAAGAATGTACAACTTTTGAATATTAATAAAGTTAGTATATTTGAATTCATCCATTTTGTTGACTTTCTTTCCCTTTTTTTTTCTTTTATAGTATCTCGTAACAATATTCTGACAATAAAATACTTGCCAAAATCTATGTATTTGAAAAAAAAATACCTGTTAAAATCTTTGTATATTTGTTTCATATTATTCACATTTTAACTGATTATATTTATTTTTTATTATTTTTTTGTAAAAAAACTCAACCTTCTTAAAAAAATTAAAAATACACTTAACTCATGACTACTATTCATGATAATATTTTCTTACACTAAGATCACTTGATAATTAATAGGAAGATGGTAAACAATTTTGGTTTAGTGGAAAAAATTTAAGTTATTTTTTCTAATCACTCTCAGAAGTTTTATTTTTCTTTAATTTTTCACAAGAGATGTAAGAATAGATATTGATATTATTTTCATTATTTATTTGAAGAAAACTAGTCATCAATCTTTGTTTAAAATTTTTATAATTTTAAATATTAAATTTATCAAAATAAAAGACCGAGTCTAAATTTATAAGTGTAACCTATAAGATAAAAAAAAACTTATATGTATTTTAAGATTTGTCTTCATATTCTATAGTTGAATGTACGAGATATGAAGAAATATTTTTTTTCCATTAATAAAGTAGATATAGTTTATTATAGAACATTTTTTGAAATGGATTGAAGAGAGATACACATAAAAAATATCTTTCATATAAATTTTAGTTTGTTATTGAGTTTAGATAATAATAATAAATCACATATGTCATGATAAATGTTTAAACGAATGAATAAAGGAATATATAGACATTGAATAAAGAAAATTTTCCAAAATTCTTCTTAAAAGGATTAATTAGAGGATAGCTAATCATGGGAAAGGAGAACTTTTAAAAACTTTGGTAAGCATGTCCAATAAATATTTGATTTTTTTTTGTAGCATACAAGTTTTTCAAAAATATTTAAGGTTCTTAAATATGAAAGAATTTTTTTGGAATCGTGAGGGAAAGTCAATAATTACATTACTTAAAGCTATGTATTAACATAATTTAGAAAACTATATTTCACAATTAAAAAGAGAAAAAAAATATTATGGTTAAGTAAAGTCATTGTCACCTCAATTAGCAACTTTAATGGGATTGAGTGTAATCTTAGTAGGTAGACACAATCCTATTCGAGCAGTTAAATGTCTTCAGATACCATAATTAAGAACAACTCTACCGAATCACAATCATGACTAGTTTTCAAGACACAATCCAACTAACCGTAGTACTTAGTTGTAGTCTAATGATAAACTGTTGACATCTAACTGTTGAGTCAAAGTGTTACAATCTCAACATCCCACAATCTCCTCCCTCCCCTGTTTACCTAACCCCCACCAAAAAAAAAAAAAAAAACTTCTTTGGAGTTAAATGTTAAAGAAAACATGAGATCTTAGATTGACATTGAACCAAAACCCATGGATTAGAATGTTTGATATTTTTATTTTAAATAATTTACAGAAATTTGGAAGTTTGATATGCATATGAAAAAGGTTTACAAGTTTAGGTCAAATTTAACTTGGTCACAAAGTCTACTAGTTTAATGGTAAGTCAGGAAAGACTATGAACTATTAACTTGGGGATTCAAGGTTTGAGGTGTATGCATGAATGTACAAATAGGTAAAAGAAAATTATAAATTAATTAAGGCCAAACTTGAGAACTTCCAAGGTTTCTCTTTTTTGAAGGGAAAAAAAATCTCTTTCTTAATTTGTTTCTCTGTTGATTTCATGCTGATCATCTGCCAAAAAGGATTCGTGAATTTCTAGTGGGATTTTTGGGATGACACTCTCTTTCCAGTCAGTGTCGCTTCTGTTTTCCGTATAATGGTTCGCATTTTTGGTTGGATAACAAAAGGATAGACAAGAAATAAAGAACTTCCAATCATAATCACTTTTGGGTTTTGCATTCCGTAAAATCCGTTACGGACTAATCTCGCGTTGTGTTAAGACCAATTTCCATTATGTGAATTTTGTTTTACTTACAGACATGTGACTCGATTAACACCTAACTTTCCCATATTTTCCATTTATCTAATAAGTTTTCTAGCCATCTCACACACTCGTCATTATTATTTACTTCAAATTTTCGGAAACTCCTCCTACAACCACACCCAAGTTTCTTTGAAATAATTCGCCCTTGCTATTCAAAAATAAACAAGACTAAAACGTGATCAAGAGCGTTTTCTAAGGTAAAACACCGAGTCTACCAGCAATCAATAAAACAAACACCCGGATCGCGCAAGAAGGTAACAAGTACCAACATCTTCAGAATGGTTACAACATTACGAATTTCCCATTCTCATACCAAACTTAACTTTCTCTCTCCTTTTCACAGCAAAACCACGTTTTCACATGCCTACACGGTTTCACTTCAATCAGTTCATAAAATATTCTCCAAGAACTATCACGAACTAAACCACCCAACAGATAATAATCACATATACTGCCCAAAAAACACCCGAGAACCACTTGCCCACAGAAATGTACCAATTCTTTTCTTTTCGAAGGACCTTTCAGCTGGAAAAAGATAGCAACCCCACAATCGATTTTTCATTCAATTTCTCAGGACAAAATCCCCAAAACTTCTCCAAAAACGTTTCATCAGGGACAACCACCAAGCAAACAGCACAGAATCCAAAACTAGCTTACTCAATTGCATTTAAACATCTCCCAATCTAAAGGGTGAGAATACATAAAGACAAGCACACTTCACCTTTGATTTTCACGGCACTTGTCTTCCCTGCCTAGCTCCCAATCAGTGTATGCACAATGAGACTATCAGGAATGGGCTCGGATGGTGGCCTTGGAGTCAATACGGCAACCGATCCTCCGATCTTTTTGAAAGCAATCACCATACCACCCACTGCATATGTAATTTCTTTTTACATACTACTTATGTCATGTAGTGAACTGGTTTATAAATTGTTCATATCAGCCCAAATTTATACAAAAATTTGAGGACTACTTCTATTATGAATATACTAGTGCTAAAAAGCTACTCCATAATCCATGAAGTTGAAAGTAGTTGAAGGCTTGATTGAGCAAGCTGCACTCTTTGCAGCAAAATTTTTAAATCCATCTCTTACATCTTCTTATGATTCTTGTGAAGAAAGAACCAAAAACAAAATAGGGGAACTTCTTTAGCCCAATGGTAATTGAGTCAAACTCCTAATCAGTGACTCTATACAATCTGGGGTTCGAATCCCCTCTCCTCTCCATGCACATGAGTGAAATAATAATAATAAATAAATAAAAATAAATAAATAAATAATAATAACCCGAGGCATGCCAAGATGGCAAGAATGTCTACTACATAGGTGTCGAGATAGATTACTAGCATCTCGAAAAGGTTTTGTCACCGGCCAAAGCAATTTTAGAAGCAAACTACATGTTCCATTTGCCATCAACAAGTGGCTCAATGATGATTTTCTTTCCACCTTTTCTATGTTCTTCTCCCTTGTACCTCAATCAATCTTGATTTTACGTTTTTCTTTCTTTTTTTTTTTTTTTAGAGCAAAATGTGAAATAAAATTCAGGAGACTTTTCAATTTTTCATTCTGTCAAGTACATACATGAACCCTACTTTCGTACACAAAATTTACAAATGAAAATCTATGAAAATTCACCATGGCCTTAAGATTCGTTAATGTGTGAAAAAAATAAATATTAAAATATGTTGAATTTAATTCAAAGATAACATGTTCAATAAATGGATAAAGTAAATTTTTACATTTAAAAATTTATATCTATAATCTTATACAATAAAATAAAATACCATTTACTTTTTGAAGTAGATTAAATTAATAAACAAATTCAACCAACAAAAACTATTACTTTCAAAACGTGTCTTATGTCTCACTTAACCAACCTTTCAATATTTGTGTTTTACATACTACTCATGTCATAATGGTAAGTATTCCCACTGAGGGAAACTTCTCGAGCTCAATGGTAATTGGATTAGGACCCGGTCAAGGTTCAAATCCCTTCCTCCCTCCCCATGTAAGAGTTGAAAAAAAAAAACATACTACTCATTTCAATCAATGAATTGGTCTAGAAACCTTGAGACTCATAAAGAACTTGAGCATGGTCATCCAATATACTCATTCAATACTTCCTTTATAATTTTGTTGATTTCCTTATGTGCCTCTAAGAATGTAGTAATTAAAGAAGTCATTGTTTCATCATAACAAAATAATTTACCATTTCACATTATAGATATTCATTTTGCTCTACATGAACAAAAATTCATTCTTTTGTGTAGTATTAATGCTTCAATAAACATATTAATGCCTCATCAAATATGCAAACATGAATCTTATCTTTCCTTTTGTTTGGTGAAATTTTACATGCAAGTGTACATATCGAACAAGTAATATAATGATGAGTACAAAAATCATCTCATAAAGACTGGTGCTTATTAAACTAATTAAGTACTAACGGTGAATAGTTCTTAAAGATCTAGCAAATCAAAGTGATAAAACATGAACTAAATAACTAAATTTAACCTAAACTTAATTAACCAAAGATGCTAGAGTGTCTGATTTCACTTAAATTATTATATACAAATGTCTATCATCCATGCTAGCAAGATTAATTCTATTTATGTGATGGTAAAATCTCCTAGCTTATTCACTATCCTATGTCTAGGTATAGTGAACCTACTTAACTCATTAACTCACTATGAGTCTGTATATGAATTAAATTAGTTAAATGTATTAAGATTTGTGAATATTCTAGTTTACACCTAAAGCTATACAAATCATATGGTATATGTCTATCCATATTAATTTATGGTTGCATATTACAAGAAACAACTACATGCTATTTCCTGTCGATCTCTAACATGCAAATTAAGTCATCTAAGTGATAGCTAATCACCTAAAAGCATTAAACTCTGTAACATACAACTTCACATTCATAAAATATCTCACAACATAAATAATCATAATATTCATACATTATAATTAAGTTTCATTGTAACTCTAACAAACTAAACTAAAACAACATATTTATATAAACTAAATCAGTGCAAAAACGTGAAAAAAAAAACATTCTGGAGTTTAAAAACGTTAAAACTGTCACCAAATGTCTTCAAATTACAAAATAAATTGCACAAATCTGCACATCATAGGGTGAAGAAGAAGCTGTATGAAGAACAGAAGAAAAATGAGCTGAAATGCGTCGTCATGCACTTTCACATGCGCCTCCACGCGCCGATGACATGCGCCCCTGTCCACCACCGGTCTTCACAGAAACTTCCAAAAACGTAGATCGGGACACCTAGGTTGCAGATCTGTAAAAATATCACACAAATCCGCCTAAAAAACGAGTAGATCTAGCAGAATGGACAAAGTCGGCATTCGCACTTCTTTGCCGGAAATCGTTGTAAATTGCCGTGAATATGGTACAGAAACGCCGAAAATTGCAGTGTGAAGCCAAATCTGCTTTCAAATCGTCGGAAGCACCCAAAGTTAGCTAGAATTTCAACGCCGGAGATGGGTTCTCCTAGGAAAGACACCGGCAGTTGGCTGTCGCACGACCGCTATGATCTCTGCTAGATCCGCGCTGTCGCACGCAGCCAAGTCCCGACAAGTTCCCACTCTCCGGTCACTACTCAATCCTCTCTCTCTCTGGTCTGTTTTCTATTTGGCCTTCCTTTCCACACGACCAATCCCCCCGTAAAAGGCTTGCTCTTTTTCCTTTTACTTTCTTGCCTTTCGGTCACATGCTTTCCTTGTTAATTCCGTTATCCTTCTTGCTTCTTTCACGTGAGTTCTTTTCTCTTCTCTTTTCCTACCAATTTTGCTTCATTTCTTCCCTTTTCTTCCATTTTGGGTTTGATACATAAAGTAACAAAATATGAATAAATATAATAAAATACAAATATAATCTAATAAAAATAATATTAAATATTACCTAAAATAATCAAAATAACTATATATAAAATAGAATTATCACCTTTAAAATTACATAAGCCGCATCCTTCTCCAATCATATCATTTCACTCCCATAATCCCCTTTCTTATCTTTCTTTGATATTACATCTCAAGTCTGACCCTTGCTCCTTTTCTAAGTACACACTTTCTATCTTGCATGCAACTCATCAACTCAATGCCACCAAATAATGCTAGATTGAATATAGAAACACGAATCCTATCTTTTTCAATAAAATTGCATAAGTAATCTCCTTCCTCCAATCATGTCATTTCACTCCAACACCTCACCTTCTAATCTTTTCACTAGTGATTATGGCAACTCAGATTACATCATTGCTCCTCGCAATATATTATTTCTTTCTTGGATGTAACAACCTTTTATCTTATTGGCAATTCAAGTAATATTATAACTTGTTAGGATTAGTGGAACAATTAGGTTAAAGAGTATGGATGTCATTACAATCAGAGGTCTCTATGTAATTGTGAAACCAGGAAATATCTTCTAGATATAGTGGGTTTTCTAGTAGTATTAAGTTAGGATTCTTATCCTTATGTGGAAGTAGGTTTTTCTAGTGGTATTCAACTAGGATTCCTTTAGGGTTTCTCTATAAATAAAATAAGTTTAGAGAAACCTAATGGGCAAGTTGAGAGAGTTTCCATAGGGGCTAGTTGTTGGAGAAGGCCCCTCTTGTAGATTTTAGTTTATAAGAGAATCCACAATATACATGTTTGAAGAGAGAGAATATATGAGAAAATCTAATGAGAAGAGACTACAAGGGACGTAAGACATTATAATGTTCTGAACCTCTTAAATCTATTGTGTCTAGTTGTGTGCGATCTTATATTTGTGTGTTCAGTCTCTATGTGGATGATGCAACTTGGTTAAATTCCCCCAACATAACTTCCCTTAATAAGGTTCAATAGTACATAATCTAATATTGTAACACTAAAATGTTTACAACCTTATTCTAGTTCTTGTCACTAGTCTTTTTAACGCATGCTTCCATATTCAAAGAATTATTTGCAATTAACAAACTAAATACATTTTTAGTCTAGAATTGAAATCACAACCCCTTTCACTCCCGAGTATCTTGTCCATGTGACCTACCATGTCATATCCCTTACATTAGAGTTAACCTCCTACCCTCTTGCAGGAATGACTACTATATGGGTGTTAAGATAGACTATTGGCATCTCGAAAAGGTTAATGAAGAAAGAGATGTTCTTGAAAGTTAATTTGCAAACTTGGATTCTACCTTGGTTTTAGACACCATGAATTTGGCATCGACAAGAGGTGACATGGTTGCATCAAAAAAAGAAACTAATAAAGAATGGAGTCTTTGTCATTAACTAAAGCAATGAAAAATTAGGTACATGTAGTATTTGTTTGGAGGTGCTTTCATCATTGGCAGAAATTGAGCTTCTTCGAATAGATTGTTCTCATGTTTATCATAAGGCTTATCTTCTTTTGTGGTTGAAGAAGCTGTGGTGTTTTTTATTTTTTCTTTTTTTTTCTAAGAGCAAAATGTGAAATAAAATTCAAGAGACCCTTTAATTTTTCATTTTGTGGAGTACATACACAAAGACCTACTTTCTTACACAAAATTTACAAATGAAAATCTATGATAATTCACCACGACCTTAAGATTCTTAATGTTGATGTGGGAAAAAAATATTAAAAATATGTTGAATTTAAATTCAAAGATAACATGTTCACTAAAATGGATTAAATAACTTTTTTATCTTTAGAAATTTATATCCATAAGCTTATACAATAAAAGAAAATACCATTTACTGTTAAAAGTAAATTAAAGTAATAAACATATTCAACTAACAAAAACTATTACTTTCAAAATGTGTCTTATATCTCAATTAACCAACTTTTTAATATTTTCCTTATTGCTCCCTCTGCATATGTAATTTTTTTTACATACTAATATCATTCAACAAATTTTTTGAATCAACCTATATTTATACAAAAATTTGAGGACTACTTGTCTTACAAAAACTGAACATTTTCACTCTATTTGTGCAAGTGCTAAAAAGCTATCCATAAAGTTAGGGAACTCCCTTGGCCCAATGTTAACTGATAATAGACTTGTTAGTCAAGATTCAAATCTCCTTTCCCTTCCCATTTGCATGAGTTTAAAAAGAAAAAAAAAATTAACTCCTCATTTTTTAGAAACCTTAAGTTGATGGTCACCTCTTAGATTTTCCTTCTCCCAACTAATCGGCCTCTTCAATTTCCTTTCTTTTGCTAGCCTAGAAGCACCCGGCTCACTTGGTGTAGATTTTTTTGTAAACTCATATAGAACTTAAGCATAGCCATCCACCACTTTTCCTTCTCGTTCCTTTTCACCCACTTTCTCTTTTATCATGCGACTAACTTGCCCAACTGCGTTTTCAACTTTGTTAACTTGAGTATAGTGATCTACTGCTTCTCCTTTCTGTTCCTCTTCAGCCTTTCCCAATTTCCATTTTTTCTTCTCACTAACTTCTTGTAGTGCCTCCAAAACCACATCCCTTGCCTTCCCACTAGCATCCTCCAAACCAAGTGTTGTTTCATTGGTCTTAAAAGCAATAGGTGGCAACATGTAATTTAGCTTCAGTCTTATGGTGATGACCAAGTCAATCATTGTTGGTCCCTAAGATAAAATGCATGTGACTAAGTTTCATATGTGTTAAAGAGTAAGAAACCATTTACGAGATTCATTACAAGACCAAAAATCTAAAGTTGCAAAAGCCAATAAAACAAATACCAGAGTCAAAAGAAAGCCCTATCCATTAAATACTTCCATTTGGCTTATGGTACAAAGGACAAAAAATAAATAAATAAATATACCATAAAAGCTTTCAACCAAAACAAAAATGTCTCATTCAGCCATCAATTTCAAGGAAAAGAATAGAGAAAAAGGGGTAGGGTGGGGCAAAAGGGTAAATTGTAGGTGAGTTTCAACAAGCAAACAGTGATACTCTCACATTAGGAACTTCATATGAAACTATATATTAGGATCTTTTCCTTGATGTTTGCTTTGCTTTGTTATCAATTTCCCCACTGTTATATGTACTCCATTCATTATGCACCATTTTTACAGAACAGAGAATAAATAGAATTTCTAATTTGTTTTCCCTGCAAGATCCATTAAATACACAAAACCAATTCATACAATTTTATCTCCACTATGGAATCTTTTACTCTTCAAAGATGTACGTTCCTACTAGCATAAAGAATTCCACAAGGAATGGTGAGGGGACAATGCTTCTAATTTAAATTCTATCATGTTAACTCTTTCCACTCCTGAGATCAAACCTTCAGACATAAAGCCAAAGCTGACATATAATCAACAAAATTTAATCCATCTTGTATGGTATCCTAGACATCAACTACAAAATGCATTTTCATTCAGGATTTTATATGAAATACTATAGAAAGGAAACTTTAAAAAGTTTTTAACTACGTCACTTCCTTTAATTTTTTTTTCATAAGAACAATTAAGAGAAGTATTGTTTCATGCGCAAAGGTTACTTGCAATTCTCATGATGCACTAAATTTAAAGAAGCAATCACAAATAACTGCTCTTTGTGCCATGGCTTAACACCTAGCTTGCAAAATATGCCCTTTATATTTTAGCTTTTGTACTAGAAATCTCCAAAATAAAATATGAATACTACTATATAATTTTCATAATCTAGAAGACCCAAAATTGCAAAACCCAAAGTACCAAAATATACTAATGTAATATACATCCTTATAAAGGAACATACTGATCGATTAGTTGCAAGCGTAGCTGTTAGTGAATCCATGAATGTGATGTATGCAATTTGAGTCAATTCATTGTCACTGCATAAGCATTTGATAAGCTTGGAATTTATTTTACAATTAACCAAAAAGGAAAGAAGGAATAGCTGGACAAACCTTTGCATCTCAACATATTCAATATCACCACAACCTTGAAAGAACTCCTTGATGTCTTGCTCAGATACCCCTAAAGAAACATTACTAACTTCAACAGTTTTCACTTGTGAGAATGGATAGTCAAACCATTCCATTTAAAGATATTCCTTACTACGAACAAACCAACAAAACCGCCAGATGTCTTCCTCAGATGCCCCTAAGTTGACATTGCTAACTTCAACAGTTTTTTCCTACAACAAGATCAATATATGAGTAGAACATCAATGAGGAAAATTAGTATAGCATCCATGATATGCTTAAGAGATCTCCAACTAAAAATAAGCAAAAAACTACTTAGTCTAACAAAGTAAAGGCTCATCCAATGTAAGACATTCTAGTAAAACCACCTAATGCCTTAATAACATGCACATTCACCATTATATTTAACTCTATTACAATTGCAACTTTCATAAATGAAGAAAAGGGAACCATCTAATTCTTTAGAAATCCACATTTGAATTCCCACCCCTAATTGAACCTAGAGTAGCGCTTGAGTGCACATCAGTAAACACTTCAACTAACATGTATGCTTACACAAATGTTCCAGATAATGGATTTGTCAAACTTTAAATATCCAACCATTTGACTAGCCAACAGGTAGTTCCATTACCATATTTGGATGCAAGTAGGGTATATCCTAAGCTTGAGCTAAAGCAAGCCAACCAAATGGAAACATACCTCAAAGGTTTAGCAAATGCTTCAAACTAAACCATTTTCCATTCAAAAGGGAACCTGATTAAAGTGTCCCAAAAATAAATCAAAACTGAAAATCTAGTAGAATCATTAATACTCAGTTGCCTATGAAAAATATGCTAAGCAAAACAAGCAAAGGAATAAAATTTCTTGTTGAAATCACTTCAACATTCATTGCCAAGAAGTCAATAACTATCACAACTATAAAAATATTCTCTTAGAAGGACTTAAATGACTAATACGACAATCCTTTTCCATGTATACATATTTTATTAGTTAAAAAGAATCTTATCTAACAAATAAAACCAAGAGTCGTAAATAGCCTAAAACAAAATACAATTACAAGAATATGCATTTTCACCCAAAATAAAAAAAGCTCCCGAACCAAATTAGGAGTACTTAAAAATGCTACAAAGTACTAACAAAGAATGCCCAAGAGTTATATAAATCTAATCTGAATTTGTTGCAAAGCTAATAATCTGGGGAAAGAATAGGAAAGGTAACTTTTCCTTATTTCAAGAACAGGAACTATCATAGGAATTTTATTTTTGCGGTAGTTCTGAAAAGACAGATTGTCTATCTTTTCCCTTAATCGTAGGCAAAATACGATCGAGGGCGAGCAAATTCAAACCCCACAGGTAACAATAAGAACAACCCCCAGATTCAAAGACCGTTGTTTACCATGTACAAGAACTTGTTTCAATTGAAAACTAACCAAACCATACTAGAAATAGCACAACATGACTATTCATTCTGACATAAATTACCTACCAATTCTCTAATCATGCAAAAACCCTAACTGCACAAAAGAGATTGTAAAAAGTAAGATCTTTCACCTCAAAGACAGCACCAACCCAACCACACCGAGTCAAGCACTAAAGTTATTCCAGCGAAAAAACAATCATCAAACCCTCAAAGACAACACAGAATATCGAAATCAAAAATCAAATACACGAAAGAGCAATAACGAGATGGGAAACACCAACCAACATCGCTAAACTCCCTTCCAAGAAGCAGAACACTTCTCGCTATTGCCGAGTTTTTGAAGCAGAAGGTGCAGATGTTAGGACCCAGGAGAGATTGTACCTACTATAAGTTGAGTTTTTTTATTAGATAATTATGTTGTATTTCCTTTAAATAAGATTTATGATTTGAAATAATCATAATCTAATTAGGATAAGAATTGAGAATTTAATTGATATAGGACTCCAAAATCTAATTGTTGTTTTGGAAAATGTTTAAAACTCAGTTAATTTAAGAATTGAAAACCCAATTATTTTAAAAATTCAAAAAACTAATCATATTGAACTAAGAAATAATCTATAAATAACGTTAAAGGGAAAAAGGTAGAACAGCGCTTATTGACTTGGCTTTCATAAGCAAGAAAACTTTATGTTCTAAGTTGCATATTATTTTCTTATGATATATTATTATTCTGTTGGAGATTTAATATAATTTAGTATTTTGTTTTTTCTTTCCTATTTTGTGGCTTTAAGAGTACGAACCTAATCCTAGGGTCGTGAGAGCAGACGTAGAAATTATTGCGGATACAGCGATCCGGCTTAAGGTTTTGGATGACGTGAGGGAAGACGAGCATCCAAAATATCCACATGGAAGAATGAAGGCCAGTCGCGAATTTCCCGTCGACTTTAAGTAATATTTTTCATTAAATGCAACCAAAGCATAAATAGAAGACGATAGTCCCGTAACGGCCGATACATGCCCGATATGGCGGTTTCGGCCATTATTCGGCCGGTCCTCCTGCCGCGCTTGATGTCACAATCGTATGCTCACAGCAGACCCCAAAGGAGTTTATAGTGTCCCGTTGACGCAGTTATATCGGAAAAAGCCGATTTGAGCGTATTCGGGTCGGATTCTACCTGGTCGGAAAAAGGCTCGAAGGCGGCCGTTCTTGGCGCTGTCTTGGTCGCAAGAGGCTAAGGATCATTTTTCCAATGTCAATCGAGGAATATTGGCACGGGTTTTTGCGTAATTGAAGTTCAAAATTCCGACGAAGAATGTTTACGGAAAAAAAAATCCCGAAATTCGATTTTTAAAACCCGGTTGTATCCTAAATTTGCAATCCAGATTAAGGCTAATTCTTGAATAGTAGGAACCCGACTACGGGTACCTGTATTGTAATATTATTTTTAAAAAAAATACTTTCATTTTTTGGAACGTGGACTTGAATTTCAGCAGCTTTGTCATTTTATCTTGTATTTTTTTAAAAAAATATGTTTTATATTTTACGCCTTTTATTTTGTTTTCTCACTTTAACCAAATTCGTTTAATAAATAATTTGATCTTAAATATATATTAATGAAAAAAATTTAATTACAAAACCTTATCAAAATTAGCATTGTGTTCGTATTTCATAATTATATTTGCACTATTTATTTCCTTGTACTATTAATTATCATGTAAAGTAGAATAAGTTTAAACCTTTATATATAAAGATAACAATATTCAACTTACAAATATTAGGAAAGTATATTTGAATTCATCCATTGTGTTCACTTTTTTTTTTCTTTAACATAATATTTTGGCAATAAACCACTTGCCAAAATCTATATCTTTGAAAAGAAAAAAAAACTATTAAAGTCTTCTATATTTGTTTCATATTATTCACACTCTAACTAATTATATTTCTTTTCTTATTAGTTGTTCTAAAAGAAGAAAATCAACCATCTTAAAAAAATTAAAAATACACTTAACTCCTGAGTACTATTCATGATAATATTTTCTTAGACTAAGTTCACTTGATAGTTAATAGGATGATAGTAAATGACTTTGATTTACAAAAGAAAATTTAAGTTATTTTTTTCTAATCACTTTCGTGAGTTTTATTTTTCTTTAATTTTTCACAAGAGATAAAAGAATAGATATTGATATTGTTTTCATTATTTATTAAAGAAAATCATCATCAATCTTTGTTTAAGATTTTTATGATTTTAAATATTAAAATTATTAAAATAAATTTCCAAGTTTAAAATTTATAAGTGTAACCTATAAGATAAAAAAAAACTTATATACATTTTAAGATTTTTGTCTTCCTATTCTATAGTTAAATGTTCAAGATCTGAAGAAATATTTTTTCTTTTTTTCCATTTATGAAATAGATATAGATTACTATAGAATATTTTTTGAAATGGATCAAAAAGAGATACACGTAAATAATACCTTTCATATAAATTTTAGTGAGTTATTGAGTTTTAAATAATAATAATAATAATAATGAATCACATATGTGATAATAAATGTTTGAATAATGAACAAAGGAATATATAAACATTGAATAAAGAAAAATCTTCAAAATTCATCTTAAGAGGATGAATTAGAGGATAACTAATTATGAGAAATGAGGACTTTCAAAAATTGTGGTACGCACGTCCAATAAATATTTGATTATTTTTTCTAGCATGTAAGTTTTTCAAAAATATTTAAGATTCTTATATAATCACATATACTGCCCAAATATTTAGGACTAGGACAAAGAGATCATAAGTAATCTTATTTGTTTATCCTTCTACGATTAGGACAAAGAGTTCATAAGTAATCCTACTCTTTGACTGAATTCGGTGTCGTATTGTTTATCCTGCTACCATTAGGACTAGGACAAGGAGATCATAAGTAATCTTATTTGTTTATCCTAATACGATTAGGACAAGGAGACTACAGGTCGGTGACTGTGTTATAAGTAGACGATGAAGTCTGTCTATTTCTCTCCATCTTTCCTCTTCGTTCTCAATCCCTTCAACCTTCTCTTTAGAGCTCTAAATCTGAGTTAACAATGACGAGATCCTCGACATGGTTGAACTATCGCCTCTGTTCAAAGCGGGTTTCCCGAGTTAGGGGCATGGTCGAGATTCTCTTCTCCTCTTATTACCAGAAACAAAAGCGGACTCGCAATGGCTTCGAAGTTCTCACTCAGCACCGCACACCTTCAAGGACTGTAGCTTTTCTCGACGTTCCTAAGCAGTTTCTCGTCTGTCCAGAATCGCACCGAGAATACCTTTTTGACGCTATCACCAATCTCAACCTCAACGTCAATCCTGAGTATCTCAACCAAATAGCCTACCATGTCACGTCCCTTGTATTAGAGTTAACCTCCTGCCCTGTTAGCAGGAATGGCTACTACATGGGTGTCGAGATAGACTACTGGCATATCGAAATGGTTGGCGAAGGAGGAGATGTTCTTGAACGTCAAATTGCAAACTTAGATTCTGTCCTGCTTTTGGACACTCTGGATTTGGGATCGACGGGAGGTGGCACGGGTGCATCAAGAAAAGCGATTCAGAAACTAATTAAGAAAGGAGGCTTTGTCACCGGCCGGAGCAATAAAAAATTAGGTACATGTAGTGTTTGTTTGGAAGAGCTTTCATCGTCGGCAGGAACCGAGCTTCTCCGGACAGATTGCTCTCATGTTTATCATCAGGCTTGTCTTCTTCTGTGGTTGAAGAAGCAGACTACATGTCCCATCTGCCGCCAACAAGCGGCTTAATGATGATTTTCTTTCCACCTTTTCTATGTTCTTCTCCCTTGTATCTCGATCAATCTTGATTTTACATTTTTGTTTTGTTTTTTTCTTCTTTTATTGTGAGAGCAAAATGTGAAATAAAATTAAGTGACTCTTCAATTTTTCATTATGTGAAGTACATTTACGAACCCACTTTCGTAAACAAAATTTACCAATGAAAATCATTGATGATTCACCATAGCCTTGGGATTCTTAACATTGATGTAGCAAATAAATAAAATGTTAAAAATATGTAGAATTTAAATTCAAAGATAATAAGTTCAATAAATGGATAAAATAACTTTGTCTTTAAAAATTTATATCTATAAGCTTATATAATAAAAGAAAATATTATTTGCTTTTATAAGTAGATTAAAATAATAAACATATTTAACCAACAAAAATGATTATTTTCGAAACATGTCTTATATTTTACTTAATCAATTTTTCAATATTTATCTTATACATCATTCCTTCTGCATATGTAATTTTTTTTAATATACTACTTGTATCATTCAGTGAACTAGTCTATAAATTATTCATATTAACCTAGATTTATACAAAAATTTAAGGACTACTTTTATTATGAATATACTAATGCTAAATAGCTACTCCATGATCCATGAAATTGAAAGGAGTTGGAGGCTTGATTGAGCAATCCGACTCTGATCATCAGCATAAATAGAAGACGATAGTCCCGTATCGGGCGATACATGCCCGATATGGCGGTTTCGGCCATTATTCTGCCTGCTCTCCTGCCGCACTTGATGTCACAATGCTCGTATGCTCACGGAAGATCTCTAAGGAGTTTATAGTGTCCCCTTGACGCAGTTATATCGGAAAAAACCGATTTGAGCGTATTCGGGTCGGACTCGACCTGGTCGGAAAAAGGCTCGATGGCAGCCTTTCTTGGCGCTGTCGTGGTCGCCTGAGGCCAAGGATCATGATTCCAACGTCAATCGAGGGCATAATTGAAGTTCGAAATTCCGATGAAGAATGTTTACGAAAAAAAAAATCCCGAAATTCGATTTTTAAATCCCGGTATCCCAAATTTGCAATCCAGATTAAGGCTAACTCTGGAATAGTGGAAACCCGACTACGGGTACCTGCATTGTAGTATTAAATATTTTTTTTTAAAAAAAAAAAAGAAAATACTTTCATTTTTTGGAACGTGGACTTGAATTTCAGTAGCTTTGTCATTTTATCTTGTATTTTTTTAAAAAAATATGTTTTATATTTTAAGCCTTTTACTTTGTTTTCTCACTTTAACCAAATTCTTTTAATACATAATTTGATCTTAAATATATGTTAATGAAAAAATATTAATTACAATACCTTATCAAAATTAGCATTGTGTTCGTATTTCTTAACTATATTTGTATTATTTATTTCCTTGTACTATTAATTATCATGTAAAGTAGAATAAGTTTAAACCTTTATATATAAAAATAACAATGTTCAACTTACAAATATTAGGAAAGTTAGTATATTTGAATTCATCCATTGTGTTCACTTTTTTTTTCTTTTATCATAATATTTTGGCAATAACCACTTGCCAAAATCTATATCTTTGAAAAGAAAAAAAAACTATTAAATCTTCTATATCTGTTTCATATTATTCACATTCTAACTAATTATATTTCTTTTCTTATTAGTTGTTGTAAAAAAAAAAAGGAAAATCAACCGTCTTAAAAATATTAAAAATACACTTAACTCCTGAGTACTATTATGATAATATTTTCTTAAACTAAGTTCACTTGATAGTTAATAGGATGATAGTAAATGATTTTGATTTACAAGAGAAAATTTAAGTTATTTTTTTCTAATAACTCTCATAAGTTTTATTTTTCTTTAATTTTTCACAATAGATAAAAGAATAGATATTGATATTGTTTTCATTATTTATTAAAGAAAATTGTTCATCAATCTTTGTTTAAGATTTTTATGATTTTAAATATTAAAATTATTAAAATAAATTACCAAGTTTAAAATTTATAAGTGTAACCTATAAGATAAAAAAAAAACTCATATACATTTTAAGATTTTTTTTCTTCTATTCTATAGTTAAATGTTTAAGATATGAAGAAATATTTTTTTTTTTCACTTATGAAGAGATATAATTTATTATAGGACATTTTTTGAAATGGATCAAAAAGAGATACACGTAAATAATACCTTTCATATAAATTTTAGTTAATTATTGAATTCAAGATAATAATAATAAATCACGTATGTAATCATAAATGTTTGAACAATGGACAAAGGAATATATAAACATTGAATAAAGAAAAATCTTCAAAATTCATCTTAAGAGGATTAATTAGAAGATAACTAATCATGAGAAAGGAGAACTTTCAAAAACTTTGGTAAGTACGTCCAATAAATATTTGATTTTTTTTCTAGCATATAAGTTTTTCAAAAATATTTAAGGTTCTTACATAATCACCTATACTGTCCAAATATTTAGGATTAGGACAAGGAGATCATAAGTAATCTTATTTGTTTATCCTTCTTAGATTAGGACAAGGAGGTCATAAATAATCTTACTCATTGACTGAATTCATCCTTCTACGATTAGGACTAGAACAAGGAGATCATAAGTAATCTTATTTGTTTATCCTTATACGATCAGGACAAGGAGACTATAGGTCGGTGACTGTGTTATAAGTAGACGATGAAGTCTGTCTATTTCTCTCCATCTTTCCTCTACGTTCTCAATCCCTTCAACCTTCTCTTTAGAGCTCTAAATCTGAGTTAACAATGACGAGATCCTCGACATGGTTGAACTATCGCCTCTGTTCAAAGCGGGTTTCCCGAGTTAGGGGCATGGTCGAGATTCTCTTCTCCTCTTATTACCAGAAACAAAAGCGGACTCGCAATGGCTTCGAAGTTCTCACTCAGCACCGCACACCTTCAAGGACTGTAGCTTTTCTCGACGTTCCTAAGCAGTTTCTCGTCTGTCCAGAATCGCACCGAGAATACCTTTTTGACGCTATCACCAACCTCAACCTCAACGTCAATCCTGAGTATCTCAACCAAATAGCCTACCATGTCACGTCCCTTGTATTAGAGTTAACCTCCTGCCCTCTTAGTAGGAATGGCTACTGCATGGGTGTTGAGATAGACTACTGGCATATCGAAATGGTTGGCAAAGGAGGAGATGTTCTTGAACGTCAAATTGCAAACTTAGATTCTGTCCTGTTTTTGGACACTCTGGATTTGGGATCGACGGGAGGTGGCACGGGTGCATCAAGAAAAGCGATTCAGAAACTAATTAAGAAAGGAGGCTTTGTCACCGGCCGGAGCAATAAAAAATTAGGTACATGTAGTGTTTGTTTGGAGGAGCTTTCATCTTCGGCAGGAACCGAGCTTCTCCGGACAGATTGCTCTCATGTTTATCATCAGGCTTGTCTTCTTCTATGGTTGAAGAAGCAGACTACATGTCCCATCTGCCGCCAACAAGTGGCTAAATGACGATTTTCTTTCCATCTTTTCTATGTTCTTCGCCCTTGTACCTCGATCAATCTTGATTTTAAATTTTTCTCCCTTTTTTTTTAAATTGTGAGAGCAAAATGTGAAATAAAATTTCAAAGACTCTTCAATTTTTCATTCTGTGGAGTACATCTACAAACCTACTTTCATACACAAAATTTACCAATGAAAATCATTGATAATTTACCATAGCCTTGGGATTCTTAACATTGATGTGGCAAATAAATAAATGTTAAAAATATGTAGAATTTAAATTCAAAGATAACATGTTCAATAAAGTAATAAACATATTCAACCAATTACTTTTGAAACATGTCTTATATCTTATTTAACCAATTTTCAATATTTACCTTATACATTACTTGTATATGTAATTTTTTTTACATACTACTTATGTCATTCAATGAACTGGTCTATAAATTATTCATATCAACCCAGATTTATATAAAAATTCGAGGACTAATTCTGTTGCGAATATACTAATGCTAAATAGCTACTCCATGATCCATGAAGTTGAAAGGAGTTGGAGGCTTGATTGAGCAATCTGATCATCATCACGTGTTGCACAGAAAGCAATCGATGGGTGTAGACAAAAACAAATGTTTGGAAATTATTAACCATTTTTAAGCTGCAATTGGAAATTTGACTTCTCAACTTTGAGAAACCTTTGGGGAGACTAGGTTTAAGGAGGGCTTTTAACATAGACAAGGACATCATACTCTACTCTTTGCACCAAAATTCTTAGACCTATTGGCACTCATCTTCTTACTATTTTTGTCAAAAAAGAACCCAAAACAGAATGGGCAACTGCCCTGGTCCAATGGTAACTGGGTCAAACTGAAAGAACTCCCTAATTGTTGAAGTTAACAATATTTTCTGAGGAACATCTGAAAATATTACTCTTAAGGTGATATTGTTATCTTCAACAGTTTTTTCCTACAACAAGATCAATATATGATTAGAACACTAACACCTGAGTATATATCTAGACCATACCAGAAACAGCACAACATGACTATGCATCCTAACAGACATTATCAACTCTCTAATCATACAAAAACCCTAAAAGCTTTCACCACAAAGACAACACTAAGTTGTTATTCAGCAAAAAAACAATCATCAAACCCGCAAAGATCATGCAGAAATATCCAAATCAATAAACAAATACACGAAAGAGCAGCAAGGAGAGGGGAAACACTAACCAACATCGCTAAAACTCGCTTCTAAGAATCAGAACATTCCTTGTTGTTGCTGAGTCTTGGAAGCAGAATGAGTAGACATAGAAATTACTGTAGATACAGCAGACCCACTTAGGGTTCTAGGTCTCATAAGGGAAGACGAGTTTCCGAAAAAAATTTCAGGGCTGTCTTTTTTTTTAAAAAAATATATATATATATATGTTTTATATTTTTATGCTTTTTATTTCATTTAAACATTCTTTTGCTTCTTTTTTTTAATTAAAAAAAATTATTTTTCAAAATTTTTCTTTTTAACACCCATGTTGCAGCCTAATGGTAAAGGATACTTAACCCTTGAATCAGGTGCTTGAATTCATATCTGCTTAAACAAAAAAATAAAAAATAAAAAATAAAAAAGAAATCCTCTTAGGAATTAAATATCAATTGTTAAAGAAAAAATGACATCTTGGATTGATATGCATATAAAGATGACTCATAGATCAAGGTCAAATTTGACCTAGTTGCAGGGTTTGCTTCTAAGCTATTAGGGCAACTACCATTAAGTTAAAGATTGGGGTACGTGCGTGGATGTGAGTTTTAAATATATATAAAAATTAATTAAGGTCAAACTTGAAAACTTGTTGAGATGACGGCCTCTTTCTAGTCAGAGTCTCTTCTGTTTTCAAAATAATTGTTCGCGTTTTCGCTTGGATAACAAAAGGATAGAAAAGAAATAAAGAACTTTCAATCATAGTAACTTTTGGATTTGTTGCATTCCATACAATCCATCAAGGACTGATCTCACGTGGCTCAATTAACACCCAACTTGCCCATATTTTCCATTTATCTAATAACTTTTCTTATAAGTCTCCATAATAAACTATTTTGGAGGTGGGGTGACTAATTTGGGTCGACCAGTTCCATGGCTATGCGTCATCAGACTTCTCCACCCTTCTGCAAAGAAACTACTATGGCCAACAGGACAAGGCCGAGAATAGTTCTGCTATCATGTTGAGGGACTTTACTATCGAGAAAGCTGCAATACTCCTTGTCCATAGTTCTGCTATTTTGTTGCCAACATGGATGTAAACCAAAACTAGACTGAAATGTAATTAAATAATAAAAAACTCAAAATGGTCACAATAACATCATGAACATTCAGTTTGACATTCTTATAAAAGAAAGATCACATAGAAAATGCATCATGACCAAAGCAACTGGGCATTTGTCCTACAGTCACTACTTCCATGCCAGAAATATAGAGTAAGGAATCCGGAGAGATTGCAGAAGTTCATGCAATGGTATTTACAACAGTGGCAAGTCAAAGCATTAAACCTTGAGCTGGTGCTGGCTTCGAAGGTCGCTGCTCACTTGGTGCAGGTGCCTTTGGAAAGTCAGAAAGAACTTGAGCATAGCCATCTTCCACTTTTCCTTTCTGTTCCTCTTCGGCCACTACCACTTTCTCTTTTGTCTTCTGCCCAACTTCCTCTGCTGCCTTTGCAACCTTGCTGAATGCCCCCGTCACCCATGAAGTCCCAGTTAATATGTAACAGTTCTTCATTATGGCAGATCCCGCACTACTGACTTTTTGCTCAGGCAACTACAAATGCTGATCTGATTTTCTCTGAAACCTGAAATTTCTGATCCACTTCTTTTACTTTATCACTGACCACAGAAGCTCCACCGCTAATTTTCTCGCCGAACCCAATTTTTTGGTCAATGGAAGTAACTTTAGCTGTGGCAGTTGAAGACAACTGGTGCTTCTCATCAAAGGTCTTTGCTTTATTGACTGCATCTTTGCCTAGGATAAAGCCCTTAGCAAGCATACCGCTAACCACATCCTCAACCTTCCTTAAAGCAGATTCAGAACCAGGTGCTGTTTTCTTTCTTAGAGCCTGTAGACATTTGAAAAATTCTGTTTAGGTCAGGCTCTGGTTTAGACAGTATATCATCAGGTAGGTCAACAAACCTCACAGGAGGTGCGGAAGCAACAAATGGTAGCTTGTAATCTGGGTCCAGCGTTATGGTGACAGATAGGTCAACTATTGATGCTCCCTGGGATAGAAAAAGCATTTGTAGTGAGTTTCGTATATTTAAAAGAGTAGGAAACCAATTGCAAGGTTCATCATAAGACCAACAATTACACCAAAATTTTGTACAAACATGACAATGCCTCATCACATAAAAGCCATCAGTTTCATGGAAAAAAAAAAAAAGAGGAAAGAAAGAAAAGGAAAGGAAAATTACAGAACAAAATAGTGTAGATTTCACATTTTAAATATGCATTTACTCTATATGAACAAAAATTAATTCTCTTATGCAATAACAGCATTACCTAAATCATCTCAATGGACCTATTAATGTCTCATTGAATATGCAAACAAGAATCTTATCTTTTCCTTTAAAATTGTATAAGCTGCACCCTTTACCAATCATGTCATTCCACTCCCACAGCCACCTTCTTAACTTTCTCTGTTAAAGCCGCTCAAGTCTAAACCTTTCTCCTCCTAAGTACACAGTTTTTTTTTGTGCATGTGACCAATTAACTCAATGACAACAATTGATACCAGATTGATATATACAAACATAAATCTTATCTTTTCCAGCAAAATTGCATAACTCATCTCCTTCATCCAATCATGTCATTTCACTCCAATACCCTACCTTCTTATACCTCACTGCTGGTTATGACCACTCAGATTACATCATTTCTCCTCTCAATACTTTATCTCTTTCTCAAATGTGACAACTTTCACATACGAGTTTCCATATCTGATTGGCAGTTGGTACAATATTATAACTTTCCCACAGAAGAGTTCATAATTCTCTCTAGTCAAGTCTTGTGACACATCAATGTCTACAACCCCATTCTAGTTCTGTCACAAGTTCTTTTAGCAGCAGTTTCCATATTCCCAGAATTCTTTGCGATCAAGAAACTAAATATATCTTAGTCTAGGATTGAAATCACACCCCCTTTCACTTCTAAACAAAATAAGAGATTCCTACACAAAACCCATATAGGATATCAAGCTGCAGCAAAAAAAAACCTTACACTTCTTAGAACTACATGTTATTATGTTGACATCTAGTGAATACACAAAGGTTACTTGCAATTCTCATGATGCACTAAATTTATAGAAGCAATCACAAATAACTGCTCTTTATGCCATGGCTTGACACCTAGCTTGCAAAATGTGCCCTCCATATTTTAGCTTTTGTACTAGAAATCTCCAAAATAAAAGATGAACACCACTATACAATTTTCATAATCTAGAAGACCCAAAATTGCAAAGCCCAAAGTACCAAGATATACTAATGCAATATACATGCTTATAAGTGAACATATTGATCAATGAGCTACAATCATAGCTCCTTATGAATCTGTGAACGTGACATGTAATTTGAGTCAATTCATTGTCACTACAAAAGCATTTGATAAGCTTGGAATTTATTTTACAATTAACCAAAAAGGAAAGAGAAAATAGTTGGAGAAACCTTTGCATCTCAACATACTCAATATCACCCCCAACCTTGAAAGAACTCCCTAAGATGTTGCTCAAATGCCCCTAAGGAAATATTGTTAACTTCAACAGTTCTTATCTGCAAAAATAGAGGGTCAAACCATTGCGTCTGAAGATATTCCTCACTACAAACAGACTGATAAAAACGTTGGATGTCTCCCTCAGATGCCCCTACAGTGACATTGCTAACTTCAACAGTTTTTTCCTACAACAATATCAATATATGAGTAGAACATCAATGAAGAAAATTAGTATAGCATCCATGATTATGCTTAAGAGATCTCCAATTAAAAATAAGCAAAGAACTACTCAGTCCAACAAAGCAAAGGCTCATCTAATGTAAGACATTCTAGTAATGCCACCCAATGCCTTAATAATATGCACCTTCACCACTTATGTTCAAATCTATTATTATTGCAACTTTCAAAAATGAAGTAAGAAAAGGGAACCATCTAGTTCTTCAAAAACCCACATTTGAATTCCCACCCCTAGTTGAACCCAGGGTAGCACCTAAGTACATATTAGTAGACACTTCAACTGAAATGTATGCGTACACAAGGGTTCGAGACAATGGATTTGTCAAACTTTAAATATCCAACTATTTGACTAGCCAACATATAGTTCTACTACCATATGAGGATGTAGGCAAGGTATATCCTGAGCTTGAGCTAAAGCAAGCCAATCAAATGGAAACATACTTCAAAGGTTTAGTGCAAATGCTTCAAACTAAACCATTTTCCATTCATAAGGGAGCCTGATTAAAGTATCCCAAAAATAAATCAAAGCTGAAAATCCAATAGCATCATTAATACTTAGTCTCCTATGAAAAATATGCTAAGCAACACAAGCAAAGGAATAAAATTTCTTGTTGAATTAACATTTATTGCCAAGAAGTCAATAACTATCACAGCCATGAAAATATTCTCTTAAAAGGACCTACATGGCAAATAATACAACCCCTTTACATGCATACATATTTTATTAGTTAAAAAGAATCTTGTCTAACAAATAAAACTAAGACGTGTAGATAGCCAAAAACAAAATACAATTACAGGAATATGCATTTCTACCCAAAATAAAGAAGCTTCCGGACCAAACAAGAAATACTCAAAACTGCTACAAAATTACTAACAAAGAATGCCCAAGAGTTATATAAATCTAATCTGAATTTGTTGAAAAATAATCTGGGGAAAGAATACGAAAGGTGACTTTGCCCTATTTCTGACCAGGAACAGGACCTATCAAAGGGGTTAAAAAAAAAAGAAATTATTTTTTTATTAAGGCCATAGTTCTGAAAAAACCAATTGCCCTTCTTTTCCCCAACCGCAGGCGAAATAAGATCGGAGGGGGCAAGAATTTGTTTCAGTTGAAAAATAACCAGACCATACCAGAAACAGCGCAATGTGACTATGCATTCTAATATACACTATCTAAACTCTAATCATGCAAAAACCCTAGCCCCACAAAATAGATTGTAAAAGGTAAAATCTTTCACCACAAAGACAAAACCAAGTCGTTATTCAGCGAAAAAACAATCATCAAACCCGAAGGACAACGCAGAAATATCCCGATCAGAAAACAAATACACGAAAGAGTAAGGAAATGAGAAACACTAACCAACATCGCTAAACTCGCTTCCAAGAATCAGAACACTTCTCGCTGCTGGCGCCGAGTTTTTGAAGCGGAATGAGCAGATGTGAAAATTACTAGTTAAGGTTTTGGGTCTCATAAGGGAAGATGAGTTTCCCAAAAAAAATTTCAGCGGCTTTGTCATTTTTTTTTTGTATTTTCTTAAAATATGATGTATATTTTCAAGCTTTTTACTTCATTTCTCACTTTAACCAAATTCTTTTAATAAATAATTTGGTCGTAAAAATATGTTAATGACCAAAAATCGTAATTATGATACATTATCAAAATTAGCATTTGATTTTTCTGATTTTGTTGGTATTCATTAATTATCTTGTATTATTCTTTATTTGTTTGTATAACTGATTACCATGTGAGGTAAACACAATTCTATCGCAGTGGTTGATATCGTTGGATGTCATAATTAGGAACAACTTTTCGTAATCAGAATCCATAACTATGTGTCATGGAGAGGTAGAATCCATTTAACCATTCTTTTGCTTCTTTTTTTAATTAAAAAATTAATTTTCAAAATTTTTCTTTTTAACACCCATGCTGTAGCCTAATTGTTAAAGAAAACAATGACATCTTGGATTGACATTGCAATAATTTTAAGGATGACATGCATATGAAAATGGCTTATAGATCAAAGGTCAAATTTGACCTAGTTGCAAGGTTTGCTTGTAAGCTGGCAGGGCAACTACCATTAAGTTGAAGGTTGGTACGTGCGAGGATGTGAGTTTAAAAAAAAAAATTTATATATAGTTAAGGTGAAACTTGAAAACTTTGAATATTTCTTTTTTCTTTATAAAGAAAACTTGTTGAGATGATGGTCTCTTTCTAGTCGGTGTCTCCTGTTTTCAATATAATTGTTCGCATTTTTGGTTGGGTAACAAAAGGATATACAAGAAATAAAGAACTTCCAATCATAATAACCTTTGGGTTGATTGCATTCCATACAATACATCGAGGACTAATCTCACATGTTATGGTAAGACCAGTTTCCGTTATGTTAATTTTGTTTTAGTTGACAGACATGTGGCTCAATTAACACCCAACTTCCCCATATTTTCCATTTGTCTAGTAAGCTTTCTTATAAATCTCCATAATAAACTATTTTGGAGGTGGGGTGACTAATTTGAGTCGACCAGTTTCATAGATATGCATCATCAGACTTCTTCACCCTTCTGCAAAAGACCAACTATGGCCAACAGGACAAGGCCGAGAATAGTTCTGCAATCATGTTGAGGGACTTTACGATCGAGAAAGCTGCAATACTCCTCTTAGAACAGAAAACATACCTTTTGTCTAATATACTGACACCACTTGTGGTCCATTCTTTCAAGATGCCTTCGGTGCCATTTCATGTAACTTTGATTCATACATGCTCATTTCAAAACATGTGTCATCATACTAGAAAGGAAGTGAGAGAACCCAGAATGATAATACAAGAGTATCTTTCAAATCATCATGGAGTCACAGATTACGACATGCACATTCAACAAAACAATCACATGTTAAAGCCTTAATCAAGATTACGATTCATAACAAACACAGGAGCGAAGATACTTGGTGCAACAGAAAAACACATAATCCCTTGAAATTTTGTTGCCAACATGGATGTAATCCAAAACTAGACTGAAATGTAATTAAACAATAAAAACAAAAAACAAAAAAATGGTCACTATAACATCATGAACATTCAGTTTGACATTTTTATAAAAAAAAAAGATCACATAGAAAATGCATCATGACCAAAGCAACTGGGCATTTGTCCTACAGTCACTACTACCATGCTAGAAATATACAGTAAGGAATCCGGAGAGATTACAAAAGTTCATGCAATGGTATTTACAGCAGTGGCAAGTCAAAGGATTAAACCTTGAGCTGGTGCTGGCTTCAAAGGTCGCTGCTCACTAGGTGCAGGTGTGTAGCGAGGGAACCACTGAGCCAAAAGCCAAAACTGGCTGGTGGTGTGGCCCCTTAATTACTCTTAAGCTCGTTACAGATCCACCACGCTCCACAGCTTGACTCCCAGCGGGCTACATATGAAACCTCCTTAGGCCCGGACTCACGGGCCCGGCCTCACACCACGAATGAGCCTAGACCATGCTCACTCGGCTACCTCCCACCCGCACTGCCTCCTAGCCTCCCAAGAAAATCCCAACAAACCCATGTCCCAGGAATCAAACCACGGAACGGAAACCTACTCTGATACTAAATTGTAATGAGGGAACCACTGAGCCAAAAGCCAAAACTGACTAGTGGTGTGGCCCCTCAATTACTCTTAAGCCCATTACAAGGTGCTTTGGGGAATCATAAAGAACTTGAGCGTAGCCATCTTCCATTTTTCTTTTCTATTCCTCTTCGACCATTACCACTTTCTCTTTTGTCTTCTGCCCAACTTCCTCTGCTGCCTTTGCAACCTTGCTGAATGCCCCCGTCACCCATGAAGTCCCAGTTAATATGTAGCGGTTCTTCCTTATGCCAGATCCCGCACTACTGACTTTTTGCTCGGCAATTGCAAATGCTGATTTGGTTTTCTCTAAAACCTAAAATTTTTTATCCATTTCTTTTACTTTATCACTGACCACAAAAGCTCCACTGCTAATTTTCTCGCCGAACCCAATTTTTTGGTCAACGGAAGTAACTTTAGCTGTGGCAGTTGAAGACAACTGGTGCTTCTCGTCAAAGGTCTTTCCTTTATTGACTGCATCTTTGCCTAGGATAAAGCCCTTAGCAAGCATACCGCTAACCACATCCTCAACCTTCCTTAAAGCAGATTCGAAACTAGGTGCTGTTTTCTTTCTTAAAGCTTGTAGACATTTGAAAAATTCTGTTTAGGTCAGCTCTGGTTTAGACAGTATATCATCAGGTAGGTCAACAAACCTCACAGGAGTTACAGAAGCAACAAATGGTAGCTTGTAATCTGGATCCAGCGTTATAATGACAAAAAGGTCAACTATTGTTGCTCCTTGAGATAGAAAAAGCATTTGTAGTGAGTTTCATATATTTAAAAGAGTAGGAAACCATTTGCAAGGTTCATCATAAGGCTAACAATTACACCAAAATTTTGTATAGCATCCATGATTATGCTTAAGAGATCTCCAGCTAAAAATAAGCAAAAAACTACTTAGTCTAACAAAGTAAAGGCTCATCCAATGTAAGACATTCTAGTAAAGCCACCTAATACCTTAATAACATGCACATTCACCATTTATATTTAACTCTATTACTACTGCAACTTTCATAAATGAAGAAAAGGGAACCATCTAGTTCTTTAGAGATCCACATTTGAATTCCCACCCCTAGCGGAACCCATAGTAGCGCTTAAGTGCATATCAGTAGATGCTTCAACTAACATGTATGCTTACACAAATGTTCGAGATAATGGATTTGTCAAACTTTAAATATCCAACCATTTGACTAGCCAATAGGTAGTTCCACTACCATATTCGGGCGCAAGTAGGGTATATCCTAAGCTTGAGCTAAAGCAAGATAACCAAATGGAAATATACTTCAAAGGTTTAGCAAATCCTTCAAACTAAATCATTTTTCATTTAAAAAGGAACATAATTAAAGTATCCCAAAAATAAATCAAAACTGAAAATCTAGTAGAATCATTAATACTCAGTTGCCTATGGAAAATATGCTAAGCAACATAAGCAAAGGAATAAATTTCTTGTTGAAATCGCTTCAACATTCATTGCCAAGAAGTCAATAACTATCACAACTATAAAAATATTCTCTTAGAAGGACTTACATGACTAATAAGACAATCCTTTTCCATGCATACATATTTTATCAGTTAAAAAGAATCTTATCTAACAAATAAAACCAAGAGTCGTAAATAGCCTAAAACAAAATACAATTACAAGAATATGCATTTTTATCCAAAATAAAAAAAGCTCCTGAACCAAATAAGGAATACTTAAAAATGCTACAAAGTACTAACAAAGAATGCCCAAGAGTTATATATATCTAATCTGAATTTGTTGCAAAAATCATAATGTGGGGAAAGAATAGGAAAGGTGACTTTGCCATATTTCAAGAACAGGAACTATCATAGGAATTTTATTTTTGCGATAGTTCTGAAAAGACAAATTGCCTATCTTTTCCCTTAATCGTAGGGAAAATACGATCGGGCGAGCAAATTCAAACCCCACAGGTAAAAATAAGAACAGCCCCCAGATTCAAAGACCGTTGTTTACCATGTACAAGAACTTGTTTCAATTGAAAACTAACCAGACCATACTAGAAATAGCACAACATGAATATTCATTCTGACATAAATTACCTACCAATTTTCTAATCATGCAAAAACCCTAACTGCACAAAAGAGATTGTAAAAAGTAAGATCTTTCACCGCAAAGACAGCACCAACCCAACCACACCGAGTCAAGCACTAAAGTTATTCCGGCGAAAAAACAATCATCAAACCCTCGAAGACAACACAGAATGTAGAAATCAAAAATCAAATACACGAAAGAGCAATAACGAGATGGGAAACACCAACCAACATCGCTAAACTCCTTTCCAAGAATCAGAACACTTCTCGCTATTGCCGAGTTTTTGAATCAGAAGGAGCAGATGTTAGGACCCAGGAGAGATTGTACCTACTATGAGTTGAGTTTTTTTATTAGATAATTATGTTGTATTTCCTTTAAATAAGATTTATGATTTGAAATAATTATAATCGAATTAGGATAAGAATTGAGAATTTAATTGATATAGGACTCAAAAACCTAATTATTGTTTTGGAAAATGTTTAAAACTCAGTTAATTTAATAATTGAAAACCCAATTATTTTAAAAAACCAAAAAATCTAATCATATTGAACTAAGAAATAATCTATAAATAACGTTAAAGGGAAAAAGGTAGAATAGTGCTTATTGACTTGGCTTTCATAAGCAAGAAAACTTTATGTTCTGAGTTGTATATATTTTCTTATGATATATTATTATTCTGTTGTAGTTTTAATATAATTTAGTATTTTTTTTTTTTTATTTTTTTGGATATTTTGTGGTTTGAAGAGTACAACCCCAATCCTAGGGTCGTGAGAGCAGACGTAGAAATTATTGCGGATACAGCGATCCGGCTTAAGGTTTTGGGTGTTGTGAGGGAAGACGAGCTTCCAAAATATCACATGGAGGAATGAAGGCCAGTCGCGTATTTCCCGTCAACTTTAAGTAATATTTTTCATTAAATGCAACCAAAGCATAAATAGAAGACGATAGACCCGTAACGGCCGATACATGCCCGATATGGCGGTTTCGGCCATTATTCTGCCGGCTCTCCTGCCGCGCTTGATGTCACAATGCTCGTATGCTCACGACAGATCCCTTAGGAGTTTATAGTGTCGTGTTGACACAGTTATATCGGAAAAACCGATTTGAGCGTATTCGGGTCGGACTCTACCTGGTCGGAAAAAGGCTCGAAGGCGCCCGTTCTTGGCGCTGTCTTGTTCGCCTGAGGCCAAGGATCATGATTCCAATGTCAATCGAGGAATATCGGCACGGGTTTTTGTGTAATTGAAGTTCAAAATTCCGACGAAGAATGTTTACGGAAAAAAAAATCCCGAAATTCGATTTTTAAATCCCGGTTATATCCTAAATTTGCAATCCAGATTAATGCTAACTCTGGAATAGTGGGAACCCGCCTACCGGTACCTGCATTGTAATATTAATTTTTTTTTTTTTTACAAAAAAAAAAAAGTACTTTCATTTTTTGGAACGTGAACTTGAATTTCAGCAGTTTTATCATTTTATCTTGTATTTTTTTTAAGCCTTTTACCTTGTTTTCTCACTTTAACCAAATTCGTTAGATAAATAATTTGATCTTAAATATATGTTAATGAAAAAATGTTAATTACAAAACGTTATCAAAATTAGCATTGTGTTAGTATTTCATAATTATATTTGTATTATTTATTTCCTTGTACTATTAATTATTATGTGAAGTAGAATAAGTTTAAACCTTTATATATAAAGACAACAATGTTTAACTTACAAATATTAGGAAAGTTAGTATATCTGAATTCATCCATTGTGTTGACTTTTTTTTTTTCTTTAACATAATATTTTGGCAATAAACCACTTGCCAAAATCTATATCTTTGAAAAAAACTATTAAAATCTTCTATATTTGTTTCATATTATTCACATTCTAACTAATTATACTTCTTTTCTTATTAGTTGTTGTAAAAAAAAAAATCAACCATTTTAAAAAAATTAAAAATACACTTAACTCCTAAGTACTATTCATGATAATATTTTCTTAGACTAAGTTAACTTGATAGTTAATAGGATGATAGTAAATGATTTTGATTTATAAGAGAAAATTTAAGTTATTTTTTTCTAATCACTCTCCTAAGTTTTTATTTTTCTTTAATTTTTCACAAGAGATAAAAGAATAGATATTGATATTGTTTTCATTATTTATTTAAAGAAAATTGGTCATCAATCTTTGTTTAAGATTTTATGATTTTAAATATTAAAAGTATTAAAATAAAATACCAAGTTTAAACTTTATAAGTGTAACCTATAAGATAAAAAAAATTATATACATTTTAAGATTTTTGTCTTCCTATTCTATAGTTAAATGTTCGAGATATGAAGAAATATTTTTTCTTTTTTTCCATTTATGAAATAGATATAGATTACTATAGAATATTTTTTGAAATGGATCAAAAAGAGATACTAGTAAATAATACCTTTCATATAAATTTTAGTGAGTTATTGAGTTTTAAATAATAATAATAATAATAATGAATCACATATGTGATAATAAATGTTTGAATAATGAACAAAGGAATATATAAACATTGAATAAAGAAAAATCTTCAAAATTCATCTTAAGAGGATGAATTAGAGGATAACTAATTATGAGAAATGAGGACTTTTAAAAATTGTGGTACGCACGTCTAATAAATATTTGATTATTTTTTCTAGCATATAAGTTTTTCAAAAATATTTAAGATTCTTATATAATCACATATACTGCCCAAATATTTAAGACTACGACAAGGAGATCATAAGTAATCTTATTTGTTTATCCTTCTACGATTAGGACAAAGAGATCATAAGTAATCCTACTCTTTGACTGAATTCGGTGTGGTATTGTTTATCCTTCTACCATTAGGACTATGACAAGGAGATCATAAGTAATCTTATTTGTTTATCCTTATACGATTAGGACAAGGAGACTACACGTCGGTGACTGTGTTATAAGTAGACGATGAAGTTTGTCTATTTCTCTCCATCTTTCCTCTACGTGCTCAATCCCTTCAACCTTCTCTTTAGAGCTCTAAATCTGAGTTAACAATGACGAGATCCTCGACATGGTTGAACTATCGCCTCTGTTCAAAGCGGGTTTCCCGAGTTAGGGGCATGGTCGAGATTCTCTTCTCCTCTTATTACCAGAAACAAAAGCGGACTCGCAATGGCTTCGAAGTTCTCACTCAGCACCGCACACCTTCAAGGACTGTAGCTTTTCTCGACGTTCCTAAGCAGTTTCTCGTCTGTCCAGAATCGCACCGAGAATACCTTTTTGACGCTATCACCAACCTCAACCTCAACGTCAATCCTGAGTATCTCAACCAAATAGCCTACCATGTCACGTCCCTTGTATTAGAGTTAACCTCCTGCCCTCTTAGCAGGAATGGCTACTACATGGGTGTCGAGATAGACTATTGGCATATCGAAATGGTTGGCGAAGGAAGAGATGTTCTTGAACGTCAAATTGCAAACTTGGATTCTGTCCTGCTTTTCGACATTCTGGATTTGGGATCGACGGGAGGTGGCACGGGTGCATCAAAAAAAGTGATTCAGAAACTAATTAAGAAAGGAGGCTTTGTCACCGGCCGGAGCAATAAAAAATTAGGTACATGTAGTGTTTGTTTGGAGGAGCTTTCATCGTCGGCAGGAACCGAGCTTCTCCGGACAGATTGCTCTCATGTTTATCATCAGGCTTGTCTTCTTCTGTGGTTGAAGAAGCAGACTACATGTCCCATCTGTCGCCAACAAGTGGCTAAATGATGATTTTCTTTCCATCTTTTCTATGTTCTTCGCCCTTGTACCTCGATCAATCTTGATTTTACATTTTTCTCTGTTTTTTTTTTTAAATTGTGAGAGCAAAATGTGAAATAAAATTCAACACTCTTCAATTTTTCATTCTGTGTAGTACATCTACGAACCTACTTTCGTACCCAAAATTTACCAATGAAAATCATTGATAATTTACCATAACCTTGGGATTTTTAACATTGATGCGGCCAATAAATAAAATGTTAAAAATATGTAGAATTTAAATTCAAAGATAACATGTTCAATAAATGGATAAAATAACTGTCTTTGAAAATTTATTTCTATAAGCTTATATAATAAAAGAAAATATCATTTACTTTTAGAAGTAGATTAAAATAATAAATAAATTCAACCAACAAAAACTATTACTTTCAAAACATGTCTTATATCTTACTTAACCAATTTTTTAATATTTATCTTATACATCACTCTCTCTGCATATGTAATTTTTTTTACATACTACTTATGTCATTCAATGAACTGGTCTATAAATTATTCATATCAGCCCAGATATATACAAAAATTCGAGGACTACTTCTATTATGAATATACTAATGCTAAATAGCTACTCCGTGATCCATGAAATTGAAAGGAGTTGGAGGCTTGATTGAGCAATCTGACTTTGATCATCATCGCATGTTGCACAAAGAGCAATCAATGGGTGCGGACAGAAACAAATATTTGAAAATTATTAACCATTTTTAAGCTGCAATCAGAAATTTGACTCCTCAACTTTGAGAAACCTTTGGGGAGACCAAGGTTTAAGAAGGGCTTTTAACATAGACGAGGACATCATACTCCACTCATTGCATCGAAATTCTTAGACCCACTCCTTCCTGTACACAAACATTTGCGTCTCAACACATTTAATATCATCACAAAATTGAAAGAACTCCCTAACCGTTGAAGTTAACAATATTTTCTTGGGAACATTTGAAAATATTGCCATTAAGGTGATATTGTTAACTTCAATAGTTTTTTCCTGCAACAATATCAATATATGATTAGAACACTAGCACCTGAGTTTCACATATCCAGATCATAAAAATATTCAAATTAATAAACAAATACACGAAAGAGCAACAAGGAGATGAGAAACACTAACCAACATCGCTAAAACTTGCTTCCAAGAATCAAAACATTCCTGGCTGTTGCCGCGTCTTTGAAGCAGAATGAGCAGACGTAGAAATTACGGCAGATACAGCAGAGCCCACTTAGGGTTTTGGGTCTCATAAGGGAATACGAGTTTACAAAAAAAAATTTAGGGCTGTCTTTTTTTTGTATTTTTTTTTAAAAAATTTTATATTTCTATGCTTTTTACTTCATTTCTCACTTTGACCAAGTTCTTTTAATAAATAATTTGGCCATAAGTATATGTTAATGAAAAAAATCTTAATTATTATACATTATCAAAATTAGCATTTAATTGTTTTTAATTATATTATGTTTACCGTGGGATGTCATAATTAGGGACAACTTTACGTAACCAGACTCCATGAGTATGTATCGTGGAGAGGCACAATCCATTCAAACATTCTTTTGCTTTTTTTTTTTAATTAAAAAAATTATCTTTCAAAATTTTTCTTTTTAACACCCATGTTGTAGCCTAATGGTAAAGGGTACTTAACCCTTGAATCAGGTGCTTGAATCCATATCTGCCTAAACAAAAAAATAAAAGAAAAAATAAAAAGAAAAGAAAAAACAAATCCTCTTAGTAATTAAATATCAATTGTTAAAAAAACATGACATCTTGGATTGACATTGCAGTAATTTCAAGGATGATATGCATATAAAAATGGCTCATTGATCAAGGTCAAATTTGACCTAGTTGCAGGGTTTGCTTTTAAGGTAGCAGGGCAACTATCATTAAGTTGAAGGTTGGGGTATGGGCGTGGATGTGAATTTTAAATATATGTAAAAATTAATTAAGGTCAAACTTGGAAACTTGTTGAGATAACGGTCTCTTTCTAGTCAATGTCTCTTCTGTTTTCAAAATAATTGTTCGCGTTTTGCTTGCATACAAAAGGATAGCTAAGAAATAAACAACTTTCAATCACAGTAACTTTTGGGTCTGTTGCATTCCATATAATCCATCAAGGACTGATCTCACGTGGCTCAATTAACACCCAACTTGCCCATATTTTCCATTTATCTAATAACTTTTCTTATGAGTCCATAATAAACTATTTTGGAGGTGGGGGGACTGATTTGGGTCGACCAGTATCATGGCTATGCGTCATCAGACTTCTTCACCCTTCTGCAAAGGAACTACTATGGCCAACAGGACAAGGCCGAGAATAGTTCTGCTATCATGTTGAGGGACTTTACTATCGAGAAAGCTGCAATACTCCTTGTCCATAGTTCTGCTATTTTGTTGCCGACATGGATGTAATCCAAAACTAGACTGAAATGTAATTAAACAATAAAAACAAAAAACAAAAAATGGTCACAATAACATCATGAACATTCAGTTTGACATTCTTATAAAAGAAAGATCACATAGAAAATGCATCATGACCAAAGCAACTGGGCATTTGTACTACAGTCACTATTTCCACGCTAGAAATATAGAGTAAGGAATCCGGAGAGATTGCAGAAGTTCAGGCAATGGTATTTACAGCAGTGGCAAGTCAAAGGATTAAACCTTGAGCTGGTGCTGGCTTCAAAGGTCGCTGCTCACTTGGTGCAGGTGCCTTTGGAAAGTCACAAAGAACTTGAGCGTAGCCATCTTCCACTTTTCTTTTCTTTTCCTCTTTGGCCACTACCACTTTCTCTTTTGTCATCTCCCCAACTTCCTCTGCTGCCCTTGCAACCCTGCTGAATGCCTCCGTCACCCATGAAGCGCCAGTTAATATGTAGCGGTTCTTCATTATGACAGATCCCGCACTACTGACTTTTTGCTCGGCAACTGCAAATGCTGATTTGTTTTTCTCTGAAACCTGAAATTTCTGATCCACTTCTTTTACTTTATTACTGACCACAGAAGCTCCACTGCTAATTTTCTCGCCGAACCCAATTTTTTGGTCAATGGAAGTAACTTTAGCTGTGGCAGTTGAAGACAACTGGTGCTTCTCATCAAAGGTCTTTGCTTTATTGACTGCATCTTTGCCTAGGATAAAGCCCTTAGCAAGCATACCGCTAACCACATCCTTAGCCTTCCTTAAAGCAGATTCGGAACCAGGTGTTGTTTTCTTTCTTAGAGCCTGTAGACATTTGAAAAATTCTGTTTAGGTCAGCTCTGGTTTAGACAGTATATCATCAGGTAGGTCAACAAACCTCACAGGAGGTGCAGAAGCAACAAATGGTAGCTTGTAATCTGGGTCCAGCGTTATGGTGACAGATAGGTCAACTATTGTTGCTCCCTGAGATAGAAAAAGCATTTGTAGTGAGTTTCATATATTTAAAAGAGTAGGAAACCATTTGCAAGGTTCATCATAAGGCCAACAATTACACCAAAATTTTGTATAGCATCCATGATTATGCTTAAGAGATCTCCAACTAAAAATAAGCAAAAAACTACTTAGTCTAACAAAGTTAAGGCTCATCCAATATAAGACATTCTAGTAAAGCCACCTAATACCTTAATAACATGCACATTCACCATTTATATTTAACTCTATTACTACTGCAACTTTCATAAATGAAGAAAAGGGAACCATCTAGTTCTTTAGAAATCCACATTTGAATTCTCACCCCTAGCGGAACCCATAGTAGCGCTTAAGTGCATATTAGTAGACGCTTCAACTAACATGTATGCTTACACAAATGTTCGAGATAATGGATTTGTCAAACTTTAAATATCCAACCATTTGACTAGCCAATAGGTAGTTCCACTACCATATTCGAGCGTAAGTAGGGTATATCCTGAGCTTGAGCCAAAGCAAGATAACCAAATGGAAACATACTTCAAAGGTTTAGCAAATCCTTCAAATTAAATCATTTTCCATTTAAAAAGGAACATAATTAAAGTGTCTCAAAAATAAATCAAAACTGAAAATCTAGTAGAATCATTAATACTCAGTTGCCTATGGAAAATATGCTAAGCAACATAAGCAAAGGAATAAAATTTCTTGTTGAAATCGCTTCAACATTCATTGACAAGAAGTCAATAACTATCACAACTATAAAAATATTCTCTTAGAAGGACTTAAATGACTAATAAGACAATCCTTTTCCATACATACATATTTTATCAGTTAAAAAGAATCTTATCTAACAAATAAAACCAAGAGTCGTAAATAGCCTAAAACAAAATACAATTACAAGAATATGCATTTTTATCCAAAATAAAAAAGCTCCTGAACCAAATAAGGAATACTTAAAGATGCTACAAAGTACTAACAAAGAATGCCCAAGAGTTCTATAAATCTAATCTGAATTTGTTGCAAAAATAATAATGTGGGGAAAGACTAGGAAAGGTGACTTTGCCATATTTCAAGAACAGGAACTATCATAAGAATTTTATTTTTGCGATAGTTCTGAAAAGACAGATTGCCTATCTTTACCCTTAATCGTAGGCAAAAAACGATCGGGCGAGCAAATTCAAACCCACAGGTAAAAATAAGAACAGCCCCCAGATTCAAAGACCGTTGTTTACCATTTACAAGAACTTGTTTCAATTGAAAACTAACCAGACCATACTAGAAATAGCACAACATGAATATTCATTCTGACATAAATTACCTACCAATTTTCTAATCATGCAAAAACCCTAACTGCACAAAAGAGATTGTAAAAAGTAAGATCTTTCACCGCAAAGACAGCACCAACCCAACCACACCGAGTCAAGCACTAAAGTTATTCCAGCGAAAAAACAATCATCAAACCCACAAAGACAACACAGAATATCGAAATCAAAAATCAAATACACGAAAGAGCAATAACGAGATGGGAAACACCAACCAACATCGCTAAACTCCCTTCCAAGAAACAGAACACTTCTCGCTATTGCTGAGTTTTTGAAGCAGAAGGAGCAGATGTTAGGACCCAGGAGAGATTGTACCAACTATAAGTTGAGTTTTTTTATTAGATAATCATGTTGTATTTCCTTTAAATAAGGTTTATGATTTGAAATAATCAAAATCTAATTAGGATAAGAATTGAGAATTTAATTGATATAGGACTCAAAAACCTAATTGTTGTTTTAAAAAAAATTTAAAACTCAGTTAATTTAAGAATTTAAAACCGACTTATTTTAGAAATCTAAAAAGTCCAATCATATTAGACTATGAATTAGTTTGTAAATAACGTTAAAGGGAAAAAGGTAGAATAACACCTATTGACTTGGCTCTCATAAGTAAGAAAACTTTATGTTCTAAGTTGCATATTATTTTCTTATGATATATTATTATTCTGTTGGAGATTTAATATAATTTAGTATTTTGTTTTTCTTGGGCATTTTGTGGTTTTAAGAGTACAACCTAATCCTAGGGTCGTGAGAGCAGACGTAGAAATTATTGCGGATACAGCGATCCGGCTTAAGGTTTTGGATGTCGTGAGGGAAGACGAGCATCCAAAATATCCACATGGAAGAATGAAGGCCAGTTCGAATTTCCCGTCGACTTTAAGTAATATTTTTCATTAAATGCAACCAAAGCATAAATAGAAGACGATAGTCCCGTATCGGACGATACATGCCCGATATGGCGGTTTCGGCCATTATTCCGCCGGTCCTCCTGCCGCGCTTGATGTCACAATCGTATGCTCACAGCAGACCCCAAAGGAGTTTATAGTGTCCCGTTGACGCAGTTATATCGGAAAAAGCCGATTTGAGCGTATTCGGGTCGGACTCTACCTGGTCGGAAAAAGGCTCGAAGGCGGCCGTTCTTGGCGCTGTCTTGGTCGCAAGAGGCTAAGGATCATGTTTCCAATGTCAATCGAGGAATATTGGCACGGGTTTTTGCGTAATTGAAGTTCAAAATTCCGACGAAGAATGTTTACGGAAAAAAAAATCCCGAAATTCGATTTTTAAAACCCGGTTGTATCCTAAATTTGCAATCCAGATTAAGGCTAATTCTTGAATAGTGGGAACCCGACTACGGGTACCTGCATTGTAATATTAATTAAAAAAAAAATACTTTCATTTTTTGGAACGTGGACTTGAATTTCAGCAGCTTTGTCATTTTATCTTGTATTTTTTTAAAAAAATATGTTTTATATTTTACGCCTTTTATTTTGTTTTCTCACTTTAACCAAATTCGTTTAATAAATAATTTGATCTTAAATATATATTAATGAAAAAAATTTAATTACAAAACCTTATCAAAATTAGCATTGTGTTCGTATTTCATAATTATATTTGCACTATTTATTTCCTTGTACTATTAATTATCATGTAAAGTAGAATAAGTTTAAACCTTTATATATAAAGATAACAATGTTCAACTTACAAATATTAGGAAAGTTAGTATATTTGAATTCATCCATTGTGTTCACTTTTTTTTTTCTTTAACATAATATTTTGGCAATAAACCACTTGCCAAAATCTATATCTTTGAAAAGAAAAAAAAACTATTAAAGTCTTCTATATTTGTTTCATATTATTCACACTCTAACTAATTATATTTCTTTTCTTATTAGTTGTTCTAAAAGAAGAAAATCAACCATCTTAAAAAAATTAAAAATACACTTAACTCCTGAGTACTATTCATGATAATATTTTCTTAGACTAAGTTCATTTGATAGTTAATAGGATGATAGTAAATGACTTTGATTTACAAAAGAAAATTTAAGTTATTTTTTTCTAATTACTTTCGTGAGTTTTATTTTTCTTTAATTTTTCACAAGAGATAAAAGAATAGATATTGATATTGTTTTCATTATTTATTAAAGAAAATCGTCATCAATCTTTGTTTAAGATTTTTATGATTTTAAATATTAAAATTATTAAAATAAATTTCCAAGTTTAAAATTTATAAGTGTAACCTATAAGATAAAAAAAACTTATATACATTTTAAGATTTTTGTCTTCCTATTCTATAGTTAAATGTTCAAGATCTGAAGAAATATTTTTTCTTTTTTTCCATTTATGAAATAGATATGGATTACTATAGAATATTTTTTGAAATTGATCAAAAAGAGATACACGTAAATAATACCTTTCATATAAATTTTAGTGAGTTATTGAGTTTTAAATAATAATAATAATAATAATGAATCACATATGTGATAATAAATGTTTGAATAATGAACAAAGGAATATATAAACATTGAATAAAGAAAAATCTTCAAAATTCATCTTAAGAGGATGAATTAGAGGATAACTAATTATGAGAAATGAGGACCTTCAAAAATTGTGGTACGCACGTCCAATAAATATTTGATTATTTTTTCTAGCATGTAAGTTTTTCAAAAATATTTAAGATTCTTATATAATCACATATACTGCCCAAATATTTAAGACTACGACAAGGAGATCATAAGTAATCTTATTTGTTTATCCTTCTACGATTAGGACAAAGAGATCATAAGTAATCCTACTCTTTGACTGAATTCGGTGTCGTATTGTTTATCCTTCTACCATTAGGACTATGACAAGGAAATCATAAGTAATCTTATTTGTTTATCCTAATACGATTAGGACAAGGAGACTACACGTCGGTGACTGTGTTATAAGTAGACGATGAAGTTTGTCTATTTCTCTCCATCTTTCCTCTACGTGCTCAATCCCTTCAACCTTCTCTTTAGAGCTCTAAATCTGAGTTAACAATGACGAGATCCTCGACATGGTTGAACTATCGCCTCTGTTCAAAGCGGGTTTCCCGAGTTAGGGGCATGGTCGAGATTTTTTTCTCCTCTTATTACCAGAAACAAAAGCGGACTCGCAATGGCTTCGAAGTTCTCACTCAGCACCGCACACCTTCAAGGACTGTAGCTTTTTTCGACGTTCCTAAGCAGTTTCTCGTCTGTCCAGAATCGCACCGAGAATACCTTTTTGACGCTATCACCAACCTCAACCTCAACGTCAATCCTGAGTATCTCAACCAAATAGCCTACCATGTCACGTCCCTTGTATTAGAGTTAACCTCCTGCCCTCTTAGCAGGAATGGCTACTACATGGGTGTCGAGATAGACTACTGGCATATCGAAATGGTTGGCGAAGGAAGAGATGTTCTTGAACGTCAAATTGCAAACTTAGATTCTGTCCTGCTTTTGGACACTCTGGATTTGGGATCGACGGGAGGTGGCACGGGTGCATCAAGAAAAGCGATTCAGAAACTAATTAAGAAAGGAGGCTTTGTCACCGGCCGGAGCAATAAAAAATTAGGTACATGTAGTGTTTGTTTGGAGGAGCTTTCATCGTCGGCAGGAACCGAGCTTCTCCGGACAGATTGCTCTCATGTTTATCATCAGGCTTGTCTTCTTCTGTGGTTGAAGAAGCAGACTACATGTCCCATCTGCCGCCAACAAGTGGCTTAATGATGATTTTCTTTCCACCTTTTCTATGTTCTTCTCCCTTGTATCTCGATCAATCTTGATTTTACATTTTTGTTTTGTTTTTTTCTTCTTTTATTGTGAGAGCAAAATGTGAAATAAAATTAAGTGACTCTTCAATTTTTCATTATGTGAAGTACATTTACGAACCCACTTTCGTAAACAAAACTTACCAATGAAAATCATTGATGATTCACCATAGCCTTGGGATTCTTAACATTGATGTGGTAAATAAATAAAATGTTAAAAATATGTAGAATTTAAATTCAAAGATAACAAGTTCAATAAATGGATAAAATAACTTTATCTTTAAAAATTTATATCTATAAGCTTATATAATAAAAGAAAATATCATTTACTTTTAGAAGTAGATTAAAGTAATAAACATATTCAACCAACAAAAATTATTACTTTCCAAACATGTCTTATATCTTATTTAACTAATTTTTCAATATTTATCTTATACATCACTCCTTCCGCATATGTAATTTTTTTAACATACTATTTGTGTCATTCAATGAACTAGTCTATAAATTATTTGTATCAACCTAGATTTATACAAAAATTCAAGGACTACTTCTGTTACGAATATACTAATGCTAAAAAGCTACGCCATGATCCATGAAGTTGAAAGGAGTTGGAGGCTTGATTGAGCAATCTGACTCTGATCATCATTACGTGTTGCACAAAGAGCAATCAATGGTTGCGGACAGAAACAAATGTTTGGAAATTATTAACCATTTTTAAGCTGCAATCAGAAATTTGACTCCTCAACTTTGACAAGCCTTGGGAGAGACCAGGCTTTTAACATAAATAGACGAGGACATCGTACTCCACTCTTTGCACCGGCACTCCTACATCTTCTTATGATTTTTGTGAAAGAAGAATTCAAATGAACATGGGTCAAACTCCTAATTTACTCCATAGAGTTCAAATCCCCACCCCTTCCTGTCCACAAACATTTGCATCTCAACACATTTAATGTCACTACAAAATTGAAAGACATCTTAACACATTTAATATTACTACAAAATTGAAAGAACTTCCTAACTGTTGAAGTTAACAATATTTTCTTAGGAACATCTAGAAATATTGCCCTTAAGATGATATTGTTAACTTCAACAGCTTTTTCCTGCAACAAGATCAATATATGATTAGAACAGCAGACATTATCAACGCTTTAATCATGCAAAAGCCCTAAAATCTTTCACCACAAAGACAACACCAAATTGTTATTCAGCAAAAAAACAATCATCAAACCCGCAAAGACAATGCAGAAATATCCAAATCAATAAACAAATACACAAAAGAGGAGAGGAGAAACACTAACCAACATCGCTAAAACTCGCTTCCAAGAATCAGAACATTTCTTGTTGTTGCCGAGTCTTTGAAGCAGAATGAGCAGAAATTACTGCAGATACAGCGGAACCCACTTAGGGTTTTGGGTCTCATAAGGGAAGACGAGTTTCTCAAAAAAAATTCAGGGCTGTCTTTTTTTTTTTTGTATTTTTTAAAAATATTTTTTTATATATATTTTTATGCTTTTTACTTCATTTCTCATTTTAACCAAATTCTTTGAATAAATAATTAGGCCGTAAGTATATGTTAATGAAAAAAAATCTTAATTATTATACATTATCAAAATTAGCATTTAATTGTTTTTATTATATTGTTATTCCTTAATTATATTTAATTTTTTTAATTATATTATGCTTACCTGGGATGTCATAATTAGGGACAACTTTACGTAACCAGACTCCATGAGTATGTGTCGTGGATAGGCACAATCCACCATTTAAACATTCTTTTGCATTTTTTTTTAATTAAAAAAATTATTTTTCAAAATTTTCCTTTTTAACACCCACGTTGCAGCCTAATGGTAAAAGGTACTTAACCCTTGAATCAGGTGCTTGAATTCATATCTGCCTAAACAAAAAAAATAAATAATAATAAAAGAAATCCTCTTAGTACTTAAATATCAATTGTTAAAGAAAACATGACATCTTGGATTGACATTGCAATAATTTCAAGGATGATATGCATATAAAAATGGCTCATTGATCAAGGTCAAATTTGACCTAGTCACAGGGTTTGCTTGTAAGCTAGCAAGGCAACTACCATTAAGTTGAAGGTTGGGGTATGTGCGTGGATGTGAGTTTTAAATATATATAAAAATTAATTAAGGTCAAACTTGAAAACTTGTTGAGATGACGGTCTCTTTCTAGTCAGTGTTTCTTCTGTTTTCAAAATAATTGTTCGCGTTTTCGCTTGGATAAGAAAAGGATAGATAACTTTTGGGTTTGTTGCGTTCCATACAATCCATCAAGGACTGATCTCACGTGGCTCAATTAACACCCAACTTGCCCATATTTTCCATTTGTCTAATAAGTTTTCTTATAAATCTCCATAATAAACTATTTTGGAGGTGGGGTGACTAATTTGAGTCGACCAGTTTAATAGATATGCGTCATCAGACTTCTTCACCCTTATGCAAAGGACCAACTATTGGCAACAAGACAAGGCCGAGAATAGTTCTGCAATCATGTTGAGGGACTTTACGAGAAAGCTGCAATACTCCTCTTAGAATAGAAAACATACCTTTTGTCTAATATACCTTTCTTCTGACACCAGTTGTGGTCCATTCTTCTGAGATGCCTTCGGTGCCATTTCATGTAACTTTGATTCATACATGCTCGTTTCAAAGCATGTGTCATCATACTAGAAAGAAAGTGAGAGAACCCAGTATGATAATACAAGAGTATCTTTCAAATCATCATGGAGTCACAGATTACGACATGCACATTCGACAAAACAATCACATGTTAAAGCCTTAATCAAGATTACGATTCATAACAAACACAGGAGCAAAGATACTTGGTAAAACAGAAAAACACATAATCCCTTGAAATTTTGTTGCCAACATGGATGTAATCCAAAACTAGACTGAAATGTAATTAAACAATAAAAAACAAAAAATGGTCACAATAACATCATGAACATTCAGTTTAACATTCTTATAAAAGAAAGATCACATAGAAAATGCATCATGACCAAAGCAACTGGGCATTCGTCCTACAGTCACTACTTCCATGCTAGAAATATAGAGTAAGGAATCCGGAGAGATTGCAGAAGTTCATGCAATGGTATTTACAGCAGCGGCAAGTCAAAGGATTAAACCTTGAGCTGGTGCTGGCTTCGAAGGTCGCTGCTCACTAGGTGCAGGTGCCTTTGGAGAATCAGAAAGAACTTGAGCGTAGCCATCTTCCACTTTTCTTTTCTGTTCCTCTTCGGCCACTACCACTTTCTCTTTTGTCTTCTGCCCAACATCCTCTGCTGCCTTTGCAACCTTGCTGAATGCCCCCGTCACCCATGAAGTCCCAGTTAATATGTAGCGGTTCTTCATTATGGCAGATCCCGCACTACTGACTTTTTGCTCGGCAACTGCAAATGCTGATTTGGTTTTCTCTGAAACCTGAAATTTCTGATCCACTTCTTTTACTTTATCACTGACCACAGAAGCTCCACTGCTAATTTTCTCGCTGAACCCAATTTTTTGGTCAATGGAAGTAACTTTAGCTGTGGCAGTTGAAGACAACTGGTGCTTCTCATCAAAGGTCTTTGCTTTATTGACTGCATCTTTGCCTAGGATAAAGCCCTTAGCAAGCATACCGCTAACCACATCCTCAGCCTTCCTTAAAGCAGATTCGGAACCAGGTGCTGTTTTCTTTTCCATAGCCTGCAGACATTTGAAAAATCCAGTTTAGGTTCGCTCTGGTTTAGACAGTATATCATCAGATAGGTCAACAACCCTTACCGGAGGTGCAGAAGCAACAAATGGGAGCTTGTAATCTGGGTCCAGTGTTATGGTGACAGATAGGTCAACTATTGTTGCTCCCTGAGATAGAACAAGCATCTATAGTGAGTTTCATATATTTAAAAGAGTAGGAAACTATTTTCAAGGTACATCTTAAGACCAACAATTACACCAAAATTTTGTACAAACATGACAATGCCTCGTCATATTAAAGCCATCAGTTTCATGGAAAAAAAGAGGAAAGAAAGAAAAGGAAAGGAAAATTGCAGAACAAAATAGTGTAGATTTCACATTATAAATATGCATTTAATCTATATGAACAAAAATTATTTCTCTTATGCAATAACAGCATTGCCTAAATCATCTCAATGAACCTATTAATGCCTCATTGAATATGCAAACAAGAATCTTATCTTTTCCTTTAAAATTGTATAAGCTGCACCCTTTACCAATCATGTCATTCCACTCCCACAGCCCACCTTCTTATCTTTCCCAGCAAAATTGCATAAGTCATCTCCTTCATCCAATCATGCCATTTCACTCCAATACCCTACCTTCTTATACCTCACTGCTGGTTATGGCCACTCAGATTACATCATTTCTCCTCTCAATACTTTATCTCTTTCTCAAATGTGACAGCTTTCACATATGAGTTTCCATATCTGATTGGCAGTTGGCAAAATATTATAACTTTCCCAGAAAAGAGTTCATAATTCTCTCTCTAGTCAAGTCTTGTGACACATCAATGTCTACAACCTCATTCTAGTTCTGTCACAAGTTCTTTTAGCAGCAGTTTCCATATTCCCAGAATTCTTTGCAATCAAGAAACTAAATATATCTTAGTCTGGGATTGAAATCACACCCCCTTTCACTTCTAAACAAAATAGAAGATTCCTACACAAAACCCATATAGGATATCAAGCTGCAGCAAAAAAAACCTTACCCTTCTTAGAACTACATGTTATTAAGTTGACATCCAATGAGTAGGAGAAAAACATCAAATGACAAAAAAAACATACAATTGTTACACAACTTTCTTGGGGTTAAAGGGGATAATTTCCCCAGGTAAATTGCCCATTCTTTTCTTAACCCCATAATCTTCAGTTACAAAGAGTTAAGGACATCTATAAAATTAACCTTAGCAAATATGAGGGCAGAGCTACCCTTTTTCTTTAAATGGTTGGGGTTAGCTTATGCAACTGTCAAGCATGCCAGCCCTTGAAGAGGTAGCATACGCTTGGTTCTCTCACAACTATGGTCCCCTGAGCCTTAAATAATTAAAAAGCAAAGGCTGAAGTAGGTGCCTGACACATTGACTAAGCCCATTTGGCTAGAGTCTAGAGGGCTTAACAAAAGTCAAAAAGTTGCCGAGATTCTTGCAGGACCCATAAATTCTATTCAGCTTCTTAACTCCCACTGATCTTAAGACAAGAGACAGAATGGGACGATCCCATGTTTACAAACTACACATTCTCCTCCAAAGAGGGAAACCAACCACCATGAACACACAGCTGTCCATAAATGAGTGAAAGAGGACACTCGAAACAAAATTTCCCATGTCAAATAGGTCAGAAAGGCAGGGACTTTCAGAAGTAGGTACATGAGTTTCAACAGAATACTCTCCTGTTAGGAACTTCATATGAAACTGTATTTTGGGAACTTCACCTTTTGCCCTCTTAGCTACTGTCCCATGTCAATGAGACAGGAACTTTTGGGAGTAGGTAGGTGAGTTTCAATAGAATACTCTCTTGTTAAGAACTTCATATGAAATTATATTTTAGGAACTTCTTCTTTATGTTTGTTTTGCTTCAAAATATCATTTTACCCACTTTTATATGTACTCTCTTCCTTAAGCACTCTCTTTGTAGGCAAATAGAATAGATAGAACTTATAGTCTACTTCCGCTGTGAGATCAATTAAATACACAAAACCAGTTCATACAAATCATCTCCAAATTGGAATCTCTACTCTTCAAGTATGCATGTTCCTACTAGCCCAAAAAATCCCACATAGAATTGTTAAGGCGCTGTCGCTTCTAATTTAAATTCTTTCCTGTTAACTCTTTCCACCCCCAAGATAAAACCCTCACACATAAAGCTCAGATTGATATATAACTGACAGCGTTTAATCCATCTTGTACAAGATACCAGGCATATGGCATGTTTAGTATCAACCACCAAAAGTATTTTCATTAGGATCCCATCCGAAATATTGTGGAAGGAAAACTAACAAAAGGTATCAACTAAATTGCTTCTATATTTTTTGTCACAAGAACAGTTAAGAGAAGAAGTTTTGCTTCATGCACAAAGGTTATTTGCCATTTTCACGATGCACTAAAACTTACAAAAGCAATCAGAAATAATTGCCCTTGATGCCATGCATTCACAACAAACTTGCAACATGTGCTATCCATATTTCAGCTTTTGTACTAGAAATCTTCAATAAAAGATGAAGGCACACTGTACACCTTAAATAATCTAGAAGACACGAGATGCTAAGCCTAAAGCACCAAAATATACTAATGCTTATAAGTGAAAGTACCGAAAGAAGAACTGCAGTCTCAGCTCCCTGTGAATCCTTGAAGCTAACATATGCAATTTGAGACCTTTCATTGTCACTACATAAGCATTTGATAAGCTTAGTAATTATCTTACAATGAACTTAGAGAGAGAGAGACACACACAACAGCAAGACAAACCTTCGCATCTCAACATATTCAATATCACCAGAAAAAGAAAAGAACTCTCTGATGTCTCGCTCAGATGCCCCCAAGGAAACATTGGTAACTTTAACAGTTTTTACCTGCACCAAGATCAACATATGAGTACAACATCAATGAGGAAAATTAGTGTCACATACATGATTCTGCTTTAGAGATCTCCAACCAAAAACAAATAATAAAACTACTCACAGTCCAACAAAGCAAGGGCTCATACATTGTTGTAGGAAGAATAGTTTAGTGAAAAATTCTTTTAAGAATTGCTTGCTCATAATGAGTTATCCATTAAAATGACTACATCAAATGATAGTTTATCATTATAAGACAATCTAGTAGAGCCACCAAATGCCTTCATAATATGCACTTTCGCCACTTGTGACAATCACACCTTAGTATTTTTCAAATCTATTAACGCTGCAACTTTTCAGAAATGAAGTAAGCAAAGGGAACCATCTACTTCTTGAGATCCGAGCTTGAGCACAGTTCTGTTTTCATTACAAAAAGCAAGGCTTAGTGCAAATGCTTCATACTGAGTGTATTTTCCATTCATAAGGAAGTCTGATTAAAATGTCATAAAAAAACTCCAAAGGTGAAAATTCAATAGCATGATTAATACTCAGTCTCCTAGGAAATTATGTTAAGCAACACAAACAAGGGAACAAAAATATTTTCAAGTTTTTAGCAGAACCTAAATGGCTAAGACCACAAATCCGTTACAAGCATATATATTTTATCAATTAACAAGAATCTTAGCTAAGAAATGAAACTAAGTACCGTAGAAAGCCGAAAACAAAATACAATCACACGATTGTGCATTTCTACCCAAAATAGAGAAGGTCCCAGCTAAACAATAAATGCTCAAAAGTGTCACAAAGTTACTCACAATAAATGCAGAAAAGTTACACAAATCTAATCTGAATTAGTTGAAAAATACTATACACTCACACAAACGGTAACTACCAACTCTCTAATCCTGAAAAAATCATAACAGCACAAAAGAGACTGTCAGAAGTAACAACTTTCACCACAGATCCGTGCCAACCTCCCCAAGTCAAAACACCAAACTTACTCGATGAGAAAACAATCAATCAAAGTCACAAAGAAAACACAGAGATATCCAAATCGAAAAACAGATACAAAAAGGAGCAAGAGCGAGGTGAGAAACACTAACCGACATCGCTTAAATCGCTTCCAAGAACAAAAGCGTTTCACACTGTTGCAAGTCTTTGAAGGAGAATGACCACAGGTAGATGATTTATGACTGCGAGTTCAAGGAAACCGCGGTGAGGTTTTGGGACTAGTCCGTGTGAAGTCTTCGCATGTGCGAGCAACGTGAAGAAGTGGTTTCCTCTTGTCAGTGTCGATAAATGTATGACAGGATCCGACACGTGATTGGATTTTCGAGAATGGGGCCCACTATCAATTATAAAGGCCGGCCACGTCTTTTCTTTCTGCTTTTAAGTAATATTTTGGCGTATACACTCGCACAGAATTTCATATATATGTTGGAACGCTTTCTCATTTTATTTAGTATTTTTTTAAATTGTTTTATATTTTATCATTCCTAACTTAGGCTCCTATAAGCATGTAATACAATTTAGGTTGACTATGCTCATTACATGATTTTGAGCTCAATGTCATTCAATGTGCAAGAATATATGTGTAAAATAAAACTTAAATATCAAAAGCATACTCATTCTAATGAAATTCAAATAAAACATATACTTTTCTAATTTTGAAATTAATTTTTAAATTAAACTTTTAGACTTTCTAATAACTAGTAATGATTGAATGATGGGATCAAAAAATGTTAGATACAAAAACGTTTTCATGTTTAAACTCTTTTTTTTTCCTTTATCAATTATTATGTTTCATTACGAGGAAATTTTTTAATATTTACTAGAAGTGTTTAATTTTTCTTTTTTATTCTAGAATAATTTGTGTTGTCCTTAAGATAGTTAAAATTGTAAGAAGAGTTCATGTGAAAGATCTTGCAAAGCAAGTATTATTAATTTTTTAAATATGAAAGAATTGTTCGGACTTGTAAGACAAACAAAATTTGGAAAAAAAATCTAGATTAATGGAAAGTCAATAATTACATTAGCTTAAAGCTATATATTTTAAAAAATATAAATTGATTAAAAAAAGCATTTTTAATTACTCTATACATATGTCAAGATTTATAAGAACTTTGAATTCCATCTTCCTATCAAATCAAACTGTCAACCACCAAACTAGGTTTTATTTTCTAACGATTTCCTTATAATAACATTTTTAATGTTATGATCCTTAGCTTAGTAAAATCTTCAAGTTAACGATCAATCCACATTAGAAGTCAAAACATTAAGCCCACCTAACACGCAATCTACTTGAAGATAGAGGGATTAACGGGAGATAGTGGCTTGAGCAACCTTCATAAACGAGGAGTCTGAAGTTGGAGTCAAGGGAAATAGAGAAACTTCTACGAAGCTAAAATCCATTAGTATATTAAAATTGCACTTCCTTAAACGTTAATCCAAATCATAATTTTCCTTATTTTATTTGTGATTGTAACCTTGAATTAAAAAATCTATTCTTAACTAATTACTGTTTAGCTTATGTATTAACGTCTATAACAATACTCCAAAACTCGCTAATTACTCCCATTCATCTTGTTCAGGTTAAATCTATTGTCAATCCCAACACAAAATTACGTATTAATCCCAATAATTCTGATTTTCACAACGCACGCCCTCTTATCGCAAATATGGATTCATACGAGGCTAATATATATGGTAATATATCATTTTTCATGCATGAAAGGCATCACCTCCAATCTTAGTTTTAATATCAAGAAGTCAACTTTTTTTTTAAAGATTGGTTTGTCAGAAGGATCATATATTTTATTTTGAAAAAGTTCCCTAAGTAGAATTAGACAATACGGGACATTCTATATCCTTTTTAAATATAACTCATAACAAAAGGGTCACTACATAGCTCAAGAAGGAGAACTGAATTAGGTAATTTTAATTTTCTAATACCTTGTCAAATCTCTAGGAGTTGCTTATAACCTTTTGCTTTATAATAGTTCTTGAACTTAGCTTTACAGAAACATTGTTTTGACGTTTTCTAAATTTTGTACATCCTAAGTGTGGTGGGTCGATGGGACTCTTTTGTGAAATGTCACTTAGACAGCAAGTAAGGCCAATACGGTGCTTTAGTAGAGAAGTGTGAAAGAGGGGATAGCCAAGAAAGACCAAGCATTGCTGGTCTTAGGAAAAGTTATGTGTAAGCGTAAAAGCTGTATTTAAGGAAGTGCTTTAAGGTGTCGGGAGGCAAGGACTTATATAGCAAATGTAGAATACAATGTGGGGCATTTTTGTAGAACCAAGTTTGTATAAGGTCGGTTCCCTCTAATAACACTAGGAGGTCTTTTTTCCTCAAATGAAACATCTATCATTAATTGTTCTAGTTTTTGAAATGTTTAATCTATTTTACTCTTTTATTCTAGAAGTAATATTATTGTTTTGAGGTTAGTTATGTGCTTAAGAAATAAAATTCACAACAATTGGTGTTAAAACTAACCTTATGTGCAAAAAATTACTTACAATTTAAAGAAAATTAAAAAAATTAGTGAATCACTACTTTTCTATTTCTCATTCTTTGCATGTGACATTAGCTAATGACTTACAAATGAAAAATTAGCTAATCACTATGTTTCTTAAAAACTTGTAGCTGCAGTCTGCCCGTCGAAGCTTCTATCTGGCGCAATGGAAGGCCTAATGGACCAAATGGGCCTGCACGTGCCACCTTGGGCCTGACCGGCCGATCCTCCGATCTCCGCAAATCTTCTTCGGTTGTCCTTCTCGGTTAGGTCGTGAACGGCTAATTTGAAATCGTCCCTCAGACAGCCATGGAAGCGGGTGTCCTTGAGTTTCATGAAGGTTTGCAAAGTAAGCAAACTATCAGAACCAGCCTGGTGACTCTTCCCTGCCACGCGATCGACCTCGAGACTTTTGGCTACTTTCTCCAAGCCCCCGTGAAGTCCATCGCAGAACTTGATCATATGCTTTATGTCAAACACCCTCTCCCCCAAATACAGCTTAACCAGACCCATAAAATCGCTAAGCTCGTACGGCAGTTCTTCCCACACCAAAGTCCTGATCAAATACCCCAAATCATAAGTACCGTGGAAAGTCGCCCATGTGATGATGGAATTGCAGAACAGGCCAGATTCCACGATCAGCCTAGCGAAGTCCGAAGAATCGATGCCCAAAACCCGGTTTTTCTCGAAGTTAATCCCCTGCCGTTTCAACAACTCGATCGACTCCGGGTTTTGAAAATCAACGCGATCGTCGAAATCCCTGAAGTTGAACTCCCAAACACAGCAAGACCCCCCTTTGCTATCGCAGAGAGCGATGCCCAGTTGAATCATCTGAGTAGCGTCGACATTAGCCTTCATCAGTTGATACGGAGAAAACCCTAGAGAGTACCCTTGATGCTTAGCACCGAAGATCTGGCCGGGAAATTCCACGTCGATGGCCACGAAACGACATGAAGTCAGAGAGCTTCTGATTTCAGAAATTTCCTCCTCTAGATTGTACTGCCATACCTCCCGCACCGTCGCCGGAAGAGCCATCCTCAACCTTTTTTTTTCGCCTTTTTTTGGGTTGCTGTGCCTGCACGCAACCTAAGCATCCACCGTTGTATGCCTTACTTGATTTTGTCCCCGTCTCCGTTCTATTTATTTAATCTCCTTGGGCTTTTCAATTTTTCGGCCCATCTTCTGTCTGAAAATTGCCGACGTGGACACGTACACCACTTAAAACAATAAATAAAAAATAAATAAAATTGCCATGCAATTTCAGTTTCTTTTGTCCACGTGCTCACCACTCAAACGGAATCAGCATGCTCGGGCCCATCCTGACATTCCACGTGTCGCTTTCTTCCGGTCCGTGTCGACGTGCCCGCACCGAATAATCAACTAGCCTCCCGTCCCCGCCAGACAAGCAGAACCATCTCACCTAATTATTTAGATCTCTTTCCTCTCTGTCCTCTGTTTCTCTCTCCTTTTTGGGAGCAAAAAGGAGTCGATTTTCAGAGAATCAGGAATTTTTTCATCTCTCGTATTCCTTCGATTTGTGGAGTCTCGTGATCGAACATTTTCTCGGGAAATCTGCTTTTTGGTGGATTGATTTTCTCGAGAAAGTTAGGGTTAGGTTTTCGATAAGGGAAGGATTATGAGCTTCCAGGATCTCGAGGCGGGCAGGACCTTCGGTTCGAGGCGAGACCGCGCCAATGGTAATAAGGATTCCACGCAAGCCGTTGCGTCTGGAATCTTTCAGATCAATACCGCTGTTTCTACGTTTCAGCGGCTCGTCAACACGCTCGGTACCCCTAAGGACACGCCAGAACTCCGCGAGAAGCTGTGAGTTTGATTATTGATTTTCGTGTCTGGGATATAATTCGTATGTGCAGGTTGTTTTTTGCATGTGAATTTTTTGGGTGAATTCTTGATTTTTGTGATTTGGATGATTGGTTTCGAATTGGTTGTAATGTATGATGTCATGGTCTCATAGATGTGTAGTCTGTTCAAATATGTATAATCTGGCAAGGTTTTGGAAACCAAATATATTGCTTTCGTGGGTGATTCTGGTTTTGCGTTTTTGGAAAATGCTGGTGATGAGGGTGATCGGGGATTATATAGGATTAGGATTTGATTGTAGAAACTTATGCGTGGTAATGCTTTGTTGGTGCACTGCACAGTTAGCTTATTCAGCTTCTCTGATCCTAGAGGATGGGGAAGTTATACTCTAAAATGTCTTACGTTTGCTTTCTTAGGCTTAAAGGGAAAGGCTTAGGACGGTTATTTTAAGAGATAGATGGGGTTTTAGCTGTCCAATCCAGCCATTTTGTCTACATGCAGGAAGATGGGCCATTTGCTGCGGGTATTGGAATGCAATTTTGGATAGGCGTTAGCATTTCATTCCTTATGCACAGGCTCACAATTTATCATCCTTGCTAACTTCCAGTGCTTGGTCTCTCGCTTCAATTGCTTAATTTCAAATCAAAGAAAATAAGCATAATTATTGGAATTTACTGTTTGGCTGTGGAAGTTATATATGTACATTGGTATCCTTGCTACAGTTCTTTCCACCTTTTTCCCCCCCTTCTCCAGTTATTACTTAAAGTTGTTTTCAGTTAATTGGAAATCTATCCGATGACTAAATGTCGTGTAATTTTTGGAATCTAGTGTGTATGCAGTGGCTATGGTTTTCATGTAACTAGCTTGTTTCTTTATTTGTTTAATTTTAAATTATCATAAATCTTTTGGTCCTTTTCAAGAAAACCATGGCATGATGATTTATCACCTCTAGTTGTCCTCATGTCAAGCTTTTTAACTTGCAGGCACAAGACAAGGCTACATATTGGGCAATTGGTGAAGGATACTTCAGCTAAACTTAAACAAGCTAGTGATATAGACCATCATGTAGAAGTTAATGTAAGTGGTTTATAATGCAAGCTCGTCCTCCGTTCCCCTTCCTCCCCCTCTGTACATACCTGCCTTATCATAATGGTGATAAAACTGTTCTTCCCTCATTAAAGAAATTAAGATGAATTTGTGACTTTGGCTATTGTTGAGTTTTGTATGGTTGTGTAATAGAAAGGTGTCTGGCCTACACTTGTATTATTGGATATCTCATTGGTAGTTAAGAATCCCTTAAACCTGGTTATTGGAGGATAAACATAGTGAACTGGTCTTTTGTCTCAAGGTGACGCATAAGAATCAATATTAGGAGTTTGAACCAATATGTAGAAGCACATTTCAGTGGTGTGAAAATCTGGGAAAAAAATTGTTTTTGGAATTTAACTCTCTTAACTTTTGCTTTTTTTTTTTTTTTTTTTTTTCTTTTCCTTTTTTATTGTGTCATTTATTTCTAGTTTCAGTAGTATAATGAGCTTCAATGTTCCCCATCTAATTTCAGGCCAGCAAAAAAATTGCTGATGCTAAACTTGCGAAAGATTTTCAAGCAGTGCTAAAAGAATTTCAGAAGGCACAATGGCTGGCAGCTGAGCGGGAAACAGCATACACTCCTTTTGTTCCCCAAGCAGTTCTTCCTTCTAGGTAATAAGTGTTGGAGGCTTTAATGATTAAGCATACAGCTTTCAGTAGTCCCGTTGTGTCTTATTAGGTTTTCTCAGCACACACTTCAAAGAACAGAAACTTTTGAAAAGTGAACTGATTCTACCAAGTCGATGAGGATGCTCCAGGAATGCCTTCTTATATTTCATGATTTCCTGTTCTTCTGTATTTTCTTGCACTGTTCATGCGGTGGCTGTCAATGCATTATGCTGTGCAATTTTGAACCATGACATTACCTATGCAAATTCATGCATATATGTGGATATATGTATGTATCTTACGATTTGGTGATTTATGCTTCATACAGCTACACTGCCAACGAGATAAGTGTTAGCTCAGATACGAGTCCTGAACAGCGTACTCTTCTTGTGGAAACAAAAAGGTGAGTTTTGTTCATGTTGAGAAACAGAGTATTCCCCCATTTTTAGGTCCATGTTTCTGAAAATTTTGCTGTAAAGTTTGTCATTCTGCAGCTATCTGAACTACATTATGTCTTAGTCTTTGATGGCTTTTCTATCTCATTGCATTTCATTTTTATGTTGCATTTCTGGGCTTATGATAATATTTTCAGGCCTAAGCAAAGTATGGGACGTTGGAGGCCCCTGCTACATTTTGCTTTTTGCTTCTATGATTTTATTTGATGTCTATCAAGAATGTTGTTTGCATATCTATTTTGGTTGGGGCGTTGCATGTAGGTGCTTTTTCTGACCAGTGGCTTAATTTGCATATCGGGAAGTTTAATGATTTTGTGCTGCAGGCAGGAGGTCTTGCTGTTGGACAATGAGATTGGCTTTAATGAGGCCGTAATTGAGGAAAGAGAGCAAGGAATACAAGAAATCCAACAGCAAATTGGGGAAGTGAACGAGATTTTTAAAGATCTTGCCGTGCTGGTACATGAGCAAGGAGCCTTAATTGGTAAGTCATCTAGCTTATTGCCTGTAAGCTTGTCTCTCTGGTTCATGTTTTCACATTTCAAGCATATATTTATCTTTGTAGATGATATTGGGGCCAACATCGAGGGTGCTCAGGCTTCAACTACACAAGGAACAACACACCTTGTGAAAGCCGCGAAGACCCAAAGATCAAATTCGTCCCTGGTAATTTATGATGCTCCTTCTCTCTATTCTTTTGTTTTAGTTTTGGGGGTGGGGGGTTATTGACATTCATGTTGGGATGCATTCGTTGGTGGGATCACCCAATCTTAAGGCCACCAATTTCACACCTTTCATGAACTTTAGATAGCGACAGACAAGTGGTAGGATTAAATTAAGTGCAGTCCTATTGTTTTTGCTTTCCTTGGCAGATTTGTGGTGTTCATTCTATTGTTTTACTACCTTAAAAAATTTCTTAATCTCTTAACCAAAATGACAGCTTTTTGAAATGACTTATGCTTGTATTAAATAATATGTTCGTCTTTTGTTGTAGGCATGCTTGCTGTTGGTGATATTCGGAATTGTGCTTCTCATTGTGGTCGTAGTACTCGCCGCTTAATCAGATCCAGTTTGATTGCGCTTCTTTTTGCTAATTTCGTCGAGATTGTTGTTTTGCGAGGCATCATGGCTAACTTGGATTGCCTCTTCACTGCCTAGTATATATTTAAATCGGGTTGCTTCTTCTCGTATGTGGATGTCTGTGTTGGTGTAGCGTTTGTTCCTGTTGTTAAGTGAGTGTCTTGAATTCTGAAGATCTGTTGGTGCTTCTTGTGTAATCGTCCCTTTTTCACACTTATAATGAAATTCATTATTCATTGCCAAAGTCTAATCGAGAATCAAAACAAATTATGATTGCTTGAGAGTTTTAAACATACAGGCGTCTGAATAAAATATGCATGTTAAAACAATCAACAGAGTTGATAATAAGGCTGTAATAAAAGTAACAAGCGATACAACTCCAGCATGACTTTTGATCCCGGCAGGAATACTCCAAACAATCTCACCACTTTCTTGATCAGCATCGTCACTGTTTAAAGTAAATAAAAAGCTCTGATTGTGAGAACTTTTCTCTATGCTGCAACCCACAAACAAATCAGGTGCTCCAAATTTGATCCTTGAGTAGCCACTTTCGTCTAGAGGCTGCCAAATGAAACAAGAAGACATCAGAAATCAGTTTTAATTGAAATTAGAATCTTCTAATTATTGTTTAACATGATATAACCCACCCACAATCTACCATCTTATGTATATGATTAATAAGCTCATATCATATCTTCTTAACTAAAATTGTTATGGTATCAGCTTATATAGTAGCCTTTGGCACATGATATTTGCCTTTGTGTTGATACCATTTTTGGAATTTTGACAAGATTTAAATACATAATAACAAGTACTTGATTTAGTTCAGTTGAGAACAAATGTTACCTAAAACCTTTAAATCTCAAATTTAATAATTGAATGTGTGAATTTAGATGTGTGTATACATAAAATTAAAAAAAAAAAAACACAAGATTTAGATACCTAAGTAGTTAAATTATGAAAGGAGATATAAGCTGTTCCGGTTTCTTTTTTCACAGTTGATACTATCCTCATCCTTTACCTGATACCGTGCATGTAGTGGAAGCTCTATGTTGCTTTCAAGTTCATTTTTGTTACTTGACAAGGGATTGGGACCAACATCCATGTGGACCTCCACAACAGAACGGTTAGACAGAAATGAAGGTAATTCCAAATTTGTATCTCCAAGAACAGCCACATTTTTGAACACTGCAATGGAAGGTTTAAACTAGTTAACTTGAGAAAGATGAATGCAATAAGCTTGAATTTAAGAAGCTGAATCAGGAAAATTGAATGTAGAACATTACCACCACGGTGATGAAGATGTTGTAGCTCGAACGGGTCAGCAAAAACTCCGGATGGTAGTCTTTCGATAATTATGATTTTACAAGAATGACTTGGTAGCTCAATAATGGATTTTGTGTCAATGTTAATTTTGATGTGTGAGTGTAGATGACGGTGAGAACCTTCACCAACCAGATTGCGCTTTAGAATTGACAATCTTGGCACAAGGTCTAAGTTATCTGGTAGCATTCCACAGAACCCAGATGGAAGTGCTTGTGCTACAAAGTATTGGAAATCTGAATCAAGCAAACTTCTGTGCTTTTCATAATAAGATTCCATTATAAATTCCTTCTGACCACAAGGAGATATGATACTTGCATTGTTGGAATCAAAATCCTGAGAAGACCCTTGTCCCTGAAGATTATGGATACACGTGAAAAAACTACTTCCTCAAACTAATTATCACAAGGAGTAGGATAAAAGCAGCATAACTTTCTGCCATAAGAAAATGTGATTTGATGCTGTTTGGAATATCTCTTGAGTAATGAAAACAACACATTTAAGGTGCAGAGAGTTTGCAAATAGTAACTTTGTGGACTTCTTGTCATGATTTATGGAACTTTGTTATTATGTATTACTTTAATGGTTCAAAAGTTGAAAAAATGTTTCAATCCATCACTGCACTGTCAAGTTCTCAAGTAAGTTACTTCCTCAGTGGATTTCTGTCAGTAACAGTGGAACTGGAAATATATAATGTTTCATGACGTTTAGGTAATTGGAGTTCCAACATTGGCATGATATGCCAATTAGCGATTGAAGTCTGGTGGAACTGTAGTCTAAGTGATGTTCAGGACGATGGGACAATAGCAAAACTCAGTAGCACTCAGCAAAGAATTTCCTGCGAGCAACGACTGAGCTCATTGAATAGCAGTTGAGCAACCAATAAAACTAGAGACTAATTTCAAGTTTTCCAGCTTGATCTTGCTATTATAACACAGTCCCTTTCAAGATCAAAAAAGGTTTCTAGCTTGGAAAGTGACTGGGTTGCATATGGCTTTAATTTCCAAGGGAAGATGATCAGCAATGGTACTGACATGTCCAAGCCATCTATGCCAAGCAGAGGAGAGGGAAAATGCTTAGGTGGATTTGAAAGGTTGAAAAAGCATTGTGAAAAGAAGAAACTGAAGAAGTTGACGATGGCTGAATACGGATGTAGCCTTGGTGTGGCTTGGATGAAGTTGAAGTATTGTGAAACTGTGGAAAAGTTGCTTTTCCGGAGCTGTGAAACTGTGCAACATAACATCAAAGCATGTTATTAAAAGTGAATTCCTCAAAAGGAGGGTTTAGGTCAAGGAAATGGCTTTCATTTTGCATCTTGTTGTTTAAACATGACCATTTACATATGTTGACCACAAATTTCACAGATGACACGCAAATTGAACATTTGTATGCTTGCCCAGAACATGTTTTCTACATTAGTTGTTTAAGAAAGAAAATAAGACACGTTTGCTTCAAAAACCAGGCAGCAGATGTAAGAAGTATAGCTCCAACAGGTAAAGGCAAGCAGTATGACAGGCAAGAGGAGCTTTAACACCATTAAGAACCATATTTACTTTATATAAGAATAGAAGAAAAAACACCAAAAAGCCACCATATCAGCAAAGACGGTTTGTTAACAAAAGAAGTATACAGAAAGGTTAACAGGTTGATAATACCAGCGACTGACATCGGCTATATTTCCCTCCTTCCAAATGATGTACTTAGGTCGCAAACAGTATCCCCTGTGTAACCATTAATTTCATTCTTTTTTTTCTTCTTAATGTGCTAGAAGGAGGAAAATATAAAAAAAAAAAAATTCTTTTATAAAACCTAGCTCTCGAATCTCCAAGCCTTGCAATAGCCTGTCATCATGACATTAATCTGTGAACTTCAGAACTACCAGGAACAACCATGAAGAAGCTGATAAATCAGTGGGAAATCCGTATCAATTATCATGCTTCCCATCCTATACAGAGGCAGTGTTTGGCAAAGCACAAAACCTCAACTTCCAATTCAAAAAGTCGACACAAACCCAAACTTGGTTTAAGTGAATTCCTAATCACCAACAGATTGCAAGGTGTCCAGACGGAGAGTAAGAAACTTGTGTTGTGAAAACTACCTAGAAAAATCTCTAGTACATTTAAGTCAAGTATCCAGCTGAAAACATACTATATTCTCAGAACTCAGCCAACACAAACACTACGATCAACTTACCTCATTTGATTGTGAAGAACCATGCGCGCAAGAGCCATTGACAAAAATTAGTACGAAAAGAATTCCAACTACTGGATATATCCGCAACTGAATGTGCCTCCGAGTTTCCATGGAGTAACTGAAAGAATAAGAAGTGGAACTCTAAATGCCTTAAGAAATGTTTTCTTATGTACTAGCAAATCAGTCTAAATTCCATGGGAAACATTTTCCATTCTAAAACGATTTCATGTCCGCGAAGGGGATGAACATTACAGTCAAAACATAAACTCAAAAACACCAACTTGCTTGAATCTAAACAGAAAGCTCTCATCTTCATGAAATTAACTGAAAAAAGGTTCAATCTAGCAGTCCTCAGTTTCCCGAGTACCCCTTATTTACTATCATCCAATTCTCTCAAGCAAAACGAAGGAAAAAAAAAATGATCTAATACCCAATACGTCAAGTAAAAACCTGGGGTTCCCAAACGAATTTACCCAAAAGAAGACGGATCAGATTAGGAAATAACAATAAGGTTTAATCTCTCAGACCATGTATTCCTAAAAATGAAATAAAAGGGAAGGAAAAGAGAAAAAGAGAAGGGGGTGCAAAAGGGAACTGAGAAAGGTAAGAGCATAGCTCACCTGAATCGGCGATGGCTGCCGGGAAGTTGTTCTACCCTGTCACAGCCAGCCATGTAAGAGAGAGTGGGGTGGGATAATATGGGCCTGGAAGGAGCCATAAGGCTCATTACCACAACACATTGTTGGGCTTGTCAAATACAATCAGTTATTCGAGTCCGTACCCAAACAAGACTTGTACTACAAAATAAACATATTTAAATTGACTACCCCAAATTCAAACGGGATTAAGGTAGCGGCTGTTAGGACACACACAATTTGCTTCTATCTTTGAATTTGATTTAGAAAAAGGCTTTCTTTTCCCAAGCGGGAGGGTTTCCTGGGAGCAACGAGCAAAAAGGAAAAGAAGAATGAATTCGCCTTCTCATTCTTCAATATCGACCGCAACAATTGGAGGAGCGAATAGCAACAATGCTGCTTCGTCCAGCGAAGATTTCCACATCTCGGGCGATCTTGATTCCATACAAGAGCGAAAGGACGAAGCTATGCAAGGTGAGTTGCTTTTCTTCTGCCATCTTTCTCCTGAATCACCGATTCAGTTGCGAATTTTCCTGAATTATTTTGGCATGGACGTGCCACACATGCTAGCATTAGTTAGGTGGTCTGAGTCATTTTTATGCGAATTTGTTTCTGAATTTTAACTTTGAGGGTTCTTTCTGTTCTGGTGTTCCCCTTTTATTGTGGGAATTGTTGTGCTTTTTTCTTTTATTTTATTCTTATTTTTTATTTGTTATACGAGCCACCCTGGGTCATTTTATCACAAAATTATGGCTGGTTTGATCTCTCTTTCTTCTTCTTCTTCTTCTTCTTCTTTTGGGTCTTTTATTAAGTTCTTTGATTTCAGACCAGCATTTTATAGTTGTGAAATTGCTTTGTTCTTGCTATATGGGCGTTTTAATTCTGCATTGAGCTATAGTTAAAATAGTCCTCCATTTTATCTATCTTGTTTTGAGGAGGATGGAGGTTGAGGTTGTACTTCAGCTACCAGAACGTGTTTACTTCTACAAAATGTTTAGGTTTTGCAATGCCGTTCTTGTGCTTGTCGTACTTATCATTTACTCTCTATCTAATTGGTGATTCTATTTTTATTTTTTGTCTAGGATGGTGTGGGCCATGACCGACTTTGAGAAACCGTGAAGAGTAGAAGTAGGATCTAGACCTGTTTTTATTCCTTAAATTGGTCAAATCCTCTAGAGAATCGATTTGCTGTTAAAGCAGCCTAGGACAAGCAAAAAGTAAAAACATGAAATTGGAACCTTATACTACGAGTTATTCTGGTTTCCTAAATGTTAGATACTTTGTTTGCTGTGTAAAATAATTAGGAAAAATTTATTCATCCAAAAAAAGAAAAGAGCAGAAAGTTTACTTTAGTTTGTTCTATTGGTTTTTGATAATGGAAAGCTCTCGTGAATGAAGGCAAATAATTGTTTTCTTTTTAGGTGACTGAAAATACTTTTGTCTTTTTGGCTTTTAAGTAGTGAGAATTCCTATATCGGAACTTTCAGATAATTTTGTTTCCATGGTGACACTTAGGATTTGATTGGTTCTTTGCTGCGGATATTATGAGGAGATGATGTAAACAAATTACATTGTCTCTAATCTTTCTTTCTGTTCCTGTTAAGGTAGAAAAGACTGACAAAAGAGAAAGACCCAGTTGAGTGGGGTTAATTGTCTTCCTAGTTTCTACGTAGAAACGTGCATGATTGTCGTATTTTCCCTTATTTTTATTATGTTTCTTTTATACCAGATAAACCCTTGTTCTCATACTAAGATGTTGCTTTGCTTTCTGAATTCTAGTTCTAAAATCAGATCTGATGGCTGCACTTGATAAGGAGGTCAAATCCTTGGACAGTGATAACTGGAAGTTTGAAGGACCTCGCTCCCGTATCCACCTTATATCAAGACGAGGTTAGATCTTCAATCCACCAATTACCTCATCTTTTGTTATATCTTCAGATGTTTTTGATTTGTTACTTTTAAGACTGTAGAACCCTTGTAAATTTTTGTAGATGTTAGATCTAAAATCTGCAGTACGTTTTGATACCTGCCATTTGTATTCCTGTAGTAGTATTTTACTTCTCAATCTGCAACACAATTGATGGCAATGGGTGCCTTGAGGGGGATTTTCATGACGACTCTTCAATACTTCAGTGGAGGTTTCAGTGACATGATCCAAGTAATTGTGTATTTTCATGAGTGGGGGGTAGGGCTGATAAGGTACTGGTCAGTTTTGTGAGTGGTACAGTTTCTAAATCACCTTGTTGGTTAGTCTGAAAAACATAAAGAACAGCGAACCTGAACTATATATCCTACCTACCTTTGGGGATTTAAGCAGACTCAAAATACTAGTGCTTGGCTCTTCAAAAGATGTTTTGAAGACTTTTTGCGGGATGAATGCAGCATGTTCAATCTTGCTCTGTAAGTTATAAAATACCGGTCCTCTAGCAGGACACTCTTTGGCTTAAGTCTTGTTGGGACCATAACTACCTTAAATGTTTTGGCTTGATTTGTGAAGAGATTAATTTGTTGGATCCGCTTGGTCTGCCTGTTAATGGGTTTGGTCATCTTTGTGTGTCTAGCTAATAGTTTCAGCACTACTTTTCTGGTTTCACTTGTATTAGCATCTTTGTATTTTGACAGCCAAGTTTGTTTTTATGTTGCTTTTAACTCTTAATCATTTCATTTTTATTGCCCTCATATGACTACAGCCATTACCCTCTTCTACAAATTTATTGTAACATTAACATGGTGCTTGTTTTTCGTTGTAAATTTCACTTCAGGTGGTTTTTTACACAAGCAGACAGGATCAAAAACCTGGAAATTGGCTCCGCAAAAGTAATTCAGAATTCCTAGCACAGGAGCTAATTGTATGTGTGAAATTAAAAGGCTGTGCTTCATGTCAGGACTTGCTTAATAAAGTCAAGTACCATTTATGTCTGGATCTATCATCACACTTCTACCAGCTCTAGTTAGGGACATCTATTACTGGAAATAGCTTTATTTGGGTTATTGTTTGAAGAGAGATGTCCTTATTAGAAATGGCAAGCCAGTGGTTATATGTTTTGGAGGAATCAGCCTTTCATCATTCTTACCTTTTGGCTTTTCTCTAGCTTATTAGGGTTGCTAACTTGGTAAGAAGCACAGAACAGGCAGTCCCAGACCATTACTTTTATTTCTTCATGCAACTGTAAGGAATGGATCTTTTCTTTCTAATACAAGAGGTTGTAGATGAAATCAGGAAATGTGGTAGTGCTCTCGTAGTATAAGCTCTTGGTTCATGACAAGGTTTACCACCATACAAAGAACAGGAGAGCCGAAGTCATCTGTGCATTGTACTCTCTATTTATGTATCTTTTGAGGAGTTTCTGGTTTAAGATCTTAAATATTAGAGTTTTGCAGGAAGAATAGGTCTAACGAGAACTTAAACAAGAAACATAAATGTAAACAAGTCATAACAAGGGTATGAAAAGAGATCTTTAGTCCTAAAGACAAGTTATACCCATATCTGCCGTCAAGTCAAGAACATAGATGTTAGAACCAATTTTCTACAGTTTTCTGCGAGGATCAACACTCCCAGAATGAGGCGTCATCGTACAGGCGTTTTAGATTTCCTTCAAACCCCAGGTTTGATCTGTTAAGTGTGTAAATTTAGCCATATGAAACATTCAGCTTCCGACTAGTAGCATGGTTGCCGACAAGGCATCCGAGCTTCGATCGTAGCTTCCATTTGCCTATGTATTAGAGATGAAGAAAAGAAGAATATTTCAGTTTTCAAGAAGTCGTCCTAGGATAACTGTAAACATGTTGGTGCATAGTACGCAAGGAGTTGAGCCCAAATGGTAGCACCTAAGGGTCCTAATATGATTCACCACCCAAAACACAGAATCATGACACTAAAAGGGTTCTTTAAAAACTCTTGACAAACTCTATCCTTACATCTTGTGATCCAGTTCTGGTTTACGTGGAATTGATGAACACGAAGCTGTATTTTTCTTAGTTTTCTTTGGTATTTGACACATGATAATGGGAAACAGCTCTTGCGACATATCACTTCAAAATAAGCTAAAAGATAACAATCCTCACCCATTGTAATTCCTGAATTTCGTGCTCACGTTTAGATGTCTTAAATAGGTATCCCTTATATAGGGAAAGATCAGAAAAAAATTATACAAAATCCGGTAGTTAAATCATATATTCTGCTAATCCTTGCAAGATGGATAGTTTCTCAAGCAAATCAATGCCCAGGACTTGAATATAAAGTGCTCCAATAGGAAAGTTCAGTTATAGTTTTGACACTCACTCTTTGCTTTCGTTTGTGTAAACTAAAAAAAAAAAAAATACATGTTTAAGAATACAAAATATCTTTGAAAACAAAGTAATGATGTCAATAACCAATTGCTTAAACCACTTCGTAGAATTCTTTTTCATGTAAGAAATGTGTCCTAATTTGAAATTTACACTTCAATTAAATAAAAATTAAAGGATATAGATGCAATCTAAGCCATTAATTCATTTCAAAACCAATCTTTGAATTGAAAAGTTATTTAAAACAACTACATTAAGATAACACTTATTTTGAAAAGAGATTTTAGAAAGATTAATCAAAAAATAGCTTAAAAGAATAAAATTAAATATTTTAAAAGCGTCTTGACTTAAACAAAACGTAACTTAACTTTAATAAAATAACACATTCTATGTAAAGAATTTTAACTTTTTGTAGAGACCTTTTTTCAGTTGTAAGATCTAAGTTCAATATGGTAAAGATAGTTTATTGAAATTGATCTAAAAGTTAGTCAATACTTTTTTTAGATTAACAAAACAATTGTATCTTTTTAAGGTCTTGGCATGTTCTCTGAATATCGTACAACTTTGTTGCGACCAGAGGTTATGGATCAAGTCATCAATCGTTGTAATGCCTGATCGTGCAACAACAGAGGGTTGAAATGGTGTTTCTTCCCTAACTTGAAGGTTTAAGAACACACCAAAATGGAGAAACGAAGGATTTTGATTAACAAAACTTGGGCACAAGACTTGTAGAATTTTCCTATCCTTTCCAATACTTCCTACAGTTTTATAGACAATAACCCGAGCTAGTAGGTTCTACCTTGGTCTGAAATCCCTTGATTATTATAGACCGTTTAGATGATATTCCAGTTATTAAAAGGCTTACACTGTTCCAAAATGCAGATTACCAGTATCACGCCTAGAATACAAAATGATGTTGCGCATGGCCTCTGTCACCGCACCAATGTTAGCCTTTAGCCATGCACACCTAAGGTTTGTTTGGGCGAGCGCCCATGCTCGCCATGCAGCTCGAGTGTTCAGCCAAAATCTTCTCACTGTCTGAAGAGAGTAGGAGAAAAATTTGCCTTTTTTTTTTTATTCTACTACAATGTGGTTTACTCTTTAATCATTGGTATTTTATATGTTTAATTAGCCAACAATCATCTTACATGTAAATTGTTTTGATAGACCTTATATTTAGGATAAGTTATTTTATCTTGTATACAAGTTATTTTATCTTGTCGAACCCCAAAACTTTAGTATTAGTCCTTACTAGCTTACCATTGAGCTAGCTAGCTAAGTAATACTTTTGAATTATATTAGTATGAGTTTAATATATGTTTATTCATTTGTTTAAGATCTAGTCATATAATGAGCCAATATAATTTATATTATTATCCATTATATTATATACATTCTAAGGTAAAATTAACAAGATTCTAATTAATTTTTTGGTTTATTCAATTTTTTTCTCAACCAATAATGTGTTTATCACCAACACTATTAGAAAAAGGATTTAAAATGATTAAGTTATTATAAGGCATATCATCGTTCTATAATTTATGCTTCTAATTATCTTTCTCTTCTAACCAAACATTATTATTTAATCTAATGTTCTTGTGATGTCACAATAAATTGATATTAGAACAAACTTCCTAATGCACTTTGGTGCCTAAGTGTACGCTATTAAAAGCCATGCTTAATATCAACTTACACGGCTAATTGAAGTTATATACTTTGAAACAAATAGATATGTGACAACAAAAAATACTAGCAATCAAAAAGGTAATAGACTTAATTATAAACAAAAAAGTAGGGTGGAATATTTACATAGCTAAGGTTTTAATAACATTTATCTTATCATAAGACTAGCTCCCATTTCTATAAATTCCTAATAAACAGTGCCAAGTAGTAATTAAGACTTGTCTATAACTTTTGATTTTTTTGATAGGAGGATTTGAATTAAGAATCTTAAAATCACAAACTAATAGTTCTATCAATCAGCCACTGACCTTGGTTTAAAGACTTATATAATTACCAATAAAAACATAATCTCTCTTATTTACTAAAAGATTTGTCTATAACTTTATAGTTCCAACCATTAGAATCAAAACTTCTATTACAGGCCTTCTCCCATACCAAATATTGTGATTGATTAACATAATCTGCATGGACTCAAAATAGGGAGGATTTGTAGCTCAATCATGTGCTAGATAGTAGACTTGTCTATAATGATCAACAACAACATAATCTTTCTTATTGTCTTTTAGGGTGTAGTTGAGAGAGTAAGGAAGACTTGTGTAGAAAATCTCGTAAAGTAAGAATTCTGAGTTCGAATCCTTTGGATACATGGAATAATGAACATAATTTCCATTAACTCAAAAAAAGAACTATTTGTAACTTAACCATGTGAACGTGCTTGGATTAACCAGCCCCTTCTATGGAGTTGCATCAAAATTTATTGACAAAAGGATGGCCAAGAAGCTCATCAACCGTTGCTCTCTTCCTCCAGTCCTTCTCTAGACACCTCCGAACAAAGCTCTGAAACTCCGTTGAGGCCGTCTCAGGCATCTCTTGCCTTTCCCGAAAGCAAATTGCGCACATCAACGTTGCCCAATCTGGTTTTTGCCCCGGTCCGATCAATGGAAAATGACCAACATGGCATTCCATCAAAACCACCCCCAACGACCACACGTCCCCGGCAAACCCATCAGCGTAATCACCATCCCACCTCTCTGGATCGAACCTTTCAGGGCTCATGTATGCACAAGTCCCCATGCAAGAGTCCCCAACGTCACCTGTCCCCGCCGCGACATGGCTGACCCCAAAGTCTGCAATCTTCACCTCTCCCTTCTCATTTACAAGGAGGTTCGATGGTTTTATGTCCCTATGCACTATATTCATGGCATGTAGATACTGCAGCCCTTCCAGGACACGCTTTGCCACGCCGGAGATTACCTTCTCCGGCAATCTCCGGCATACTCGCAGAACGTCCTGTAACGAGCCTCTTTCCATGTATTCCAAGACAAAGTAAAGATCCCCTTCACTTTCCCCATCCATGAAACCATTCTCGAGAACTGCATGACACTTTATAACATATTGGGAGTCAACTCTTTTGAGGATTTCAGCCTCTCGAGCAGCCTGTTTGCGAATGCTGACCGCATCCTGATCAAGACGGAGCACTTTCAGAGCGTAAATCGTTGTTGTTTTCTTGTGAACAACTTTATAGACCGTGCAGCCACTGCCGTTTGCAAGAGTAGACATTTTCTCAAGATCAGAAAGCTTTTCGATGTCCGGAGACTGGGGACCTCGGGAAGGGAAAAAAGCTCGCAAGTGGGTCTGGCGATGGAACTCAGCTGCTGGACTTGGTGGCGGTAAAGAGAGCCAGAGTGCTTGTTGGTGCCTTCTCTCTCTCACCAATGTCATTTACTCTCTTTCTCTCCTTTCTCTGTGACTTCTTTCTTCAGTTTTGTGCAGAGAAATCAACCAGGTTGAGTATAAATACCTTGGATCGATAGCTTACAGGGGCCACAAGCAGATCAAAGACCTAAAAAGCCGATGTTACTATTCCACGAATCAAGGGCAGGTGAGGTTGTTGTGCTTACGTAAATGCCATCTTTACGTGTGTATATGGTTAGTTTTTAAGCTGCATTTTTCGTTGCCACATACATTTGTTTTTTGTTATTTATTCAAAATTTTGAATCTGCTAACTCGAGACACTCTTTTTTGAGCAATATTGATAATAAATAATTGTTCAAATCAATACTAACTATTTATTTCTTAAATCCTATTTGGGTATACTATTTAGAAATGCAATTTTAAATATAAAATAAACTTTTAATGATATGTGTTATCTCACGTTCTTCTTTCTTGTTAGGCAAAAGTTGTTTTGAGGTATATAAAGTGTTGAATCTAAGTAACAGTAGCCTACCACTAGGCACACATTGTTTAAATCTTGGTTAGATAACTCTTGCTTAGAGGTCCTTTCAAATTGAAAAATGTCTCTTTTCATGAATTGTTTTTACAAAGAAAAAATAAGCTTTTTCTACAATAATGATACCCAGAGATCCTAAACAATAACTACTACTTTCTATACTTTTTTTTTTAAAAAAAAATTATTTATCTATTTATGCATGCATCTAAACTCACACTCCCAAGTGTCAAATCTCATATTAGATCTCATCAATATCTGAAATCTTCGAATGTAACACCACCTGTCAGAGGTGAGAGAGATAATGTATTGAAGCAACTAAACCTGGATAAAAAACAAAGGCCACAAGTGGTGCGCCAGATGACATAGAGATCAGATTATTAGGATCAAAAGCCGCAATGCAAGGCAAAGCCATGTTTATGCCGCTTTATCCTTGCACAAGGCGGGGGTTTTGCTCCCTTTCCATGCATGCATAAGAATTACAACTCAAAAGGGCAACCCTATTTCCAAGGAAACTGTTAGAAGAGTAAGGAAACCTTTTGGTATTGAGGGCAAACACTTGGCAATAACTTTTCCTTGCTTCTATAATCTTGCACCTAATGGCATTGGTAACGAGGGGTGAACACTACTTCGAAAAGCCAAAGCAAATTCAGACCACTTTTGGGTGGGCACTCCAATCCTTAGAGTAAAAATATCCACTAACTTACTGCTTGAGCTAGTTGACAATTGACGTTGATGAGAGGTTACAAAAACACACAAGATACAAAGGATTTACATAAATAAAGAGAATCTTCTCCTATATCTATGAAATAATATTTACTTATACTATAATTTGGGGTTTATAGCTTTCTCTTTGAGACACTACAATGGTTTGATCACTCACTTATACAATAATATTAGGCTTGTGCAGGCTGGTAGCCCGATGATTAGTCCCTGGCGCCCAAAACCTAAGTCCTGGCTTCGTCTCCTAAGCATCATATTCATGGGCTTTCCTAAGAAACATAACCTGAAAAGACTATTTTACCCTCACAAGCACAAGTAAGCAGTTTGCCTATACCACTAAATTGTATACAACATATAACATGCATCATAAGCTCATGTCTAACCTCGTGCAGGGTTTTATCAGAAGTAGCAAAAGCCATTGGCAGGATCTGTGTCTACAGAGCAGTGAAAGAGCATAAACAAGAGAATTCAATTCAGTTCTTATTCTCAAAAGTATGAAGCTCAAATATCTATAAACTACCCCAAGATTCTGGAGAAACCCATACCAAAACATGACCGGACTTGCACAAGTATCATCCTGTAAAATGCAAAATTTAGCCGGCCAAGGTAATGTCTGAAGAAAAACTAATAAAAATGTTAAGTGCTACTTATTCAGTTCATCGGTAATAAAGTAATCTGGAAAATAATATCATCTCTACAACAATTACTTCAAGGTTTTAAGTGGATCTGTCCAGGCTGTGTGTGATTATCCATACAAACCCTATTTTTCAGTACACAAGCTGATGTTCACTTAACAATCATAACACCGGAATGAATTTGTTTACAAGCTTTTATTGCTCTCCACTTAGGAATGGACCCAGAAATAAGTAGAACCTCCAGAAGAATGTTACAGTTCATTCATCCATTAAGACAAACATTAGAAACTATCGTATGTTTACTGAGAATGTTTATGATAACTACCAACAAAAATGTGTATTTACAGAAGGTTAATGTAATCCAGTGAAATATTTAAAGGGGACTACAAGACTGAAATTTTAGGTCAAAGCATCCATTACAAGTCATTCCTCCAGATAAAGGTCGTGTCTAAGAAGAGCAAGACATCGACATGTACAATGGAACATAAAGCCAAAGCTTTAGCCTCTAAAACCGCTTTGCCTTGCAGAGTTCATTGGAGTTGCACCAACATGACGTAGAGGATAATCCAAATAAAAAAATAAAATAAAAAATCTAATTACGGCCCTCGTATATGCAAAACAATGCTGTGCTTAGCAAATACATAAGGCAATAGGATCTTTAGACAAGGGGACCATGTGACATTAAAGATATTGGTACTACCCCAGGAAATGAGTGAAACAAAAACTACATTCAGTAAACAGTCTCAAACCTCTTTAACGTCTGATCTAAGAAGGCCCATTTTTTCCGTAAGGTTGTCCATATGCTGAACTTTGTCCCATCCATTCTCTGTTGGCTGTGCTTCGTTTCCCTTGGGCATACCATCAGCAGAATTGGATTCAATCTCTTCAGGGGCTGGACTATCCACAAGAAGGTCATCCCATACATTGAGATCTAGTAAAGCCTCAATATCAGTATCAGGGGACATATCAAGATCTAAGGGAATAGACCCATTGACTTCAAATGAGATGGGGCCTATAAATCCACCACTGTCAGTCTCAGGTCCAATGTAAGTTTCCTCAGGGATATCGGCAATACTTTCAGGTATCATTTCAGGTATTTGGGAAAGCTCAGGCATGATTACATCCGACTCTGAAATAGAAATAGCAGGTGCATCTTCTGCTCCAACCAGCATCCCCATATCTGGGAAAGGAGTTGTTGTAATTGTATCAGAAGTTGCAGCATGAGAAGAAGATTGAATTTTGGAAATTGCGGCTGAGGGCCTATGCCCAGACATACCTGAAGCAACTGGCATATAAGATGACTGCTGCCCTGAAGTTGGAGGGACCTCTTGAAGAGTCACCCCAGATACACGGCTTGTAGAGGTCCCAGTGTCCATTGCACTGGGAGATGATGAACCATCAGCAATCAGTAAACTATCTTTGTTGTCATATGGTTCCAGCCTGGAGGAAGCATCCATAATCTGCCTTAGCATTGCCTTTGCCGCCTCATTCATCGGTGGCTGATACTTAACAATCTGTCCGTCAGGAGAAGCAGAATGGTCACTTTCAGAAATACCTTCTTGCTTGAGCCTCCGCTTTTTGTTGGCTTCAGTTATCCGCTTGTTGCTTTCATTTTGCTGCTGCATAAACTGAGCCAAGAAGCCAGGACTCTGCATAGCCTTTGCCAGGAACGACATCATCTGTTGTTGCCTCTGCTCCATTCCCTGCAGACGCTGCACCATGGTTTGCAGCTGATTATCAGTGGCCTGTTGCTGCTGCCTCAACCTCACAAGTTCCTGCATAAGCACATTCTTGTCCCTTTTAAGCCTCTCAACCTCTTCCTCCAGCCCAAACTTCCCAACCTCCACACAAGCCCCAACAGACGAACTCTGCCCATGCGATTGCTGTGGCTGTTGGTGACTATGTCCGTGGGCAGGTTTTCGCCGACTAATATTCCTAAGCAGGTGTTTTTGGCCCCGCAAGAAGCCCTCATTTGCAAATTCCCAGCGGTCTGGATCAACCTTTCTGAAACCCTGTTGAACAAATAGCCAAAAAAAAGGAGAAACAGGAAAGAGTTGGGGTATAGCACAACATCAATAATCAGAAAAAACAAAGATGACATAGCTAAAGTAATCACATCCCAACAAACCAATGAAAAAAACCACAAAAATAAAAACAAATAGTGTTCATGCATAACTAAACATAATCTAACAAAATAAACTAATCTATATTTTAATCCCAAGTCAAGTGACATATCAAAACGCATGTAGAATAATGAAGACAATTATGTTTCTTCCTCGGAAGTTATCTATGGCACTTTTCCTTGAAATCCACAATAAAAGTCAGACGTACACAAAGTACATGAGAAACTTTTGAGGAAAAATGGGGAATAGGAAAAGGCTTGTTTTCCGAGGGATTAATTCTCACACCTTTACTGATGTCCAAAAATTGCCCAATACCCAACAAAAAATGAGGATAAAGTCCGATTCTTTGACTTTTGGACAATACCACCTACTTGGTATGGGAAACATCAAGAAATCTGTTGGTACGAGCGAAATTACATAAAGCAAAGCCTTACAAACAGCAGAAAACTATGAGGCCTTACTGAGTGCAGCAGGGAAGCCAACCCAGTAAACTCAGCTTCATTAAGACTTCAAAAATGTATCTTATCATAAGATGGGTATCAAAGATTGTAAAGATAATAGAAATAAGAAGCAGGTACTGTACTACTCCAGATACACATACAAGCACATATAGACACACACGAACAGGCCTCCACAACAAGCTAAGCTGGTAATCATTCAATAAGTCTCCATCATCATGCACCCAAAACCATCAAAAGCATTAAACCATACTTGTACAGTACGTCTTTCTTCCCCATATGACAAAAGCACTCCCTGTAGCCACAATTAGGATGCTAACCATTCTAGGCACCTAAAGCTTATGTCCACAACTTTAATGCATTTAGAATAATTTTTATTAAGCCACTTCTGACATTACATTCCCCTTCTAATCAACCCCCTACAAGCACGTTCTATCTTTAAGAAGCAGCATCCAAAATGTACGCAGTTTCCTGAAACATGATCATATGGTTCTTTCACCATACAAGGAAAAACAACATGAACCAAAAAGTTTAACTATGCGGGGGAAAAAAGAAGTTTAATATCCATGTCTCAAGAAATCTCTAAGAGTCTGCCACAGGGACTCTCAGAATGTGACGCAAATAAATCATGACACAAACATTTCATCTGGAGTTTCTGAAATACCAGTACCAAAACAAGAAATAGAGAGAACTCTTCCCGTGAGTTCTCAACTGGAAAGCATCTAGGGCAACCAGATCTTAAATGTTATGATAACATTTCTAAGTCTGGAAACGCTAAAATTTAAAAGGAGATTGCAGTATTTACACAGAACTTTGAGCGAAAGACAAGTTCATGCTTTAACATTCGCCATGAATGATTTCTGAAAATGTGACAGTTAACTCATTTCATTCCTGAGGATCATAGTTATGGCAAAACTTTAAAACGGGTTTGAGAAGGGATGTCAGAACCCAGGCATGTTTGCTGGGACTAAAATGTAACTCATCTAAATGCCATCCAACTCTTCCTCACATTCCATTTACCAACAATCTCCAAATATCCTCTAATCTTCATTGATTTCAATATGGCAGCCAATGAACCAGTCTTATATCCAGAGAGCAAGCTCCATCAGGTCACTATGCAAGCCACCAATGATCACAACCAGTTGGAATCCAAAACTATCCCATTCCTCAAAATTCTTGATCTAAACCAGTTGGGGCATCTACGTTTATGCTTTGGTTGCAGGCTCAAAGATAATGCATGAACTCATCATCAGCCATCAGAATTATTTGGAAGCACTCACAGCAGAGCTAATTCTATCCTTCAATGAAAGGACAGTGTGCATGTATCTTGACAAGGAAGCCAACAGAATCTCCACTTCCCATCTAGAAGTAACCCCTCTATGCCTTTTCAAATGCAACCCTACTTAGTCCAGCCTACTCAGTCATACTTTTCCCTTGCTTTCTGTTATGCCTGGCGACATGCATAACAACAAGATCATATGAAAAAGAAATCATTATTAACCTTGTAATCAGGTCGTGATCAAACAGGAAGTTGCTTCTTTTTCCTTTTCTTCCCTTCTGCTCCATTTGGTTGCTGATAAAATGCAGGAAGACGAGATATCAAACTTTGAATCTTACAAAATTTCTCTTTCGTTTTCGAGACAAAGAAGCAAAAGAGCATAAATCCCTGCCAGGACCAACCCAATTATTTAAACAAGTCCCTAGGTTTCAAAACAGAAAAAAAAAAAAAAAAAAAAAAAACAATACAGCACATTCACTCCTTACTTTTCACCATTGGGGGATGCCAATATGCGCTGCCCTCGTTGCAAATCATAACCAAGAAAACCAGAATCTAATAATTAATCATTCCAACTTATTTGCATAGAAGTTGCGAATACCTTCTATTTCAAAAACCCGGAACAGAACCATGAAGTTCAAGACAAAATCCCTCTCCCCCCACCCACACACCCTGATCTCCCAAAACGAAAAACCCCTCCTCTTTCTCAGCAACCAAACAAGCATTTTACCACAAATCCAGTATACTTCAATTTTCCGAAGCGAACTATACTTCAAGAGCTAGAAATAATTCCTAATTCCACACACCACACTGAACATCATCGACGCAGCCACCCGAACTATTCCACCAAAAATCAAAGCATTTCAAGATAAACGAAGAAACTAGCAGCAAGAAGAAGAGGGTCCAAAGAAACAAAGAGAATAATAGCAAGAACATGAAGAACAAAGGGCAAAAATATACATAGGTGTTAAGCTGCCTGACGAAGCTGGAGAAGTTGTTATGCTTGAAGTACTTAGGCAGGAGGTCTCGGGCAAACTCGGGCGGGTTCCACACCACGAAGCTGTTGTTGGTGGAGCTCCACGACACTATCGGGTCGGTTTCCGGGTCGTCCACCATGTCGTATGTCTTACTCAGGAACGGTGGAGGCGCGTTCGCGCTAGGCATAGGTGCAGGTGCAGGCACCGGTGCAGGCGTCTTCTGCGAGGCCCCACCCGACGCATCGGCTTCGTTATTCGCTGCGCCCATTTCCCACCATACAATTTCGCGCAAAATCGGTTTTCAAAAAGAAAAATTAGGGTTTAGAAGGGTCGCAATGCACAATACCATCGGGGACATAAACCGAAACCCTAAATCCTCGGGAGAAAAAGAGAAGAGAGAAAGAGAAAGAGAAAAGAGAAGAATTGAGAAAGAAAAAGATTGAGATTTGGAGGAAGATTGTACGGACACGAGACACAGATAAGAGAAGACCGGAGGGGTCCTGTAAATAGGAGGCGGAGATGACTGAGAAAGTGGGTGCCAAGCGACCTCTACTTTTTTGGGGCCGACGTGACGACGGCTGACACTATTAATTTCCGAAATTATCTGTTACTTTTTCATTTCTTTTCCTTTTCATCATATTAATTTTCCAAATTATTTGTTATTTCTTCATTTCTTTTCTTTTCATCGTATTACTTTTTTCTTTTTCTTTTATAAACATGCATATCCATGCATGCACCCTGTGTAAATTAAGAGATCACAAGTAGTAAATGCTCCTAACTAAACCAAGTACTTATCAACCATTGTATTATTTCTAAATGTCTTAATTTGTGTTGTCTCATGCTATTAATTTTTTAAATATTTATTATTTTTCTTTCCTTTTCATCATGCTACACTTAATATGTATTTTTATGGCATTAATTTTCTAAATTATTTTTTTATTACATTTCAAAAGTTATAATCGATTTGTCCATTAATTCTTTAAATTTATTGTTATTTTCTCCTTTCTTTTCATTATATTACTTTTGAAGGCCTTAATTCATATTATTTTGTGTTATTAATTTTTTAATTTTTTATTTTATCCTTCATTTTCATCATATTATATTATTATTTCCCCTTTTGTTTGCTTCACACTATAAATTTTTCAAATTGCTTGTTGTTTTCTTCTTTACTTTCATCATATGTTTGTGTTGTTATTTTTTCCTTTTCTTTGGTCATATTACGTTTCTCAAGTCATAATCAATTTAATTATTAATTTCCCAATTTTTTTTTGTAATTTTTCCCCTTATTTTCTTCATATTACTCTTGAAGGTCTTAATGTATTTGTCTCAAGCTATTAATCTTCCAAATGCATGTTATTTTCTCCTTTTTTTTATCATATTACACCTGAAAATAAGTCAAACAATTGTGTTTATAAACCTACGGTACTACACATTGAATGTTTAATTAAGTTAAAAGATAATGTTGAACTAAAAGACAAATAAAATAATTGAGTTAAAAGATAGTGCTTATCCTAATACCACAAATCAAATGAATGACTCACAATCAAATGAATGAAAAGATATTGTCGAGAGTAAGCCAAACAAACTAATTGAATGAAAAGATGGTGATGAAAAGAAAGGAAAAATAATAAGCATTATCTTTGAATTCAATTGGTTCTTATTACCACTAAAAATTATAGATTGCCTTATGTGCACCTATTTAGTCCAAGATTATATATTTTCAAGTTGATGTAAGTTGTAGACATATGCATCAGGTGATATGATGATTAAAGATATAAAGTTACGTTTCAAATACTTGCATAAATTTGTTACCTTCTAGTATCACTTGATCTTATATATAATCTAATACATTTGTGCAACTAATTAAGGTATATGTACCTAAGCATAATTTTATCCTATATCTTAACCCAATAATTTTTTTACTCTAAAATGTTTCATTAGCGATCAAAATTACACATAAATAATTTAAAGAATTATTAAATGATTAAAATAATTAAGAGTGTGGTTTTCACACAATTCATGAATTTGGTCAAATGAGTCGTCCAATTATGTCCAGAATGCTTATCTTTTTCCTTTGCTTTGCTAAAAGACATTGGTAGTGGTAAATGTTAAATTATAATAATTTTATAATTACTTATGAATTATATTTTAAGGTTATTAGAAGGTAAATAATTATGACTAAAATAATTTATCGGAAGAACTATGATTTCAAATTTTTATTTATGGGTATCATAATATCATAATTTCACATGTATAACACGATCAAATGTAAATAAATTTTGCTTTAAATGTTCATTTAGCTAAAGAAATACTTAGTTTGATTTGTAAAAACTAAATTCCCTATTTTTGTTTTACTATATGATCAAAAAGTTGATCTTCAATCTCATATTATATGTCAATCATTTTTTTCCTACATGTGAAACAGTGTTATATTAGAACTAGTATAAGGTAGTGAAATTGTTAAAATAGTAAAATAAAATCTTTATTTTTTTTTGAAAGAAAAGCAATTTTTTTTAATATAAATGAAATTATTTATCAAAAAGAAAAGGAAGAGGAAGCTAGGTTGCACTTGCCCTTTCTTAAGTGGCTACCTTCAAGCCATAGTTATGCAAGAATTTTTAATTTTTTTTCTTTTACTACACTCATGAGGGTGGAACCCCTAACCAATTAAACTCAACAATAAGGGGTTAGCTTACCACTAAGCCAAGAAATTTTCTCATATTTATACAAGTGGATAACATATATTGAGTTCTTTGATTATTGTTAGAAATTATAAAGATCCAAATTCAAGACCTAGTTTTTGAGTTGACAAATTACTTCATTCATTTAAACTTTGGGAGGTGCCATAATCCAAGATATATGTCATAAAAGTTAATGCACCTGCGCGTGTATGTGTCCAAAGATGGCAACAAGATCTCAAACGTTAAGAACCTGTCTTTTAATTTAAGGTTCAACATCTAGGTGTGTGTGTCATATTTAAAAAAGAAAAAGAAACCTAACCATTAAAAGAATTAATGCACAATTAAGCACCGGTTTGGCGAATGGTCACGAATTGGGATGAACCAGTAAGTAGGCAGGTGGGCGTTCTATATGCTGTCTCTAAACTTCTATGGTTTTTTGACTGAAAGTTTCTTGTGCACTTGCAACTTGCCTTGGAAACTGGCTCTCCGGGGTATAATAGTTGAAACTGAAACCAAGCTAAAATGTCAAATAATGTGCAGGGACGAAGAAGTTTCACAAAGTCTTTTCCTATTGGGCAAAGTCCTTATACATGCAGGGCCTTTGCTTAATACCTTAACTCTCTTGTATTAGATTTTACTCTTTTACTGTATTTATTTTCACGTATCCTAAATTTTTTAAAAATAATTTTGTATCACTGTTCTTGAGTAAAAAGGTTTTATTCCAGGATGCATAATGATTCTTGTTTCTTAAGACTACTTAAGCTATCATAATTTAGTGAAATCTAAATTCATTGGTAAGTAAAGTGAATAGCTTTGATAATACACTAAGTTATTATCAAATATTATATATTTTGATAACTCAAAACTCTTATCAAAGTTTGTTTGATGGCTGAAACTAAGAAGCAATGGCTTGTCCGAAAACATGCTTATGTTAATAAAAAAAAATGCAATTGAAAGGAATTAGACCTACAATACTTACTTATTAAGCATTACTTGTTATTGAATAATAAGACCTTAATGCTTATATTTTTTTATTTTTGGTCGCAAACTTCATGATCTTTTTTTCAAATCTTTATAAGATTTACCACAATCACATTTTACTAGATATTGCCGACCCATAAATTAAAAAAAAATTCAAATTCCAATAAGGCAAAATAGGGATAAAAAAAAAAAAGAAAGAAAAACTCCATTCTACCCCGAAACCCTAGTATTGCAGGGGATGCAAAGACAAGCTTCTTCCGGGTTGCGGGTTGCCTGAGCCAAGAGCCGATCGACTCATCAAGTTCCCAACTGGGCGACGGGACAAGATCCAAGGCTAGAATCTGGGGTTTGAAAGAAACAGATTTTCTGGAGCAGAGGAAGGTATTGGTAATGGCAGAGAGTTTTAAGGATTTGGGAGTATGTGAGCAATTGGTCCAGGCTTGTGAAAGCTTGGGATGGAAAAAGCCATCGAAGATACAGTCTGAAATAATTCCTCATGCGCTGGATGGAAAGGACTTGGTTGGACTTGCAGAAACAGGTTCAGGTAAGACTGGAGCTTTCGCCCTTCCCATTCTGCAAGCTCTATTAGAATCTCGACAACCGTTTTTTGCTTGTGTTCTCTCCCCAACGAGGGAGCTTGCGATTCAGATTGCCGATCAATTTGAAGCGTTAGGGTCTGGGTTTGGCATTAAGTCGATAGTGCTTGTCGGAGGGGGAGAGGAAGTGGCAGTGAAGCAGTACATTGGCCTTGCAAGGCGGCCGCAGATTATTGTTGCGACTCCTGGACAACTTGTCTATCATCTTTCCAACACGAAAGGTTTTTCTCTTCGCACATTGAAGTATTTGGTTTTAGATGAGGCTGATAGCTTGTTGAATGATGAATTTGAAAACTCCATTGATGAAATTTTGAAAGTTGTTCCTCGTGGGAGGAGGACGTTTTTATTTTCTGCAACAATGACCAGAAAGGTCAAGAAGCTCCGGAGGGTTTGTTTAAGAAATCCTGTGAAGATTGAAGTAGCAGATAAGTATTCAACTGTTGGCACACTAAAGCAGTATTATTGCTTAGTTCCTACAAAGTACAAAAATTGCTACCTTGCACATATTTTGGAGGAGAGGACTGGATTTTCATCAATGGTTTTTACACGAACTGGTCATGCAACACGTTTCATTGCTCTGTTGCTCCGGAATCTTGGACTCAAGGCTATTTCAATCAGTGGCAAGATGCCCCAGTCAAAGAGACTTGAAGCATTGAATGAGTTTAAGGAAGGACAGTGCAATGTTCTTGTCTGTACTAATGTGGCAAGTAGGGGGCTTGACATTCCATCAGTTGATATGGTTGTCAATTATGATATCCCCATGAACCCAAAGGATTATATCCATCGAGTGGGAAGAACTGCTCGTGCTGGGCGAGAGGGGATTGCAGTCTCTCTAGTGAGTGACAATGAGCTGCAGACCTTTTTAGAGATAGAAAGTCGTCTTGGAATGAAGTTGCCGGAGCTTCCCTTTAAAAAAGAGGAAGTCTTGCTGTTGATGGAGCGTGTCACTGAGGCCACTAGAATATCTAGAAGGACTATCAAAGATTTGGAGGAGAAGTCAAAGAACCGGGGACGAGACGATGAAGAGGAGGGGGATATGGAAGAAATCTTGGGTGTCAAGAACGGGAAATCATCGAAGAAGAGGAGGAAATAAATTTAACCTTTTTTTTATCTTTGGCATTGGGGTTGGGCATGGTGGGTTAGGCTCTTTTTGGGTGGGTTTGACCTCTGGGTGTTTCTCAGATCTTCAATCCATGGCTTCTGTTTTGATGTGTGCCACAGGACTGAATCATTGAACTAATTACCAAACAATACTGAGAAGTAGTGTATAAACATGAAAATATTCCTGTAATGGCAAAGAATTTTGGTTTTCAGGGCATTTATTGTTTATTCTGTTGCCTACTCTTATAATCACTAGCTGCCATTAATAATTCAAAATCATGATATTTAAATGCCAGTTTGCAGCTTTGAAGGAAGCCATTGATGGTCTTGAATGGCCTGGATCAAGCATCCAGATCACACTACAACCAGCTCCTCCTTCTGTTACCTTTAAAGGAGAAGGCCACGGAGACTTGCAGGTGAGTTGTTTTTAACTTGGAGGGTGGCACCCATGTTATTGGGTATGTAATAGCTCACAGGGTTCAAATTCTTGTCCATCTTGTAGATAGACTTCATGTATTATGCGAATACAGGTCTCTTGATTGCATTTAGTTGTGATCGTGAAGTTTCTTACGGGTACTCCACAATTTTTTTTGATTTCATCTGATGCACCATTTCACCTTATGAAATCACTATGTTGGCTCTCAATCCTGATTCTAAAAGGTAAAGGTACAAGGTAAATGTAATTAGATCCATGTTTATTAGTTGAATGCTTGTAACAAAAACATGGTTTGAGGCAAGCCAGGCAGTATTTAGTGACTGTTAGGCGTTGTTCTGTAGTATGTTGAGGAATCATCTTCATTGTCCCGTGGTGGTTGGCGCCATGTGTTGCTGCCGCCAAGGTCAAACATTCAAACTATGTAGAGAGAAGAAAAAAGAGTGGTAGAATAAGTGGTAAAATTTATATTCTAAAGACAAATCAGAAGTCATCAAAACATGAAGAAAACAGGGCATGGACTAGACGAGGACATCTAAGCTTAAGATCATTGGTGATAACTAAAAATAACTTAGATCCTCACATTGGACATAGACATTATCAGCCCCATTGTTGTTTGCTTGGCAAAATTCAAATGTAGAACCTGGATTTGCGTGCAATTTCCTTGGAACAGATCACATACGTATGTGTTTCATGCAAGAGACAGGAGGTCATTTTCCGACTTTAGTTTATTGCAAGAGCTTCTCGTGTACTCCAAAGAAATAAAACAACCTCTACGTTTTCCCATTCATAAAAAATAATCCCTCAACTACTACATATAGCCCCCTACACCCCCTCCAGCTTCCCGAAGAGAGACTGAATGAGGAAAATGAAGAATTTCTTTGCCTATCTGCTCATCTTTTCTGCTATTTTGGGTTCATTGGAGATGATTCATCTATTTTGTGTTGCCAATCCTACTGAAGGCTTCACCCCAGTGCCATTGACGGAATCAAATTTTGAGCTACAGAAACCATATGACATTCCACTGAACCAACGGTACAGCTATGTAAATGGGGTTCATAGAATGTGGGTTTATGCTGATGATAAGCCACACGATCCGGCTAGTCATACCCAGCCACGCACCGAAATTCGAATAAAGGTAACTTTTACATCTTTTTTTTCTTTTTTTCTTTTTTTGGGTGGAATCTCAAGTATTATGTATCACTAAATAAAATACGAAATTATTTAGTTACGATATCACCATTTAAGTTCAAAAATTGCATTTGAAAAATGCATATCTACCTATGTTTTGTATGGGTGAATTCATGCATTGATCACGTATTCACACGTGTTTGCTCAAAAACGTAACAGCAGAGCCTTTCTACCTTTTGCAGGGTCTTGACTATTCATCTGGAGTCTGGCAATTCGAGGGCCATGGCTTTGTACCAAATGGAACATCTGGTGCTACAGTGGCACAGATCCATGGTGCAGCTCATGGTGCCACTACTTTGATCTTAAGGATCTATGATGGGAACATGAGGTACTATAGTGGGGATCTGGTGGATACTGATCTCTATGATAAGTGGTTCAGACTCAATATAATCCATGATGTGGATAAAGGAATGGTAACTGTTTACATCGATGGAGTTCAAAAATTCCAAACGAAGGACAAAGGCCCCGGCGACTTGTACTTCAAATGTGGTGTTTATGCGGCACCGCGTAACATAAGCTACTACATGGAGTCCAGATGGAGAGACATCAAAATATACAAAAAGAACTAGAACAATCAAGGTTAATTTAGCTAAATTCTGAAACTTATAATCATATATTTCCAAGTTCTTTTTACTGTATCTTTGTTACTGAATAATGATGCTTAAATTTATCTCAGAATTTGTAGATGAGCAAGGAAATTATAGTTCTACCTCAAACGCTAACAAGTTCCCATATTAGACACATATAATGCTTCCTGCCCAGTTTATTGGAAAACTAAACCCACAGACAAAGTTTAAAAAAGACAAAAAAAAAAAAAAAACACCAAAATGTTAAACGCGATAAATGATACATTGTTTTGGAAATAGCTACCTACAAATAAACCTGATGGGATTGCAAGGCATGTCTTAAAATTGATTGTTCGTGGCTTTTTGGACTAGATTGATGCAAATGGTAATACATATTAAAAGAATTGATATCGAAATATGCATTGACTGGCAATTTGTTTACTTGTTGGATCAAATGGGTAAACAACATATGTGTATATTAGAGCAAAAGGGGTTATGAACAAGGAAAAAACAAAGAAAACAAGTTGCTTTTGAAATCTATCAACAACATGTTTTAGGTGTTCACGTAACTCACTTTTCATTTTAGTATAAGTGAACTTGTTGTCTTTTTAGGGAGGCAGAACATAAATTATATAATTTCCTAAATGAGACTTTTGTTTTGCAAGTATAAAATAAATTAAAATGGTTAAAAGAAGCATGTTTTCAGAGAGTCATATTAACACTTTGTTTTCAAAAAGCTTAAAGGATATGTCTTTGGAGATGGGAGAAATGAGTTCTCCTACTTGATGGAACTAAAGGGCATATTTTTTCAAAGGGTTTCCATTGAAAATTGATTTAGATATGAATTTGTAGCTTTTAAGAGTAAAATAATGCAAATGACAATACATGTCAGAATTACCAAATTTTCACATATTGTAGGGATTGTTATTGGTTTCTATTGGTAAGTTGTTTGTGTTTTGGATTTAGAGGATAAACAACATGTGTTAATAATAAAACTAAACCTAATATAAAGGAAGGAAGAAAACAAAACCTAGAGATAGGAATCTTTAAGTAGTGAATTTGTTTCATGTGCAAAAATACAAAACTACCTACACGAAACTTAGGGGTTGCTCTTTTTGACATACAGCCCGCTTCAACCGAGCCTACACGCATGATCTTAGGCCACTCCATTGTGACTCGTACACACTCAAGGGTGACTAGAAGTATGAGTGGGATCTATAAGCCTAATCCAAAGTGTACACTCCTGACCTCTCTCTCATCTTGTGGACTTCCCCCTTCTCTCAAAGAAGCTCTTAAACATAGTGGTTAGAGGTTAGCTACGGAGTCCAAAATGACCACCCTCCCCTAAAACCTCCCGTGAACCCTTGTTTTACGAAGTCATTGTAAATAGGAGTAGGTAACTTAAGAAAGAGGGATTTAAGATTGTTAACTTTTCTTCTCTTTTCATTTATTTTTAAGTGCTTGCTTGTTATTAATATGTTTCTTTTCTTCTTCTTTTTTTTTGTTTTTGATTGCATATAATATGTAAATAGTATAAAAAACCAGCAAATAAAAAGCAAGTAGAGAGAGTGGGAAGAAGCAACACACAATTTAGCAAATGATTTGACTTACCTAAAGTCTACCTCCTCCTCTTATTAATTAACTTGATTAAAAGGTTATCTACATACTAAACTTGGAGAGAGACCACTCTTCAAGTGCACAATACAAGATTTACACAAACCTACAAAACAATTCCTTACAACCTAAGGAATTACTACACACCAAGGCTATGTGTCTTGAACCAATACAGGTGTCATGCACTTAATACAAACAATTCTTCTCTTTACAAGAGAAATTTAAGTTCAAGGAAAATACCAACAAATACAATTTGACTAACTCATGCTAAACTCCAAGTTCAATAAACTCTTAGTTGACAAGGTACATTGACTATTTTTCAAAAATATAAGATCTCTACAAAAGATGTATATACACAAAACAATATTGATGGAAACCCTTTTCTCCCTAGAATGATAAGGCTATGGTAATGAATCCGCTATCAATTGCCAAAAGGCCTAGACTTGGTAGCTAAACACATATCATTACCCTTGAATGTCATTCTTGACTTGAGCCCCCATAGGCCCGAGCTTGTCTTGGCTTTCCTTAAGCTTGTTAGATCCTACCATGCCCTACATGTGCACCCTAGTGACCCATTAACAGTGGCTTTGTTCTGGCCTAATCTAAGTAGCCTTTTCCTGAATAACTCCTTCCATGGTTTGAACTTGAAACATTGAATTAGTTCTAATACCAATTGTAATGAATCCTCAATCAATTTGTCAAATAACCTAAATCTAATAACTAGTCATAGATCATTACTCTTAAATACTATCCTTAACTCAAATCTCCTTAAGCCCAATGCTGTCTTGAGCTTGTAGGCTCATATTTTTTTACACTTGTCTTTTTTTTATACTCACGCATCCTTAAACTTGGTACCAAGAGATCTCATGCATTACCTACTCACCCTTGAGCTAGGCACTTATTAACAGTGATATTTTCAATCAAGCATCATTTTCATTTGACATGAGTAACACTCGGCTCTTTAGGCATATATGTTTTGCTGTCAAACTTCAAGTCGGCGATCTACTTTTAGCCAACAAGTTTAGATTTATACAGCAAATAAAGCAGGAAAAAAAATGCTTGCTACTGTTGAGGGAAAGTTACTCCCTAATAGAGTTAGGCTTTGTTACGGAGGCTTGGTAGATAAAAACACAATTGAAGAATGGTAGGTGTGGTATTTCCCAAAATTGTTCCGTCTTAGAGTCTTCATTCTATCGCTACAATCTTCATTTTGACTACATAATATTTCAGTAACTTGAGTCTGAAATTCCATGTTATGTTATATTTTCTGGTTAGGGCAGATATACGTGATGCGTTGATAAAAAGAATCGCCCCTAACAAATGGTAAAAAATCCTCCAAGTTCTAACAAATTAAATCAATTGTGGAATTGTTTACAGAATATATTAGTTCACTTCAGAGTCTTGCATGCAACTAATCTTAAAATAAGGGTTTGATTTGATGACTACAGCCTTATCCCCTCCTTCCGTTCCAAAAGGAAATAGACAATGAAAAAGCGTCAAACAAACGTAATTAGATCCATGTTTATTAGTTGAATGCTTGTTACAAAACATCGTTTCAGGCAACCCAGGCTTATCGTATTTAGTGGCTGTTAGGCGTTGTTCAGTAATATGTTGATGAATCATCTTTGTTGTCCGACGGTGGTTGGTGCCGCCCAGGTCAAACGTTCCAAGGATGTAGAGAGAAGAAAAATAGTGGTATAATGAGTAAAATTTACATTCTAAAGACAAACCAGAAGTCAACAAAATAAGGCATGGACAAGACAAGGTGATCTAAGCTTAATATAGTTGGTGATAACAAACAATGACATAGGTCCTAATATTGGACTTGGACATTATCAGCCCCCTTGTTGTTTACTTGGAAAATTTCAATTGTAAAACATAGTATTTGAGCGCAAGTTCCTTGGAACAGATCAGATACGTATATGCGGTGGAATCAGCTTCATCATTCCATGGTGACTGGTGCCCTATGGTGCAGCCACCAAGGTAAGATGTGCCAAGGGTGTAGGGAGAGAAGAGAAGTGGAGGTTTGCAAAAGAGTAATTTCCACATTCTGAAAGTAATTATGGCTAAACAGGAAAAGGAGACATTGGTGATTGAAGACATAACATAGGTCCTAACTTTGGACGTGAGCATATCATCTTGTTGTCGTTTGCTTGGCAAAATTCAAATATAGAACCTAGGATTTGAGTGCAAGTCCCTTGGAACAGATCAAAACAAGTATATGCTGAGGAATCTGCTTCATTGTTTCATTATGATGAAACCTAGATATTCCCTTTGGTACTCCCAAACTTTTAACGTTGCATCATAGTATGGCCCTTGTAATCAGCGGACAAGTTGCAGAAAATTATCCGAAAAGTTAGAACTTCGAAACTTGCTAGAGACAGGAGGTCATTTCAACAAAGAAATAAAGTAACCAGTACGTTACGCCATTTATAAAAAATAATCCCTCACAACTATTACATATAGCCCCCTACAGCTTCAGAGTGCTCAACGATCCTGAAGAGAGACTAAATGAGGAGAATGAATACTTTCTGCACCTATCTGCTCTCTTTTGCTATTTTGGGTTCATTGGAGAAGATTCATCTATTTTGCGTTGCCGATCCTAGTGATGGCTTCTCCTCTGTGCCATTGACGGAATCAAATTTTAAGGTGCAGACACCATATGACATACCACTAAAGCAACGGCACAGCTATGGGGCTCATATATCGTGGCATTGTGCAGATGATAAGCCACACGATCCGGATAGTCATACCCAGCCACACGCCAAAATACGAATAAAGGTAACTTCTGCATCTTTTTCTATTTATACATGTCTACATATGTTATGTATGCGTGAGTTCATATAGCAAAGCCTTTCTACCTTTTGCAGGGATTTTATTCATCTGGAGTCTGGCAATTCGATGGCGTTGTACCAAATGGAATATCTGGTGCTTTGGTAGCTCAAATCCATGGTGCAGGTCATGGTGCCGATACTTTGATCTTAAGAATCTATGATGGGGACTTAAGGTACTATAAGGATCCGGTGAATACTGATGTCTATGACAGGCGGTTCAGATTCAGTGTAGTCCATGATGTGGATAAAGGAATGTTAACTGTTTACATCGATGGATTTCAAAGATTCCAGGCGAAGGACAAAGGCCCAGGCGACTTATGCTTTAGGTGTGGAGTTTATGCAGCACCCACTACCATAAGATACTACCTGGAAGCATCAAAATCTACAAAACGTGATAGAATAATCAAGATTTTTGATGAATATGTGAGTTTATTCATTAAGCAATCAAGATTATTCATAGAACAATTAAGATTAATATAGCGAAATTCTGAAACTTCAATTATATATTTCCAAGTACCTTTTACTATATCTTTGTTACTAAAGCGGTTTTGTAATTGGAGCTAGACTAGTTACTAAATAAAGATGCTTAAATGTGTCTCAGATTTTTTAGATAAGCAAGGAAATTAAAGTTCTACCTCGAATGCTAACATGTCTCCATATTAGACACATACAATGTTTCTTGCCCAGTTGTTGAAAAAAAAGAAGAAGCAAAATATGAAAAACCATAAATGATACCTTGTTTTGGAAATAGCTACCATAAATGATATTGATGGGACTGAAAGGCATATTTTTCTGGGGTTTTTCGTTGAAAATTGAAAACGTATTGAATGATGCAAATGGCAGTACTTGTGAAAATCACCAAATTTTTACATATTGAAAGAATTCTTATCGAAATATACATCAACTAGCAATTTATTTGATTGTTGGATTAAATGGCTTAACAACATAAGTATATATTAAAACTAAAGAAGCTATAAAGCAAGAAAAAAAAAAGTGGATTTTGAAATCCATCAATGACATTTCCTTTTAGCATGTGTATGTAAATTGAAATGGTTAAAAGAAGATCAGTTTCACAAATTCATATTTAACACGTTAGGCACAAATAACATCGTTAATGATGAGTCTTTAATTGGAAAAGTGCATTATCGCAAAATTTTCAAAAATTGTTAAAGAAATATCAACTCAAAAAATAGCAGCTATAGTCTCTAAACAATGAAATTTTCTAGTTTTCTAAGGAAGTTCATAGAAGCATGGTTAGAACCAAAACCTAGAGGTAGAAATCTTTAAGTAATGAATTGGTTTCATGTACAAAGATATAGAACCACCTATACCAAACTTAGCGGTTGCTCCTTTTGACAACCAGCCTGCTTCAACAGAGCCTAAATGCATGATCTTAGCTCCCCACCTGTTCTGACTGTACACACTCAAGGGTGAGTAGAAGTATGAATGGGACCCATAAGCCTAATCCAACGTATGCACTCCTCACCTCTCACTCATGTCGTTGACTCCCCCTTCTCTCAAAGAAGCTCTTGAACACAGCGGCTAGAGGTTGGCTGTGGAGTCCAAAATGACCACCCTCACTCAAAACCGCACATGGACCCTTGTTTTATGAAGTCATTGTAAAAAGGAGTAGGCAACTTAAGAAAGATGAGATTTTTTCTTTTTTCATTTGTTTTTAATTACATGTGTGTTATTCATACGTTCTTTTTTTATTGATTTTCAAGAAAGAGAGAGAGAGAGAGGGAGAGAGAGAGAGAGAGAGAGAGAGGAAAACAACAATTTTAGCAGATGATTTGTCTCACCAAAAGTCTGCCTCCCATCTTATTAATTAACCTGATTAAGAGCTTGTCTATAGACTAAACATGGATAGTGACCGCTCTCCAAATGCTCTATAGGAGATCTACACAATTCTATGAAACAGTCCCTCACAACCCAAGGAATTATAACACACCAAGACTAGGTGTCTTGAACCAATATAGGTGTCACACACCTAATACAAACAATTTTTCTCTTTACAAAAGAAATTTAAGTGACATACATAAGGGAAAATATCAATCAAATACAATTTGTCTAACTTATGCTAAACTCCAAGCTCGATAAACTCGTGGACTAGCATTAGAAAAGCTTTGTAAGACTCAAGTGGCACCTGTGATGAGAAAATTTTAAGCAACAAGGAGAAGTAGACATATAGTGGGAAAAGAGAGAGAACTCTACATTGAACAATAAGAATAATACATTGGGAGAACTTCAAGTCATTAGTCTACCATGGATGACACTCTCCTCTCCCCATACACTTTCCCAGTCGGTTTTCCTTCTTCTTCCTTGTAAGAGCGGACAAAAGCCAAGTTAATTCCTTTCTCCCCTTCTTTTATCTAACATAGGACACCTTTCAGTAGTTACCACTACCACGTGGCCAAAATTCCAAGTCCATTTCCAATAAAGCGCCCTTTTCGCTGGACATGGTTGACACTTGGCTGTTTAGGCATATATTTTTTGCCTATGAAACTTCAAGTCGGCGATCTCCTCTTCACCAACAAGATTAAATTTACATAGAAAATAAAGCGGAAAAAAGAAAAATGCTTCGATTGTTGAAGGAAATGCACTCCCTAATAAAGTCAGGCTTGGTGGATAAGAACACTATTGAAGAATGGTAGGTGCGGTATTTCCCAGAATTGTTCCATCTTAGAGTCTTCACTCAATCGCTACAATGTCCATTTTGACTACCTATAATTTTAGTTATGCCATATTTTCTTGGTGGGGAGGATATACGTGATGTATTGATAAAAAGAATAGCCCCTAAACGAATGGTAGAAAATCCTCCAACTTCTAAATCAACTCCAAGCCATTTATGCCTAAAAACTCTCTTAAACCTCTCCTCAAAACAGAGAATGAAAAAGCGTCAGACAAGCGTAATCAAATCCATGTTTATTCGTTGAATGCTTGTAACAAAAACTTGGTTTCAGGCAACCCAGACTTACTGTATTTAGTGGCTGTTAGGCTTTGTTCTGTAGTATGTTGAGGAATCATCTTCATTGTCCGCTGGTTGTTGGTGCCATGTGTTGCTGCCGCCCAGGTCAAACGTTCCAAGGATGTAGAGAGAAGAAAAAGTGTGGTATATAATAAGGAGTAAAATTTACATTCTAAAGATAAATCAGAAGTCAACAAAACAAGAAGAAGAAAATCACAACAAAACAAGGCGTGTACAAGACCACGTAATGAGCCGCTAAACCAGAATTATGGCTAAACAAGAAAAGGAGATCTAAGCCTAAGATCATGGTGATAACAAACAATAACATAGGTCCTAACATTGGACTTGGACATTATCAGCTCCATTGTTGTTTGCTTGGCAAAATTCCAACGTAGAACCTAGGATTTGAGAGCAAGTTCCTTGGAACAGATCACGTACGTATATGCTGTCGAATCTGCTTCTTCATTCCATGGTGACTGGTGCCATATGGTGCAGCCACCAGGGCCACTGTGCCAAGGGTGTAGGGAGCGAAGAGAAATGGTGGCATGCAGAGGAGTAACTTCAATATTCTACAAAATAATTATGGCTAAACAGGGAAAGGAGACATTGGTGATTACAGACATAACATAGGTCCTAACTTTGGACTTGGCAATATCATCCTATTGTTGTTTGCATGGAAAAATTCAAATACAGAACCTAAGCTTTGAGTGCAAGTCCCTTGGAACAGATCCAAACAAGTATATGCTGAGGAATCAGCTTCATCGTTTCATTATGATGAAACTTAGGTATTCCCTTTGGTACTTCTAAACTTCTAACGTTGCACCATAGTGTGGCCCTTGTAATCAGAGGACAAGTTGCAGAAAATTATCCGAAAGGTTGGAACTTCAAAGCTTGCAAGAGACAGGAGGTCATTTTCCGACGTTAGTTTATTATAAAAGCATGCTCGTGAACTCCAAAGAAATAAAACAACCAGTAAGTTTCCCCGTTTATAAAAAAATAATCCCTCACAACAACTACATATAGCCCCTACAGCTTCAGGGTGCTCAACGATCCTGAAGAGAGACCAAATGAGGAAAATGAATAATTTCTTTGCCTATCTACTTATCTTTTCTGCTATTTTGGGTTCATTGGAGAAGATTCATCTATTTTGTGTTGCTGATCCTACTGAAGGCTTCACCCCTGTGCCATTGACGGAATCAAATTTTGAGCTACAGAAACCATATGACTTAACACTGAACCAACGGTAGCTATATAAATGGGGTTCATAGATTGTGGGTTTATGCTGATGATAAGCCACACGATCCAGCTCGTCATACTCAGCCACGCACCGAAATTCGAATAAAGGTAACTTCTGACCTTTTTTTTTTAGATAAAATGTCAAGTATTATATATCAACAAATTATTTAATTAGGACATCATCATTAAAGCCTAAAAATTGCATTCGAAAATTTTTATTACAATTTTTAAGCTGTATTTATCTAATTAATGAAATTTTATCTCTCATGTCCTGCATCTTTTTCTCTTTATACATCTCTACCTATGTTAAGGATGCATGAATTCATGCGTATTGATCTTGTATTCACATGTTTATGCTAAAAATGTAACAACAAAGCCTTTCTACCTTTTGCAGGGGCTTGACTATTCATCTGGAGTCTGGCAATTCGAGGGCTATGGCTTCATACCGAATGGAACATCTGGTACTATAGTAGCACGGATTCATGGTGCAGCTCGTGCTGCCACTACTTTGATCTTAAGAATCTATGATGGGGACATGAGGTACTATACTAGGAACCTAGTGGCTACTGATCTGTATGATAAGTGGTTCAGGCTCAATATAGTCCATGATGTAGACAAAGGAATGGTAACTGTTTTCATCGATGGAGTTCAAAAATTCCAGGCGAAGGACAAAGGCCCAGGCGACTTATACTTCAAATGTGGGGTTTATGCAGCACCGCCTAACGTAAGCTACTACATGGAATCAAGATGGAGAAACATCAAAATATACAAACAGTGACAGAACAATCAAGATTATTATAGCTAAATTAGATGCTAGAGTGGAACATGAGATCTAACAGCAAATAGAAAACAAGAAAAATAAAGAAAGCAAGTGATTTTTGAAATCTCTCATGTAATATAGTGAATGAGACATTAGTTTAGGAAGGATAATGTGAATTGAAATGGCTAAAAGAAACATTGTTTTAGAAAGTCATATAAAATACTCTGTTTTAAAAGAGTTGAGTACCCCTTTGCAGACGGGAAAAATGGGTTGTCATGCTTTATGGGATTAAAAGACATGTTTTTCTAGAGTGGTTCCAATAAAAATCAATGTAGATGAGTTTGTGGCCTTTCGGTGTAGAATGATGCAAATGACAATACTAGTAAAAAGCCTTGAATTTTCACATATTGAAAGAAATGTTCTCAAAATATTTATTGAATGACAATTCCTTTGCTTGTTGGATTAACAGGATAAACAACAATGTTTATAATGTAACTAAATCAAATAGAAAGCAAGAAAAAAAATAAAGACTTTTGAAATTTTTAAACGACATGTTGTTTTAACTAGTGTACATAATCCGCTTATCATTTTAGCATGTATAAATTTTTTGTGTTTTTAGCGAGGTAGAGTATAAACTATATAGTGTCCTAAATAAGGTATTGGTTTTAGAATGATAAAGTAGATGAAAATGGCAACAAGAAAAAAGAAAAACGCAATTTAAGAAAGTCATAGAAAACACTTTGTTTTAAAGTAAGTGATACCCATTTGCAGATGGGTGAAAGGGTTTGTTGTGCCAATAACATCTGTTTCGGTGCCCGAACTTTGGGCTTTCTCTTTCTCTGTATTCTATGAAAAGGGTATAAATACAATAAGATTAATGCTCCCATATATAGTCAAAACTGAAACAAATAGGAAAACCATTAAAACATGTTGGTACAAGCACTGCAAATTGAAGGACAAGTGGGAATCAAATATTCACTTCCTGTCCAGAAAGAAAGTGCGTGAGATACACAAGGACTCGCAACATGAGATGTTGTCAACAAAACTAAACTACTTATTTTGAAATCCAGTCAACTTTAATCAACTAAATAATGTTCGTATCAATTGCTGGAACAAAGTTTTCCTGGCCTTCTGAAAAACAAAAAAATTATCTGCATAATTTAGGCAAATCAATCAAGTTACCCCAAAGAAACAAGAAAAGTAAACTAACTACACAAAAACATCACGAGTTACAACTGATGGGCCATCTATTCTATTATCAAAGAAAAAAAAAGCATCTCAACAATTAAAATGTTCCAGGCAAAAGAAACTACCAGTTGCATATCCAAACAGGATCTGTCAACCCTGCATTCTGGCTCTTTTCACAGTAAAATCATGGACAAACCACTTTTTAAATAACTAAAAGCAACTAAGGTTTTCGTGCAAATCATCCCTCTATGAAAAACCAGTGTACCTTCAATTACATTATGATCACCAGAAATTTTTGTCTTCATGGAAGATATTGCCTTTTCTGCGGCTCTCATCCCTGTTTTGACAATGTTACCATCTTCAAGAGGGGAAGACTTTCCAAGAACCATTGCGGCAGAATCATCAGTATAGGTCTTACAAACGGATGACCCACCCAAAGAACAGCCAGGACATGAAGGGCATAGAGGCACCTTACACTGACAAGCACAACATGAATAGACAGCATTTGAATGATAAACTTGGCTAGCATGGATAGGGTGTTCTTGGTTAGCAGAATAGGTACCCCACTGGACCCCAGAACCATAACCTTCATCAGAATATTGGTAATTCCCACTGCTGAATTGTAGAAGCCGCTCCAAAATCTTTTGCGTCTTCTCCTCAAGCTCATAATACATGTTCAGTAACTTGTTATAATCCTCTGCAACATGATATGAATATCCTTTACCAGAACGTTCTATATTTTACTTGTTTGATTAGTCTATACAAGGCTCAGCTCCAGACTCTATAGAATGATTTTGTTTAACAGGACAAAGATTACTAGTCTCCCGAGCGTGTAATGCAGTATTTGATCGCACATTGCTTTTTCTCATCTGCATCCCTAATTTCCATGAAACAAAAGAAATCCTAATAAATAATTTTTTTTAAAAAAATGAAAATAATAAAAGTCGTAGAAGAACAACAACAGCCTTGCAGGAACTAAAAATTCAATGTATGCAACTATTGCTGTTTAATCTTGAGTATTCGATGGTCACTTAACCATGTATTATGCATAACATCGATAAAAGGATTAGAGACATTCTTTCAAAAGAAATATCCTTGGTTGATTTGGAACAAGAAATCATAAAATGGATTATTCTGTCCATGGGGTAGGGATTTGATCTTGAAGCAGCAACCGTGATGTTTGAGTTAATAGGAAATTTGAGACATAGGCAGGCAATGGAGTGGTGACCTGTGCATTTTCTTTTAAAAGGAAATTAGGCGATCGGATAGTGTTTTTGGCCACTGGTATGAAGGGTTTTCTGGTGTGGTGAGTCGATGAAGGCTTGGGGACAAGGCTCTGTGTGCTTGTTTTGTGGCCATGGATGATGTTGATGCTTCTGAGACTCACAGTAGACCAACAAGTTATAAGATTAGTTCTTCATCTACTTATCAAGCTTTGTGTTTCCTCATTGCAAATGCTTTTCTCCCCCTCTCACAGTACACACAACATGCCAAAATATCATCAATGGATCAAAATTTCCCAGTAAATTCTTCAATCATTTCCGTCTCGTCACACCATGTGCCTACAATTTCATATTATCTACTTCACACACCGATACATAAATCTTTATAAGCAAATTCTTTTGCCAGTGCTTGTTAATTACTAAGTCCTAACTCTTAGGTTCATTATCTTATAAACAAAAAAATCACCCATCAAGAACAATCCAAATCCAACACGGGAAAAATTCTCATCTTATACCAATTTCGCTATGAATTGCCCAAAACCAATGGGAAATACAACTATGACAGAAGATAGCGACAGAAAGAGAGATGGAACCTTGTACTTAGATATGGCGTTGTCGAAGGCATTGATGAGAGCGGAATTATCCCACAAGCCACCTTCATTCCCCATTTCTCTTCTTCTCTGTACGTTCCTTGGACGAACTGCAAAACCCTTCCCTCTTCATTTCCATTTAATTGTGAACTTTCTTTTACTTCTCGAAAAAATTCACTCAGCGCAATAGGGAAGTTAACTAGAAGACATAAAAGAAAGTCAAACACACTAGAGTGGAAGAAACTCAAGTACAAAGAAGGCGTTGTTCTCTAATTTCTTTTTTTTTTTTTAACAAGTGTTTTTTTTTATTACAACTCAAGGGAGGAGGGGAGGGGATTCGAACCTAACAGATGACTTATTGGTTACTACTAGGCTAGGGAAGTCCCCCATTTTAATCTTTAGTGGTTTTCTATCATTTGAGAAATCATGAAAGGAAGGAAAATCTTCATTTTGTAGGAACCACACATAATGCGAATAGTTTCTTGGGCAAACTAATGTAATACAATCTATGTATGATTAAGATCAAGTTTGGAAAATTGTTAAAAGTAAATATTATCTCATATTAAAAATGTAAAGATAGATTATTGTATTATGAACTGATAGTCTTGAGCCCTAAGGTGGCTATGTGAGTACAAGTTATAATTTTATATTTCGGACTAATAGTATGAGCCAATAGTTTGGTTATACAAATATATTTGTTTCATATCTAAGTTTACTTTTGGAATGTAATTGCTCTCAAACATTATGATCCTATTGATTTTAATTAAATAGATGCACTTCTATTATTATGATTCAATCTTCATATTGTAGTATTTGTCTTAATTTGAATATTTTGAGTTTAGAAACTTAGATGTCTTGATTCAAGTTAGTTTAAACTTTGTAATAGCCACATTTATAAATGTAAAACCTTCATTATTCGAGAAAAGACAAACACTTATATAAAGTGACCTTCTCATGTCACCCTACTCACAGACTCTATACTCATTCTTTTTATTCTTCTAAAATATTCTCATTTCATCTTCCTTTATCTTCCCTTACAATGATCTTAGTTAAAGGCATTACAAACCTTCATTATTCTCAATGTACTTACTCTGAGTGCATTACAACTAGTGTCAGAGCTTAAATCTTAAGCAAGCTTTGTTATTGAGAAACGGCTAGTAATTCTCAAAAGAGTGCAATGGACTCATAACTTGAAAGATATACAAAGAAAAAGATGTCCTAGGTCGATGTAATGCTCGAGAAGACAAAGTTGCAATTTCGGAGAATTTCTGAAACCTTGGCAAGCGAAGGATTGCTCAAATTAAGCAAGACCTACAGGGAACCATGTTTCACTTCTAAAGCCAAATTGATGGTCTAAAGAAAGAGAGATCTGCTGTTATCCCAAATAGGAATATTCCTAAACCAATTACCTATGGTGGGAAACATCCAGGAATCTAAAATTTATTAATTTAAAGAGTAATCTTTTAATATTTGATTTATTAGATCATCCATTTTGATAATTTTTTTTGTTTTCCATAATTCATGGAAGAATAAATTAAGAAAAAACTTATAAATATATCAATTATAAAAAAGATCTCGTCATAGTCAATATACAAGCCTAATACTGTGAACTAGTATTAGGTCTTTACATAGACAAATGAAAAAAATTGCAAAAATCCAAAAAATTATGCAATATCTTTTTTAGGTAACTCATTGTGAATATTTAGCATAAATGTCATTATTATAGTTACATATAAAGGCCTAAACGTAGTCTATCTTACATGATAATTAACTATATAAAGAAATAAATAATACAAATATAATTAGGACAAACAAATGTTAATTTTAGTAATATATCATAATTAAGATTTCTTCATTATCATATACTTACGACCAAATTATCTATTTAAAAAATTTGGTTAAAGTGAGAAATAAAGTAAAAGGCGTAAAATATTAAAAAAAAAGTTTTAAAAAATACAAAACAAAGCCGCTGAAATTCACCGTCCACGCTCCAGAAAAAGCAGGCATATGAGACCCAAAACTCAGCAGTGCATTTCTCCCTCTGTTCATCCTGCTCCAAAAACTCAGCAAGAGTGCTCTGGTTCTTGGAAGCGAGTCAAGACATGTCGGTTAGTGTTCCTCCTCATCTCGTTCTTGCTTCTTCATGTATTTGTGACTATCTCTGCCTCATCTTTGCGTGTTTGAGTGACTGTTTTCTTGCTGAGTAAGTTTGGTATTTGACTGGACGTGGTTGACAGAGATTTATGGTGAGAGTTCTTGCTTCTCAGTTTATTTTACGCAGTAAGGGTTTTTGCATGATCGGAGAGTTGACCGGTAATGTATGTGATGGTAAAAAGTGGATTTTTATGTGGGGTTGTTCTTGTTTTACCAAGGGTTTGAACTAGCCCTTGATTGTATTCCGCCTGAGATTGAGGAAAAGATAGGCAATCTATTCTTGTGATAGGGGTGTCACTGATTTGAAATATGTATACTTGGAAAGGAATCGACGTTCCCATATATTGATCTTTTTGCAAGTAAAAACTATTAAAATCAGCAATGTTCACACTAAGGCAACTGAGTGAGACATTATGAAGTTGTTTTTTAGTGGTATTGAATATGTGGAACTTCAAAGGTTTGTCTGATCATTCTCTCATTCTTTCGGTTCATTGTAAAATAAGTACCAAGCTTAGCAAATGCCTATGCTGGTATACTAAATGGTCTCAAATTGCATATGTAACTTTCAAGGATTTAGAAGCAGCTAAAGATGCACTTCTCCTTTCAGTACTTCTACTTATAAGCATGTGTATTACATTAGTATATTTTGGAGCTTCAAGTTTTGTAATCTTGGGTCTTCTACATCAGACCTTTGCATATAAAGCTATTAGGAATACATATGAAACTCACAAGTGCATTTTATCTCAGAATGCCATCATAAAATTGGAGCCAGATTACAAGCTGCCAACAGCTACTTGTAATCCTCTTGCTACTGTGCTTTAGGAAACATTCATTCGTGCGACAGAAGAATTGGTTGCTACTGCTCTTAAACATACAAGGGAAACTAAGAGATGGCATAGAGACAGAACTGAAAGACAGGAAGAAGAAACAAGTAGTGTCTGAGTCTGCAATGACAAGTGCACCAAGTGAGGGAGGTACTTCTTCTATGCATGGAGGTTGTTGAAAAGGCCTTGGAGAGAAGCAAAACTAAAGCAATGACAAGCAGTTTGGCATAATTTTTTCTTGAAATAGTTTGTGCAGTTACATTTCCTTAATAGCAGTTTGATCCTCCCAAGACAAACTTTTGGCTTGGTTACTGTAGTTTGTACTGTCATTTCTCATAGCCAAGCGGCCTTTCTCAGTGTATGCTAGTTCTGTTTGATCACATTTACTTTTCAGCATCTGAATGGATGAAACACGACCCTGATCCTCTCTAATAACCTTCTGGCCTGGTTGCTGTAATTTCTACAGTCTTGCTATTTCCCAGCATTCCCCTTTTATGCAACATGTGTTTATAATTTTCATACGTGAAAAGGGAACGGGAATGCTTGTTTGGTAGTTCACGTTGCTTGTTCTAATTCCATATCCCAGTTGTGCATTGCATTCTTGTTCCACATTTGATTTTTTCCTTTTGCTGTACTTGATTTTCAGTTCGTGTTTGAGAAATCATTATATGTGGAAACATGTAACCGTGCTATAAAGAACTAAACAGGGTCGAGGTTGTTCATAAGCAATGAACTCAATAGTCATCCTTCTAAGGGCTTAAATGGAAGCAAAGTTGTTCAGTATACAATAATAATATGACTATAAAGAGTTAAACAAAACCTAGTTTGTTCATAAGGATTACTCTTTATTGTCCCTACATATTTTGTTTGAACCCTCTTTCTAACAATTTGTCGATAAGCACTTGATTTAATTGAGACTAGGTGTTATCTAAAATCTCTTGATCTTAAGTTTGACACTCAGTTATATAAATTTAATATATACTTTAAAAGAAACAAAAATAAAAAAATTGTAATCAATGTGCCTTTGTGCATTTTCTTTAGCCTAAAGTTATTACATCGTCGAGTTTGTCACATTAAATTACACAACACTAGTGTAGTAAAAGCAAAAAAGAAGAGGACAAAAACTCCAATTTAAATTGGATTTTTGTATATGAGATTTTTAGTTAGTTAAATAACCTATTACATTCTCTCCCAAAACTAACAACTTTATTTTTTGTCTCTCCAAATAAAATGTAATAAGTGTATATGACAATAATGCTCTTCTTTCTATCTTTATTTTTTTTTATTATAGATATCATTCTTGAATTGATTATATATGTACTTAATTTTACACACTTTGCTTTATAACTTTCATTTATACATGGAAACTAAAAAAGAAGATTCTATAAACTTATTTTGATTTTCTTAAAACAAATTCTAATTTTTTATTTTATCATAAAAAAAAATTAATCATAATGTTAACTTAGATGTAAATTGCTTTTTTATTGTGTGTGAAATAGTATTAAATTAGAATCACTATTAGGTAGTGGAAAATTGTTACAATAGTGAAAAAAAAAACGATTATTTTTTAAGAAAAAACTGTGTTATTTTTTTTATGTAAAAGGGTATTATTTTTTTGTATTATTACGTAAAAAATGCTCTTGATAAAAAACAAAGAACAGAGACTCTTGTTTGGAGCTTTCACCGAGGAACATATTTGGCGGGAACGAGAGAGGGGCGAGGATGAGCTCGTCGGGAGTAGACCCCGAAGCTCCCGATCTGGTGTGCCAGCTCGACAACGTCCAGGGAATGGTTGATGCTCTGACCGCCGTCCGATGGAAGCGCCACCAGGTGAGTCTCCCGTTGTTTTCCCTCCACATCCTCACTTTCTTCCGCGATTGCTCTCTGATTGGCTTCGAATGCCTCAATCAGGACGCGGTCGTGGAATTGTCGGAGCACGGTGTCGTTTTAATCGTGGAGGAAACCGGATGTCTCCAGGCTAAAGTCTATCTTCAGCGCGAGGTTCCTGATTTCAATATTTTCTTTTCCTTTGCGGCCAAACAGGGTGTGATTAGGTTAACTAAACTCTGTTTAATTTCCGAACTTAGCTTTTCATTCGTTACGAGTACGGTGCACAAGGACGACCACGGTTTGGTGTGAGCTTGGGACTCTTAGTGGATTGCTTGAACACATTTTCGGTCTCGGGTCGTTCTAGCATGGTCGAAATTCGATATCCGGGACCTGATATGCAGCTCCTTCTCAAGTATGTTGATGTTATGCTATGTTAGATTTCAAGTACGTGATGCTTTTGGATAATTCACCTTTACCCTTTGATGCTATGATGCGTTTTTAATTTCAAGGTCCGTGGATTCCCTCGATGCTTGTATATATGCGGAGATCAGGACACGAATCCCAGACACAATATCTTGGGACTACAATTTTGAACCTGCTGGAAGCACCCCACTTAGCTTCACTGTTAAGGTATATTCTCTCATTCATTGTGTACTCTTCTAGTGCATGATAGTAGTAGCTTTATAGTTCTCTCTGACTCTCATTTTGCTCCAACTCTTTCTGCTACTGTGCTTTCTAAGTGGTGCTTCTATTGTTGAACACTCGTTGAGTATCAGCTACCTATGATGAGCACCTCGAGAGTTGCAATTTTCCTTTCCACCATAATTTGACTGTTTTAAGTGGTTTGAACTCATATCAAAATCTACTTTATCATGCTGAGTAATAATTTATTCGTTTCATTAATTCAGTGGAATATCTTGATTTGGAGTGCTGGATAGTAAGATAGGATATTTGCCTGTCCACACCAGTTAGTTGGGTTTAAGCTTTGTTGAGGTAACTAGCGCATATGCCATTTTGAAAACTCAATAAGTTCGTTATTTTGTACAACTTTAGACATAATTTTCCGAGTTCGTTATTTTCTAAGGTGTAGTTATAAAATGGGCTTCACGTTTGGTTCTAGTACATGATGTGTCGATGATGTATGTGAATGTTATGTGCATGTGTGCGTGCGGCTGCATGTGCCCTTTCTCAAGTAGCTACCTTCAAGCCTTGGTTATGCAAGTAGCTAGTATGTACTGAGTTCTTTGGTTATAAGCTTTTGGAGGTGCTATAGTGCAAGTATAATGTCATAGAAGTTCATGCGTCTGCACGTGCAAGTGTTGAAAGATGGCTGCAGGATGTTGCTTGGTTCTGTAAGTAGTTAATGTGTCTAGTTTTGGAGTTATAGAGTTTGAAGGTGCTAAAGTGCGAGACATCGAGTTATGTCTTTGACAAATTACATAGACCTCTGGGTGTTTCTCAGATCTTCAATTCAGGGCGTTTGTTTTGTTGTGTGCCATGAAGGACTGGATCATTGAACTAAGTTACCAAACAATATTGAGTAGTGTATCAAACATGAAAACATTCCTGTAATAGGCGAAGAAATATGGTTTTATTGTTTATTGATCTGCTGGGCATTTATTGTTCATTTTGTTGCCTACATCACTAGCTACCAGTAATAATTCAAAATCATGATATTAAAATGCCAGTCTGCAGCGTTGAAGGAGGCCATTGATGATCTTGAATGGCCTGGATCAAACATCCAGATCACGCTACAACCTGCTCCTCCTTCTGTTACCTTTAAAGGTGAAGGCCACGGAGACTTGCAGGTGAATTGTTTTCAACTCGGAGGATGGCACTCATGTCATTGGATATGTAATATCTCACATGTTCAAATTCTTGTCCATCTTGTAGATAGACTTCATGTATTATGCGAATACAGATCTCTTGATTGCATTTAGTTGTGATCGTCAAATTTCTTACAGGTACACCATTTTTGTTTGATTTCATCTGATGCATCATTTCACCTTCATGAAATCTCTATGTCGGCTCTCAATCCTGATTTTAACAGGTATAAGTACAAGTTCCTTCGTGCAACGACTTCAAATATACCCAGCAGTGTCATTAAAGATAACAGAGGAAGCAAGTTGACCATAGGACGAGGTGGAATGCTGAAAGTGCAGCACCTGGTTTCAGTTGCAAGACCATCCACTCCTCATCCTCACATTGATTCTGCCGGCTACCAGCAACCCAGTCGAATTGCTTACATTGAGTTCTTCGTGAAACCTGGAGAAGATGAAGACAATTAACGTTTTATATCAAATTCATGGCAACTTGTTGCACATTGTACCTTTAATGAATCTTACTGTGTTCCCAACATTCCCCCTTCATGCTCTACTTGTGTATAATTTTCATGCATGAGAAGGAAACAAGGATACTTATTCCATAGTTCATACTGCTTGTTCTAACTCCATATCCTAGTTGTGTGTGAATTCTTGCTCCACATTTGATTTTTTTCCTTTTACTATTTTGATTCTCTCTTGGTGTTAGTAGATACACATAACTCTGCTGTCCAGCAAATGGCCTGACTCGAGGAATCAAGGAGTATGTATGGTGTGTAAGCATTGTTGAATGTTGTTCCTCTGCTTGAATACAAACTCATAAAATATAAAAGTAAAAGAATAGCAGTAAGTTAGAAAGCATAAAATACTAGTTTGAAGTACATTGACATTTGAACTTAGTAATCACTGTCCTAACTGTTGGAGACTTATAAATACAATTTTATGGGCAATCAGAGCAACGGGGAATTAGTGTAATTTCTTCAAAATTAAGAATTAAAAGAATTGCTGGGCAGAAGACTCACTTACCTTGCTGGAATTTTTGAACCATATGAATTGAATTGCACAGAATACAAGATTCATCAGGTACATCAATACATGAGAAGATTTACAAACATGCAATGCAGACGCAAGGTTAAATGCTATCGATTACTAGAATCAATATGAGAGAAAAAGGAATGAGGAATAAGCTAAACCCAAAATGGATCAAAACATTAGATGTCATTCATTGGGCATAGATAGCATCATTAACGATGGGTCTCTAATTGGGAAAGTGTGTTATCCCAAAAAATTTAAGAAATTGTTAAAGAACTATCAATTCATAAATAACCTTCATTATTAAGAAAGATTGGGTATTTAAGGGAAAATTTGAAGAAATAAGCATATCTTGCCTTCTTGGAGGCTTTACAGAAACTTCCCAGGAGGTTTGAGCATTGCATATAGCATCTGCAAGAAATATATCAATTCAATTAACAACCAGAAAAAAGAAAGAAAGAAAAAAAAAAAAGCCAGGTAACGTGTGGGGTCTACTACAACAGAGGCTATAATGAAATATTTATTCATGGGTAGACTAAGCTCTTCTATCCTAATTGATGTTTCTCTTGGCACAAATATAGCATTAATGGAACATATCATGTATTGAACCAACAATTACAGAACAACTGCTTTGCATTGAGAAATTATTATATACGGAAACATAATAAAGAAGTAAACAGAACAGAGGTTGTTCATAAGCAGAAAGCTCAACTGTTTAAGCTTCTAAGTCCTGAAATGAAACCAAGGTTGTTCAGGATACAACAATAACAGTGCTATAAAGAAGCAAACAGAACCATATTTGTACATAAGCAGTAAAATCAATTCTTCATGCTTCGAAGCCCTCAAATGGAACAAAGATTGGTCAGTACTGGAATAGCAGATGTGGTGAAGGCATTAAGAAACTGAGAGAAAGAGCCCCCACAGATTAATGTTTCATATATGGAAACATTGCAATTGATGTATCACGATGCATTCTTTCTAGTCCCGACTCATTATGTGGTAGGGCTTACTGCACTGAATCACATGTGTAAAAGCTTTACAACAACACTGATATTTGGGTTTGATGTTGTTTTTGTTTTTGGTGGGGTTGTGTGTGTGGGTGTTTGATGGTGGTGGTGGTGGTGGTGGTGGTGGTGGGGAGGGAGGGGGGGGTGTGTTGGTGTTGGTGGTGAAGGTGCTACTGCAACAAGGTATATAGCTTTGAATTGGTTTCCTATGCAAAGGGTTTATGCGAGTGCAGGAAATAAATAGAAAAATGAAGAGACAAGAATAAGGAGATACAGAATCAAAGAATCAATTATGCCCCCTAGGAATCCCAGCTATTCACTAATGGATTCTAACCACTAATTGACCACAAACTGTCCTGGAAATTTCTTGAAACTTAAGCATACAATACCCATTTGGAAATTTGCTTGTATTTAGTCAAGGTTAAAGAAAGAGAAGGAACTTTCTTATAACCAAGACTAACCCAAACCAGGAACAAAATTTAATAAACCTTATAAACCAAGACCTATTGCTTCAACACTACATAGGTCAGACATGTCTAAAATTCCACGTGCCACTGGATTTGCCATTTGTTCTTATCATATCAGGCTGGAATCGAGAACTTTCTCAATCCTTTAATCCCCCATCCATTCTTTCTGGGTTTTGTTTGCTCTATTTCAGTGGGGTGTCCTTTTTCTCCTCTTTCTTTCTTTTTTTCTTTTTATTTATTTTTTATTTTTTTTCTTTTTTGCCCCCTCGTTGGGAAAGCTAGATATTTGTTTAAAGTATAATGGAAGGAGAGTAACTAGATATTTGTTCTAAAAAAAAAAAATTCAAAATTAGTACAAGAGTCCTACACAAGATGGCATTCTAAGAAAGCTTACCCAAGATGGCTTTTGCAATGTTATCCAACTCCTTGCCCAGCCCAATTGTTTACTCCTTCAGTCGTATCATCCAGTAAAAAATCACTATTCATCACCAAAAAGCTCGAGTCATAACCATTATCTGCTTCACTAATTACTGTGGCATGCAGTGAAAGAAATAAGCTATCACCATAATTCCTTTGGCAGATCTACTCCTAAACCAGTAACACGTCACAATTCCAGACAGGCTTTTGATTTATGCACTTCATGGTTCAAATCTCAGATTTGACGACAACCTCTGCTTTCACCTAAAGAAAAAAGAAGTATATCATATGTCGCTTAACTTGGTTGTGAATGACAGATTTTAGACAATTCTATATCTACCTGTGTCGGATGAAAGGAATTGCTTGTGCCTATATCTTATCAGAACCGTGGACAACATGCGGAAACCAAATATATTAGCTTCACACAAAAGTGTTGTGATCAAACTAAAGTTGGATATATACCAAACGATACAAAGGGAAAGCAAGTAGTAGTGTACCATCTGGTCCTCATAATGCCATGCCCTTAGCTTCCTCACTTTTGGAAACTGCACCAGCTTTTATGCCCCAATGTAGAGCAATATCATCTGGAACAATACCACTTGCCTTCATTTCATCAAATAACTCATGTGCTCTTTCAAATTTTCCAAGTCTATTGTAAGAAGCAATTAGAATAGTGTAGGTTACCACATCGGGAGTCACTTTGTTCCTCTTCATTTCATCAACCAACAAATTAGCTATGTCCATGCGGTGCAAATTGCAGAAACCATAAATTAAACAGGTATTAAGTTACAACATTGAGCATATGGCCTTTTCTCCATTTCATGAAACAATGCCTGAGCCTTCTTCATGTCTTTAGTTCTGCTTAACCTAGCTATCAAAGATGTGTAAGAAATGATATCTGGATCTAAACCTTCTTCAATCATTTCCTTGAACAAATTGTACCTTCTTCAATCATTTCCTTGAACAAATTGTATGCTTCATGCATTTTTTGTCTTTGGCAAAACATATTAATAAGAATGGTATACACGACCGTGTTAGGCATGATCCCAACTTTCAACATCCTTGTGCATAACATCAACGTCTTCTTAAAATTTGACTGTTTGGCAAAACCATCAATCACGGTACCATAATTAACAACTCCAGGAAGCACATTCCTCTTGAGCATTTGATGAAAAATTTCCCAAGCTTTTTCTGATTTTCTTTCCTTACATAACCTGTCAATTATTGCATTATAGGTATATGAGTTAAGCAAAATGCCTAGGTCCTGCATTTTATCCGTAAGTTTCAAGGCTTCCTCCAAGCGCCCTTCCTTACAATATCCACCAATTATAGCATTGCAAGTGATGGTATTAGGCAAGATATCATGCTTTAGCATGATATTGAAAACTTCCAAGGCCCTTTCTAAAAGCCCCAACTTGCAGAACCCCTGAATTAGACTGTGGAAATTAAAGGCATCAGGAACCAAATTATTATTGATCATATCCTCCCGAAGTTTATATGCAGAATGCATATCACCCTGCATGTAGAATCCATTGATTAAGATTTCATAAATAACATGATCGTATCTGTAACCAGCAGAACCAAGATCACATAACATTTTTAGCACAACGTCCATTAGTCCACCCTTAACATACACCATAGAAGAGAGAACTATAGGTTACTAGAGATGGTCTCAAATCATAACAAACCATTTCCTCCATCAAACTTACACCTTTGACAATGTCCCCCTTCTTGCAAAACCCATCAATTAAGATGCTGTAAGTGTAAACACCTGGTGGTATTCCAGAGCTCTTCATTTCTCCCAAAACTATCAAAGCTTTATAATAGAATTATAACAATAACCATGTATAATAGAATTATAACAATACCCATGTATAATAGAATTATAACAATAACTATTAACCAACTGGTTTATACGTCTCAAATTCAGAATATAATCGTCGGCCAACTTGACAAAACCAACTTTACAGAGTCCATTGATATATGTACCATGAGTCACAACAGTTGGGTTTTCCCCAGTCCTGTTCATCTCTTCGAGAATCTGAGTTGCTTGTTCAATATCAATATCCCCACCAAGATGCCCCTTACAATAGAAGCTCACCATAATTGTATAGCTGTAAACATTAGGTGATAGTCCAGTGTTTTTCAAATCTTCAAATGAACTTGTAACAAATTGCCCTTTATTTGCTTCCACCAAACACTTCAACAGGAAATTACAGGAAAGAATATCTGGTTTAAGCCCAATACTCTTAGCCCACACAAACACATCCACAGCATTCTCAAGCATTGAGTTGGCTGCAAATACTTTTATGAGTACATCAAAGACAACAATCGATTTCACCACATGCTTTGATGAATCCAGCAAAGTTGGAAGCAAGTCAAATGCATCATAATTAGCTTTATTGGAATATCCAACGATATCTCTGAGCAAAGCATGAACTTCCATCCGCATCACAGCTAACGCGAATACATGAACAAGAATTCCAAATGCATCAATTGAATGAGAAAATCCATAATTCCTCACGGCAGTTGCAAATCTTATTTCTCTTGCGAACACCCAATCCAAGGACTTGAAAACTCTGCCGACTAACGGAAAGAGTCCGTACCTTTTCTGGAGACATGATCTATTTCTTGACACCTTAAGTCTATCACACATATAGGCTTCAATTTCTAAAAGCATTGCAGAAGCAGCAGTATAATAAGACCTAACAAAGAATTTTTTGTGGAGAACGGCTTGGTTCAAAAGTGAACATGACTCAGCCAAATACCCCCTTGAACATGAGTAAAGACCCATTAACACCCGATTGGAGTTCTTTCAAGCAATACCACAAACCGCCTCATCCCAACTCTCTGGAGTCGGGGAAAGCAATACTATTCCACAGTTAACACTTCTAAAAAACCAGTCTTTTTAGCTCAAAAACTACAGCTGAAGACTGCCCAGAATCCCCTAAAGCAATACTATTCCACAGTTAAAACTTCTAAAAAACCAGTCTTTTTAGCTCAAAAACTACAGCTGAAGACTGCCCAGAATCACCTTCTTGACAAAGAACAAAATCATGCTCCAGAAAAAAACCCAATTCAATAGAAACTATGAATGCCACAAGACAGGCATTTACAACAAAAGAAGCTTGAAATAATAGAAGTACCTACAGTAGAGGACTCTATGATTCACAGAGAGAACGAGAGAGAAGCAGGTCCGGCAAAAGCCAGGCAAGAAGCGGTGTATAGCGTATGTGAGATTTTTCCGAGGGCCTGACGTTCAAAAGCAATGCTCAGTTGCATAGTGCTGCTGGTCGCTGCGCGCCCATTTTTGGAGCTTTTGTATACTGCACTGGCGGCTTTGTAGCCTCATCGTACTAGAAAGTTGGGCTGGGGAATCCTTAAACAAGAAATTTCGCATGTGCAGCAGACTGATCTCGACCAGCTAGGTAGAATAATCTTTACAAGACATGATCCTAAATCGGAACTCCAACATTTTAGTCATTATAACTTGTTTTTTCGTTTCTATTCTTACGTAAACCTTGATTCATGTACATGTTTTCATTAGAAGACAAAGCAGAACATGTAAAGAGTATGATTGTTGATTGCTAGATAAGACACAACATATCACTTTGGTAGCAAATTATGTGAAAATATATATTCCCCCTTTAGAGAACTCTTACATTTTTCATTGTAAAGAAAATTCTTACACAAGATTTAATTGATGTGACAACTTACGTCATTTCTAAAACATTATTCCACAACCAATGTGAAATGTAGTTTCATGTAAGTGAATAATATATTTTCTTGCTAACTAAATAAGCTACAAATAATCTCTTGAGATATAGTTGAGATGATAAGAAAAGTTTGAATTGCCTAACTTGCATTTTTAATTGACTTTAACATGTTTAGGAATAAACCATTATTTTTAATTTAAGCCACTAAACAAAAGTTTAGTAGAAATTTTTGGTTATAAAAAATAATAACAATAAATAGCTATTGGCTTCATATGTGAAGAATGTTAGCTCCTAAAACCTAAAATTTAATCTCCACTGAAAAGTTCATTTTTTCCTTGAAGCCAACTTGTAAAAAAATATAAGTTTTACTTTTAGTATAGATCAATTCATTTTGTCCTTAACAAATCAATATTAACAGTCAAAAAGTCCTTATTAGAAAGAAAAAGTAGAGGATGTGAGTGATGTTGTTTGATGATGAAAAACACAGAAAAATTATGGTTTAGGGTTTTAATTTGCAGCCTCGTTGGATAGATTTTATTCTTTTAATGCTACTTTGATCATAAAGCAAAGAGTAATAAGTTGCCTATAATATTGACATACTAGTAGTTAAATAGAAGGATACCTGGTTCAACACCTCATATTTCCAAACTAACCTTTACCTACACAAAAAAAAAAAAAAAAAAAAAAATTGCTTATGGTAGGTTGATTGTTTTTAGAGAATAAAACACCCTCGAAACACAAGAAAGAGAGCTTTAAACATAAACATTGTATGATCATACCATACTATTTTCCGTCTCTTTTCTCTTAGTAACCACACCAAGCTCTTTATGAATACATCTAACACCAAGAGGAAAGAATGTAACCCCAAAGCGGATGTCTCTGAACATTCAGAGACAAATTTCATGCCAGTATCACCAGAAGGAGAGAATGTAACCCCAAAGCGCTGAAGCAAACTTGGAAAACTATACACCAACACTAGCAAAAACTTGGATGGCAAGATGCTTGTCTCAAGTTGATGGAAGCCATTGACTGCCTTGCACCAGATGGACCTTCCTCTGGGATTGTATACAAATTGCAGCAAGCCTCGAGCCATTTGGTCGTGAGCGCAAGGAGATATGCTGCTATTCACAGAATTATTACCAAACCGATTGCATTCATTTTGTTTATACTAATCCGCCGTGTGTTGTTTGCACCCGCCGGGTCCGTAATGCTGAGTGCTACGCCTCACAATCTTCTTGCACAAATAGCAATAATGATTTTGGCACGCCCAGCAGAACATATGATTGTTATTCCCAATCTGTTGGAATGTGCCAAGAAAAGGGTAAAGCATAAAGCAAATTAGTGAAACACTGCAAAATCTGTGATTCCAAATGACAAGAAAAATGATCTTGAAGTCCATCAAGATTCATCTCCACAGAACAAGTTATCATTTAGGACTGTTATGGTGGTCAAGAGGGGAATAAACTTTGGAGTCCATTGTTCTTTGGGGAACTAATTGAAGCAAATACTTTGATGTTGATCCAATTTGTGCATAGAAGACATAGTTTGTGTTGCAACCAACATGTCAAGAGCTTAATGAGCATATTAATGTTTAGGGCATCATATTATGGGGAAAAAATAAAAAATAAAAGACACTGCCATGCTTTGGGGAACGAAGAATAATTAAGTAATAACTAAAATCTTTGTCTACCCAATTAATTCATATACCGAAAACCATTTCATTCAGAGAAATGCAAACAGAATACAGACAAGTAACAACTGATGCAAGCAACTTGGACATAATCACTGTCATCAGCCTCTGAACTTAGGAGAAAACAAATCTTAACTCACCTTTGCATTATATTGACGACAATTAGGGCATGCGCGACCATGTCCACCAAACAGTTCAGCTTGGATCTGCCCTACCACCTGACGAGGATTAATATGGTCTTCCCATGCCCGAATTGCTTCTTGTGGGAACAGATCACAAGTCCCAGTTCTTGAATGAGCACAAGTAATTAAGCCCATACCAGTTAACATATTTTTATGCAGAAAGAAAACATGCATAACTGAAAGAATCTAAACTGGTTATAAATCAAATACCTGAAATGATCATATCCATCAATTGCCTGGTTACAGCGGTAGCAGAAATACTGCCCGCAGTTGTCGCATACCATCTTGTTGCAACCTTCAGTTTTGGAAATTGCCATCTTACATGACGGGCATTGCTTAGCATCACGAAGTATTTCCTTGACACTAAGAATTTCATTGATCATTTCTTGTTCTCTACGTTTTTGATCTCCCTTCAGTTGAGATGAATTTTGGCGCTCCTGCAGCCAGAAAGCAAAAAAGACGAGGAAAACTTGAACAAATAAACGGAACCGACAGAGAAAACACAAATTACAAAACACAGCATGTAATGAGGTTGCAGAATATCTAAGTAAATAGGAAAAGAGTACAAGCCAGAACTTTAAAGGTTACAACTTTTTACCAGAGAGAAAAATATCTGAACCCATTCTGAGGTTTCTGACACAATGGAGCATTTGGTGTACTTTAATAGGAAATGACAGAAAAGTAACTTGCTTTCTGTCACACACAACCCACCCAAAAAAGCTATAACTCATAGATATGTGAAGATCCTCTTCTCAAGACTCAAGTTAACATGCTACATTTCACCAAACTCAAAAATCAGACAATCTAGAAGGGATGTTAAGCTCAATGGTGAATGTGAAAAACTAAATCTGAGGGGTAAGCCAAAGTAGAACCAATTCCATGGATCATGTTAGATTTCCTCTCGTGGTATACCACTGGCCTCAAAAAACGATAAACCTATTTCCTCCACAAAGGATATCACTGACTAAAGTACTCTCCTTTGACGGAAATGACATGCATGCATCATGACATAGGACCAAATACACTTCAACATGGCAATGCAAGAGAAGAATCTAAAAACTTACCTGCAAAATACGCAGTTTCAGTTCTGGTGTCATACATGCTACACCTACATGGCGCCGCTCCCTGCAAAGGGTACAAAAGCTAAAGTAGCACTTTGAGCATTGAGCATGCTGGTCCTCATCTTCTATGCAGGGTGTTTCACACCTTGGACAGTAGGCAACATCAGACATTGAATCAAGCGTTTTTTGTAATGTAACAGTCTCCCAACGTTCATATTCCTCATCACCTAGCAATCGTTTCAGTAAAGCAGGTGGGACCATGCCCCCACATTTCGTATCAGGACATTGAAGTTTGTTTATGGTACCTTCCTTGACATGCATGTCAGAATACGTTTGCATGCATTTCCAGCAGAAGAAATGCTGGCAGGGCAGTCTTACAAACTCAGTACCTAGTATGTTTACCAGGGAAAAAGACCATGGTAAGAATCATTTTCCAATTGGTGATAATTTACAAAGAGCAGACAGGAATACTAATTTTAAACATCTATGTACGTTTAGCTAACAAAAGCAATCAGTTCAGAAAAGAAATCAACATGATGAAGAAACCATATGCTGGAACCAGCTACAGGATATAACTATGCTTATCTCACTACAGAGGCGTACACTGATTCCTTATAATGTAAAGGATATTATATCAATTTGCTTTCGAAATAAACAAACACAAGCATGCTGATAACTCTAAAATTGCAGAGAGGAAAAAGGACTAACTCCATAAACCACTATGAAGATAAAATAATCCAAAGTGAAGAAAGGAAAGTGAACGAGCAAAGAATGACTGGTTTTGGACTAGCCTTACACACGATAAACTAATTTGGAAGTAATTAGTATGCATAATCAAGGTGATACACTTTTGAATCTAGGTCCAAACAAAAGAATGCACCTTCAAATTGTACCTGGTCTCCTATTAAACTTCAACTAATATATGTTGAACTCTTTATTATTTCTTTTTCCCATTCAAATTTGTACTCTTTGACCTGATGACAATCTGCTGTTTTTTTTCCCACGTCTTTATAATTCATGCATACCTTGGTGCACTCCTAGACAAATAGGTCTTATGTTAATGAAGAAATCTATCACACCCTGTTCTTTTCTTGCTTGTTAAGCACAGCTAAAGCACCTTATAGGATTGACACGATTCCCCACCCTACCCTCACTTATGGGTTGAGGTGATGCAGGTTAATCCAATTTTATTTACATTGTCTAAATTAGGAGCAAATTTTTGACAAAATTCCCCACAGCACAGATCTATTATGAAGAAGTAAACTTGAACGAAGCTTATTCAAGCAATGGTGGAAAATTACCTGCATACTCACTAAAACAGATGCAGCATTCATGCAAGTTTTGCCGGAAGTTCTCAAGGTGTCTCTCATCATTGTAACTTTTTATTGAAGGAATATCAACATCTAGTGAATATATTCCAGAAACTGCACGTCTATCGCCAGCACAGCTTATGCCATAAGGACCAAGCATTATTTCTTTATCAAACCCAAGATGAGAAAGAGAAGAACCGTGTAACCATTCCACCCACTGGTAAATGACTTCTTGCCCTGGCTGTTCCCTCCATAGTGTGTCCAGCATGGAGCAAAGATCGGAAATTCTACTAGAATCCAGCCACTGAACAGAGATGGTAAAATATGGTGGTAGGTGGCTAGGGTATGATTTAGGTAACAAACAAGTTAATAAAATTGGTGGAAGGTATTGGACGTTAAAAGAGTATGAGAAATAATTGGAACTGTCACTTTTTGGCTTAAAATCACCAGAAGAAGTTAGCCTTGCAGTAATAGCAATTTCACCAGGGGCTTCAATGTGTATATGAGCCTGCAAATGCAACAAACAGGTATTGCACCATTCACTTCTTTTATGGATATAGAACTTTGACTTTAAGACATTGGCTGGTAGCAATACCTGAAAAGATCTTAAGCCCTTGTGTCTGTCAAGGATGAAAACACTGTCTCCGTAGATGGACTCCATTGCAAGTAACTGCAAAAGAAAATCACAAGAGTAAGAGACCTGAAGCAGTCATAAAGTTCCTACCGCACAAAGCCATTATTCTTCTAACCCTTGGGATGGTTTTGAAATTAAGATTTCTTATTTCATTCTACTTCGCACAAACTTGAGTCTTTGGCATTACAAAAGCTCAGCTATCTCTCACATAACAAATTTATCTAGTTCAGCAAAACTTAAGGAAAAGAGTCTAGATGTCAAGTTTTGTCTAATTCCTCTAGATTTTCATTTGGAGATTCCAAATAAATTCTTGTAATGTGGACTGAAGTAACTTAAAAAATAGAGCATATACTTGCATGGATAGAATCTCTAAACCAAGTGAGGCATAATTTACCAGGAGCCTCTTTATAAGAAGATAATTCTAAAGAATAAGACAGATTCAAAGAGTGGCATATCACTTCAAACTCAAACATCTCTCCAATGCATATTCTTGTTGGCAATAGCAACTCAATGTCAATATATCTCCACATCAAACTAATCTTAAGCATATTTGATGTCTTCACATTTTTTGTCACTAATAGCAACCAACGGTCCCTTATTCTCATTAATAATCTGAACAACTCGACATGTACACTGAATTCCGATACAAATATGAGCAATTCATATGTCTTAAGAAAAACTAAAGTATATCAGATCATCAAAAAGCAGAAAAGAGATAGCAAAATAAGAAAATCGTACAAGACAGATTTATTTTGTTCAACTTAACAACGCTATATTCACAAGCACTGACAACCGGGAGAAACTGCAGCACCAAAGTATGAATACAAAATAGAGGTGAGGGGGGGAAAAACACTCAAGAACCAAAGCCCCAATACACCAGAATCTTAGTCTTTCACAATAAAGAAAATCTCTTTAATTCTCTTGACACAAAATTGACCTTCCCTGAAAATTCCTTATTGTCATGCACAGAAGAGACTGAGAATTTTGTGTAATGCAAATGTCAGTGTTGTTACCGTTTAGGGTTTAGGAAGAAATGTCATTAGAAGACTTTGTAGTTCTGACTTGATAAGTTCAAACCAAGTCGACAAATTGTGGCATCACTTGATATAGTTGGTTTTTAAGTATGTGCTTTATATAAGGAAGATACACTCAATCACTTGTCGTTGATCGATCTAGTTTTACAAAACGCAGTTTGAAACCAAACTTCGCATCTGATTCCAACAAATCGTTCCTCCAGATAATTTTACTAGCCTTACTATAGTCACAAAAGATACCATATTTATTGTAGCAGCACATTTTCCAATTTGTTTGCTTATTTCACTTTGGCCAGACAGCCACATAGATTTTCAGCTTTAAGTTAGTGTCACCATTCCAATAAGATTTCAGCTAATTCAACAAAATCTACTTAGCAATGAGCAGAGCAAAATATACAATATCATCAGTCACCAACAAGCTCGAAAATGCAAAATTGCTCATATCATTGGCAAGATTACTAAATTAACTACCTCATCCTCCTGCAGCTGATCATTGGTTCTCAGCTGCTCCGCCGACAACTCAGGCTCTTCCGTTCTCAATCGCAGCTCTTCCAACCTTTCCCAAAGACCATCCACACCCTCACTTGACTGGGACACCTCAACGCTCTCTTTCCCACTTTCCCCCTTCCCCTCTGCTTCTTCCTCCTCGCCTTTCTCTCGCTTCCCGTTGACCTTCTCCTCAATACTCAAAGACCCAATCTCAGAATCCAAACAATTTGCAGAGCCCGCTTCGTCATTTAATGAACCCACCTCAGCTTTTTTCACAAAATTCGATTCAACTAAATGCGCACGCCGATTCTTAGACACCCAGTTGGAATTTGAATGGACTCTGGCGTTGGGAACCGATACGCGTGAACTTGAGGAGGCGGGTTCGATTCCCTTCTCTGCAACAGTAGAAGAGGAGGAAGGAGGAGAGGGCTGATCCTGAGCATCACTTTCCTTATCAAGCTCGGGGCTCAGGGTAGTCTCATGTGCTTGAAGAGGCTGGTTCCGATGGCGGTGTCCCCGTCTTCCTCTTCGGCTGGCCCTCATGGCGAGTACGAAGAGCCAATTAACCAAACTGCTTAATTTATCAATTTATAGGCCTATCATGCCGACAACGAAGCATATATCCAATCAGTACCTCTTACAATGCAGACGAAAGAGAAAAGGAATCAGAAACAGAAGTCGAACCAATGCTTCTGCCGGCACAAAGACTTTTTTAGATTGCGTTCGTTTATGTGTCTGTAGTTTCTCGGATACCAAACGACCAAACAGTGATTAAGATTAAATTGGTCTAATATAAGATTAAATTTTTAACGTGAAATTTCAATAAAATAAGGATTTTTTATTTTTAAATTAGCATTTAGGTTAAGTCTTTGAATTTTCTATGCAGTATGTAAATTTGAGTTAATTTTGTACAACTTTACGTCTAATAATATTAAATATTCATAAGAGTATAAAGTATAAAATATTTGAATGAAATTTAAGTATATTTTAAGTTGAGTTGTTGAGCCTTCTTACATAAAACTTATTCTAAACAAATTTAACTGTAATTTCTAGCTTTAATCAAGATACATTTCCTTGCAAAATTAGAGCTCTTCACGTATCAAGGTCTCTTTTTTTTTTTTTTTCTTTAGCAATAAAATGGTCTTGCTATGTAACATTTAGTTTACAATATATTGTCTTCTCCCATTTTGTTTCTAGCATTCCCAAATTAACCATTTTATGTTTGACAAAAGTAAAGAAAGATAGATAATTATAAATAATTTGAAAAGCAAAATAAGAAGTTAATGCTGAGTATGATTTGAGAAATTATATATTTATAATTATCAAAATAGAAGAAAGCATACTTATAATTATTATAGAAACAAAAGTTATGAATGTTAGGAAAATTATTTCATTATAAACTAAAGATGATGAAAATATAGTTAAACTATATCTTATTAATACAATAATCCAAAAAAACTTCAACTTACCACATCCTTCCAAAAGAAAGAAACTTTCGAGATACACTTTCATATTCAAAGAAAAGTAGCCGTAGCTCGTAATACCATATTTATAAATAATTACTTAAGAATTACAAAAATGTTCACTATACCTTATACAACATAAGCGGATTGGGCCTACACCCATTCTAAGGCTAAGCCCTAATGAGAATTAGGTCAACCGCAAACAAGCCTGGCCGATTAGGCCTCGCAGATGGCCTGAACTCTCTGTCACTCCAGGGCTTTGAGTTTTCCGGTATAAGGTCTCTTTCCACGGCCGCCTCGGCGCAGAGTCCTAGTCCGAGTAAATCCTTCCGGGCAAGGATTTTGAGTTGTTTTCGTTAAAGTTTTACATGGCAGTTTCATATGTAAGACATTTTTTTTTTTAAGGGTTAGGTTTATATCTTATTTTTGTATTTATTCAAAGTTTAGTTATTACGCTTGACCTTGTTAGTATTAATAGAATTTGTTAGAATATTATTTAAAAAAAAATAAAGAAAGAAAAGGACTTTGAGTTGTGGGTTGTGTTTTATTGAGTTTTTTGTTCTGCCTTCTAGGTGTTTGAGTTGAATTCACTTTGAAATCAAATTTAGGTAGCTCAAACCCCAAGTGATTCTGTTTCATGCCTCGGATTTGGCCCGAAGGCTAGTTCTAGGGACAACAAAGTTTGTTGAGTTGGTTTTCCTCTTCTTTTATTGATTAGTCTCTTAACATCATTATTATTTTGCTTAAAAGTATCATTCTTTGCACTTCATTTTGATTATGTTGGTTGTAATTTTGTTGAAGTTGGCTGGATTTCATACAATAGGTATAAAAATTTCAAGCCGTGAAAATTGGCTGGACGTAGTAGACTGCATGTCAGGCCTAAAGTATGCGTAGGGTATGATAAATAAGGGATTTAATCCCAATTGATTATGTTATATTTTTAGATTGTTTTAATCAGGAAAACTGAATATTTTTGAAAAATATTCAAAACCCAATCAATTTAGAAATTTGAGACCCAATAGTTTTGGAAATCTAAAACCCAATTATATTAGACTAAGAATTATACTATAAATAAGGAGATAAAAGAGAAAGTTTGAAACAAGTATATTGAAGAAATTGAAAACTTAGCTTGATTTTCATAATCGTGAAAGTTTTAGATTTTCAACCTTGATAATTTGCAAATTGCTTTTTTCTTATAAGTTGTTATTTTACATAGTTTTAATATAGTTTGAAGTTTTGTTTCCACTGGTGTTTATTTTTAGTCCTAGGGTCGTGACACTGTAATTGCTCATTGCTCTTCCCCCTTCCCCCGCCCACCTAAAACCCCCTTGAATATCTTACCGGCCTGACATTTTCCTCCACCGAGGAAGGGCCAGTAGAGGAAGAAGTAGTGGAAGTCCCTTTACAGACACACACTTTGGACCCTTTGTTTTTTTTTTTTTGGTCATTTGTGGCTATGTTTATTCACAATGAGGGAAGATATGTGATCGTTTGGGAATTCCTGGGGATGCGGATGGCGAGTGTGGCTTAATCGTAGGGTACGGGGGATTGGAAATGTGATTTTAACCGTAGGGTATGAGACCATGTTCTTGAGTGAACTTTACAATAATTTTCAGGAAGTGTCTTGTTTCATTGCATATTGCAATCTGAATATGTCTTTCACGTTTTTTGGTTTTTCTAGATTTTATTCTTGCACTTATTTTCATTCTCCGGCTCTTCCGCTGGGTCTCTTCAACAGATTTCGTATTTATGGCGTTTTGTCCTTTTGTGTGCTTAATGAGCATTGCTTTGTTGCTGTTGTTATTGCTACTATCATCCCAAATGCTCATAGAGAAGGATGAACCAAAAGATGCCAAGGTTCTCGGATATGGTAAGCTTCAATGATAGCTCGCGTTTAGTATGAAGAGTGTTCCAAATTCTTGGCACTTGCACTATACATATGTTTTTTATCTTATAGTACAAGATAATAGAAGAAGTGAAAAGGCATAGAGTTCACTCGAATGCCTACGTGGTATTGGTGGAAATGTTTTTACATGGACCATATAACAATTCTATTGTGACTATATGGAATGCCTCCTTTTCAATTCTTTTCTCTTGTCATGGATTTTTAACTAATTTAATCTTTTTTTAAAAAAATTTTATAAGAAAAAACTTACTATCTTTTGGATCTAATTTTACACCTCTAATTAATGCCTTAAGGGATCAACTCTATTACATTAGTTGATTCTTAACTTTTATTTACCATCATGGTAGGATTACATTGGTAAAAATGCTAGTGCTTATAATCTATATGCCGTACTTCTCAAGAAGAAAGACAAGGTGAGAGGTTGAAGTGGGAAGGTTGTCAATAATCAACAAAATGATAAAATAAGAACTGTTAAACAACAATGCGAGTCAGTAAGATTTGTCATTTTCTTGTTCCCAATAGCTTCTCTTTGCTATTTCAATTTCGGCACGTAATTCAATCTTATTTTGTATAGGTTAAGGAACGGACTTTCGACAACAGTTCTTGTCTTGGCTCCCATGTGATGGAATATGGAAGCAAAGACATCAAGGCTTGGGAACTCTATCCTTTCCAAGGCTTCAGTCCTACTACTTTGGAATTCATTCCCACAGGTTACGACATTGGCAAGTGCCCGGGAATCAGCCAAAAATATACAGGAGTTTTATTCCTTTTCGGGATGGTAAGCTTTAATGATAAAAACTATTTAGTTTAAAAAGTATTTCAAGTTCTTAACTCTTCTATGGTATATATGCTTTTTGCCTTACAGTACAAGGATTTAGAAAGGAGATTAATGGAGAGACAAGTCCTTGAGAGATTATTAAAGACACAAATCCTTGAGGAGATAGCCGAATAGGTGACAGAGCGTCAACTTTCAATGGACCTCAATACCACCATGGAATTGATTAGAATATTTCTATATGAATTACCAGGTTCTTTCATCCTGCATCCCATGAGTGGACCTGGAATGGCTCCTATTGCTGACAAGGAATGCTTCAAATCCACGGTAAAAAAAAAAAAAAAAAGTATTCTACTTGCATTTTCATACTTTTGTGAAAGATTTTCTGTTTGTCTAGATTTTAAGATATGATATGATTTCAGATTCAAATGTTTAAAAGACATTGCGGTTCTTTGAGTCCTGTCACGATACACGTGTACATTCAACAATATCTGCAGAAGTGGTGTTTCTCAAGCCTTGGTGGAGGAAGCTTTTATGTTTGTTTGTGGTGATTATGTACGAGGCCATATGCGTCCTACTCGTCTAAATTACAGTTCTTGATTACTAAATAAATGCTAGATTTATGCAATATAATTAGGGTATAAATCTTTTGAAATGATGAATTGGTTGCTTTAATGATACTGTTGGAAGATTAAAATATCCAGTCCCACATTGGGTAAGGCAACAGAAGAGCCTGACCTTATAAACTTCTGCTAGCAACCCACTATTGCACAGTTCTGTGTTTTAGTTGGGCCTTTCAATTTCTAATATGGTATCAAAGCCAAGGATGGGCCTCCGCTTCATTAACCCCCACGCTCCAAAGTTGGGCTTCAGTCCACTTGCAATGCTTATGTTAGCATGCAAGTGAGGGGGAGTGTTGAAGGTGGGTATTGTCCCACATTGGAAGTGAGGGGATGGGCCTGTGATCTTATAAGTGATGAGAATTCTCCATCTAATGTCTTAAGGTTTTGGGATGGACCCTCACACTCTAATATGGTATCGGAGCCGGCCCTGTGTCCTGCCTACCTTGGTGTGGTCCCTCTAGACTGGTCCCATCTCTCACCGCGCCCAATGTGAGACTGCGGGGGAGTGTTGGAAGATTAAAATATCCAGTCCCACATTGGGTAAGGCGACAGGAGAGCCTGACCTTATAAACTTCCGCTAGCAACCCACTATTGCACAGTTCTGTGTTTTAGTTGGGCCCTTCAATTTCTAATAGATACAATTAGTTATATTTATTTATAGAGGTCCCTTAATGAGTAAAAGCACTCAATTTTCTTTCTCCTTTGAGTTAAGATTGAGTTTGAATTTGTAATATGTGAAAATTTGATTTCACATTTGTTGACAATTTCTTATTAGTTTCTTTATTGAAAATATGAGATTCTAAGCATAAATATATAAATTATTTAAGCATTTTAAATATTCATATGACCCAATATATTATGAGGATAATTATAATAATCCTTGCAGTTGCTTCAAGTTGGACTAACAAAACTTAACCCACAATTAATAATCACAAATGGACAACACAAGGTGATCTTTTTGTAAAATCATAAATAATTGTGCTAATATTGAAATCTTATCCTTTGGAAAGCTTAACTAAGAATTATAATTCTTGTATTGATAATCTCATCATGAAAATAGTACCATTTTCAAAGGAAATTTTCAATAAGAAATATCATTTGAAAAATTATTTCCAAAATCTATAATGACACTTGAGTTATAGTAATGGCTTTAGCATTAAGTGGTCCAAGGTAGTTAATTAGACCAATTTTGCTCCATGCAAGCTTATTAGAATAGTTAATTTTAATGTAAAAGATGGGACAAAAGTCTCAAAAGTAGTTATGAAATTATATTTATAAAAAAATTGTTTTCCTAAATCATAAATTCGTTCTTTGATTGGATTTTAGGTCTATTTATTTGGTATTAAGTTCTAAATTATTTATTTTCAATTTTCAATCATCCTCAAGCTATTTAAATATGTTTGGTACATGTGAGGATATTAATGATAAAAGTAGAACAAAAAAGAGTGATTATTAAATAATGTTTAAATATAAATTTATTTCTCTAACTAAAAAATTAACTTTTAAATTAAATTTAGACTAATATAAAAGCAAAAAAAAAGTTAAACCCAATGGTTTTGAAACCTAAGCATGCAACTCCACCCTAAAAAGCGCCTGAACATTCTTTTTATCTCAAGCACTTTGTTCTTCCCCTTTCATCCTGAGCCAAACTTTTACGTTGTCCTTGTCTCTTTGCTTTGAGGTACTAAGAAAGCAATTATCTCAATTTTTTTTTTCTTTTTGCACTTTCCTTTTTTCACTCTCATTCTAAGCCTTTTGTCACACCCAAATGATTGCTATGTGTGTGCTTAGAAACTAGAGTGAATAAAAAGACAAACAAAATTAGATTACGAGTAATTCTAATTGGAACTTTTTTACAAGATAAAAATAAAAGCAAAAGTTGATAAGACTAAAATTTAAAAGCCATTTAGTTGTTATTTAGATTTTAGTCTCAAAACAATTTACTATTCCTATTTTCTTATTCTATTATTTATTTAGTAGCTCCAATCTCTAATTCAGAACGACTAGGTTTTAGATACTTTCAACCATAAGTTTTACATAAAGAACAATATAGATTAAAACTTAAGTATCAAAAAATTTTAACAGTAAAAGAAACTTAATAATACTAATTAATTAAATAATTAAGAAGCAAACAAATATTAAAAAGAGAACAATAATACGTGGGCAAACGATCCATTTATCAAAAATACATTTATGATACTCTTTGTCCTAGCAAACTTGAGAAAAAAAATTGCATTACATAAAAAAGGAAAGGTTCTCAAATAAAAATCAAATTGTCTTTTTTTGCAACAAAGAGTCTTGCGTAACCTGCTTCATGTATCTCTAAATTTATTTCCCTACATCTGTCTTACGCACCCCAAACCACCACTCTCTCTCTCTCTCTCTCTCTCTCTCTCTCTCTCTCTCTCTCTCTCTCTCGCTCTCTGTGTTACAAGTGATGGTGCAACAAAAGAAAAAAAAATCTAAACATGATATGTTGAGTATAAAGAAAAGTAAAGTTTCAAAGTTTAATGGCCAAATGCCACATTGAGTCAAGGCTATTATATTATCTCATAAAACCCCTAAAAAATAATGGACACCTTAACAAATTATATTTATTGTACCATGATTTTATGAATTGTGATATAGTTTGTCCATCAGAAGGATTTGTAAATATTCATAATCTAAGATAAGTGATTTAGATTTTATGATTACAAGATTTACAAAGATTAATCAAATAATCCATAAGATCTTAATTTGTATTGTCATTCCTGATTTAGTTAGTTTGCAAGCCTTTTTAATGATAAACCATGTATCACTTATGTAACTTTAATTTTAAATCATTGTTTCTTTCAATATTTATCATTGCAATATAATGAATGAAAAGAATAAGATATTTAAAAAACAACAAACTTTGGTGTAAAGTTACCATGGAAAAGTATAAAGAATCTTAATAAGTCAAAATGCTTTTTCTTCTTAAATACATTTGAGTACTACGTAGTTCTTTAAACAATGTGTAGAAATTTGCAGATATATGAATCCATAAAATCAGAACACAAGCAACAAGACCAACTGGGGAAAACAAGTGAAAAGTTGGCCAGGTCCAACTTTTGATGTCCTCTTCAAGTTTTTATAAAAGCCCAAAACCAGGACAGGCCTTGGGAATCTTCTTTGGTCACGTGAATAGGCATCTAGCATGGAATCAATAGCTCCTTTTGTTTCGTATGTGATAGACTAGACCAGCCATTATAAGTCACAAAATAGGTGATGAGTCGACTTCTCCGTAACTCAATGGTAAGTCATAGGCCTCCACTTGCAAGGTTAACAGGGGAAGAGATTAAGGGTTCGACCCTTCCCCTTAAGTTAAAAAAAGAAAAAAAAAAGTGTAGAAACAGTGAACATCATAGTAGATGTGAGTTAATTTGAGTAGGTATGATTATTAAGAGTGGCAGATAATGGGATGGTCATGTCGTAGTGAATAGTGACATATAATTTAGTGAAATTTAAAGGTTTGTTATGAAAATGGAGATTCTTGTCTTTGTATATATTTCAAAAATTATAATTATTCAGAACACCTTAAAATTATTCCAAATGAACATTAATTATCTCCATCAAGAATATGTTATATGCTCTTCAAAAAATGCATATTTGCACTCTTTTATAAGTCTATTTTAAAAAGAAATTAAATTTTAATATAATATCATTGTGTAAATTCAAAAAATAAAATGATTTGTCAAAATTCATAATTTATAGTAGTTCATGAGAAGATGTATTACTTTTTGCACGAAGCCCACCATCATCATTAGTTATGAGAATAATGTTATAAAATTTATTTAATTTTTCTTAAAAAATAAAAGATATAAATTTGGGCTTTAACAACCCAATCAAGGAACTATTTTATCAATATCTCTTGCTTGTAGTATTTATCAGAGAATTAATTTATCACGCTTAATGGCAGAAAAGCCAAGATCCAATGGCCATCCAAGTCAAGTAGTGGATTGGTTATCCTGGCAATAGGCAAGCCATCATTTGCCATCCACTAGTGTTGGTTAACAATCATTTGCTTACAACCTGGTTCAATGTGCTTACATATTAATGGCGTCAAGGCAATAATTGGTAGGATCCCTATAAAGCACACACCTAACACTTCAACTACCACTGCAACAATTTTAACCAGCACATGTTGTTAACCCTTTCTAAAGTGAAAAAGCCATCCTTCGGAACACTACCAACTCAACATGTTGGGCATGTTTTGTTAAAGCAAATTCCGTAGGCCATGTTTTGTTAAGAATTGGGTTGTCCTGTCATTCTCTAAATTTGGTTTAGAATTTTTTTCAAAGTAAAATATATATCTTTGATAAATTATTTTTACTATGATATCAAAAGTTAAATTTAAAATGTAATCTCTCATTATGATAAAAAGCATGTATTAAGAATGATGCAAATTGTCTTAAATTATTTATTAAGAACAAAAGTTTAATACCAAAAAGATATTATCTTTGTTACAAAATTCAATCCTTCCACAAAAGTTAACTTGAAAGAAGAGAATATTTATTACATATAAATCATTTTATAAGTACATACCTTAACAATATGAAACAACTTCATAGTAGTTTTGATTCATACCATATTATGGCACTACTTTTATTGTATAGATTTTGATTGAAGTTTAAAGGATTGTTAAAAGAAGGCTAAACTCTAATATCATATTAAGAAGTTTAATTCATCCACAAAAGTTAGCTTAAAAGAAAGATACTTTATTACATGTAAACCATTTCTCAAGCCTATATCTTACTAATGTACGACAATTTTGTATGAGTTTTAATAATCCTTAATTAACTTTAAATGTAAAGTTGTTTCCATTGCTTATGAACTAATTTTTAAGTCAAATTAGAGACTTTTTTACGAAGTATCAAAACCAAGTTGATTCATTCAAACTCCAAGTCATGTTTAAATATGAAGTTATTCTTCCCTATTCATGAATTAACCTTTAAACTAAATTTCAAAGTCCACTTACGTTATTTAAGTTCTCTATTAAGATAGGTCTCTTTTCTTCTAAACAAACAGGATATAAAAATGATTTGTTAACATGTTTTGAACACTAAGCTTTGATGATTAAGACCCTGCAGCCATTATGATGTGGCCATCCTACACAAACCAAGCCCAAGCCTAAATATTGGTGATAATGTGGCCTAATCTATATAAGCCCAATCCAAAGAAGCTTGAAAAGATTGACCAAGTGGTTGGGAAGTAAGTAGTTGGTAGTTGGCAGATGAGAATAAGTGGTTGGTAATTAAGAGGAAGTAGTTGGGAAGATAGTAGTTGGCTATTTATGAGTATGGGTGACTTAGTTTCTTATAAATAGCTAGTACCATTGTGTAGTAGAGCATTGAGTTGTGAGATTTGAGTATAAGCTTTAAGCTTTCCTTTTAAGTTCTGTATCTCTTTGCTTGTGGCATTGACTTATTTGCTCTGTATCTCTTTGGAACTACTTTCAATAGAGTGGTAAGTGTTTGTCCTTGAATTCTAAGATGATGAGTTTTCTGTATCCTTAGTTTTCAAAGATAATTGTTATTTGTATCCTTATATTCTAAGGTGGTGAGATATCTGTATCCTTAGTTTACAGAGATAATTATTCTTTGTATTATTGAATTCTAAGGTTGTAAATTATCTGTATCCCTAATTTACAAAGATAATTTTATCTTTTTATTTTTCTCCTCTCCGTCCGGTATCACATTATTTCTGCTTCATGATAACCATCGTTTACTGAGAAGCTCTAGGCAATTATGGGCATCGCCTGTCTTAGCAGCTGCTTTTGTAGTTGGAATGTAACTTCGTTGATGCTTTTGTCATTAATATACAAGCAGTGGCCATTGTGGGTCACCTGAGGTGTTCTGTGATCATGAGTGTGCGTTTTTTGCAGAACGTAGGCCCCTGGGTTCTATCTTGGTTCCCCTGGTAGCTTGCCAAGTTGCTTCATCATTTGTCCTGAGTTCTGAAAGTCACTGTCCCAATTATGAATGTTTTATACAAAAGACCCTTTCAGTCTCGGATTCCCGGAAGAAACAGGAGTCCAGTCATTTCCCCTGGATGGCCTCCAGATGACATTATAGAGCTCGGAATATGGAGGTTGATCTATCCTTTTCATGAATAATTGAAGCTGTTTACTCATGGAAAACGCAGATGCAGACGAGCTTGAAATGTACCAAAGAACTGGCTTCGTCTTCCCGGAATAGTAACTTGGTGAGATATTATGGCTTTATCTATTATTTTTGTTATGTAAAATGAACTAAAAGGACAAGTTTGTTTATATTTCAACAAGAGATAATGATTGATGCGAGATAGTGTTTCACATCACCACTTTCATATAAAGAAAACTCAAAATGATAAAGCTTAAAATAGGATCTCATACTGGCCATGACACCATATTAAGAAGTTTAAATTTTAACTGAAAAATTAACTTATAAGAAGAGGGATATTTATATTTAAGCAAATACCCAAAAGTCATTTATTTTTTTAGTGTGAGACACCAATCATTTGACTTGTTTTATTCTCTTTAAAATTGGATATGTGTTATTCGTATTCCAGATATATTGACTTGTTTTATTCTCTTTTAAACAATCGGATTTCAAGGAATAAATAAATGTTTTTGATGAGGATCCCGATTCAGATAAGTTTTGTTGAAAAATTAAAGTAGCATGCTGCCAACTAAGCAAAAACAACATAAAAATAAAAGGTAATGAAAGGGAATAGATAAGAAAAATACAGAATCACTGGTTTGAGATTGTCTCTACAATTTTGGAGTAATTATATTATTACTATGAAGAGAGAAAATAAAATGGGTTTCTGCCTCTTACTTTTTAAGCATTTTCAATCCCCATGTGTAATTTTTATTTTTTCTTATTCTTCTTGGGTTGAGATTTGTGGCTTAACATGAAGGTAATCACATGGATGTGGTCCCAAGCATGTCCTTATTACTACAGTATATTTTGAGATTCTTGATCAAGAAAATGATGTCTTGACTATACCTTTGAGTACACAATAACATTGTTATCTTCTATTAATATATAGGATCTCATATTTTTACCAATCATAAGCTTAAGGGAGTTGCTGAGAAATGCATTATGATGTGAAAACTTAGAAATATACTACATCTTATATAAACTTAGTATCATTGACCTCTACTGGCTATCAACTTAAAAGGGGTATATAGATATGGAAACGATTAATAGGATCATATAAGCCTCTCATGTCTCTTCTTCATGTGATATCGGTCAAATCCTAGTCTAAGGCAAATAAATAAATTCCCTTTTCTCTCCTTTTGTTCTTCTTTTGTATATAAATATATTATTTTATTTCTATCCGCTTTTAAATGGTAGGGTTTTATACATAGAGTTTCAAAATTGTCTACAAAATCTCTTCTATACAAACATGCATTTTTTTTTTATCATAGAATTTGTTCCCTTGCAAGTTGAGAAAATACAAAGCACCAAATTTTACATAGTATTAGAGCACAAGTTTGTCTTTGCAGCCTTATGGATATAAGTTAAAAATCCATAAAGTGAGAGTGACACTACAATATGGTCCAAGTTGGACCATTGCAAGAGAAGGCGTGTTATAATAATGGATGTGGAGTTATCTCACGTTGATAAGGAGTCATTTAGGAATTAAAGTCTAATTTCCTGCCCCTTCACTCAAAGAAAAAGATCCCAACGAGAAATGTCATCCCATGTTTGAAGTGAGGGGACATGTTAGGTCCTATCAAGAAAAATGTAAACTTAAAAAATAACTTATAAAGAGATGTGTTAATCCACTTAATACCTTAAGATTTTAAGTTGAATGAATAATTCTTTATAAAATCTAATATCCTAATTATTATCACCCATTCTCGGTGACATGGAGTAGCTTATTTCCTGAAGAAATTTGCAAATTTGGCCCTTTTAATAAAAAATACAGCACCAATAAACAAACTACAATAGAGATTCATAAGCCCTTGACATATTTATTTATAATTAGTAAACATTATAAAGTAATAAGATAGTTTAGTATACATTAGCCCATTATATATAAGAAAACAAAACATATCTGCCTTTATATTACTTTCATTCCAAAATTTAACGGATAATATAGGAACACAAATTTCAAACGTATACCCTGTTGTACACCTGAGTTTTCCGAGAAAGTGCACAATACAACGGCAATTTTCCTGGCCATGCAACTTTGATCCCCAAGCGTTTGATAAAACGGCGAAGTGAAATGGAGGGTTGAGCGGATTTGCGGTTGCACCTACCAACAGCATGCGGCGCCATAATTAAGCGCACGAAGCATCGCTTTCACGATTACGACGGCATTGACCCTGTGGCCATGTTGAAGGCCACAATTGTCCACGTTCCACACGCAGATAGTCAGCTTTGAAAAATGGACCACAAACAGTATTCCAAGATTATTTTAAAAGTTACTTCTTGAAAATCGATGGTCGGAGATTAGAAAATTATTCTTTAAGTTATAGATAATACTTTTTTATAATATTTCACCATTCAAAAAACTTAACTCAACAGTTAATTTAAGAATTAGATTATCATTTTTTAGTTTATATTTTTCTTCAAGATTACTTATATTTAGTGTAAGACTTATGGTCTCCAATATCCTACCATGTACCAAAAATTAACGTTAAAAGTTAACAAAGATGGAATAGAACGTAATTTGAGTTTCAATACTAGGTCAGAAAAATTAAAAGCCTTAGTTTAAAAGCCATGCATGTGGGTGTGTTATTCTATATATATGTATTCATCCTTTTACTTTCTTTCGTTTTTGTTAATATAGTATTAGGATACAAATTTTTAATAAAACGAAGCTCAAGGCAATTAGGGAGAAATTAGACTTTAAAAATAATTTATCTAAAACATGTAACTGCAACACTAAGTATTTTGGTTCTGCCTATTCCGAGCTCTTCAATGCTAGACCGAGAACCACAAATTAAATGTGTTCCTCATTTTGCTAAGTTGTTTTCCTTTCAATTATGTGTTCCTTTGCTTTGGAAAAAGAAAGGAGGAGAATGACGTATCAAACTTGCCGTGCACAATTTTTGGGCAAAGTTGAATTTGATAGCGAAAGTGCTTTGTGTCATTATTTCTTTTGCATTATTTGAGCAAAAAGGCAAGGTCATACTTTTTGAAATTTGCGTCTAAGAGTGAGATTTATGGACAAAACAAACATCTTATCAAACTCTCGAACCTTCATATTAATGATCTAGTCAAACCCATCTAATAGAAAAACTTAATATGGGACTTATTCAATCCCTTATCTTACCAATAGAAGAAATCCATGGTTGATACTCTTTTCATTATTTAAAATCAGAGGAAACAGAGTTTATTAGATGGTCAAACACTTCTAGGAATTGAATAGTTTGATCACAACCCCAATCACTATCAAGTCTTTTTAGCTTTCAATTAAAAAAAAATAGAACATTTTATAATTTTATGTGCAAGTCACGAGTACAAATTTTAATCTCTATAGTCAAATATCAATTGAAATGAAATAATAGTTTAAAGAGATTAAATATCACAAACAACAGTTTACGCGATAAAGGGTTACAGAAAACATTTGGCTACAAAATATTGATACTAATGATCTAAAGCTTAGTTCAAAGGAAAACTCTTTTGACTATTTGCAGTGTCTCTAGGCGTTAAAATGAAAAGGTCTCATGCCTTGCTTGTGTTCTACTAAATCGGTAGGTGATTGATAACTTAAATGACCTTTTGGGCTGAGAAAATTGAAAATGATCTTGAGAACACTTCAAATATTTTTTAGGTTTTAATTCATTTTTCACATTATGATTCCAAAAACTTGGTTTAGAATATACCAAGAAATCTTGGCTCTTGTAGGTAGAGTCAAATTTTAGATAAAACCTATGCTGTTTTTAAAAACACGTAAATAAAAGAAAAGTTCCAAGATTTGATAGGCACATATCCAAATTTGAGTTCATGAATAATGCCGTGCTCAAGTGGTTATGCTCTGAAAAGATTAGTTTAGTACTTTGCATTATTATGTTCTTCCTAAAGGTCTATGATCAAAGTTTCTTTAACAACGCCATCATCTTTCTTGTTGATGAGGAAGAAGAGTTAAGAAGAATAAGTTGTTCATCGTATTCTTTTTGGACCAAAAGATAGTATCAAATATAGAAATAATATTGCCAACCTCTTTGTGTTAAGAAACTTTTAAAGGAATACCTCTTTACTCGTAGACCTATCCTTCCATGAAGAGTGGATTCTAAAGTTTTTACAACTTTCTTTTTTATACCATAGTTATATGTTCATGGAAAGCTCTTTTTGGCTACACCTCCTCCACAGGTTGTTTGGGAAGGCTTGAGCCCACCCTTCTAGTTAATATCATCTATGATTGGGAAAGAATCCCAACATGGTTTGCTTTTTTCATTTTTTATTTTTTTTTTATGAAAATGGAATAATTGTAGTATTTATCCAGCTTTTGGTTACTTGTAGGATTTTTACAATAACTATGATATTAGTTTTCTATGCAATTCAAAGGCTCTGCAAATCTCCAATACTATTCCCTCATATATTAAGCTGTCAAGCCATGACAAACCATGCCAAGCTATATAGAGCTTCGAGCTCTAATTTGCCTCTCTTTATGGAGTATACAGAACCCTAAAAATAAGCTTAGGGTTATAATATTATTCTTATTATTTATTTTAATTTCAAATACATTAAGGGGTGAATAATACACTATTTACCCCACTAATTATGATAAATTACAACAATATCTACCACTAAAACTAAACGAAAATCTAATTCATTAGTTTAGTTTCTTATTGAAATGAAAACAAAAATATATAGGACGATTAGAATCCCTCTAGCCTTCACCATCGCATACCTTTTTCATGACATGAAAGATGAAGTACCGGACGAGCCAATCCACCGCAAAATTCCAGTCGCCACTAAAATCATGCCACGCATCCTGACATCCCCTATCAGCAACTCAGCTCCAGGAACAAGAAGACAGCTCGATGCAAACAGTCCAACATGACATAATTCCGGAAGATTTGGTAGTGCTTCACGCAGTCTGACTCAATCCCACGGCGCGTCTCACGTACCACCCCTTGTTTGATTGCCTTTGAACACACAATATTTATTTTCTGTTTGCTGTTGAACACACAAAAGGACCTTTGTCTTTGTCTTTTCCTTTGGGTGTTTGACAATAAGGATTAGTTTTTAGGAGGCACTTGGATCTTGGCAAGTTGGTTTAGACAAATGGGTTTGCGTTATTTTGTATATCTCCTAATTAAAGAAGTAAGCTACTAAAAGAATTAATATTACTTCAAGGTATCATTGTCAATGCAATTGGTTTTGAATTGCGTACACTATGTTTGTTTATTGTTTTTGCAATTATGGACTAACGAAACACGTCCTGTTTGAAAACGAACGTTTAATTAGAGGAAACATGTACTATAAATTAAACATTAATGTCTATTTTAATTTTGAAATAATTTTTTATATTTTTATGATGGTTAGACATTTCAAATTGATTACATCATGATAGTTTAATATATTGTTGGGAGTAATTCTAAGGTGATATATGGTTAGAAATTTGTCATATAATGCAAATTATGGATCATAATGTGATGGTTGTACAACTAATAAATATTTGCTTTTATGCATAATTGTACAACAATAGATTTTCTATAAAAAAAATTATAATAAAACAAACATTTTTTGTTTACACTTAACATATACACTACCATTTACTATTTCTATAAATACTTACATTTTTCAAATTAGTAGCAACATAATAGTTTAATACATTTTTGAGTGTACTTCCAAGGTGATATAAAGTTTGAAATTTGTCGTATAATACAAATTATGGATCAAAATATAATATTTTTATAACTAATAATATATGTCTTTATGTACAGAATAAGCACCAACATCATGTTTTTTGTAAAACAAAGTAACAATAGAAAAATCATTTGTACTTTATAATTAGCTTATACATTATAACTTACCATCTCTATAAATACTTTGTCTTTTAAATTGAAAACAATATGATAATTTGATATATTTTCAAGTGTACTTTTAGGGTAAGGTAAGTTTGAAATTTGATATATAATGTAAATTATGGATTAGAATATGATGTTTGTATGATTAAGACCATTCGTCATTGTATACATAAGTAGCACCAACAACAATTTTTCTTTTTTGCAAAGTAAAGTTATAATAAAACAAAACTTTTTCAAATTATACTTACAATTTACATTACGATTCATAGTTTTTATAAATACTTCATCTTTCAAATTGACATCAACATGATAGTTTAATATATTTTTGAGTGTATCTTTAGGGTTATGACAATATAAGGTTGGAAATTTGTCCTATAATCAAATTAAAAATCAAAGCATATTGTTTGCACAACTAATAATATTTGTCTTCATATATACAATTGACCCTAACAACAGATTTTCTATGAAAAATGTACAACAAAACAAATACCTTTTTAATTTATAATTAGTTTGTACATTACCATTTATATTGTTTATGAACACTCCATCCTTCAAAATCTTACAACTCTTACATTATCTATTAAAGAGTAAGGATGAGCCAAACTTGAAGTCCAACAATAATTGGAGTTCATTAAATAATCGTTTAGGGCATCAGGACAGTGCCCATCAAACTAATAAACAAACATCCTATTTCCCCGAGCGTGTGCCCACGCGCGAAAACCACAGCTGGAGTTTACCCAGGGAGGCTAATCATAACTTAGCGAAGACTAAACCATGGTTAACAGAGATGGAAAAGCACTGTTCTTTGTTCCTCGTTGAATCACTCATCATTCGTTCATACCCACTCACAGTCACACTCAGGAACGAAGAGAGAGATACAGAGAGAGAGAGAGAGAATCAAATTCTTTGAATAAAGACAGCCCATCCCACTTCTTGTCGGATGCAAGAGGAGGAATTGCAACGAGCTCTGTACAAACCGGGAGTAAAAGATAAGGCCTGCGGCTGGAGTTGTGACAAAGGAGAGAGAAAGAGGAGGAGGGAATCTTTGGTTTGTACAGGCTTCCATACACACGCTTTTCTTCCTTCAAGGGTAAGTTCATTGGCTTGTTTACCACCATAAAGCTTTATCTTTCTTGGTCCTTCTTTCCTTTTCTTTCATGTTGCACGCCCACTATCTGCTACTTTTGCTCTGCTCCCACTTGGGTTTAAAGTGTGGCTGCATCTTCTACTGCTTTGCTAAGTTGACTCCCTCTAAAAAGCTTCGAATTTTTTTATTTTTTAAATATGTGGAGCCTGTGTTCGTTATGCATTTGGAATTTTTGAGCTGCTTTTGGGACTTTTTGGTGTAGATAAACCGTCTAAACATTGTTCTTTTTCGGCGAGTTGCTGTGTTATTGGAGTCTGGAGGTAATTTTGCCAACACTGTTGCTTAATATCTTCAGATTTCTTCTGGGTTCTTCAAATCTGTCATTTAAATCATGAAGAGTAGCTTATTTTTTCTTTTTAATCTTCTTTGAGATTCATGTATGGTAGGAATTCTGCCTGTTTAGGCTTTCGAAATTCTGAATCATGTAAGGAATCTGAGAGGCTTAGTTTTTATGCGTGTGCATTTATTTGCTTAGGTTCTCATTCTAGTCTGTATTTGGGTTTGTTTTCTGCAGAACCTGATTGGAAGGAATCATTAAGCCCTCTTTGTGCTCCCAGCAGACGAAAGAGTATTATTTTTCGTCATTATAATGGTTTCTAGGTCTTATTCTAACTTACTGGATCTTACTTCCGGTGACTCTCCAACTTTTGGTCGTGAGAGGAAGAGGCTTCCTCGGGTGGCAACTGTCGCCGGAGTGTTGTCGGAGCTAGAAGACGAGAGTGCTGGCTCTGATGCTCCATCATCTGTCGCTCAAGATCGGGTGATCATTGTGGGTAACCAGCTTCCTCTCAGGGCACATCGAGGTGATAATGGAGCGTGGAACTTTAGCTGGGATGAGGACTCACTTCTTTTGCAACTTAAAGATGGCCTTGCAGAAGATGTAGAAGTAATCTATATCGGCTGCCTTAAGGAAGATATTGACGTCAGTGAGCAAGATGATGTGGCCTCAACTTTGCTTGAGACTTTCAAATGCGTACCAGCATTTATCCCTTCTGATCTTTTTAGCAAATTCTATCATGGATTCTGTAAGCAACATCTATGGCCTTTGTTTCACTATATGCTTCCTCTGTCACCGGATCTTGGTGGGCGGTTTGATAGGTCCTTCTGGCAAGCTTATGTGTCTGTGAACAAGACATTTGCAGATAAGGTAATGGAAGTGATCAGTCCTGATGATGATTTTGTGTGGGTTCATGACTACCATTTGATGGTTTTGCCGACATTTTTGAGAAAGAGGTTCAATAGGGTGAAGCTTGGATTCTTCCTTCACAGTCCATTCCCTTCATCTGAGATATACCGGACACTTCCTGTGAGAGATGAGCTTCTAAGAGCTCTTCTAAACTCTGACCTCATTGGGTTTCATACGTTTGATTATGCTAGGCACTTCCTTTCTTGTTGTAGCAGAATGCTCGGGCTTTCTTATCAATCTAAGCGGGGCTATATTGGCCTCGAGTATTATGGTCGCACTGTGAGCATTAAAATTCTTCCTGTTGGGATTCATATAGGCCAGCTCCAATCGGTTTTGAATCTTCCAGTGACTGAAGCCAAAGTTGCAGACTTACGAGATCAGTTTGCAGGTCAGACTGTTTTGCTTGGGGTGGATGACATGGATATCTTTAAGGGAATCAGCTTGAAACTTCTGGCCATGGAACAATTGCTCTTGCAACATCCTGATAAGAGGGGCAAAGTGGTTTTGGTTCAGGTTGCAAACCCTGCAAGGGGAAGAGGGAAGGATGTACAAGAAGTTCAATCTGAAACTACCGCCACAGTGAGCAGGATCAATCAGATATTTGGAAGGCAAGGATATAAGCCAGTTATCTTGATCGATACCCCACTTCAGTTTTATGAGCGAATTGCTTATTATGTAATTGCAGAGTGTTGTCTGGTTACAGCAGTTAGGGATGGAATGAATCTGATTCCATATGAATATGTTATATGCCGACAAGGAAATGAGAAACTAGACCAGACCTTAGGGCTAGACCCATTAAAGCCAAAAAAGAGTATGCTGGTGGTATCTGAGTTTGTTGGGTGCTCTCCATCACTAAGTGGTGCAATTCGAGTAAACCCATGGAACATTGATTCTGTAGCTGAAGCTATGGATTCGGCCCTAATATTCTCTGAGTCCGAAAAACAGTTGAGGCATGAGAAGCACTATAGGTATGTCAGCACGCATGATGTTGCATATTGGGCTAGGAGCTTTTACCAAGATCTTGAAAGGGCATGTAGGGATCATGTGAGAAGAAGGTGCTGGGGAATTGGTTTTGGTTTAGGGTTTCGAGTAATTGCTTTGGATCCAAATTTCAGAAAGCTTTCAGTTGAGCATATTGTTTCAGCTTATAAAAGGACCAATAACCGAGCAATTCTTTTAGACTATGATGGTGCTTTGGTACAGCCTCGTTCTGTCAGTACAATTGCTATTATTGAAGTGGTTGAAATCTTAAACAGGCTGTGTAGAGACCCGAAAAATGTTGTGTTCATTGTTAGCGGGAAGGACAGAAAGACTCTGTCCGAATGGTTTTCCTCCTGTGAAAAGCTTGGGATTGCAGCAGAACATGGTTATTTTGTCAGGTACACACTTTTTTTTCTCCTACTAAAAATTGATCTATATAAAGCTTGACTCTATTCGTTCTGGTTCTGCATGTCTTTTGGGAAAAAGTGCAAGAATGAAGCACAGAATACACTTGAAATGTCACTGGTTCAGTCTAGTGTTCTTTGTTGAACAAATTGCCAAACTAGCTGCCCCTAAACCTATAATTAAATTGAATTAACTGCAGTCTGCACAGCTTAGCTTTGGCGTGGTAGTAATGAGATGTACTTGGACTTGGGTCGTGGTTGTTAGTTGTTGAAAAATGATGGCTGAAGTTTGTGTTTTCATGTTAGTGAAAAAGCTAATGTCTACGGCATCCGAGTTTAGTTGGGTGATTGATGCCCACATCCTCATGGAATAAGTGGCAGTAGGATCTTCTTTTATATGTATTTGCTTTATTACTTAAATTTGGATTCCTAACATTGACCCTCTATTTGGGGTTTACTTCATGTTTGTACATTTCACCATCAACTTGAGTTCAGTTGCCATGTGAACGTCAAGAACTCGATCATTATGCTGAAAGCCCTAAAGCTGAAGGCTAACTGACTCCCATTCTATTCAAACTAGAACCAGTATCTGGACCCGCTTAAGTTCAAACCCCTGCCACAGTCCCGGGTCATGGCAGTGGAGGATGGTGGACCGGTTTCACTTTGAGAAGTCCAAACACCCCTTAAATGACAAACCTGAAAGATCTTAATATTGCTTATATTACTTTTCGATACATAAAGTTTACTGACCATATTTCTGATCAGGGATCACCTTCTATATTAAGCTTCGATAAATGTGTATTTTCCGGGACTTGCTGAGTCTCAAAACTTCATCTGGGCTTGGCTTACTGGCTTTTGAATACTGAAATTGTCTATATTGTCGTGCTTATTTTGATAAGGTAGAAAGATAGGTTTCTGTTTGCTTTATGGATTGTTAGAAACTGAGCCAAGTTAATCATTTTGTTATTTTTGATTGTTCTCTGATTTTAAGTTAGTGGTGCATGGTGTTATTGAGTTTTTCATTCATGGCCAATTTAATTGTGTTGCTAAAGTAAAAGTACTGCAGCCGATCTTGGTTTTAGAAATGGGCTCATAGTAATAGTATAAAGATCTAGACGAGAGTGTAGAATGTGGTCTTGCCTCTATCACACCACAAAAGGAAGCGTAAGGGTTTTATTATTGCTCAGAAGACATTTGTGCATGAATCTTTTCTGTATTGAATGAGTTAATTTCATAAGCAGTTACTCGTGTTGTATGTTAATAATCACCAAAGTCGTTCTAGATTTCCACGGTGTGTAAGATAACTCAGTTAAACCTAAAAGTTAGTTCATGAATTTGGGGGACAAATTCAGATTTAAACATTACCCAAATCCTATATCTCTCTCGTGTAGGACTATATTTCTAAACATCCCCCCACACAATGAAGGAACTCCAATTGAATAGGGTTTAAAGTAAATTTATCTTGCGCTTTGATACCATGTAAGAAAGTACAAAGTTCAATCCAAAAGCTAGTTCATGAGTCAGGAGGATAAATCCATATTTATACATCACCCAAGTCTTGTATCTCTCAAAAGTGGGACCATATTCCGTAGCACAGTGACATAATAAAATGAAACCAGCATATGGTTGTTCAAGTATCTGTTGTGAGACCATTGTAATCTAAATCACAGCTGGGCCCTTAGTGGATTTCATTTCTAACTTTAAATATAATATCTGTTGGGATATAACCCACCTTTTACCAACGAAGCCAAGGTGAATAGAACCTGTGATTATCATGATTTGTAGGGATCACTTGTTTCTTCTATTCCTTCATAATGTCTATTATTTTCCACTTTTATTCTCAGATTAAATTCTTTCACAAAATTGTGAAAGAAGGAACATTATCCAAATCCCCGACCATATATGCGTTTTACAATTCGATTGTTGTTCTCTTTCAGGCCAAATCAAGGGGCAGAGTGGGAAACCTGTGTTTCTGTGTCAGATTTTGATTGGAAACAAATTGCTGACCCTGTAATGCAATTATATACTGAAACAACTGATGGTTCTACGATAGAGACCAAGGATAGTGCTCTTGTTTGGAATTACGAGCATGCAGATCGAGATTTTGGTTCATGTCAGGCAAAGGAGCTTCTCGATCACCTAGAAAGTGTTCTTGCCAACGAGCCAGTTTCTGTCAAGAGTGGCCAGCACATTGTAGAAGTTAAACCTCAGGTAGGTGATAGAGTTCTTTTTCCTTGTATCAATCTATAATGAGTTGTACTGAGGTATTACAGCTGAATAATTGGTAGTGAACATCAATTTCTATTGTTCTTGTTCCTTTAGCTAATGCCTTAAAATCTTGCCTTCTTGATGGGAAAGGAGAAAACACCCTGGGACTTTTGTGAAGATAGATAATTTTTGTTGTGTGGGCTGGTTCTCAATCACCCTGGTTCATAATGTTTCCTTTTCTGTATCATCTTTATCAACATGGATTGCAAATCTAAGTCAAACATGATATTTGTTTGTCTTTAGAATGAACAACCTCCACAGTCCAATGCCCAGGATGCGGCACTTTGTCTCCATCTATCACAGTCACACAAGATTTTGGATTAAGGGACTCTAGGAATAGTTTTATGTTGAACTGTGGAGTATGCTATATGTGAGTATGGTTTTATATTAGCTGGGGTTACATCTTGTCTTGCTAACAAGTTTTAGGATGAGCCTTTCTAATTTAATATGACATTAGAGCCTAGGATGCATCTCTACTTTGTAATCTCTTATCCCTTGAAAGTTGGGCTTCTTTTCACGTACAATGTTTATGTTAGTATGCATGTGATGAGAGTATTAAAGGTATGGGTTATTTCACATCAGAAGTGAGAGGATGAGCTCTTAGCTTTATATGTATTAAGACTTTCCTGCCTAATACTTTAAGGTCTTGGGATGGGCTTTCTTATTCTAATATGAACTTATATTTTTGTGTGGTATCATCCAATCTTTTATTGCTCCCTGTTTCTTTGAATTACAGATAGTATAGGATAAGTAAAACCTTTTCTAGATTGAAAAACTTATATTGGCATAAATCTATGCTAAATTCTTTCTCTGTTTGTGACAACTACAGGGCGTTAATAAAGGCATTGTAACAGAGTATCTACTTTCAACTATGAAACAGAGGGGAATGCTACCAGATTTGGTTCTCTGCATTGGGGATGACAGATCAGACGAAGACATGTTCGAGGTGATAATGAGTGCGAAAGATTCCCTCTCACCAGTTGCTGAAGTCTTTGCCTGCACTGTTGGCCAGAAACCCAGCAAGGCCAAGTACTATTTGGAAGACACAACCGAGATTTTGAGAATGTTGCAGGGCCTTGCCAATGCTTCAGAGCAGGCTGCTAAAATTACTCCCCAATCTTCTCAGCGATTGGTTATTGCTGAAGAGTAAATAGTTCGCCCTCTATCTTCTAGGATTCTATCACTCTTTTTGGCTTCATCTTGTGCCCATTTCCCTATGGGTATGTCTGTTCTGGTTGCAATGTAGCTCAATAGTTTGCAGGTTTTGTCTTGGCACTCTTTCGTGTGAAAAAGTGCTAGTCTTTTCTGTTCTTAGTAGGTAATCTGTACTTAAAATTTGTTGTTCATGTTATGCTATTGGTCTGTTTATATGTTGGTTCTTATGAATCTTTTGTTGGTGAACGTGCCACAGGTTAGCAGTTGATTGTACAGGTCTCCTTGGGGCTTTTGCCAGGTTCTCACCTAAAGAAAATATAACTCATATTTGCTTTATGATCCTAAAAGAATTAGTTAAAATAATTGGAGTTTTTGGAAATCTAACAAATGGAAGTTAACTTTTTGAAGGGTCCTGATCTTCTGCATGATGAAGATGTTTTTCATTTTAGAGAATTTTTTGTAAAATTTAAGTAACCCAAGATAATTGACACTGATTTTGTTGTAAACCACTATGGGTTATGAATTTTGTAGATTCACTTAATATCATGTAAAATAAATTTTATTTTTTTCTTAAAAATTGACTTGTAAGAATAAGATATGTTTTTCATTTTAAATAACTTTCAAGTGGGGCAACTCATATACCAATCCTAACAATTATAAATAGTTGAGATTTCAAGATACATGTACCCACGGTATACCAACCTTAGCAGGATCAATTGCCATGGGACTGAAATGAGGAGATTCCCATAAGCAGCAGGCTAGTTCTTCTTCTTATGTTTAGCCAGACATACAGCAATGTTTGGTAAGCCAAACCATTGAAATCCTTAGTCCCCCAGCTCAGTCTCAAAGGTGTATAAGCTCATAAAGCTCAATTCAGCCACAGATCAGGCCATCTTCAGTTTCATGTAGACATGTTCCAAGCCTTTGACACATGTTCAATTCTGAACACATGCTCATAAAGCTCATAAAGCTCAATTCTGAACACATGTTCCAAGCCTTTGACCCTTGAGCACTACTAAGAGGTTGGGGGCAGAGAGGCGACGGTACTTTTTTTTATTTAAGTGAATGGAATGTCATTTGGGTTCAAAGTTATATAGGAATATATTAAATTTAGAATCCAATATTATATTGTAAACCACAAATTCCAAACCTAAAAACTAGCTCATAAGGTTGGACCTTTATGCCCTATGACTTGTACTACAAATTAGACGAAAAAATTTCTGAAATTAAGTTTAATGAAAGAATGATCCTTCAACTTGCGGTTGCTGTTTTTTTTTTTTTTTGTGATTTTTAAGTTTATCCATATCTATAAAAGTGATAAGAAAGAGATTCTCATCTTATACGCAAGTACCAAGCGTAAGTCATCAATAATCAGAGTTTCCTTATCTTTATTGAACTTCATGGAGATTATCATGGAGAACTAAAAGCAAATTCCATAGATTGCTTCCAAGAGGGTTGTTTTAGATACCATTAAGCCGACTTCCTTAGGAGCATTTTGTTGTTATACGTGAGGTCCATTGGAGTGACTCGGCCCTGAGGCCCGTATGGGTGACCAGATCCATTGGAAAATGAATTAGTTAGACTAGGCTAAAAAGTTTTTTTTGGTTTATTAGAAGTTTATTCATGGTTTATTTAATATTAGGTTAAAGGTTTATTCTAAGATTAATAAAGTTATTGATCTTTGAAAGCATAGATAATAACTGATGGCTTTTTATTAGTCTAAGAAATATTGAATTTGATTATTGTTATTTACTTTATCTTCAATAAGAATCTAAGGTTCATAATATGTTTTTCTTGTATACGTAGTTTATTTTGTAAATATGGGAATGCTTTTGTGTAAGAATTTAAAAGTTTAATCATAGATAAATTATTGAAAGACTACGTTCTCTTATAGGTTTGTCTAATTTCATAGTTGGTTTTGACATTGATTAGCACAACTATTAGCAATGACTATCCCTTTGTCAAATATGTTACGGTATTTGGGCCTCATGTTGGGTTAACAAATAAAGTAAAGAAATGAATATAGTACAAAACGATGCTCTTAAAAGCCAATTTTGTGTAATTATAATTCATATGTTTGAGGAAATCTTGACTTATTGCAAAAATGATAGTGATAGAAGTAAATCATGGTATTTTTTTTTTTTGAACTTCTAATGTTTAATGTCTTTACCCAATTTTGGTTGGTGGAAAGGAAATAAAGAGGATGGGGGAGGGGAATGGTATCAACTAGTTCAATCATGTCAATTTTTAACGATTTGGACATGCCAACTCATATCTCCAAAAGTTAATACCCCACGTCCATTCAAGTGAGCCTGATTGAGGGTTGTTCCCCTGCCTTTTCCAATGTGTTGTTTTCGGCATATATGTGTATATTTGCTTAGAAGAACCAATTGAGACTTTTTGGCTTACAATTTAAATAGTCCTTAGTTGTATTAGGTGACACTAGTTTGTCAACCAAAATTGACAAAGAAATAAAAGGTCATGATAATTATTATCATTGTACTAATTGATACACAATAAGATATTAACGCTGTAAAATCTTAAATAATATTTTTTAATGAAATAGTTATCCTTGTCTTATATTTTGCAATTTTTTTGATAAGATAATAGAAAATTTCTTAATAAACAGATCAAAACACTAGGTGACATTAACGTTATCTTTTTATTTGATGCCAAACACCCACACAAGGAATAGGATAAATAGAAATATATACTATTTGCCAACTTTTTAACATAAGTGAAAAATTAGTGTAGAGAGCTTATGTTTTCATGTAATTGAATGTCAATGTCACCATATGGTGATTGATACCAACCATAACTTAATGTATAGGAAGATCTTAGTGTTAATGTGACATATTTAAAGATTGTCCATACATATTAATACTCACAACTTGTCCATGCGAACGCTTTGAGAGAGAAAGAGGATTGTATTACTTGAAAAAATGATCATGTAATAGTTACTTATTTTTTTTTATTTCTTAAATTTAAGTTAAAAAAACCTTAAGATCTTCTAAATCTTTTACAAATTTAGAAGTTAAATATTTATTAATGCAACATGAATATTCATTTATTATCAATTCAATAGTTCATTAATTAGATATTGAGTTTGATAATCCATAATTTCTAAACCACTTCTATCGTGTTGGCTTATAATTAGCACATTTTTTTTACTCCTTTTCTCTCTACCTTATCATAGGTGGGGATATGGAGAGTTTGTTTCTCAACCACTAACACTTCTTCCTATTCTCAAAGGATAGTGGTTACACGTGGGAGCGGTTTTGAATTTTGAAATTGAGAAAAAAAATGTGCTAATTATGAGCCACATCTAACAACTTCTATCTTAAAACAAAATTGGATACTTATTTATTAACTCATTTTACAACCCTAACTATCATTTTATAAATTGTCAATTTTTTTATATATATTTATGTAGTATAAAACATAGAACGGGGACCTTTTTCATTTGTGTACTTTTTCTGCATGTGCCGGCACAACACCGCCGTATTAGACATGCAACAGCTTCTGTCTTAATTAACTGTTGACCACATTGTTGTCAGCTTTAAGAAGTCCACCTCTCGAGCCCCGCGGCAACGAGTTGGCACGGCTCCGTGCATTTATTGCGTTTTACCAACCCATTTACTACTCTGACCACTACTAATGCTCCTCGAGGATCTACCGGGATTTTAGTAAACTTAAACCTTAAGTTTTGTAATATTTTGGAGAATATTAGTTTTCGAGCTTCATTCTCTAACAAATGAAGATTTCAAAAGGAAATATTTTATATTCTTTTAAAATAAAATAAAAACACCGTTGCAAGTATGACAAAGCACCTTGTATTCAAGAATTTCAAAAATATTAAAAGAAAAAGGACAAAAAAGGTACATTTTTTTAATTTAAAAATAGATATAATACCTTGACACACTTTATTAATAAAAACAAGATGAAATTAAAAAATTATACTTAAACACTAATTATTGAGTTCATATGTTAGACAAACAGAGAGCAACATGTATGCTTATAACTCATAGAAGCCTATAATTTCTCTAAGCCAAATCCTGACTAATATTTTTGTCTATCATAGGTTTGAATCTCCTCTCTCTTCTTAGGTGCATGCATAAAAAAAAAAAAGCATATAATTACTTGGACTTAGTTAATTTTTCTTGAATGCATTCGCATAGGACATTAACAAGCCCAGTTGATAAAAAATTTGCATGTTCTAAACTTAGTTTACATAATTTACTAATTTGTTCACACTCGAATTCCCTTTTCTAAATATGTGTTAAATGATAGTGTAAGGTGGCATCAAGTTTAGATATTTTTGTATTACATACTCCAAATGCCAAGGAGGTTTTCACGTCTTGATTGGATCACCCAATTGTTGTGGTACTTTTCTGGGAGAATTCTCACTCAACGCTAAGTAATCAAATGAAAATGAGTTTCCATAATAGAAACGGTAATGAATGGGATGGGACGTCACATGGATTCCTTAGGCATTAATATTTTTCTGTGGGTAGTTAACTTATGTTTTCTATAGGTAGTTAAGTGATGTTTTCATGTCAGTGTCACAATATGGTGATTGATAGCAAACATCACTTAATGTACGAGATGGGGGGTTTTGTTGTTAGTTTCACACATTTAAAACCTGTCTGTACGTACAAATACACACTCATCCATACAAACAGGGAGGGAGGATTGTAATGGTTACTTATTCTATTATCTATTTTTGTTAAATAAAAAATACCTTGAGATCCTTTAAATTTCTTTTTTTAAATTTAGAAACCATATCTTTATTGAGTAACTTGAATGCCTATTTGTTAATAGATCAATAACTCAGTAATTATTTACTAAATTTGATACTCCATTGCTTCCAAACTCCTTTTGTCTTAAAAAAATTAAATACCTATTTATTAACTCATTTTACAACCCTAATTATCATTTATAAATTTTCAAATTTTTTTATATTAATGTAATATAAAATACAGAACGTGGACCTTCTCTTTTTATTTACTTTTTCTGCATGTGCCAACTCGAAAGGAAATATTTTATATTCTTTTAAAATAAAATAGAAACACCTTTGCAAGTGGGATTATGTGCGTTGTTTTCAAGAATTTCAGATATTTTAAAAGAAAAGGAGGAAAAAAAAGCTTTGATTGGATCACCTAATCGCTGTCACTTTTCTGGTAGGATTCCCACTCAAAGGCTGAGCAATCAAATGAAAATGAGTTTCCATAGTATAGACGGTAATGAACGGGATGGAATGTCACGTGGACTGCTTAGGCTTTAATGAGTTTCAATATATGATTGACTTTTGTGTCAACACTCCCTTAAAATTAAGTATATACGGAATGGATTATTTTTGCTATTATGTTTGTAAATTAGAGTTTAATTTAAAGTTAACTTATGAATAAGATAAAATAATTTTATATTTAAATATTTTTAAATTATATTTTCTTTAGTATGAGACTTCAAGCCTAAACAAAACTAATGACTAAGATAAGAGGCCTTTTATTAACCCTAGATCTAAAAGAATGATATCATGGCTAAGAAAATTCACTATATAATCAAAGTCTTATTTTTTTTCATTCTACAGCCTCATTATATTGCAATGTTCCAAAATTTTTCTAATTGCACTAAACATTTGCATGTTTTTTTGTTTTAGATAAACCATTTAATGATGATTTTTTATTAAACACACATATCTGTACTTGTTATCAAACTCAACATTAAGAGGTTCTAGGTAGTGTCTACTCTAAATAAAGTTAGGTGCTTGTTGACAAAATAATAGAGGCTTTTGTTTCAATGAAAATTTTCTTGTGTTTTAAGAAAGAGATGATATGTACCACTGACATAAATACCACATCAATTGGTCTATTGTGAACTTCTATAGGGTTAGTCTATAGAGGGAGCAATTTTGTGTTTGCAAATCAAGAAATTCTACATATATAGACGATTTTACAGTACATTATAAATAATGTGTATATTTTTATATCCTTTCCACAAGCATTATCAAGTAAAATTGTAAATTTTTAAGATGATATCACAAAAAAGATCTTACTCATGAGTAACAACAAAATTTTATTCATTTCAATCATAAATTTTAATATCATATTCAAAATTCTATTTTCTCTTTAAAATGAGCTTACAAGAAGAAGAAAATGCTTTTTATATAAATAATTCTAAAATGAGTTACAAATAACACAAAACATTCCAACGGCCACCATAAAACACATTTATCAGGGTCATCAAAGTGGCCTTGTAGTACGGTCGCAGCTTTTAATATTTTTCACGAAGAGCTTTCCTTTTTCCCAAGAAAACACCTCACCCCTTTGCTATCCTTTAACTTCCTGAGTACGTACAACCACACAATAATTTCGATCATCTTCTTGTTCATGCATAGTCCACTTTATCACCGCGATCAGCAACTTCATGAACTTAGTCACAGAGCATGCCGTTGTGTCACAACCTATCATATTCGCAATTAAATGTGATAGTTCTTTGGAGTTCATACCAATCAAGTGTCTAGTAACTTTGCCATATATGATCGCCACCTGCTATTTCTTCTTCCCCCGGAAAGGTCAGTTCTCTGAAGATATGGCTCAGCTACAGAGACTTTTGCTAAGAATCTGACCGAAAGATCACGTATTTCTGATATGGGTATCTTTAATGTAGTGGTCATCAGCCACCTCCTTTGCCCACCGAATGTGTCGATAGAATTGGACGAAAGAAGACAGAGAAGCGACAGCCTTTTATTGAGTTTGAGGATAAAAGAATACTTTTCACAGGTTTGACTATGAGGTTAAAAAAGGAAAAGGAAAAAAAAAAAGCATGTTGAGAGAATTTATTTTGCTAGGTTTCTCTTTGCTCTCCTTGATTTCAAGTAGCCTTATTATGATGGTTTTAGGTTTCATTCCAAAAAGTTAACTTAATGGGAGGAATAGTATGCTCTTCTTATAAGATAAAATTGTCCTATTTTCTTTTATGATGTGAGAAAATAAAGTTCGTTACATTCTCTTACACATCTGAATCCATGTCACCCTTAACTTGGTGGGTTTTCTACCTATTCCACATTAGGGGTTTGCCTACTACTTAACCTATGTTAGTTGCAAGCAATATTGGGTGGGCCCATTGCACATCCTACATTAGGAGATACCAATAGCAACATCTCATTTTGACTTTGATACCACTTATTATAGTCTCTTCTCTCAAAAGGTCAACATAATGAGAGGAATAGCTAGAGCTCCTTAAATGATAAGATCAATTTGCTTTCTTTTTTATGTTAAAGAATGAAGTTTGTTAGATTATAAAACAAGTTATTGCACAATAATTGATTTTTTATTAATGATTTAGATGTCTAGTCCTACATTACAAACACTATTTTTATGATGAAATTTAAATGTAATAAATATTCTATTCCCTTAAGTTAGCCTCTAAGTCGAATATATGTTTTTTTTTTAACATTTTTTCTATGGAAAAATGATAATTTTTTTTGATAACGCAAAACCCTAACTAAGCTTTGTTTGATGGCTTAAATTGAAGAGTATTAGCTCACCTAAAAATATGTTCAAGTTAGTTACCAAATATAGCGGATTCAGACAAATGACAATATTTATATTAAAAATAGTTTAACTTCTTTCTTTAAAATAAACTATTTATAGGAGATGATTTTTAAACTTATAATTAAAATACTATATCAAATATCAATAATGTAGGACAATTACTAGTTTGCATTTTGTTTTGAGTGTAAGTTAGTTATGAGTAATATTATAGAACAATGATATTTAAACTTTGATATTATATTAAAAAACTTTACTTATTAGCCTTTAAAAAAAGAAAAAAAAATCTATTACCTAAAACATTTAATAACATAGAGTAACCACTCATTCACAAAGAGTCACATATACCGATCTGCCATGTTCTTAAGTAAATTTTCTAACCGACATACATAACAAAAATGGGTAGTTGACAAGTAAAAGAAATTAAATATAAAATGAATAAACAGAAGCTCCAAATATCTAATGGTCCTGAAGCTTTCGGGTAAGGATTACCTTGTCCCACATCCTTGTCTGTCCCTTCTTTCCCTCTTGGCAAAGAGATTGAGCTCAAGTCCGATATGGACAACAAGGGGTACTAAATTGGAAAACGACGACAATCGGACTGCTAACTGTTCCTTGTTACTGCTATATCTTGTTTGAACAACACATATTATCTTTTCTGCAGGCCGCTTCATATTGGAAGATGAGATTTAAATTTTTAAAGTTTCGAGCAAAGATAAGGAGTTGACTAGAGATCACCAGGCGAAAATATTGAGAATATATTGAACTCTGTAGCTCTCGGAAGCATTTAGGAAGGTCGGTTCTTGTTTGAAACTCGAGCATTATGATGTTGCATTGTCCCTCTTTTCAACGCTACAGATAGCCGTCACCAATAGACTTAAGTCGCTCATTAATGATCTTTGGAATTTTCTTCGAACTACCATCTGGGCATGAATCACTCACTGGTGATCAATCTTCTTCTGATTTTTTCTTGACAAAGTTTTTCAACTTCCGATCCTTAACATCGTTCGTCACAGCAAATCTTGTGTATTAAGGATATAGTTTCTTATAGTAAAACTTATTATAAAATAAATATTTTTTTAATTCTTAAATTAATTTTTGAGTTAGAGTTTTAAACTTTCTAATGTAGTATGAGTGGAACTTGAAAATTTTTAAGTCTCTAATTAATGATCTTTGAAATTTTCTTTAAATACTCACTAGTGATTCTGATTTTGTTTTTTGTTTTTTTTTGACTTCTCTCTTGTCATCATTGTAGATATCAATAGTGAAAAATTAAGCAACAAGTAAGTAAGAAGATATTATGTTTTGAGGACAATCGAGTGGCTTAATTGGTAGTGTATGTTATTTAAGACTAAAAGGCTTGAGGTTGTACATCTATTTTTTTTTTCATATCTCTTATTTACTTATAAAAAAACATATGACATTTGGATTACACTTATCATTTTCATGATTTTTGGAAGTTTTTATCTCCTACGTAAACTTTATTCTAATTTTGGCCCAATTCTTGAAGTGAATGAAACTTTATGGTGGTTGGTAAGAGAAAATAAACCTTGGGTTGCTAAGACTCATAATAGTACATTTTAGTGGTTTCCCCATCTCTAGAGAGGGGTGTATTATAGAGCCTGAAATGGTTGAATCCGACGTCAGAGTTCTTGCTGTTGTAACGTGCAAAAAGTTTTGGAGTTTTCTTTTGGTCATAGAACATTGGTTTCTTCTTCCTTTTGGGTCTATTTCCATCGGGAAGAGTTTTGCATTATTGGACCCAAAAGAGATAAAACCCCATGCCAAAGGTAAGAAGGCTGCTTGTTGTATTCTCACTAGAATCCAAACATGGCATTCAGTCCTCCACACGTAAAAGAAGCCATCCCATTTGGACCATTAGGAACAAAGGCTAAAGGATGTAACATGTCCATTAACAGTAACAAAGTTCACTATAAAGTCCAGCTCAAGAGTTTTAGCATATTTCCAATATTTTCTGTACATTTTAGACATATTTTCAGCTCAAAGTTAAATAAGGTAGAATACTGAATATATTTTAAGAGATTAAAATCAATTTTTTTTTTTTTGCAATAAATCAATTTGAGGGTTTTCTCTTTTGGTCAGGCGGTGTATAATTTGTAGTTGCAGAAAGAGGGATTGATATAGGGTTGTCTTTGGTATGGTCCATGATTATTGAATTTGTTTGATATACACATTGATTTCAATGAATGACTTCCAGCGCACGTCAACATAAATGGCCAAACTCAATGATGCCCTACCACGCTCGACAGAATTAATGGGCTATTACCTTTTGCCGTTTCTGGTTCTCTGCGTGCAAAATGGTGTGGTGATGCAACGAGTTACGCACCGAAACATACTAAACATGAGCATGATCCAACCGCCCGCCAGCTTTAAAGGAGGCCATGACAATAAGTTCTTAAAATCTTAAAATCTCAAGAGATTCTACCATGTTCACTGTGTACAAAGTTAAAAGCAGAACAAGAAGTTGCAGTTAATGGACCAGTTCTGCAGCTCACAGAAAATACAGTGACGACATCTGTCTTAACAGTCTCTCTTACTCACTTTTATATATATTTCGTTTTCTGGTTCTTGTTGGCTGTAATTTAATGTTCCATCCAACTCCCTACCACCCTACCTTCCTCACATTATTGTTCTCTAACAGTTTGACAAGCCCGGATCGCTTCTCATCATCAAACTCAAGAGCTCTCACTGTATATTGCAGTTTCTGTCAACACTTTCTTTCTTTCTGTAGGTTCTTTGGCCAAAATGGCCGACCCGGGTTTGTTTTCCGACAAAGGTGAGGCCGATGATATGAACAAGAAGAAAGGAGAAGAAAAGAAGCAGAACTCGGTTTCATTGCTAAAGCTGTTTTCGTTTGCTGACTTCTATGATTACATTCTGATGACAATCGGTTCGATTGGCGCATGTGTTCATGGTGCTTCGGTGCCTGTGTTCTTTATTTACTTTGGGAAATTGATTAATGTTATTGGATTGGCTTATCTCTTCCCCAAAGAAGCTTCCCATAAAGTTGCGAAGGTACACGGCCCCAGTTTGTAAACATCATCTTTCCTTGCATGCAGCAATCTTTGCGCTTGATGTTCTTTTCTCCAGAAAGTTTCCTTTTGTTATCTTTCTGGACTTGCAGCTTATTTCGACCCACGTTCTTTTTGCAGTACTCACTAGATTTCGTATATCTCAGTGTTGCTGTGTTGTTTTCTTCATGGATAGGTATGAGCTAAATTATTTATTTCTTTAACCAACTGTTTGTTCTTCTGATTACACAAGTCTAATTGTTACTGCGGCGTGGAGTAAACAGAGGTTGCCTGTTGGATGCATACTGGGGAAAGGCAAGCGGCGAAGATGAGGATTGCATATTTGAACTCCATGCTAAATCAAGATATCAGAGTCTTTGACACTGAAGCTTCCACTGGAGAGGTCCTAGCTGCAATTACAACTGACATTACTGTTGTTCAAAATGCTCTTTCTGAGAAGGTGGGTAACTCTTTACTTGTTTTCTTTAATCTTTATGTTCGGATGCAACTTGGTTCAAGAAACTCTTACCCAGTCTCTGGCTTCTCAACCTGCTTTTCCCCTAAAGCCTTGTGTTATGTACAGCTATTTTAAATTCTGTCGACAGAGTGAAGTGTGCTGTCACATTTAAGAGGACAATGGTCGATGGAGAGTTATTGGAAATAATGATCCTGCATATGACTTTAATGGGGCTTTATGGTTTTTGAATAAAAGGCTCACAAGCAGGTGTATAGGTCGCATCAAGGTTTCTTACTGGTTCTAGATAGTTTGCCCATTATATAACACATCTCAGTGAAATAAATAAAGCCAGTAAATAGGAACAAATCTTTTTGCAGCCTAATCACATCATTTATAACAAATCTGAGACGTCAAAGTTTTAAAAATGGACTAAATAAAGACAGGCAATTACTTCAGTAAGAATTTATAGAAAAAGCTAAAACCGAGTAAGAAGAAAAATAGTTTTCATTGAAAGGGATTAAACAGCGTGTTCTTCAAGAGGTCAGCTTTGTTTTCAGAAAAGTGAAACGTCTCCGGGGTTATTTCAGCGAACAGTTCTGACAGTGTTTTTATGTCTCTGCATGAGACCAAAAGTGAAGTAACTGCAGTGCCGAGTGGTATTTATAAGCCGATAGGATTAGATGTGCTAGTGAGTTCAAAAAAAAGGTTTTGCCAGCTCGAATGAACAATAAATACTAAAAGCTTAGCTCTGGTATGTCTGAGAGGGAAAAGTTGTTGGATTTCAAAAACCCACTGGACAGTGGTCCAAAGCAGGTTAAGTTTGTACAATGGCAAGATGAACAAGTACAAAAGTTGACATGTTCAAGTCGTAAATCTAAACGTGGGCATATTGGAACTATCCATTTTAAATCTGTATCCTGATATTTTCTTGTGTCATTCTTTTTTCCTTTTCAATCTACTTTTTTTGCACTATGTTAGCCATTTGGAGCTCAAAATGATGGTGGGTGCTGCAGGTAGGCAACTTCCTGCATTATATTAGCCGTTTTCTAGCGGGCTTCATTATTGGGTTTGTAAGGATCTGGCAGATCACTCTGGTGACACTATCAATAGTTCCCTTGATTGCCATTGCCGGTGGCATCTATGCCTGGGTGACAATTGGTCTCAATGCCAGAGTTCGAAAATCCTATGTCAAGGCTGGTGAGATTGCCGAAGAGGTCAGTTCAATCCCTCTTACATGACCACATTTCTGTAAATGATCAAAGACCCACCATCTGTTGCCTCCATCTTCTTCAAAATTTGGATGTCTCAGAACTTATTTGATCATATATGTCCTAAATGGATGGTCAAAAATTGGAAAACAATTGACAGGATCGTTCACAATCTCTCTTATTATGTGACTCAGGTATTTGGAAACGTTAGAACAGTCCAAGCGTTTGGTGGGGAAGAGAGAGCAGTGAGATCATATAGGAATGCTCTTACGCATACATACAAGTATGGAAGGAAAGCGGGATTAGCCAAAGGACTAGGACTAGGCACCTTGCATTGCGTCCTTTTTCTGTCATGGTCCCTGCTTATTTGGTACACTAGCATTGTTGTTCACAAGAACATTGCAAATGGAGGGGAATCTTTCACCACCATGCTCAATGTTGTGATTGCCGGCCTGTAAGTCCTTCTTCTTCTTGTTTCCATTGCCTACCATGGAAGCACATTAATGTGGTTTTACATGATTTTGCTGTGATGTTAGAATCAGAAAACACATTGTTTGCTTCTATTGCTCTCAGGTCACTAGGACAGGCTGCACCAGACATCACTGCTTTTGTGAAAGCCAAGGCAGCAGCGTATCCCATTTTTGAGATGATAGAGAGGGAAACCGTGAGCAAAACGAGCTCCAGGACAGGCCGAAAACTGCAAAAAGTTGAGGGCTGCATTCAGTTCAAGAACGTCACATTCAGCTACCCATCTCGTCCAGATGTTGTAATCTTTGACAATTTGCGCCTTGACATCCCTTCCGGCAAAATTGTAGCCCTTGTGGGTGGCAGCGGATCCGGAAAGAGCACGGTTATCTCTTTGATTGAGCGGTTTTATGAGCCCCTTTCTGGGCAGATTCTATTGGATGGGTATGATATCAGACATCTTGACCTCAAATGGCTCAGGCAGCAAATTGGGCTGGTAAACCAGGAGCCTGCTCTCTTTGCAACCAGCATTAGAGAGAACATACTCTATGGAAAAGATGATGCCACCCTTGACGAGATCACACGAGCAGCCAAACTTTCAGAGGCTGTCTCTTTTATAAACAACCTCCCTGAGAGATTAGAAACTCAGGTATTAGGTTCTTTCATTGTTTGAGTACAGTTTCAAAAAGGAAGCGATTTTAAGTGCTTCTTTTGCAGGTGGGCGAGAGAGGAATACAGCTATCCGGCGGCCAAAAGCAAAGGATTGCCATAGCAAGAGCAATTCTGAAGAACCCCTCCATACTTTTACTGGATGAAGCTACAAGTGCACTGGATGCAGAGTCTGAGAAGAGTGTGCAGGAGGCACTTGATCGTGTGATGGTTGGCAGGACAACTGTTGTGGTGGCGCATCGGCTTTCGACCGTAAGGAATGCAGATACAATTGCTGTTTTGCAAGGAGGGAAGATAGTGGAAACTGGGAACCATGAGGAGCTTATTTCGAACCCGAACAGTGCCTATGCATCACTGGTTCTACTCCAAGAGGCAGGTCCTCTGCAGCACCACCCTTCACTTGGCCCCAACTTGGTACGGCAAACAAGGTACTCATTCAGTCTATGAACTTTGGGAACTTGCATGTCACATTAAAATGCTCAAATTCCAATTAAATAGCAAGTTTCAGTCCCATTATATATGAACTTATGTTTGTCTTCAATCACGCTATTGCATGATTCGAAAAGTGATTTGAGTTAAGCAGTCCATTTCTTATAAAAAGAGTAAATGTATTTCACTTTTAAAAACAATTTCTAGAAATGATGCAGATAATGTGAGATAATTCATATTAGTTTTAACACACCCCAATAGTCAACATCAGTTATGAGGTTTATACTGAGTATATCCTCTTATAAATTTTGAATTGCAAGTTTTATACATGATATGTACTGATTTTTGGACTTAGTCTCTAATACCATATAAAAAGAATCCATAATGATAACCCACATTGAAAGTAACTGGACATGATAAGAACAATATAGGTTGTTTCATATTATATGAAGTTTATATTGGGTATATCCTCTTGTAAACTATTTTGGATTGCAAATTTTGCAACTCAGAGGTATTCTGTCTTTTGAACTAGTCATTGATATCATATAGAAAAATCGGTAATGGTCTATTACCTCTAGTATGAACATGTAACCATGTTGCATGTAATTGGACATATTAAGAACAATATTTGTTGTTCTATATCACTTAAATCTTGTTTGAGAATCCTTTTTAAAATAAAAAATGCCTTTGTCATGAGTTTTTTAACCTTCTACAAACATGTTTGGTCCATTTGATATGTTTTTGGCTTTTGATGAATGAACTTAACCTGTAATGATAATCATTTTCAACAACTTTGTTTTGCAGCATAAAATACTCACGAGAACTATCCCGCAATGCAACAAGCTTTGGTGCCAGTTTTCGGTCTGACAAAGAATCTGTCAGTCGCATGGGCACTGATGGAGGGGAGACTCTGAAGCCAAAAAAGGTGTCCTCCGGAAGATTGTATGCCATGGTTGGCCCCGACTGGGTTTTTGGGGCTGTGGGAACCTTATGTGCTTTTATTACCGGAGCTCAGATGCCCCTTTTTGCTCTTGGGTTGTCTCAAGCACTTGTGGCCTATTACATGGATTGGGACACGACACGGCGAGAGGTCAAGAAGATTGCATTTTTGTTTTGTGCAGGTGCAGTTTTAACAGTGTTTTTTCATGCAATTGAACATTTCTGTTTTGGATGATGGGAGAGCGACTCACTCTTCGTGTGCGGGAGAAGATGTTTTCTGGTCAGTTCTCATCATAAAACTTCACTTCTGCTCTTTTCTTTTTTCTTTTAATTAAATTGAATTTATATATACTGTGCATCTAAGATTAAGGACATATGTTTAGATTGAGACCACATACAACATCAAATCAAATAAAAATTAGCCTTATCTAACTGCCAAGCATGTTGAATATATAAGTTTTCAGTTTTTTTTTTGGGTATTTTCCTCTTCTTTAAGAATGCATCTGTAATAACCTTCTTGATAGCTTTAAAAGTAATAATCTTTGAACTAACAATACCTCTAGAAATTCTGTCATTCATTTTCTTCTGCATAGTATGAACAAATTAAACAAATATAAATTTGAAGATATTTGTTCTAAAACTCTTTCCTTTAACATGATAATGAACCTAGCTAATTCTTGTACCCTATGACAAATAGGATGACTATACCTTAAGTGTAGTCTTCAAAAATTCCCATATTGTTATAAGGTATTGACACCTTGTGAAGATGCCGTTGTTGGACTTATTCGATGTATAACATAGGTAGCAACTTTTATCACTTTGCTCTTACTTCTAATCTAATAACAAATACACCTAACAAACTCAAAAATAACAATAATTTATGGGGTTTCAAAGAATAATCTTTACATATATAAAGAAGCAATTTTCTCACTATTGAGGAAATATCATATATTAAAAAGCCATCAGAGAATTTTCTCTTTGATATTTTTTTGGGTCATTGTAATGATTTACACTAACTGATACAACAGATTTGAAATTTCTTAAACTTTATGTTTATGAGAAAATTAAGAGAAATCTTAATTCAGAAAATTATGGATTTTGTTCTTAATCTTAATTTTGACTCCATGTGTAATTATGTTCTTCTTACTTCTTAAGAGGCAAGTTTTTAGCTTATCCTTCCAACAGCAGCATTTCGATGGTATTTTTTCAAGTCTAACTGGTCAAGACTCTTGGAATTTGTTTTGAATGATGAATCCATCATCGTTAAGATAATTTGTCCTCTTCTGCTCAAACTGTTATTTCATCAAGGATCAAATTTCAGTGGTTTTGCCTACTGCTACTTCTAACTTTCCTCTTGTGTCTGATTACAGCCATTTTGAGGAACGAGATTGGATGGTTCGATGAAACAAACAACGCAAGTTCTATGCTTTCTTCGCGTCTAGAAAGTGATGCAATTCTGCTGCGGACTATAGTTGTTGATTGCAGTGCCATTCTTCTACAGAATATAGGGTTCATCGTCGCCGCTTTGGTCATTGCCTTCATCTTGAACTGGAGGATCACACTTGTAGTCATAGCAACATACCCATTGACCATTAGTGGTCACATCAGCGAGGTTTCCTACTAATCCTACTTTTGTTTGAATCATACTCAATCTGTCCGAAGTAAACTTAGAAACCTCTTTACTGTTTTCTCAGAAACTTTTCATGAAAGGCTATGGTGGAAACTTGAGCAAAACCTATCTGAAAGCGAACATGCTGGCTGGAGAGGCTGTGAGTAATGTCCGAACTGTTGCTGCATTTTGTGCTGAGCAGAAGATCCTCGACCTTTATGCTCAAGAACTCGTTGAGCCTTCAAAGCGTTCATTTGTTCGTGGTCAGATCGCTGGCGTATTTTATGGCATATGCCAGTTCTTCATATACTCATCCTATGGCCTGGCGTTATGGTATGTGGCTGAGGCTTCATTCCTTAAAACTTTGCTACAAGATTCTTGTATGTGTATTGGCTGAGGAACTTAAACTGGATTTAGTGCTAACTGTTGTATGAATTTGTCCAGGTATGGATCTGTTTTGATGGGGAAGGAGCTTTCGAGCTTCAAATCTGTGATGAAATCATTTTTTGTTCTGATTGTGACGGCATTAGCCATGGGAGAGACCTTGGCCCTGGCCCCAGATATTCTGAAGGGGAACGAAATGCTTGCATCTGTCTTTGATGTGATAGACAGAAAGACAGAGGTGAGAAGCACTGTTGGAGAAGAGCTGATGACAGTGGAGGGAACAGTTGAGCTAAGAAGCATCAAGTTCAGCTACCCTTCAAGGCCAGAAGTTCTGATTTTTAAGGACTTCAATCTGAAGGTTCATTCAGGACAGTGTGTGGCATTAGTGGGGCAGAGTGGTTCTGGTAAAAGCTCAGTCATCTCCCTAATACTGCGATTTTATGATCCCTTGGCAGGGAAGGTGATGGTAGATGGTAAGGTTCTGGGAAAATCTCTGTTAACATTTTTCCTTTTTGGTTAGGTAAAGGAGGTTCATGGTACGAACTACTGAACTTGGAACATAAGTTTTGGGCGATCAATAGTTGATTATTGGGCTACTGATTCATTGACATAACATTTGCATATATCTATAACATTTGTTATTAACATTTTAGATAGGCTGGTCTAACAAGAATTCATCAAATTCTTGCAGGGAAGGACATCAGGAGACTGAATCTCAAGTCTCTAAGAAAACACATGGGCTTAGTCCAACAAGAACCAGCTCTTTTTGCTACATCAATATACGAAAACATTGTGTACGGGAAAGAAGGAGCTTCTGAAGCTGAAGTATTTGAATCAGCCAAGCTTGCAAGTGCTCACAGTTTCATCAGTTCCCTTCCTGAGGGCTACTCTACTAGAGTGGGTGAACGAGGAGTGCAACTTTCTGGTGGTCAGAGACAGAGGATCGCCATTGCCAGAGCCATTCTTAGGAACCCAGAAATCTTGTTACTCGATGAAGCCACCAGCGCCCTTGATGTGGAATCAGAGCGTGTGGTTCAACAAGCTCTGGACAGATTGATGAAGAACCGGACCACGATCATGGTAGCCCATAGGCTGTCAACCATAAAAAATGCAGACCAAATATCAGTTCTTGAAGATGGAAGGATTATTGAGCAAGGGACTCATTCGGCACTTACAGAGAACAGGAATGGAGCATACTATAAGTTGATCAACATTCAGCAACAGAAACAGCTATAAGAACATAAATGGCCAACCAATAACCCAGATGATTGTTGCAGGATGCTCTCTGCAATCAATACTGCATTCATTGTATTTAACTTTTTACACTTCTTTCATCACCATGTATAAGAAGACTTAAAGCTTGATACTTTCTGTGTGACAATAAGGATCATATAGTTGGGGCATGGCGAAGAATTATGTATAGCCATTTCCCATTTTGTAACAGCTTCTTTACATGTCCACAGGGGAGAGGAGTTTGAGACTTGATTATTACAAGAATGTCACCAAAAAGCAATTATATTACTATTAATTTTGTATATTTAGGAATTATTAAATGATTTAGTTTTCAAGTTCTCTCTCTTTGGTTGCTGAGATGACTCTCACCGAAAAACATAACACATATAAGATTTTTAAAGTCTTGTATCTATAGATAACATAATAGAAAAATTAAGTGATAAAATTATTTTTCCTTTTATCCAAAGTTATCATTTTGTCCTTATTTATAGATTTTAATTTTATTCTTAATCTTAATTTTAATTTTGTACTTAGATATTCCATACTGACTAAGACACTTGTTGACTATTGAACACTCCTTTTTATCAGAAAACAACAATATATTTATCTCACAAATGAGTAATAATAGGTTTTTCAAATATGTTCATAAAAACCATCATAGATGGAGTCCTTTTGTGGCCATCATCACCTCCACTCTTAATATAAAAAATGAAATACGTTTAGTGTATTCTAAAAGTCAAAGTCAATGGTTGAAATGAGAGGCTTCAGCTTGAGTGTCTGAAATTAGGTAAGGAGGGTAAATTACATTGAAATTTTCCGTAGCAAGTACTCCCTCTTTGGCAACATTTAACTTTCAGAAGTTTCTTGGATGCCAAACGGATAAGAATGGTGTACAATTTCTTTCTCCAGTTTCTATGCTCTGCCGACTTCTTGTTATCATCGACAGAAACGTGTAGAAGCCATAATCCATGACCTTGGCAGTCTAAGAACTTCAGGTAAGGAAACCAAGTTTGATAAGCAAAGCTCAGAGACTCCGTCACAGGTACAGTAAAAAGGCTCACACTTTTTTAGTTCAGCTGCTTTTGGTATCACCTTTTTATTCAAAGTTCTCTTGCAGTAGGATTGTCAATGAAGCCAATGAGGTCAGAAAGCTGAAAAATGCTCTGGAAATTTCCTGCTGTCGTCTTCTCGGCTATCTCACCTTTTTGAAGAGGTCTGAGGGCCCTTGAACCAACTATGCCGGGCTTAGGACCCACTAAGTTGCATTCAAATGTCAAAGATGTGAGGAAGTGTGAATCTCACCCATTAAATTGGTTAGAAGTCTAAGTCTACTGCATACATACAATCACATTAGAATGCTACTTGTAGGATGAAAATTTTAGATCGAATATACAATCTCTTATAATAAAATTAAAATATTTTTTTTTTAATTTTTAAATTAACTTTAAAGTTTAATATTTAAGTATTTTAATATAATATTAGAGTCAGATTAAATTTATTTTATTTCTTGTTACCTTAAATCTAATATTACTTAGTATGTGAGAGCATATATAAAGAATGAAAGACTTATACTAGTAATGTAATTATTTTAAAAATATTACTTTAACTTTAAAATTAGTTTGATTAAGCTTTGAATCTTTTAACTCTATAACATGATAATCATCTAAACTTGTAAGGCAGTAACTCACATGGACGTTTCAAAGATTTTGCTAAGAATAGTTTTGTTCCAAATACTCATGTCCTGCGACTGGTAATATCTTAAGAAATGGAATCCCAACATCCAAACGCATTAATGAATAAGAGCCTCCCAAAACTCCATAGCTGAGGGTGATATAGTGAAAAATAAATCTTCTGGTTTCGACTGTTTTTACTTTTTACTGGCGCCCGTCAAGCCTGACTCGAAATTGATGTGCACATTTTCTTGACAGTTTCTTGGATTATGTGCTTTGAAATTACTGGCGTTGTCGATTAAGTGTTTCCTCTTTTGTTTACATCTGTTTTCCTTTTTGATGATTGATGTATATGTTGCATTTGAATAAAACTGAACTTCACGAAAAACTTTACTCGGAAAGATACAAGAAGAACAATTTACCTTTTTCTTTTCTTTTGTCATTGAACACATTTTTTTTTTTTTGGGTTTGTAAATGATTGTTCATGACTTTCACGTGATGTGCTATGATTTTCAAATTACCAAAATGATTAGAAAATGATAAAAATGTTTACCAAAATGGTGAGAGGATGGGCATTAGGAAACTGCATCTAAATAACAAAAAGAAGCTGCTTGTATCAATTGCTGTTTGATGACTCAACAATCAAAAATCTCCGGCTCCAAATCTCTACTTGCTAATTTGATTTTACATAAGAAGATAAAGATCAAGAATAATGGTAGGCAATGATATACATAAGTACTCAGCAACTCAAATTCTTAGTTTGTAGCTAAAAGGCTTGTTTTTAAGGCATAAGAATTGTTAGGAAGGTTTGTAGACTTAACTCAAAAGTCAATTTAAGATTTAAGAAGATATTTTTTATTATTTAAGATTCATCATAAGATATCATAAATTCAATGTAAAACTTTTGTCTTGTACACATACTCTTGAACATTAAGTGATATTGGGTTCAATATTGTACATGATAGATCATATTTAACCTCAGTTTTGATATTATATTAAAAGGTTTAAATGTCAAATTCAGAAGTTTGTTTAAGAATTAAAAATATATTTTTTTTATTTAAAATTTACCACAAGAGATCGCATATTTAATGTAAGACTTTCATCTCATAACATGATAGAGTTATATAATCTAAACTTTTATTTGAACAAAATGGAGTGAATATCAACTAAAAAATTTAAGTAGGGACAAGGCTGTTTATGTGGTATATATTATTGTGGTCTGCTGCTAGTTTCAAACTATAGTTGGGGCGCACTGTCCTGGCAGGCCTACTAGGTTTCCTAATCTCCCTGGGACAAACAGTGATCATCCATTTTTTAATCACTAGAAAGAAACATGTTAAACCACAAAAGTGTTGGAAGCAAATTACAAAGATTGGAATGGCAACAATTCTTACTTGTCTTATAGTTTAATTAGAGTTATTGGAAGATTCCCATTTAATTGTCTATCATGTTATATATTTTTTTATATTTAAAGTTAGACTACTTCTAATATTATATCAAAGCAAGACAATAGTAAAAAGGGTGACTTAGGATCGATTTTCTCCCTTAAAATCTATCCTTAAAGAACCACATTAATATATCAAAAAGATATTATCCTTGGACAGTCTCGCTCCAAGGATCCCTTACAGAATTTCCCTGTGACTTCGATGAAGATGGGAAACATGCAATAAAGTATGTGAACTTGTGATGACTGCCCCGTCTGAAAGTCGTCTGAAGTTAACAGTCTCTATACTGTTTGGAGACAAACCCCGTTTTCCACTGTTCACATTCCATCAGATTTTGTGTGCTTTTCGTTAATGCATGCATCATCGTTGTATATTAAATGCTAATCAAGAGGGAGGTTTTCAAAACACCATGCCTTACGAAACCTCGACATGCTTAGTGTCTAAATCAACGGCACCTGCACTACCTACTCCTTGTTTTGGCTCGGATCATTAGCTAATGACTACAACCCTTTGCTGAAGAAGCCTACAATGGCCACAAGGTGGCCCAAATGGTCTCTGCCGTGCTTTTGGAAGCTAAGAATGTCATATGAAAGGAATAACACTGACATCATCACTTAAATCATACTCGGATGCTCCTATAAAACCAGCATTCTTGAGCTATATGTCTGAAATTATTAGCAATTATCTCCATCTTTACTCTCTTCAATTTCAATTTCCATTTTGTTGTTTTGCTTTGGCACAATGGGTCGTTCCCCGAGTCCGGATGAGAGCAATTTGAAGAAGGGGCCATGGACGCCAGAAGAAGATCAGAGGCTTGTGGATCATATAAGCAGACATGGTCACAGGAATTGGAAAACTCTCCCCAAGCACGCCGGCTTGAATAGGTGCGGGAAGAGTTGCAGATTAAGGTGGACGAATTACCTGAGGCCGGATATTAAGAGAGGCAGGTTCTCTGATGATGAAGACCGAAAGATCATCAACCTTCATTCGATTCTTGGAAACAAGTAAATCTCCTTTTCCATTCTTGTTCGATTGAAGCTTTCTTTGCTAAAAGTTTGTGTATGTTATGATCACCAAAAGTCCTGAAGTTAATGACTAGTCAAGGATCAATTCATTTGAATATTGTGTAATTGTCGTTGCAGGTGGTCCAGAATTGCAACCGAGCTTCCGGGGCGGACTGATAATGAGATTAAGAACTACTGGAACACCCATCTAAAGAAGAAGCTCCTTCGAATGGGTGTTGACCCAACCACCCACATGCCAAGAAATGATCTCAGCGAGATTACGCATCTTGTTCAGTTGCTTGGTGCCGCAAACATTGGAAATTTGACGACTTCTTGGAGCAATGCTCTTAGTTTGCAGGCGGATGCCTCTCACATGGCGAGAATCCACCTGCTGCAACAGCTACTGCAGGCTATGAATGCAAGCGCAGTTCTTAATCTGAAGAACACTGGTCTATTGGGAAATCGAAGTCTTAACCCGTTTGAAGGACTTGTCAATGGTACAAGCGCGCTTAACGATCTCGAGGCCTTCCTGATGAACCCACCAGCAGGATTGATCCCTCAAGCACCCACCAACTTGCAGGGTATTGCCAATTCATGGGCGGGATTGGAAGGTGGATGGAACCCAGAAGTCCTTGGTTCCAAAAACAGCAGCTTAACCAGTTCAACAATTGAAAACCCGACGGAGAACCCATTGCCACCGCTGGTTTCTGCCTCTTCTGGGTCGTTCACTGACAACATAATAGAAAGCAAGATTGATCCAAACAAGTTCTCCACCAGTTCAGCAAACTCCACCATCTTTGATGCTTGGGAGAAACTCATGGATGATGAAACAAGCGATGCGTACTGGAAAGATATGTTGCAGTAGGTTCTACTCCATAATACTTCATCTCAAGTCCATTTCTTTATGCATCTATTTGTGTTCTTGAAGTTGCTTTTCTTCTTTATCTTCTTTATCTTCTGGCATGGACACCGCACTTTATTGTAATATTAAAAGCTTCTTTTGGTTTCTTTGCAGGTCAACGCCGTCGTCGTCGTCGCCCTCGCCATGGTAGAGCATCTATGTTTCCCATGGTTCCACATGGGAAATATTTTGGTTCATTCAGAATTTTTTTTTGTTAAATCGAGGATGGGGTGAGGGATTAAGGGATTTATTGCAGGATAATGAGACCTAAACCTTGCATCCCATGTGATAAAACTCGTAAATGTCATTGAGCTGTCGAAGTTCGGGCTAGTTTGATTATGATTGTTCTTGTACTTTTGTTTTTTTTTTTCATTTTACTTATTGTTTTGTAAAGGTTGGTCTATACAGACATACATAGAGTTCATGTAAATCTCTTATTTGCAAAGTGTTAGTTGTATTGAATTCTTCCATTCTTTCTTTTTTCGGAACAGTTGATTATTCTCCCTCTGCTAACTTTGTGTTCGAGTTTCTTTGGCAAGTTCAACTTCCAAATCATAAACAATGTTTTAAAGCTGAACTTCACTTTCCTCAAAATAGTAACTAAACATCAAGTTCGATCAACTTCAATTATTAGGGCTAACTAATACTTCAATCAATGTAGAACAGTTGATAATCCAATAGCAAATAAACCCTTATACTTGATTTAATGATGAAAGAGCTCTAATGACACGTTTAGGAGTAAACAATTCAAGGGAGCGGTTGGAGAATAGTGTAAAGTAATTGATGATGTGACAGATTATTAAACTATAGGAAATGATTTCGAATCTTGGACTCTTGAAACTGTTTTCAAATGATTTCCAACAAGGAAACGGCAATTTGAAAATGATTTGGTAGGTATTTCACGAAAACCACTAATTTTAGAACTAAGATTGTCAATTAAGACTCTGACCTTTCTGCAAACATAGTAAAGTCAAAGATGTCACTGCCATTTCCACCTTCCTTTAGGAAAATTAGCACCATGGCGTCTCTTACAGCCTACCCAAATGATCAACAAAGAGAGAAAAAGGGAAAGGGGAACATTAGTGATTCATTATTAGTGACTACAGTCCAGATTATTAGTTCTGCAGTGCAACATAAGCTGTTTGCGTGTTATACAAGCGACTGACTGCAATCTAGAAGATTCAACCTGCTAGCCGCCCCAGGTTGTGTTTATTTTGCTCTTAATGGCTAAATTTAGGTAGGGATGTAGGTGGATTCAGTGACCTGTAATTAAGAGAGACAGACAAGTAAGCAAACCCTCCTTATACGCTATTGAGTTCCATCACCGACCTGCTTTCTCCCTTGGGCATCAAGAAAGATATGGTCTTGTGGAATCACTAAAAAGGAACAAAGAAAAAGAAAAGAACACCAAGAAGTTATGGTGGAGATGATATGAGACCCCAGCGAGGAGCAGCGTAGGGCATGGAACTACTGTTATAACTCTTTAGCTCGACCGGAGTGGAAGCCTTGGGGTCTAAAGTCTTTGTCAAGATCAACTTAGATGTGATAGATGAGGAGCCGTGATCATTTTTGGTGCAAAATGTGCAGAGACGAGGACTGTGTGCTTTGTCCATACGTGGACTGAGATGCGCCATGTTGCAGTAGCTGAAGCAGCTGTCTCCAGAGATCGACGTGTGCCTAAACGATGTCATCGTTGAGGATGACTACGGGCCTTATTTCCAGGAATGTGTACCACGTTTTTTTTAAGTAAAATTTAAATGTATAGTAATTATTAATACATGGTAATTAGGGACATACCCTATGATAAGATCAATGGCAACATTACGTCAAATCAAATATAATTTTCTTTAGTTTTTAAGCATTCTAAATAATCTTTTTGATATAACTAAATATAACTTATAAGCATGTAAATGACTGACTTTAAAAGTTATGCATTTAGAACTAATGGCATTTATAAAAGCCTTTTGCATGGTTAAGGAGCTAACTATTCTTCAATGTTAAAATAAGTACAATGATAGTCATGTTAAATGTTTTCAAGTTACAATTAAGGATTGGCACTTTAAGAAAAGATGTTTTCCAGATTTATCACAAGTATTGCATAAATAACAATTTTTATTTTTAAAATGTCTAAGAATATAAAATTTATCTTTTGTAGCTAATCGATTCATATAACACATTGCTTAGAATCTATTGTTAAATTAAGGATTTCTTTATTATTTTTTAAAATTTTATAATATGGTATCCAAACTTATAATTAAGTAAATAAGATCTTATTGTAACATATGATTAAAATATAAAATTATTCTCGGCGATATAAATCATGAAACCTATAATTCCATTTCATAATGATTATAAAAGGGTGTTTAAAGGTGTCCCACACCTTTATGGGTTTGGTGTACTTGGAAGACGTATTTTCTACCATGATGCATTGATCTTGGGTTTTTTTATGGGTTAGGTTCTTCATTGCAATTTTTGGTGGTATTTTCCAACCTTAGGTGAAACTATGTTGTCTCCACTCAGTGCCTTTCTGGCGTTATTTTGCTTTTCCCCTTTGGTATAAAGTATCATCCGGTTCGTGAATGGAGCTATGGGTCTTTCAGAGAAACCCATGAGATTTGGGCTTCCTCGGAGCCCATGATTGTTGCGCTATCCTCTGAACCCACGACGTTTCAAAGCAATAGAATTTATTTAGCCTTGTTCTACTGTTGTTACACGGCAAAAACTTGATCAAATCCTGTTGTTCTTAATAATGGATTGTGTTGTCACATAATTTACTATAATGAAAATAATTGGTTAATCAAAACTCCCCTTGTGAGCACAAATCTAAGGTTAAATTTCTTTCTTTAGACAATTAGTAATCTATTATGCTTTTGGATTTATAATAATCAATATAAATATTCCATCAAATCCTCTCATCAATGATCATACTTATTTGATGCATGAAATTTTTATCAACTACTTATATGGGAAAATTTGGAAAATTGAGTTTGATTAACAGCAAACCATAATCCGAAAATTTCTTACGAAGACTTATAAAGCTAGAAGAATTAGGAGACAAAACTATTTGTTGGGCAGGCCAAAAGTGTAGGATTCATGTGGGTTGCTCAAGTAAATGTTTTGCAGCTTACGTAAACAACAAAGGGCATTTCATTCCTTTACATGTTTGAATACCTAAACGGGCACAGACCAGAAAAGAAGTAAATCTTTCATAGCTGGAAGAAGAGAACAAACTCCAAGCCATCACATGGCTTTGAATTGCCTCTGTAAAGAGTATGGTTATGATAGTTTTAGATCCCAAAACTAGAACAATCTTTACAAGCAGGAATGTGGTTTTCCATAAATGTTTCATGAAACCGGGATGAAGTAAGAATAGAGAAGAACTAGGAATTCTAAGTGCAAAAGCTCTTAAGGAAATAACTAGTGAGGCCTTCAAACTTCTCCTTTAACAAGATTGTAGAAGTCTATATTCTTCTGTTTTAGTTTCAGGATAAGGAACGGTGACTTTTTCTTTCGTTCTCTTTGTCTTTGGAACGCTATCCTTTGAGTTGCTTAAATTGGTTGGTCAACATTATAAGCTCGACTACATTACTAAAGCTTATCCTGGAAAGACCACACTAGTGTTCCCATTTTCAACAAGGTTAATCATATATTAGCAAGTAACTTTGACTTATAGGACTGCCCCATAAATAGTTTCTAGATCTAAAATTATAACAAGATGCCACTGTTGTGTTCAATTGACAAGAACAAAGGATCAAAATTTCTATGAAGCACTGAAATTTGTAAACTAGAAAATAATGTAACTATGATCATAGTCTTCAAGAAGATCATTTTTTTTTCTTTTTTCTTTCTAGCTCCATTTTCCCTTTCCTTTAGATAAGATCTAAAGTTGACCTAGTCGATCACTTACTAATTTAGTGGTAAGATAGTAGGGTTTGAAATATTTTGATTTTAGATTTGACATTTGGGTAAGTGAGTATTAAAAAAACTTTTCACGGGAAAAATAAAGTTTCCAACAAAGATTGAAAACTAGGACACATCTTTGTAAACATTTCAAATGAAAATTGAGAGTGAAGATCAACATTAAAAGAAAAATGAAATAACTCTGCGTAATTTTGTACCAAACACTTACCTACCACCAGAAGTTCCCTGTTACGGGACAGTTTGGTTAAATCTAACAACAGAAGAAGGAAGTTCCCTTGTTAACTTTCCCAAGTAATCTGATATTTTTATGGTATACCGTTAAATCCAATAGAAAACAGCCATTTCATTGACATTTGCCGTACCAAACACTCTCCCTTTCACAAAAATTAACTTTTAGAAACCATCTTGGACGTCAACCAGATAAGATCGACTTAGTTATTTCATTCCCACCTCTCTAAGTTTCTCCTACTTCTCGTTATCATCGAAAGAAAAAAAACATAAAGTGTTAATCCATGATCGCAGCAATCCAAGAACCTCATGAAAGAAAACCAAGTTTTATAAGTGAAGCTCGGAAACTTCATGATGTTTAGAGTCAACAGGGCAGTTTCCTGCTTTCTTTCTGGTTTTTTATTCGAAGTTTTCAGGCAATACACTTGTCGATGAAGCTAATGAGGTAAGAAAGTTGAAAAATCCTCTGGCATTTCCTACTGTCTTCTTCCCTGCCCCTTGACATGCTCGATCTATGATGTCACCCTCTTTGAGGAGCGCATGTAAACGCTTGAACTAATAAACGACAAGGCAAGCACCTACTAAGATTCTGTCAAATGTCAAGATTTTTCCACGTGTCGAGCATGGATACCCATTAAATTGGTCAGAGGCCAAAGTGTACTTTATTTGTACAAATCTCACTAGAAGGTAGACTACAACGAATCTAACGTAGCGTAGAAGAAAACCTTCACCATTCAGAAATATGATAATAATCCTGATTCCTCTTAGATATGTATCCCACTTGTGCTTTTCATAAGGTATAGCAGTGTTGCTAATGTTATTCTCAGCTTCTGTTCACAACTTTTCAAAGTTTGTTGTCAATGTTGTTCGTAGTTTGGTAAATGGTTGGTTTGGGTTAAAGGATATGAGCATAAAAATTAAACAGTCAAATCTGCAGTATGTATTAATAGATGAGTGCCTGAGGTCAATGTTTCGAGCATGTTACTTCCCCGTGGTTGATTCTTATCACATGTTTTGGATTTTGTAAGCCTTTTGTATACAAATTTTAACTTTGAGTAAAATAATTAATATGCTACTTGGCCTACAAGAGGTTGAAGAAAGTGGCTGGTAAATGGATGATCAACAACTGAATAGAAAAATTGGTGGAGCAGTTAGAGACTACTTTTTTAAAATGATTTTTCATTCCCTTAAGTATTATACAAGAAGTTTACATACTAGCACTACGATTTCAAATTGTCAAAATAATAAGAAAATGACAAAAATGGTGAGATTATTAGCTTTATAAAAATGTTCTCAAAGAACTAAAAGAATCAGATTTTGTTAACAACCTTATAATGAAATATAAGAAGATAATGACCATGTTTGGCAGTGATAAAAAAAATTGTATACTTTCCGAAATTGTCAATGTGCAACTAAAGACCTAATTTCAGGCCTAATGACAATGCGACAGATACATTGGACATGTATTTGAAGAAAATGAAACGCATCGCAACTAAGAGATATACATAAAAACAGCAGGCTTTTGTTCAGTACATGAGGTGCTGTCTGTAGGAGGTTTCTAAGTATACTTAACAAGAAGATTGTATCGAGCATGCGTGCTAAGATTTGTACTCTTTTGTCGACAGCAATAATTAATTATTTGTTAATCACTTGAATGATATCATCTTAAGAAATATCTCATGACACCAAATCTAGAATGCTAAACCACCAAGTGAATTAAAAATAATTATGCTGCTGCAATTCAATCAATTCCTATGCTTCTCATACTTCAGCATGTACTGCCGTAGGGAATCCGTAGCTTCAAGACCCCTTTTTTACAGTAACTTGCAGGATTTCTCATTAATTATGCAGTTATTATGTTAATGAATATAGGAAAATATTGATATGCTACTAGAATTAGCCTTGTAAATATATTGATAAGAATTGTAAATGAATGTAATATTTAGTTTCCTTGTATAGGTTAGGAATCATGCTTGAAAATGTAGATGCACCATTGTACAAAATGTATTGCCGTATATTCAATTAATTTACTCATACTATGCTTTTCCCTTTTTTTCCCTCTAACTATCCTACTTTTTGATATAGAATAAGAATTAAGGATAGACCTCCGTTTTGTAACCTTTTTAGCTTGACAAGGTTTCTTCACTTAATGCTTTCAAATTTTAGAATTAGCCCTCACATTCTAATAGATTAAAATATCATAAAAGGTATGCATAAATTATGTAATAATTCCTTCACCTCAAATATGGAGAAAGCATAGTTTCCATAACAACAAAGGATTGCACACATGCTTCCCATTGCATCACGCCCCATCAGGTGTTGTATGCTTTTCGTTAAATGTGGCGTCATTGTTGTATATTAAAAAGAAATCAAAGCAGTGCCTTTCAAAACAGTTGTGCATTACCTAACCTTGATTTTGGCACAATTCATTCGCTAATGTGCTGCTTCCCTTTGCTCAAATGACCAAGATGATCGCCAGGTAGTTTCCTCTCATTGCCGTGCTCTTGGAAGCTACGAATATCTTATGAAAAGCAAGAATGACAATGACATCATTACTTGAATCATATCTCCCATCCCACCCACCTATAAAACCAGCAGGCTTTAGCAAGATTTCTAACCTACTACCGTTCAACTTCATCCCAACTCTCATCTGCTTAGATTACCAATTTTCTGCACAATGGGTCGGTCCCCATCTTCTGATGAGCACGGTTTGAAGAAAGGGCCATGGACACCGGAGGAAGATCAGAAGCTCATTGATTACATAAACATACATGGGCATGGAGTTTGGAAAGCTCTCCCCAAGCATGCCGGCTTAAACAGGTGTGGAAAGAGTTGCAGATTAAGGTGGACTAATTATCTGAAGCCAGACATTAAGAGAGGCAGGTTCACTGAGGAAGAAGAGCGGAAGATCGTCAACCTTCATGCGGTTCTTGGAAACAGGTACACTTCTTGTTGCCTTCTTGTGAGATCGGAACTCTTTTTAGTTGTAGGACTTCTCTTATAATTTCAATTATTGTTGTTGCAGGTGGTCTAGGATTGCAACCCAGCTTCCAGGGCGGACTGATAATGAAATTAAGAACTACTGGAACACTCATTTAAGGAAGAAACTACTTGGAATGGGTCTTGACCCATCCACCCACAAGCCAAGAACCGATCTCAATCACTTCATGAATCTTTCTCAGTTGGTTGGTGCTGCAAATTTTGGAAATTTAGCGAATCCTTGGAGTAATGCTCTTAGGGCACAGACAGATACCTCTCCCCTGGCGAGAATCCAACTGCTGCAAAGTCTTTTACAGGTTGTCAATACAAGCACACTTTTTAACATGGAAAACGCTCGTCTGCTAGGAAACCAAAATCTCAAACCATTTCAAGGACTTGTCAATGGAGCACCAGCACTTAATAGCATGGACCCAGCAGCAGCACTGATCCCGCAAGCCCCCGACAACTCTCGGGGTACTGCCACTACGTGGGCAGGATTTGAAGGCGGATTGAGTCCAGAAATCCTCGGCGTCAAAGACAGCAGCTTAAGCAGCTCGCCAAGTGAGAACCCTATAGAGAACCCATTGCCTGCGTTGGTTCCTGGCTCTCCTGGGCTTCACATTGTCAACCAAATGGAAAGCAAGATTGACTCAAACCCCTTCTCCGCCCATTCAGCTGCCTCCACCTCTTGTGATGATTGGGACAAGCTCATGGATGGGGATGAAAGTGACTTCTGCTGGAAAGATATGTTGGAGTAGGTTCTCCACTCAAATTATTTATTTATTGATTTGCTGGAAGCTTCTTTTCTTGTTTATCCTTACTGGTGTATAGATATCAGAATGCTGAATGTGATGTTTCTCTGACTATGTTTTCACATTTCCTTTCTCTTTCAGGTTAACGTCGCCGGCACCGTTGCCAATGCCACGGTTGAGCTCTTTTGTTTTCCCCGAAGTATGAAAACCATGGGTTCCTCCCAGGAAATATGATCGTTCATCCAAGATTATTTTTGCACATGAGATCTTTTTTATTTACTTTTCTGTCGTCAAGCTATCTATACACAGGTTGATGAGATTCATGTGTACTTCTTCTTTGCACAGAATTCAGTATATTGAATCTTCTGATGTACTTCCATACTATCTTTTTTTATGAACAGTTGATTCTTCTCTCTACTTTAAACTCATGGTCAAGTTTCCTTAGCAAATAGTAACATTCAAATCACATACCAAGATATTCTAAGAAGTACCCACGTTTTGTTACATTAGATGATCCGTTTAAAGCAGGTCATGAATTAACAACCACGCATACTTCCACACAACTAAGGTCTCTACTTTGATATATATAAAAACACCCCCTACACATATCAAACATGGGGATGAAAATGTCCTAAATAGTGCTTGCTCCCAATTGAGCTAGACTTTTATTGACAAATAAAAGAGTTAGGCTTGGCCATGACAGCAATGAAATGATCAAATTCATCTTTTTCATGAAGTAAAACTTCTGAAATGATTGATAACATAATATCAAAACATCAATCTTAATCAAAACCCTAACACTTGAAAGTGATTTTAAATGATTTTCAACAAGAAAATTACGATTTGAAAATGACGTGGAAGGTTTTTGGCGAAAACCCATAGGCTTAGAACTAAGATTGTCTCTAATAGGACACCATGTCAATTAAGACATTGACCTTTTCGTAGCATGGTAAAGTCAGACATGTTACTGCCATTTCCACCATATCAGAGGAAAATATCCTCTTGCTGTCTCTAAGTGTAACATCGAATGACCAACGAAGGAGAAAATAATGCTATTTGCGAGTCATTATTGGGGGGCATCGTATAAAGTCAAGTAGCTAAACGCCAGATTATTAGTTACGCGTAGTGGGATTATAATAATGTTGTTTACGTCTAATACAAGCCTTTGACTACGTAAACCAGGATGCATCAATTACAAGCTACCCAATATGAGTTCGTTTTTCCTCTTTTAACTGCTACATTTAGGTAAGGACTTTGGTAGAATCAGTGACCAGTATTTAAAAAATCCCACCTTATACGCTATTGGGTTACATCCATAAAGATTAGGTTCAAGATTTCTTTGTTGAGTTTAGAATCTCAAGTTGGTAAACTCTAACTCAAATCACAATTCTTCTTCCATAAGTATCAAGAAAAATATGTAATTTTCTTGCTGAACAAGGATTCGTGGAGACTTATCTCCTTTCACTTCTCTGGGTATTAACGACAAAGATCTGCGCTTAAAATTGTTTTTTTTTTTTGAAAGATTAACGACAAGAATGTTACTAATGTTTTCGAATGAATCCATTAGTAGAGCCGAGGTATTCTAACCACTCATTTAAATAAATGACCTACAATGAGACAGCCAGAAAACAAGTGCATGAATGCTGGGAAGGAACAGCGAAGGCACTCATCCTTTTAATTTCTGATTCATCCGAGGCTCCTCGTGTTTCTTAACATAGTTGTCTGATTCGCAAACAAAATGACATTGATTAACGTGGAATGACACAGTCAAGTTAAAAGGCTAAAAAAAAACATCGTTTCACGCGCCAATAGAAAGGCATCACGTGATGAACGGGTCGAGCTTGGTCATTGGAAACCTGTTTGGAAGCCGAGAATTGAGGGGAAGAACTCATTGCCATCCGTTGTAATCGACAGGGAATCATGCATAAAATGAAGCAGGAATAATCGGGGATCATTATTGCATCAGTGGTTGAAGTAGTTCCAATCAATTAAAATAGTATTTTATTTTATAACTAGGTATTAGAAAGACTAAAAAGTTAAGCCAAATTCTAACTTATGAGTTGGAGATATAATTTTTACACTTAATATTATCTAGTGATTATTTCTTTTCTATATAAAACTTTCATTTTTAACACTTTTTTGTACATTGAACATACATTGGGCACGAGGTTCAATGAGGTAAAATGACTGTTTCCACACATTGAATGTATTTGATGGTTTCAAAGTTAAAAGAGAGTTGTAAGGAATCAAATTTGGTTTCAATACTAAATTAGAAAGCTTGAATTTCAACTCAAAAATTAGTTCAAAATTTGAAAGAACAATTTTCATATTTAAATATTACAAGGATCATATTTTTCTCAAGTATAACTTTTGTTCTCAATAATAGGTATAACATTGAAAATATCACATATTATAGAGTTAATTCATCATCCTTCCTTCAATTCCTTGTTCCAATTTTTTATTTTCTTAGTTTTTGACAAAACTTACCCCTTTCCAAAGTTCAGGAAAATATTTTTGCACAATAAGGCTTTTATAGGATTATCAATAATTAGAATATGAATTGTAATAGATAATTAAAGCTACTAAAAGAAAAGATTTGGTTCCGAAGTTTTTTCAATTTTATTTCTTGTCATGTATCTATTATATATGGTTTGAATAAAATTATAAACATTTACAAAATAAGGCTATTAAAATGACAGTTTTATTGGCTAGAATAAAAAAGTTAGTATGTGGGGGCTCTTTTCTAGTTAGGAATATTATATCTACTTTGATGAATGTTTTGTTGTATTATAACTAAAAAATTCTTAATTCAACTTTTTTGTAAATGAACTGTAATGTCAAAGTAACCCCTAAGTTTTTGTATTATCTAGGCTTTAGATAAATAAACTTATATATTTATTGAAAAAAAAATTAACTCCTCCCACTTGTAGAACCCAACTGCTCTAGCTTTGTCCTCCACCTAACACCTCCATTAGTCACCTCCGCCACTATTTCAAAGATAACATTTCTCAGTTTATATATAGAATGTTATAGCTCGTCTTAAACTTTAACCTTGTGGCATTCTAATGTTAACAATAAAGAAACAAAGTAAGTTGATTATTAGAGCTGTAAAAAACAAAATCTTTATTGAGTGTCTTCTTTAAAGTTACAACTTATTAGATCTTAGACAAAATTGATAAAAGAAAACTTAATGGTCAAAGTTTAAAGAGTACAAAAGTTATTCCTAAGATCAAGAAGCATGTAAATGGTAAAATCTTATCAATTAGAGGCATAAGGCTTATCAATTGTAATAAAAATTTGTAGGAGCTCTATAATTTTTGTAAATGCAAATTTTGAGCCTAACTAATCAATAATTAATTGAAATATTTTATATTAGAATTTTTTGATATAAAGAAAATTTTCCAAAAAAAAGAATACTGTTTTTTGGCCTTAATGAACCTTGTTGTTCTTCAAGGTAATTTTGGGTGTTTTTCTCCAAGTCTAGTCAACGTACACCGCCAATGGTTAGCTGAGTTTCGGTTGTTGTTAGGTGCAAAGATAGCATCTCCTTAGAAAGTAAGTATTACCCGCATCTTGAAGAAAGACGGCAGGCTTCTCCTTGACTTTTCGTTTCCTTCTTCTCGTTTACCACTTTTTAGATTTACTGTACAGAAACCACTCCCATTCCACGAGGATAATAATATATGAGCCACTAATCTTGGTTATCATTGCAGAATTTTGTTAAGCATATTGCCATAGAGAAGTTCTGCAATCAAAATTCCATACAATATTAAGTAATATTAAGATATTTAAATTACTTAAAAGATTTAAAACACAATTTAAAGATTACCGCAAGAGTAAGAGGAAACTTCTTTAATTTAAACAAACCTTTAGTTATATGTCTTGACAGTGTCAAAAAATCTATATTATTAACAATGATATTATTTATTGAGAAAAATTAAATAAGCATGCATTGAACTTATGATCGTCGTCTTCTTATGATCATAGTCTTCAAGAAGATCTTGTTAGATCTCTTCCATGCTTTAAGAAGAAAAAGTTGCCAACAAAGATTCTAAATCTAAAACATAGTTAGATGCTAAATCTAAATATTTAAACAATTAGGTGGTAGATATTTCAAACAGGACATTGAACATGAACTCCAAAGATTAAAATAAAGAAATTGATAACTTTATGGTTAACTAATCCTGGATTTAACTAGGGAAACGCGTTTATGGCATCCATGAAAATCACACGATAAGAAAAGGATGTTGTCTTGTTCACTTCTTCAAGAAAGTGACTAATCTTTTATCTTATACCGTTAAGACCAATCACAAACAGCCATTTCATTGAAATTATCCGTACCAAACACTCCCCAGGAAACACAACTATCCGGAAGTTTCTTGGATGCCAAACGTGTTAAGATCGATTTCGTTATTTCTTTCTTCAATTTTCTATGTTTCTCCTACTTCTTGTTATCATCGACTGAAAATGGTCACAGCAGTCCAAGAAGCTAATGCAAGGAAACCAAGTTTGATAAGTAAGGCTCACAACTTTTCACCAGATTTGCTGAAAGTGGCCTGTCTGGTTCATTCACCATACTTTCTTATTGGTTTTTTATTCGAAGTTCCCATGCAGTAGCCTTGTCAACGAAGCCAATGAGGTCAGTGAGTTGAAAAACCCTCTGGCATTTCTTACTGTCGTTTTCTGAGCTCCTGACGGGTGGTACAGGGGTGATGCCACTCTTTGAAAACCTTATGACAACCCTTGAGAATATTACGAGTTGAGTACCAACGAAGGTTCGAAGAAATGTCAAAGGTTTTAGGAAGGGCGAAGTATGCTCTAACAAGGAGACCCATAATATATGCTGGTCCGAGGTCGAGGAGCACGTTTTCCGCCTACAATCACAGCAGAGGAAATAGTAACCTCAAAGTCAATAAAAGTGTGCTTTCTGCCACAACTCTAACGTAATGTTAATCCTAACTTGTAATACAATCGACAAATTCACTAGTAGTTCACTAAAGCCACTAACAATTTAAGATCTCTTTTACTCAAAAGATCTTAAGTTTGACACCTATTTCTCGTACCCTCTTTGCTTAACTTAAAAAAGAAAGAAAGAAAAAGTCTTATAATACAATTGCTTAACATGCAATGCTAATATCAATACCAAAAATACATTTACTTCATATTATTTATATTTTAATTTGAAATTTTTTTTATGTTAAAAAATATTTTCTTTCTTAATAACCTAAGTTCCAGTGCAGTACCCTTCACTCGTAGTCATCACTAATAAATTATGTTCTTGTAATTTCTCCATGTTCAAAGAAATAGGAAGTGTTAAAAATAGTAATTGTTTCATATTGTCACTATTTTAACCTAATATCATTTGTATATATGAGAGTATCGCCTTCTCTTAATAACTAGTTTTAAAGGAAAGAGTGAAAATAGTAGTTTTAGGCATGGTATTTACAATTATCATGTGAAACTTTCAAATATGTTGTCAGTGATAATTATAATTCAATAATGTATGGCTTTGGAGGCTATTGTAAGTTGACTTGGTGAATACCAAGCATGTTTAGGCATCTTTGTTAAAGAGACCACCAAGGTTAATATACAGATTATGTTACTTTTTAAAAATTGACCAGGCTTTTGTTTACATTTTTATTATTCCTCAGTATAGTCTTCCCTGACTCACAATTCATGTGCATATTTTCTTTACAGGTTGGCAACCTATATGCTTTGAACGTGTTGCTGTTGATCCTTTTTTCGCATGCTTACGCTCTTGTATACTTTGTTGTTTTCTCTTCTTCTTCTTTTTTATATGTCTTTTGCGTTGAATCCGATGAAACTCAACTCTATTGGAAAACTTAAATCTGCCTATTGGCTTTCGAAGGGTTGACGAAGAAAATTTGGTGAATGAATGACCAACAAATACAGCAGAAACATTGGTAGAGCAGTTAGAGACTACTTTGTTTTATTATGTTCTTCTGTACGTTTTAACTAATTACACAAAAATTCAAATAACACCTGCAATTTGAAAGTGTCAAAACAACAAGAAAATGCCAAAAATGATGACCATTACGATGAGAACATTAGTACTGGAAGACCGCGTTTGAAGAATGAAAAGAAGCAGCTTATAATAATCACATTATAATGATATTGGACGCCACCTCATTCAGGACTCCTTCAGACTACCACAGAATATTTCATGATGAAACCATACATCAGAAATAAAGAACAGTGACCATGTTTTGTAGTGATCAATACATTCTAAGTTTTCTGGTTTACCAGAATAAGAATAACGTTCTACATTAAGTCATTTTCAAATGTATTCAGAGAAAATGGTGTATACATCGACCAGAAAATATAAGTAAAAGCAATAGGCTTCTTATGCGGTACATAATTTTGTGTCTGCAGCTAGCTTCAAAGTATGTTTTTGAGTAAATTGTTTTTGGGCATGCCTCCTAAAATTGGTCATCATTTGTTAATCACCAAAGGATATCGTCTTAATTGTTAGAAAACCTAGAGACTTAACTCAAAAATTAACTTAAAAGTTGAAGGAATATTTTTCTTCATTTAACTTTTACTATAAAGGATTGCATACTTGATATGTAACTTTCATTTTGTACATATGCAAGGCTTGCATGTAGAGCAACATTGGATTCAAGATTGCATGAAATATAATAGATTCAACTTGAGTTTTAATATTATTTTAAAAGACTTTAAGGTTTTATCTAAAAGTTAGTTCAAAAATTAAAATGATATTTCATTTATTTAAGTTTTACTATAATCGATCATATATTCAATATAAGACTTTCATCTTATACACATTAAGAAGTAGCTTATTATATCATTCATTTCCTGCTTTTCATCCCCAGTCGGAGATCCCATATCAAATCAAATGTATCACCAGAACAATACTGGAATACTCTTTCACGTGTTCTGCCGGTTAAAAATGTGATAACTACGCTGTCTGACATTTGGGGAAAGTATGGTCTAGACAGCCTTTGGCTGTAAACAAAGGAGTTTTTACACGTTCCTGATTATGTAATACCGCATTCGGTCAGGCATTGTAAGCTTTTTGTTGAAGTATGGCGTCATCGTTGTATATTCAATGGAAATCATAGTGATGACTTTCAAAACAGATGTGCTCTACGAAACCTCGGTATAATTACTGCCTAAACATTATGACACCTGCACCACCTAATGCTGATTTTGGTGCAAGTCATTTGCCGATGTGCTTCTTTCCTTGACACAAAAATAGACAAAACGGTTGCTAGGTGTCTTCCCTCTCATTGCCGTGTTCATGGAAGCTACCAATATCATAGGAAAACAAAGAATGATATGACATCACCACTTGAGTCAGATCCCTTCCCAGTCTATAAAACCAGCCTGCATCTGCTAGATTTCTGGAACTACAAGCTTTGAACTCCATCTCTACTCTCATCTACTTCAATTAACACTTTGTCATCAATGGTTCGGTCCCCATCTTCCGATGAGAACAGTTTGAAGAAAGGGCCATGGACGCCGGAGGAAGATCAGAGGCTTATTGATTATATTACTGCACATGGTCTTGGAAGTTGGAAGGCTCTCCCGCAGCATGCCGGCTTGAATAGGTGCGGGAAGAGTTGCAGATTAAGGTGGACGAACTACTTGAGGCCAGATATTAGGAGAGGCGGGTTCTCTGATGAAGAAGAGCAAAAGATCATCAACCTTCATTCGGTTCTCGGAAACAAGTATTAACTCCTCTTGGTTTGTTGGATTGAAGTTCTTGAAACTTTGCGAGTAATTTGACTGACATCGGTTATTGTTGTTGCAGGTGGTCGAGGATTGCAACCCAACTTCCAGGAAGGACTGACAATGAAATCAAGAACTACTGGAACACTCATTTAAGGAAGAAACTCCTTCAAATGGGTATTGATCCAACCACCCACAAGCCACGAACAGATTTCAATCACCTTATGAATCTTTCACAGTTGCTTGGTACTGCAAACTTAACAAATCCTTGGAGCAATCTTCTTGGTTTACAGGCAGATGCTTCTCACCTGGCGAGACTCCAACTGCTGCAAAACCTTTTGCAGGTTGTAAATACAAGCACACTTCTTAATATGGAGAACACTGGTCTGTTGGGAAACAGAAATCTTAACCCATTTCAAGGAATTGTCAATCGGAGAAGCCCAGTCTCCAACAAGGAGCCGTTCTTAACAGGTCTGGAAAATATGAACCCACAAGTAGTACTGGAATCTCCTCAAGCCCCCGGAAACTTCCAGAATACTTCCAATCCATGGATGGGATTTGAAGGTGGATTGAGCCAGAAAAACCTTGGAGGCCAACACAGCAGCTCGAGCAGTTCACTGTATGAGAACCCTACAGAGAACCCATTGCCGGCTCTGGAAGCTGCCTCTCCAGGGACGGACGCTGTCAAGAAAGAGGAAACCAAGACTGAGCCAAACCAGTTCTCCACCCATTCAACGACCTCCACCATCTTTGACGATTGGAAGAAACTCATGGATGATGAAACAAGCGACTCCTACTGGAAAGATATGTTGGAGTAGGTTCTGCACTTAAACAATATTTTATGTCGTTTCCTTTATAATTTCATCAATATGTTAACCTTTTGCTTTTATTTTATACTTCTTCCCCTTTTTGAAGACTCTTAACATTTTCCTTCTGTTTGCAGGTTGACATCCTCATCAGCGTCGCCATTGTCATGGTAGGGCGTCTTTGTTTTCCCAGAAGAATAAAAAAAATGAGTTCCTTAAAGGAAATAGATTGGTTCATTCATTATTATTTTTTAAGTTAGATTTGTGCATTTACTTCCCGACTGCTGAGAAGTCTATACAGATGTATAAAGTTCATGTAAACCTTTTCCTATGGGAGTGTTAATTGTATTGAATTTTTTGACACATATTGATCTTTCTTTTATCCTTTCAAGTTTATTTTGGAACTATAGCAGCCAAATCGTACATCAATCCATTCTTATGAAATATATGGTTCATCTGAATAACAATTTTAAAATAATTGATAATTTCATATTATATTCAACGAAGCCTTTTCAATTATTAATAAATAAACAGCTCTCAAAATGATATATATTTATGGCTACCAATTAAGATATACTATGTTACATTCTTATTATTTACTCATAACATCTTTAAATGTTATCATATCCATTAAAACTCATGTCACTTAGGACTGAAGATATCTCAAATTTGGCACTTAAATTCCTCACACCTTATCCCTTTTTACCTAATATTAGAAAAAAAAAATCTAAATAAAAAACCCAAAAGCAAGAAAATATAACAAGATTGACTAACTTATCGAATACATTCCTGATGAAATAATTTTTTTTGAATAATTAATGATTTAACATAAGATCACAGTATACCAAGAGCCAATGGTTTTAAAACTAATTCTTTTTCTTGTAAGATAGCAGTGTAATCCATACTTTGACCTTTTTGTAGCACTGCAAAGTCAACCATGTCACCGCCATTTCTACCGTATGTTTGGAAAATACATTCTTGGATTCTCTCACAGTTCTTGCCGTGTAAGATCAAATGATGTCGGACGGGGGAAAAAGTGTGGCATCAGTGGTTCATTACTTCGGGGAAGTGGAGAAAATTGAATAGCTAAAATCCATATTATTAGTTAAGGATGGTCACCGTTAGATAGGATTTTTTACGTCTAATAAAATCCACTGACTGCACCCCAAGTTGAGTTCAGTTTTTACTCTTTCAACTGCTGCATTTAGGTGAGGATTTAGGTAGATTCAGCCACCGGTAATTAACGAGACAGAAAGTTGAGCAATCCCACATTATACGCTATTGAGTTACATCCATGAAGATGGAATTAGAGGTTTCTTTGTTGAATTTAGAGTCCCAGGTTGATAGTTATCTTGTGAGAGAGGCAAGGTCGTGATCAGGAGGAAAAGAAAGAGAGAGCAGACTGGTTTGTGAGACGCAGAACCTATGTTGAGGAAAGCTGGATCCTGCAGTGAAAATGGTGTCAGTGAAGGGAAAACAACAGCGACCACAACCAGAACAAAGAAGAGAGGGGAAAAATAGAATAGCAGAAGCTTTTTGCGAAGGATTGCTTGACACAATCTATGTGTTAAGTCTTTTCATCTATCTTCTTGGACCATCTTTATGTCTCCTTTGCATCTATTGCTCTTTCTTTATATCTAATATTCTTTGGATCAAAAGTGGCAATTCACAAGTAATTCGAAACACTCACTATCTCAAATACACACAGACAGAGAATGAAAGGAAAGAGACACAGAATTTACATGGCTTAGGGTATTTTCCAACGTCTCACAATAGCAATCTTTTTACTATAATGGAAGAGTAATTACCATACATTCAGAAAATTTTTATTTTCTCTCTGTATCTATTTGTCTCTCTATCTCTCTCTATTTGTATTCATTATACAAAATGGAATCTCTCTTTTTCTATGTTCATTATACTAGATTTTGCAATAGTATTCCCTTTTATAGTAACACCCAAGGGAATCCTAACTAGATATTATTAAGAAAACTTATTAACTACCCATAACAAAAAAATTATAGTTAGTTTACATGTTTGCTGTCACTAATTTTTACTCTAAACACCTAACACTTTGTCTTCAGGGATATTAGAAACAAATATTATGTTCAGAGAAATTTTATCAGTTACCATTTTTAATGTTTAATGTCTTAAGCCCATTTTTCATTTTTAATGTTTAATGTCAGAAAGAGAATTTGAAAATTGACTCGCAAACCTAACCCAATCCAATAAGTACCAACAAAAGTATGACGTCTAGAATCAAGACTCAAGTGAGACATATTGTAATTTAAGAAAAAAAATGGAAGAAAGAAATGAAATACCACAGGACGTAGTAGAACAAGATACCTAGATATGCATCCTTCTCTCTAATCCTCTAGTTATGAAATCTGTGTTGGGAGATTAACAGGGTTTTCATATAATTGTGTGGAGGATTACAAGTCATGTAGCACATACATAAATGATAATTTCCAAAGAGATCAAGAATTTCGTATTGTTAAAGATAAGCTAACCCTTGAACTCACATATCAATAATTTATCGCTAAGTGGGGTTTCATATATCAACATTTTCCTTCTCTATCGACTCTCTCTTCATTTAATTACTATAATGACTCATTAAATAATACCCATACATATATAATTTCAAAAAACCTCATACTTACAGATCGTATTAAAGAGACAAAAAAAAAAAAAAAAATTCCTCTACGTAGTGCAGGGCTATGCAGGGACGACAAAGCGATGCATCTCCATGCATGGATTGGGAGGTGCCACAGAGTAGCAGCTGAAGCAGCGTTATGCTCTGTTTGGCCTGAGATCAACTTGTGTCTTAATGATGATTCTCTTTAATATTACAGGCATTGCTTGGTTTTGGTGGAGAAGCTTATTGGTTTTTGATACTATATACATTCTTCTTCAATATTAACTGGATAAATTGGGGTTCCATGGATTGAATTGTTCTTTATTTGCGATGCTTTGCATAATTTTCCAGTTTAATTTAGAGTATACTAGTAGTGGTTAGATGCTTTCGGTTCTTCTTTGCTACAGAGTTCGCACCTCGTTTCACAGCCAGTATTTTAAGCCTCCTGAAGACTATTTGGAGGTTTGGAAGAAACACATAAGACTCGGGCTTCTCCTTGAGAATTAGCATAGCTTATTGCTACTGCAGTTATGTGCTAGCAAAAGAATTATTGAACTCTGTTTGTACTTGATCGTAGTTCTTATTGTCATATGATTTACAACAATGAAGAGTGCATGAGCTTAGAAATGTGAAGTTCTCGACTCCTTACATCCTGAGTCAATGGTTAAGATAAAAGGAAATATTACAACAAAAGATCGGAATTGGCCAGTGATAATCCTAGAAAAATGGCTGCGCTGTGAGGTGGAGATGCTCTGCTAAAATGGATGTTGTTAGCTAAAATAACTCTTTCAAATCATAGGATCTTAACAGTTCTCAGCAACGGAGCAGCAATGACCAGCGTATGATATGTTATTGCCAGCAGGTTGAACTATAAACAGTACTTCAGAGGGACCTCCATGTTGAATGCAAGGAAAAGCAAGAGACCATGCTTTAATTTGGCAACTTTTTGAACAGGGGTGCTTTTAGGCTCACGTCATGATATCTGCTCGGACCCAGCAACAGCAAAAGGTTAGGGATGAAAAGTGTTTGAAACATATTGGATTAGTGATAGAAGAAAGTAGGAGCGATTGGGATTGCTTTTCTTCCTATTCCAACCCAAGAACCCTCAAAATATGGAAAAGACATCTAACACTAAACTGAAACTCAAGCCATTTGCGTCACATTTTATGAGTGAGATCTTATCGACATGAAACTGATTCTTTTGACACTTGTCCATAACTAAATCAAGAAAAGAAAGAAAAAAAGTCCACATTTTCCCACAAAAGAACAGGAAATCATAGAAGAAAGTCATAAGAAAGTACTGCAAATTTAAAGAATTTAATATACTCCATTTTCTCACAGAGAAGTAGTTACTTACATGTGAAGAACAGATTGTACCTGGAATAATACCCAAGAGACATCCGTGAATGGAAGAAAGAATAGCTTTTGGATGTGATTAATGTTGGTCAATTAGTCCAAATAAGAAACCTAAACAGCCTCGTTTCCTTCTTCTCTTTTCCACTCCTTTTCTCCCCATTTTTCAACTGACGATTACATCTTGGGTCATATTTCCTCTAGGCTCATTTAAACCTAATGGGAAAAAGTAGCATCCGCCCTCCCCTTTTCTTTCCTTCTTTTTCTTAGTTTCCCATCTATATCACCTAACAGATGTAGCAATTTCTTGCTCTTTACAGTTCTTTAGGCCCAAAAGAGTAGGGTTAGGATGGGCCACTCACCATCTTTTACCTTTGAGGAAAGCATTCAAATAACCTATCACCGTCAACAGAAGCCTTGGAAGGTTTGGTACGAATATCCTGTTTTATGAAGGAAAGCAATATAAAGGTCTACATTGTTTAATATTTTATGAAATCATCCCTTCAGGTTTAAATGCATTAAAGAAATTTATTTCTTCATGTTATCTAACAACAAACAATAACACTTCAATTATTAATTGTCAACTTATCTAATATAATTTATGCATGTCGTTTAATTGGTATCAACTAACTTATTTAATTATAATCTTCTTGATTTGTTATTTTCAAATGAAAATTAAAATGACATTAACTCAGTAACATGTACAAATGCTGCAATTTGACTAAATATAATAATATCAAAGTTAGTATATTTGATAAAAAATCAAACACAAACCTCTATATTAACCTTTTTCCTAGTACAAAGAACTAAAAATTGACGAAAAAAGAGAATAAAAGCTCAATCCTTCCCAATGACATATAAGGCTAAAAACAAAACTCCTTTCGACGCATACTGACTCGCCAAGCCTTGGAAATGCTTTTGTATTGCAGGCGTAGGGATCTGCCAGCCTGGAGGCTCAGAAGGTCGCCACCCTGGCATACTCCCAGAGCCTGCGACCTTCTGAGGCACCATTAGATCTAAATCCAAATTCCTTCTTATTATGATTGCTAAACCAATACTATTGACCCCTCTTTCTGAGATGTAGCAAAGACATTCTGTATTTTCGAGGAAGAAAACCACAAAATCCGTTGATACGTGTAATGATGTTATTCCTGGCTAATAATAAGGTTCCTTCAGTACTGGAGCCTATGTCCTGAACATTTGGATCCTAAACTCCTGGTTGTAATCTTTACTTGCCTCTGCACCTTTTTGAGAGTTCTCCTTGTTTGTTCCTACCCAAGGTATGCCTAAGTCATAGTTGTAGTTCAACAGTTTAATTCATTCTCCACTATTGGAAACAAAGAAGCATCGTTGTTCTAAGTACTGCTGAAATTAGTTTAAAACGCAGGAGACCATAACAAAAGCAATACCATCATCTTCGTCCTTGTTGAAACAAATTAAACAGCTGGATGCTGACTTTATCCAGAGCAACATAAACGAAAATGGATAAAAAGAGTTCCAATTTACCTTTTGAGTTTGAGTCTGCGGAGCCTCCTGAGACTGTTTGTAGTCAATCCACTGTCAAAGCAGTAGGGAACTCGAAGACACTGACTCTGGGACCATTGTCCAATCATTATTTCGTCCCATAAGACACTATATGAGCGGGCCTAAAGCCTTGGAGCTTATATTGCCATTGCAATAAGCTTCATTTGATGGCTAGTATATTAATCAAGCTACGTATTTATCTTCAAGCCATTGGCAAAATATGTCAGGTAATAAAGAAAATCAAAGAAGAATTAAGACACAAGAAATCAAACATATGCTAGAAGGTTAGACAGGAAAAATTATATTGGAAATGTTTCACCATGGTCAGTCCAAAAGGGGACAGTTCGCATTGGATCTAACCACAGTTGTCCAACTCTCTACGAACACGATCAGATTTCATCAACTCTGTTCTCTCAACGCAGCAAACCAACCACCCTGCTGTTTTCAGCATATTGGAAAAGTTGTCTTAGGCTGTCCACGGCTATTCAATCTGCTCTATAACCTTGAATTGCAAAATTCAGTAAAAAATGATATCAAGACCTCAGATTTTTAGAAGAATGAATCCACAAGTTTCCAGTTATATCATGTTATGCTGTAGTTTGGCTCCACTGGCAGGTGGACTTACAATTTAATGTACCACCAAAACCAAGATCTCGAGTCTTGTTCCTAAAAGCAATGTAAAATATGAAAGATATCCATCAAAACATAATAAGACCCTCTGGGAGACAATCAAAAGCCCTGATTCTGAAGCAAGATCTGGCCAGCAGAACATCAAAACTACAAAAAGTAATATGGACTCTAAACTACTGATCATACAAATCCAACATGCACGATAACCTTACCAACTCTTCCCACAAAATGCCATACGATCACTTTCACCAACTTAAATTCCCCTCAAGTCACTAAACTTGAATGCACTATACCCCAAAACAAATCCCTATGCATAGATCAGCTCCATGCAGATCAATAAATTACATGGAGCAATATTCTACAATAACATAGGAATAAAGAAAACACCCACCTCCCTCTCATTGTTTAACCTCCAGTTTTCTAAACCATTGCTTCGCTACAAAGATTTCCTGGTTTAAATCAGTCCAACTAAATACACGAGCCTTTTGCATTCAGGCCAACAATATGTTTCCGGTTTCACCCACCTGCAGTTTTGGTCGAGTTTGATTTTGCCAGGTTTACGTTCAGAAAGCATAAGTATTTGTGATTGGTTCATGGGTTTAATGTATAAAAATAGTAATAAGATTCTTAATGTGTTTTCCAGGCTTTCTTTTCAAGAAGCATGATTCGACTGAGTAAATTTAACTAGTTAGGACCAACAACATATTAAGGGGCCTCAAGAAAGTGAAATGAAAACTTCTTTATCACATGATGGAAAATCAAAATCAATACCAACCTCAGGTAAGGACACAAGCATTAGCGATACAAAACTAAATTGGCAATAATTACTCATACCAAAGTGAAAGTAGATTACCAAAATCAGGAGTCAAAACTCCCTCACAGTAGACTCATAAATAATAGCAAGTCCAAGGTATTTTGTTGGCTCAATCTCTTCTCAACCCCCTACATTACGGTAGTCCAAAGGGGGCAATAAGATTCATTTTGAGATCCTCTAAAAACTAATTATCTTTCCCCTGCACTGCAGAATAATTCAGAGACAGCAAATATGAAAATCCACACAAAACTCCAGAATGGCATATAAGAGCAAGAGCAAGAGCAAGAAGTGAGACAAGGGAGGAGAACATGACTTCAGCCTCACAGAAAGATCATTGCAAAGGATTGAATAAACAAACAAAGATATTGAAGAGCAACCATAAAGCAATACTGATAATGAGGACCATTGTCACACCATTACAAAAAATTCAGAAGAGTGTAACAGATGTATTAGCCTAAGCTACCAGGTTTTAGCAAATCCAGGAAGAATAGGTCGTGGAACTAAGAAAACTCATGAACCAAATAATAAATTGTGCAAACATTACTTAAAATTTCAGGAATGGAAGGATTTAACCAATTCAGCGTAAGGAATATCAAGAATGGATATGGGAAGCATTAAGTGAAACCTAGGTGTTAAGGGGAAAGAAGTAATGATTACAAATAATAAAAATCACACGCTTTAGGGCCCTTACCATCCTATCCTTTTGTCTGCATTTGTGTGAAAATCATAAGACTTGGGAATCCCTTTGTGCCTTAACATATATAGAGGCTTCCATCAGATTAGCATAGACAACAACAAAAATTCAAAGTGAAAAATTCGATGTCCAAATTTTGTCCTCCTCACCCGAGTGTTCCACAAAAAGATATAGCATAATTAGAAGTTAAATTCACAGAAAAGCAACATAAAGTGACCACACTATTAGGCTGTTTATGAGACGGACAGGAGTAAACCACACTAATTTGTTGAATGAATCTCCTTCAATCAACCTTAAAAATGAAAAAGTAAACTAAAAAGATTTTAAAAAAGGATAATTCACAATCAACCAAATCAGAAATCAGCATATTAAGGGCTTACACTTCAAAAAAGGACTCACAAAAAGTTATGAAGCCTCAACTAGAATTGACTGCCTCTTATACCCCAAATATCCCATTTATGTTTTTGGCATTTATAATTCCAGACCTTACACAACCTAACTTTCCAACCCAAGAAGGATCCCAAAGAGGGAAGCAAAACAAAAAGAAGAAACAACACTTCAGTTTGTCTCAAAACCGAGCCTCAATCCTCTTTATTAAACCCATATCTCTAACAGACTTAGGTCTTATTTTTCTTTTTCAAAATAAAATTTTCTATAAAACATTTCACTAGATTCTGATATTCCATGCTGCTAGAGAAACTTGATGATCAATCCTTGAATCGTTTTTGGACAATCCAAAAACAACCTTTTTCCTGTAAAATATTTTACATGTTCCTTAGACATAAACCATTTTCTATCCCCAACTCCTCCATTCAAACCTCTTACAGCAATCAACACAGAACCACATTCCCCAATCACTAGATCTTCTTCCATCATCTCTAACCACATCAAATCCACCACAAACAATGGAAGATAATTTTGGGGAAACATTTTAATGCAAACCAAATATGGAAAATACTTTCAAAAGAACAACTATGGGGTGACAACCAACAAAGAAAAATCAGTAATCTTCTCAAAAACAGAAATTTCGCATGAATATAAACAGAGCCTTAGTTGCACTGCAATTTCAACTAACAATGCCACTGCTCAGCTAACATGAGTGTCGGTATACACAGAAAAATCAGTAATCTTCTCAAAAATGGAAATTTCGCATGAATATAAACAGAGCCTTAGTTGCATTGCCATTTCAACTAACAATGCCACTGCTCAGCTAACATGAGTGTCGGTATTGAACAAGTGGAAATGGAAGGGCAAACATTAATTACATAGCATGTTTCTTTATACACAAGAGAGATCATAGATTACATTTGGAGCTTCCTACAAGGATGAAATATAAAACAGCATGAAAAATTGTTTGAATTACATCCCAGAAAGAGTCAGGAATCTGAACTGAGTACAAGATTTTGTCAAGAACCTGAAATGAGTACAAGGTTTTGAATTTTGACGCAATTTGTAGGAACAGATAACACTTTACTTAAAAAGAATAAAGCTGTACGCATGGGTACAAAGTATCAGAGTATCACAAAAATAAACCCGAGTCAACTCTCATACATCCATTTGGCAGTGTCAGCCCTCAAATCCTGTTCCTAGTAGACAGACAACCAACGCACTAGGTAAGTCACGAACATACAACATCAACACTTCTATAAAAACCAGTCAACACTGGTCACGGGAAAATTCTTGTCAATAGTGTGGTCTAGTACTCATATGTCACACACACTATTCTGCAAATTCAATAATGAGAAATCAAATGTCAAAACTATCACTGGCTCATGTGCAGTCTAGAATTCAGCTCCTTCAGCAACATTCTTGAAGATGGAAATTGACTCATTATCCTCCCATTTTTTATTGGAAGTTGCACTAGCTTCCCACATGCGCACTCTTGAAAGAACTCCTCAATTCCATCCAATCAAACAGAACTCTCTGCAGAACAGACAGTATAAGTAAAACAGAAATTATATCATCGAAGTTTCATTACGATACAACACATTATAGCCCAGAAATGAATTATTGTGTCTAGAATGGAGCATAAACACACAAAATAAGTTTATCGCAGACAGATCCTTTAAACATAACTATAGTGGTAAAAGGAACAAAACACCGATTGATTTCCTGTATCCCCACTTCCAACAAATCCCTCGTATCCAGCAGAAGGACAACAGGAGAGAGCGCGTTATCAGATTGCATGCAGTAGTTCCACAAAGGGCCTTTGAAAGCCAAAATTATCAGTGATATGTATCAACAGAGTGAAAATAGGTATATGTTATGGAGTCTAATCGATTTGCAGAACCTTTCCATCGTAATGTACTTCCTCGTAATATTGTCCCAGCAACCGGTTTGAACCAACAAAGAAAAAAGAAAAGAACTTCCTGGTATATTTTATCGACATAATATGCAGTAAACAACCTTAACTATCCAAACGAGTATAACTATTATCTAAAGCTTACTGGAATATAACGAAGAATTCGATAAAGCAACAAAAGGGGGAAAAAAAAAAAAAAGGATCAAGATGAGAATTCCGGTTGACAAAATAGTAAATTTCATTCATCAAAGGTGCCAAATCACAAGCTAGGATCAGTTTTTTCAAGAAAGGACAGACTCGAAAGCCTTAAAGGGTACAACTTTCAACTTCCCTAAAACCTTCAAGAGTATTTGAGAAAAGTACCTAACTCCCAAAGTAAAACTGTGTGTACAGAATATACATCATCAACATCAGAACACCATGTAATTGCCGTCAAGAAGCTAGAAAAACTTGAACCCGTCACCGAATTCTACTCATTTTCTCCACTGTACCAAAACCATGTCCTACCTAAACTCAACACCTTCCTACTAACCCCCTTCAACAAATTCACTACCATTTCACGGAAAATCGCTTTCGTTAACGTCAGACCTTAATCGGCTTCTCCTTCTCTTCCCTATCAATCTCATTGTCATCACTGCAACAGGTATTATTACTCTCTATCTTTCTCATATCACTCTCACAACTATTGACCTTCAACACATCCTTTCCTCTCCGACTCACCACATCAACGAAGAAATCCATCAAAACGTCCTCGTAACACGGCATTTTCGTGTATCCAGGAAAGTAACTGATATCAATTACAAGGTATTGGTTACCATACCTCGCGGTCCCGAATCACATCAAAGTTGAAGAGGTTCAGCTACATTGCCCGTCGCAACCCACCAGCGACATCTGCGAGGAAGCTCTGCGGCGGCATCTTGGTGTCGTCCAAATCCATCATCCTGTATATTTCAAGATTCGAGACATGTGAGAAGGACAGTCCCGCTTCGGAGACCCCCAGTCTCTCTTCAGACACGTCCGGCAGGGACTTACGTTTCACGCACCGAACATACTCGCCGACGACGTAGACCTTAAAGATAACCCCGCCGTGGTTGAACTCCTGGAGCCCGATCGGAGGCTTGAGTTTGTTGAGCCCGTCATGATTGTGCACCAGGGCATCTTGTGCCACTTGGTACTGCCGTTGGCGACCAGAGGGTTCGCAATGATTAATGTTCTTGTTCTACAATCTTGAAAGTACATAAAATCAAGAAAAATTTGAGCTGTGAAATTGTTATCTCTAGTTGATTTTGTAATGGAAACAACATTTAACTGAAGCTGAATGCAAAGAATACATTTTTAAAGTCAAGCTTTTTGGTTGGGCTAGTAAGTCTTATGTGGGCTACAAGTATGTGGCCATTAAGCAATCATGAGGGCAAAGTATATGGTACGCATTCATGAAAATATTATAAGCAATTTAATTTACATACAATATGGTTCTCTAATTTTACAGAGAATACTACCCCGTGCATGTAGTCTACATTACATGTTTTAACTATTCACTTCGACCCAACCTTACCTCAACAATGATTGTCCAACATGAGTAACCCATCTGGGAACTACGAAGTTCATGTTTCATTTCAGAATCGAGATTACAGAAATTCTAGAATCAAGCATTTCCCCTCTGTGTATTGACCCCAAGTTACAGAATTGAGGTTAGTCCTTGTTGTTTCGACTTTCATCCAGCAAAGTTTTAGGGTTTGGGGGACTAGAAGATAGCAGTTTTGACGTATTCACAAAGAGAGAGAGAAGAGAGGACGTGGAGGTCAACAGTGAAAAATCAGTAATCCGATTTCCAAGTGATTTCTACGTGGGGCCGACAGATGAACAGAAATTTCGAGAGATTTCTAATATCATTTGTTAGGTGTTTGTAATTTTTGCCTTGGACTCCCTTAGTCAACAAAGATGTCTAATAATTGAAAATTTGAGAATTTTAAATAATTCAAATTTAAAATATGGAGTTGGCTTTTATATCAAAACTTACAGAACCTAGGTGTGCCTCATATTGTCCAACAAAACCATCCACTTGCACTTTTTATTTTTTGTTGAATTTTAATGAATTTTAATGAATCTTATATATCTTATATTTATAGTATAAAATAGTTTAATTTTTATTACTTAGATTTAAAAATGGTATTTCAAAAATTCTAGAGCTTCCACAAATATCTATTACAATTTATAGGTCTTATGCTCTTAATTGATGAGATTTTGCCTCTCATATCCTTATTGATCTTAATAATAATGATAGTACTCTCTAGGCTTAGATTATTGAATTTTTGTTTATTCTTTTCATTCCAAATATGATAAATTATAGTTCTAAAAGACATATTAAGCAATGTTGCTCAAAAACTTTTATTTTTTATAACTCTAAAAATCCAACTCGGTTCCTCCATTCATTGTTTGATTTTTTGAGATAGTTCATTTATAATACTATTGTCCTTCAAATGCATTTAGTAAATCCATAATTAAAAATAAATAAATACTCCTTTGATTTTTGTTGCGATTGATGTAGGTTGCATTATTGATTTACTAAGTTATTTCTTACAACTGCTCAACATATTATGGTAAGTTTGTCTTTTATAATGGTCTAACATGTAAAGTTATGCTTATGTATTCTTTTTTTATACACTAGTTTTGTTCATTCAATTTCTTTTTCATTGTCTTTCAACTGTGTGTAGCTAGTGTTGCTATTCGTTTCACATATTATGAATATATCTGATCATTAGCCAAATGGAAAAAAGAAAAGAGAGACAGGGAGGCTCTAGAAGGATGAAAACGACCCTTACATGCATTGGTTTGGAAAATCCACTATCACTTACTTTTTTCTTCATTGTTTTTCACCTCTATATAGCTTTCAATGATATTATATTATAGCTTGGTAAGAAGCATTAACCATTCCGCATTATCATCGAAGTGTTGCTATTCGTTTTACATATTATGGACATATCCGACCATTTGACGAATGAAAAAAAAAAAAAAAGAGAGAGAAAGGGAGGCTTAAGAAGGATGAAAATGACACTTACATGCATTGACTTGGAAAATCCACCATCCGGTATCCGGATTCTTGAAGATCTAATGCTTAGAAGTTCAGTGCCAAGAAATGTAAAGCTGAACTTTGATATGATAAGTAAGATAAAATTTCGAAGACCAATACTATATTCTTCAATTTAATTATTCCCCAAAATCCTGGTCATTTTTGTTTTGGAGAATGAGGGCAGTATTTTGACTAGTTTTATTAAGAAAAATAAAGTTAAACTAAAAAATTATAATTTATAAAAATACAAAGAGTAGGATATAAAATTAATCCTTAAAAAATTAGTTGATTATTCTACGTACCAAACTCACTACTGAACATAAATACATGTAGGATTTTACTTCATAACGCATCCTGGTACAAGACAAAACGTAAATTTAGCATGTTTGCTGTTTTTGGCAAGAGAGGCATTTGTTGAAGAAGAAAAAACAACAGGGATTAGAGATAAGCTCCAATAACAAGCTGAAAGATCTATTGAGAAGTGAACAAATATGTAATAAAAAACAAAACGGAAGTGAACAAATTATCATGCAAATTAAGACTCTATTGAGAAAAAGAAAAAGTTGAGACTGTTGAACATAAATATGTAAAAATAGACTATAAGATATTTTGCTCTAATTACACACCTATGCAATGAAACATCCAAAAAATCTCATTGATTATTAATGGCATTGTGATTATTATTATTATTATTATTATTATTATTATTATTATTATTATTATTATTATTATTGTGATTATTATTATTATTATTGTGATTATTATTATTATTATTATTATTATTATTATTATTATCATTATTATTTAGTTCATCAAAGAACTCAAAATTAATGGCATTGTGACTACCATTTTGTTCGTTTAGGATCTAATACAAACTTTTTAAAACAATAAACTTTCCCACAGGCATTAGGTGACAATCCAATGTACAAACACTGCTCCTGGTTCGCAGGGAATCACCTGGCTCGTGCACATTCCGACCTAATGCTGACGGTCTGAACTCCATCATCTCTTCTCTCGTTTGACTAGCCTGTTTTGGTCTTCATATGCAACGCAACGTCATTAGGTCACAATTCCATGTACAAAGAGTAGTGGAGTAATCACCAGGCTCGTGTACTCATGTACAAAGAGTACTGCCTTTCCGCTCATTACTGTATGCATGATGTCTTCTTCCAAGCAGATTAATAGAAGACTACCTCTGAACTCCACCCCTCCATTGTCGAGAACTTCATTGTTGGGCTTCGTCGCAATGGCTCCGCCCACATGTCTTGACAAGAAGGGGTTGAAGAAAGGGGCATGGTCGACGGAGGAAGATGAGAAGCTTACTGGTTATATTAGAAAAAATGGACATGGATGCTGGAAAAATCTTCCCGGCCTGGCCGGCTTGAATAGGTGCGGAAAGAGTTGCAGATTGAGATGGATGAATTACCTAAGGCCAGGTATCAAGAGAGGCAACATCTCTGAAGATGAAGAAAGACAGATCATCAACCTCCATTCGGAATTTGGAAACAGGTACGAAGTCTGTTCTGCTAGGTAACAACATTCAAAATTTTTGCATTGCAAGTCTTAAAAACCTAGCTAAAAGTTTGATTTATATGGGTAACTGCTGCTAAGCACAAGATCCACACATCTTTTCTTTTCTTCTTGTCATTTGCACAACGGAATACCCACTCCCTATTTCTCCATTCGATGTTTAGGTGAAGAGTATCTCTAATTCTCTCCCTTCTAAACCATAAACTATCTCCCTACTTGACTACAGCGGATTTACTTATTTTCTCACTCTCTCTAATTAGTTATATTAGAGAAATAATGAGTTTTTGCTGAATTTATCAACCACTTCCACGTTATTGTTGTTCAAAGTTCTCTAAAAACGACAAATTCAAAGTGGTCTAAAAAAGACAACTTAGTCACGGTCTTTGGCTTATTCTCCTATTGTGTCGTCCCCTTCTATACTTTCCGGTGACCTAGGGTTCCGCCGTAGATCCTCGTCCGCTCCTTGTTTTCTTTCAGTAATGATAGCTAAAGGGCCTGAAACTTACATTCGCGGTTAACATGCTCTCCAATTGGTCGACCTTTGGGCTTCTTCATTTCTCTGGAACTCTTCGTTGTTTCCTTCCTTTAGCCGCTAGTCACTTTCTGTCCATATTTCCTCCATAAGGATCTCTCTAAAGAGAAACAATGAGCTGTTGCTGAATTTATCAACGACTTCCGCGTTATTGTTGTTGCAGGTGGGCTAAGATTGCCACACAACTTCCGGGGCGGACTGATAATGAAATTCGGAACCACTGGAACACTCATTTAAAGAAGAAAACCTTTGAAAGCACTAGTGCTCCATCCATAAACACGCCAACAACTTATCTCAATCACCAAGGGGCAGTTGCCTATCAGCTGGCGACAATCCACCTGCTGGAAAATCAGTTGCTGCTTTTGCGTACAAGCGTACTTACTAATATGGAGAACACCGGTCTTCTAGAAAATCGATGTCTTTACCCATTCGAAGGACTTGACAATCGGACTAGCACACTTGACAAGCACGGACAGCCCATCTCTGAGACAGGGCAGTGTTCTCATCAACAGTTCTTTGAGCATGGTCAATGTTCTCGGCAGCAGGAACTTGTTTTTGGTACACAGCAAGTGAATAATGAACCTCAGTTCTTCCAGCAACAATTCGATTATGGAGCTCAGGTAGATAATCTCTTATCAAATTTCCGGCCTCACGTAGAAAATGGATCTTTTGATATTGAAGCCATGGACATAGATTTCGGACTCTCTGTTGAGCAGGCAGGTCAGAACCTTAATTTTCATGATCCCACATTGCAAAATCTGAACTTGCAGGATAGTTTTTGGGAAGAACTGATCCGTCCAGTGGCGGATCTTGCTCCAACTCTTCCTCCCGTTGAAAACTTTGCCCAGATGCCACAGGATGTAGCCTTCACTGCTGGTTTTAACAATGAAACCCTCCACCGGACCTACGAGCAAGTTGTGCCCACTGGCATCGGCAATTCATGGGCAGGATTTGAAGTTGGATGGAGCGCAGAAGAAGCCCTTGCTTTACAACACAGCTTGTTGAGTAGCTCACAATTTGAGAACCCTATACACCATCCATTGGCTTCACCGCTTGCTGCTTCACCAACTCAGCCTACAAGTGTCGACTGAGGAAGACAGCTGTTGTAGGAAGTTTCTGAACGTTGTATGGGCAGCCTACAAGTGTCGGGGAAGCAGGGAGGTTAGAGAGTTTTTAGCCGAAAGCCTCCTAGGGTTATTGTTCCCTCGAATGAACATTGTACTTAGCTGTGTTATGGATAATAGTATCTATGTTCCCTATGCTGTTCGTGCATGTTCTTCCTGTTTTGTGGTTTTTTAGGTTGCTAACCTGTACCAGGTGTTGTAGACGTTCATCAGAGCATTGCTTCGGTGGACGACGTTTTTATTTTCTTTTCTTTCCTAAAGCTGCGAGTGCACTAAGATGCATAAAATTCGTGTAGAACTCTTCATTACAAAGAGCTGGTAGCGTTGAATCCCCTGTTCTTCTTCCATGTTATCTTCTCTATTAACATTTGAGAATTCTGCCTATGCTAAACTTTTTGTCCATTTGGCAACTACGAACATCCGAATCATACACCGATGTGTTATAAGGTGTACTTAAGTCTTCTTAGTATTAAATAATAAAATCTTTCGTTTTTATGATTTTACTTTTAAATTATCATAGATGGCATTGTTTACGTTTAGTACGAGCCATCGACTGAGACCTAAAAATTTCAATTGCTAGCCAAGTTGAGAGTTTACTTTTTACTCATTCAATTGCTACATTTTGGTAAGGATCTAGGTAGATCGGCGGCGATAAGTAAATAAGTCAATCCCTCTTTACACGCTATTAAGTTCCACCCACGAAGCTTAGGTTAGAGGTTTATTTTTTGAAAGTTTGAGAGCTATTTTATGAGAGAGGTACTTCCACGTTGAGGAGAAGAAAGAGTAGAGACGCACTAAGGGAATCGTAGTAATTAAAAAAAAGAAAAAAAAAAGTGGAAACCAAAGAGAAAATTTGGATTTGGATTTGGATTTTATTATACAAGAAAGTTCCTATTTCCATAATTAAGAAGCAAAAATATTGCAAATGAAGTATTAAAAAATTTAAAAAATCCTACTGAAATATTACAAAATCTTTCCTTCGATCAACATTCTATCGCAAAAGTCTTTCATTTGATATCGCTATATCTCACAGAAACGCTTCCTACGATTAATAACATTGTAATTCCTTCACATTTGTTCTTCCCCAACAATGCTATCCTTTATCCCCGACAAGCCTTTTAGGCATAATCATAACTGCAGTTTGCTCATTTGGATGAAAGTATAATGCAATACTAGGGTGGCCGAGGGGAGCATCTCCTCCTTTGTGATTATGAGGTCTAGAATATGTTGAGATAAGTATATTAATATTTTTTATGATTATTGATCATATGATTATCTTTGTGATTATGTGCACTAAATAAATAATATTACTTTTGGTGTTGAAGTTTACAGTGTCACAGGAATATTACTATATTTAATCATGTAAATAATGAATAATATTGCTTTGATGGCCTTTCTACTCATTTAGAATGGACAATATACTTTGATGAACTTGTCTTATAATGTTTAGATTTAATGAGGCCTAAAAAAGAAGCTTGGACTAAGTTACAAAAGACCTACATATCTTGAAGTTGACTAAAAGAGAAGCAAGCCCCTATAAAATAGGCTAGTCCATGTATAAGCTCAAAAGTAAGCAAAAGGAAAGGTCAGCCCATGAAGCAAGCCCAACTAAAGAGACCTGCATGAGTGAAAGATCAACCTGGAACGATGCCATGTCCACTTAAGGCAAAATGAAAAGATGCTAAAACAAGGATTCATAGCAATCGATATTGAGAAAAAGAAGAGACGGGAAAGAAAGACATATCTCATTTGAAAATGTTGGGCCAATCTAGCCCATATTTGAGATTTATTGTTGGGTCCTCTTAAAGTCATGTTGCCCTAATGTTTACAGAGAAAAAAAGGGTTTTTTTTCTTAGTGTGGCGGTAAAAAAAAGGAAAAAATAAGAGAAAAAAAAGTAAGATTTTTATAGAAATTAGAAATCCTATGCAATAGTTGATTAAATACTTGATTAAGGTTGATTCATGGTTTGGCATGGTGAGGATGATCCATGTAAGTGTGTGCTGGTGCGTTTGGCAAACGGGGAATGGCAAATGGCAAACGACTTAGGTTCTTGACATGAGGCATGCCCCCTTACCGCATGCCCATGCTAAAAGGGGTCACTGCATGCATGCCCAACACTGACCCTAAAAAGCTCTTAAGTTTAAATCTTTTACTACACTAAGAAACATTCATATATTTGAAAAAATTGTATGTCTTTTTATGATAAAATACTTAAAGTTTTCACGTGATTTTTTGTGCACACACTCAGAAAAATGAGATGATACCAACGCCACAAGTTTCATAATTTTTTTATGCTTAATTTAATTTTTATGAATTTCTAAAGCCGTAACCTTGGGAAAATCCTAGAAAATGGAAAATGGGTCCAAATCTGGATCCGCTTGTTTTGGCACCTCCAGAATGTCTTATAATGAATTTAGGAACCAAAAATAAAGGTGATTAGCACGGTGAAAATCTGAGGTTATCTGAGGACAAACGATCCTGGGGCAACCCTGCGCGCAGCGCACACGCTCGCACGACATGGCCCTGCACGCAGCGCTCGCGCTACAAACGGCCTATAGAATAAAATACACAGTAAATAGTCCCATCGACAATAGAAGCATCATTTCGTAACGCATGGGCGTGCAGCAAATTTGTGTGTCACACAAAATTGAATTGTGGATTGGTGTAGAAAAATAAGAGTTTGTTGGATTGTTTAACATGGCAGCATTAGACTTGAGCTTGTAACCTTTAATAATTTGAACAAAATTGAATCAAAGAAGCAACATGTTTATAACAAAAGATATAAAAGAGAATACTAAAGTAACAAAAATAAGAAAAATAGAGTTAATAGAAACAACTCAAATACAAATAGATATAAAGCAAAAACAATGATGTCAAAAGTAGCTTGAAAACCATGATTGCATCTTACACAGAGCACAACATATGTGGAGAATAATTTGTCATTCTTAAATGCAAAGAGATAGTTTATAATCTTATAAACAAATAAACTTTTGCAACGAATTGGAATGGATGTACGAGAATCTCTTGGGTTTTGTTTACGGTAGAAGTTCATGATTATTATAATTACAAAGCATAAAGTAGTTTGGAAACCATGATTGCATCTTACAAAAAGCACGACGTATTTAAGGAATAATTTGTCATTCTTAAATGCAAAGAGATAGTTTATAATCTTATAAACAAAGAAACTTATGCAACCAGAATGGATGTACGAGAATCTCTTGGGTTTTGTTTACGGTAGAAGTTCGTGATTATTATAACAAAGCAATGAAGACTAGCACGCTTCCCAATGTAAACAAAACAAAGATAACATAAACACAAAAGGTCGACTTGAAACAAAACGTTGGATTGGCACGTTTTTCAATGTCAGGCGGCTTCATCGTTTCCAGCAACTTGTTTCCTTCGTCATCATGGTTCTGCACATTTTTATCGGTAGCACTGTATATTGCGGGCTGAACTCCTTTAGCTTCATTGATAATGTGGGCAGCTGGCACGGTTTCCACTTTACTATCAATCGGATGATGCGACGGACTGGGATCTTTCTCTAATGCGCCCCCTTAAACTAGGCATGGTAGTCAACCATGCCAAGTTTGCATTATTTGTCGTTCAAGTACTGAGGATGTAGTACTTTCTATCATTGAATCCTTGATTGCTTGAGAAGAAGTGACAGAGGCATCTTCTTTGGTATGTAAAAGTGTAAACAAGTTTCTTTTCCTCCTGTGTTGTTTCTATAACTTTGGTAGTTTTTTTGAATTGTGAGTGAGTTTATGATACTCTTGCCACAACGTGGCCTCGATGGAGTGTTAACATCAATCTTTTGTTGATATTTGATGGAGATTCATTGTAGTTGGCTGATTTTGTTGTATTAACCATCAAAACATGTTAACTCTCTAACATTCTTACGAGTGTTTGAGTTGTGACAAGATGCTTTACTTAAGTCTTGCAAAGTGAAAAGATGTCCTTATATTGAAAATGGGATGTTTATTGTTGTGGTTAGCTCATCACATTCTTTGAGAATGTTTGAGTTATGATGAGGTGTCATGCTCGAGTCTTCCTGAGTAAAAGATGGTATGTATTGAAGATGGAATGTCTGTCATCTCGCACTAGATCTTAAAAATGGGTTATTGGTATTATAATGTCGTAGATAGCTACTACTTGTATATTTCTTCTTCCTTATTTTCTTCTTTTTCTTTCTTGTTCCTTCTTTTTTGCTCCTTTTTTTCTTTACGATGTCGTAGATAGCTGTCAATTTTCTGCTTCTTCTTTCTTCTTTCGTTCTTTCTTTCTTTTTTCTTTCTCTTCTTCTTCTTCTTCTTCTTCTTCTTCTTTTAGACTATCTCTTACTAAAAACTAAATAGATAACCTCTTTTTTGCAATCAGTTGGAATAACTTCTTAACACCATCTAGTATCTTCTTCTTCTTCTTCTTCTTCTAGACTATCTCTTACTAAAAACTAAATAGATAACTTCTTTTTTGCAATCAGTTGGAATAACTTCTCAACACCATCTAATATCAAGATTTGAAGGAATCTCTCTACAACAACATTTTGCTTTGATAAAGCAACCAAAATGCATATTTACTCTTCAATGTTGTTCCTTCTTTTAGATAACATGGATATGGAACAAAAGCCTTCTAGGAGTCAAAAAGATAAAGTTCAATGCTCACAAATTGGATGAACTTTTGACTACTCTTAAAAAGTCCTAAATCAGGAATAAAGATACATCATAGAATAGATAATTCCATCATGCCAAAGATTAACCTTTAAGGTTAATCCTTACTCTGATACTATAAGGAAAATCAAAGTTTGTTGGATTGTCTAACATGGCAACATTAGACTTGAGTTTGTAACCTTTGGTAGTTTAGCTAAAATTGAATCAAAGAAGCAACACGTCTATAACAAAAGATATAAAGACATAATACTATAATAGAAACAAAAATAAGAGAAATATAATTATTAGAAACAACTCAAATACAAATAATATCAAAAGTAGTTTGCAAACCAAGATTGTAGGGCCTAAACGGCCTACTACATCTTACACAAAACACAACATATTTGAGGAGTAGTTTATCATTCCCAAATGCAAAGAGAGAGCTTATAATCTTACAAACAAGAAACTCGTACAACCATTTGCTTTGGATGTATGGGAGTCTCTTAGGTTTTATTTATAGGAGAAGTTCATGATTATTATATTACAAGGATAAAGGATGGCACGCTGTAAACAAAACAAAGATAACATAAACAACGAAAGGTCGGCTTGATTCAAAGCGCTCGCTTGGCACATTCTTCAAGAGGCGGCTTCATCATTTCCAGCGACTTGTTTCCTTCGTCATCACGGTTCTGCACATTTTTGTCGGCTGCATTATAAATTGCTGGCTGCACTCCTTTTGCTTCAATGTAATGTTTGCAGCTAACACGGTTTCTATTTACTATCAATCGCATGATGCAACAGACTGGGATCTTTCTCCCACAGTGTGGAGTTAGTTCTCAACATTGTATTAGCTACCTATTGGTGCTCTCATCCCTGTGTTTCTGGAATTAAATATGCACTGCTACTTATGTTACCATAAGCTGAGTTTATACATATTCATGTGCAATTTGTCCAAGATCAACTGCAGTTTTTCATTTCAGATAGATCTTAGAAGCCTTTGCTGTTGCAGATAACTTATTGAGGACTTCACCACATGCGAACCCTATACACGGTCCAGTGACCGATCTCCTTGTTGTCAACCAAAAAAAAGACAAAGACAAACACTAAACTCTGCCCGTGTCATGTTTCTCTGTTTCTATCAGTTAGTTTTGCTTTGTTTAGTGTATAATGTTGGGATATTTGCAATGTGCTCTGTGATTAGAAAATTATATTTCTTGTTATCTAAGTTGAAAGTCCCCATTTGATGTGTAGTTAGATTTTAAAAGTTAGTCCTTAGGAGGTTGTAAAAATACACGTAATGAGAGGTTCCATTTACTCTATTGAATATATATATATATATATATATATATATATATATTATACACCTTTTGCGCTTGCATATGGGAGCTAGAAGACTTCTCTTTTAAGCTCAAACATGTGCTCTCAAATGAGTAAACTCGCAAAGACTTGTGCTAAAAAAGAACACAAAAACTCCTGCAATGCGAACAATGGAGGTGATTCCATGTGGCCCACAAATACGAAGAAAAATCCAATGCGCCTCAAATGCTTGCAAAGAAGACTCCGGCACGGCCCACAAATTTGCGAAGAAGAACTGTAGATTTAGTGAAGCAACTACATCACAGTGAATGTTCAAGAGAGATGAAGATTTCTCTCCCTCCTGTTCTCACGCGCAGTTCAGAGGTCTCATCAATCTTGGAAGAACAAAGCTCGTTGCTGGCCGAGGACTCAGACGATCGTTCTGTTCTTGCAATGGTCAGTGGCTCAATCTTCGTGCAACGGCTGAAAAACGCTCAGGCCCAGGTTGATATTCAAAAACTGATCAGGCTTTTTGATATACGTTTTCATAGTGCAGTCTTCCTGACTCACAATTCATGTGTGCGTTTTCTTAACAGATTGGCAATCTATATGCTATGAACATGTTGATCCTTTTCACATGGTTAAGCTCTTGCATGAGATAATAGGTTCTATCAGCTCGTGATTTGATTTTTGGATTGGATAGTAGGTGTCTTAATTATGATATCAAAGTAAGGATTCCTCTTAACATCCTTATGAGAGCTTCTCATGTAATGCATCACCATAATGATTCGACAATTTGACCATTATGGTGAACGTGTGTTAAGATGTCATTAATAAATCACATATTGGTAAGAAAGTTATTAAAAGTCATGTTTATAAGTTAATAAGTTCTACTATCTTTTAAGTCAACTTTTGAATTGAATAATAAATTTTTTAATAATTATTACTCAAATGAAATAACATTGGCACCACCAAATCTTAATTTTGATGCAATTCATTTTCTAATGAGCTTCTTTATGGTTGCTAAGTTATAAGAGGTTTATTATTCAATCCAAAAGTCAACTTAAGAGTTAGTATACCTATTATCATATAAGTTGAAATTTTAATATATTCTTAATAATCTAATATTCATTGGATACATCTTAACACACTCCCTTACAATGAAGATTACATTATTGAATTATCATGAGGCCACATTATATGGACAATGTGTAAGTTGAAATCAATAAGAGCCTATAAAGGTGTTGAAGAGGATTCTCATTTTAATATCATGATTTAGTGAACTCTATTATCAAATAAGTTAAAATTTTAATATATTCTTTAACAATATAAAATTTATTAGCTACATTTTCACACGTCTTCTAACTATGATCATCAAATTATTAGACCATCACAATATAACATTGCATAGGCAATGTGTAAATTCAAATTAAGGGGAGCTCATTGAGCTGCTAAGGAGATCCTAGTATTGATACCATATTGAAAGAGTCATTAACCAATTCAAACATAACTTAAGAGTTAATAAAACTTACTATTGTATAAGAATCCTAATATATTTTTGGCAAGGTAGCTTTTTTTTCCATCGGCGTGCTCGTAGAAGCTACGAATATCATTGGAAAAGAAAGAATGACATGACATCACCGCTTGAGTCAAATTTCCCACCAGCCTATAAAACTAGCATGCATCTGTTAGATTTCTAAAACTGCTGCTTCGAACTCCATCTCCACTCTCATCTACTTCAATTGCCACTTTGTTAGCGTCCCTCGGCACAACGGTCGGTCCCCATCTTCCAATGAGAACGGTTTGAAGAAAGCCCCATGGACCTCGGAGGAACATCAGAGGCTTGTTGATTATATTACCGCGCATGGGCATGGAAGTTGGAAGGCTTTCCTACGGGATGCCTGCTTGAATAGGTACGGAAAGAGTTGCAGATTAAGGGGGACGAATTACTTGAGGCCAGATGTCAAGAGAGGCGGGTTATCTGATGATGAAGTGTGAAAGGTCATCAACCTTCATTCGGTTCTCGGAAACAAGTATTGAATCCTGTTGCCCTCTTGTCGGATTGAAGTTCTTTCTATTGGAAGGACGTAAGACTTGCGTGTAATTTGACTGATATCGGCAACCGCCTTCATGTTCTTGTTGTTGCAGGTGGTGGAGGATTGCATCCCAACTTTCAGGGCGGACTGACAATGAAATCAAGAAATACTGGAACACTCATTTAAGGAAGAAACTCCTTCAAATGGGTATTGATCCAACCACCCACAAGCCAAGAACCGATCGCAATCACCTTTTGAGTCTTTCATGGTTGCTTGGTGCTGCAAACTTATCAAATCCTTGGAGCAGTGTTCTCGGTTTACAGGCTGATGCTTCTCACCTTGCGAGGATCCAACTGCTGCAAAACCTTTCGCAGGTTGTGAATACACGCACATTTCTTAACATAGAGAACACTGGTCTGTTGGGAAACAGAAATCTTAACCCATTTAAAGGACTTGTCAATTGGAGAGGCCCAGTCTACAACAAGGAGCTGTTCTTAACAGGTCTGGAATATATGAACCCGCAAGTAGTATTGAAATCTCCTCAAGCCCCCGGCAACTTCCTGAATACTGCCAATCCATGGATGGGATTTGAAGATGGATTGAGCCAGGAAAACCTTGGAGGCCAACACAACAGCTCGAGCAGTTCACTGTAAGAACCCTAGAGAGAACCCATCGCGGGCTCTGGAAGCTTCCTCTCCTGGGACGCAGGCTGTCAAGACAAAGGAAACCAAACTGAACGGAACCAGTTCTCCAACCATTCAAATACCTCCACCATCTGTGAAGACTGGGAGAAACTCATGGATGATGAAACAAGCGACTCCTACTGGAAAGATATGTTGGAGTAGGTTCTGCTTTTAAACAATATTTTGTGTCCTTTCCTTCATAATTTCATCAATATATTAACATGCTGCATTTAGTTGATACTTCCACTTTTTGAAGACTGTTCGTAACATTTTCCTTCTGTTTGCAGGTTTACATCCTCATCACCATCGCCATTGTCATGGTAGAGGGTCTTCGTTTTCCCACAAGGATAGAAAATGTGAGTTTCTTACAGGAAATAGATTGGTTTATTCATTATTATTTTTTTGAGTTAGATTTGTGCATTTACTTCCTGATTGCTGAGAAGTCTATATAGATACATAAAGCTTATGTAAACCTCCTCCTTTCGGAGTATTATTTGTATTGAATCCTTTGATACTCTTCAATCTTTCTTTCATCCTCTCAAGTTTCTTTGGGATCTATAGCATCCAAATCATATATCAATATATTCTTATGAAAGATAATTCTAAAATAATGGTTAATTTCACATTGTATTGAACAAAGCCTTTTAATCATCAATAAGTAAACAGCTCTCGAATGATATATTATCTATTATTACCAAGTAAGATACACCATGTTATATTCTTATTATTCATTCATAACACTTTTAAATGTTATCAATAGGCATATGGCTCAATTAAAACTCATGTTGCTTAGGACTAAAGATGTCTCAGATTTAACACCCAAATCCTCACAGCCCATCCCTTTTACCTAATATTAGGAAAAAAAATCAAAATAACAAACCAAAAAACAAGAAAATATAACAAGATTCACCAATGTATGAAACAATTTTTTTGAATAATTAATGATTTAACATAAGATCAGAGTATACCAAAAGCCAATGGTTTTAAAACTTCTTTTTCTTGTAAGATAGCAGTGTAATTCATACTTTGACTTTTTTGTAGCACTGCAAAGTCAACCATGTCACCGCCATTTCTACCGTATTTTTGGAAAATAATTCTTGGAGTCTCTCTCACAGTTCTTGCCGTGTAAGGTCAAAAGATGACCAACGGGAGAAGAAGTGTGGCATCAGTGGTTCATTACTTCGGGGAAGTGTAGAAAATTTAATAGCTAAAATCCACATTATTAGTTAAGGATGATCACCATTAGATAGGATTGTTTACGTCTAATACAATCTGCTGACTGCACCCCAAGTTGAGTTCAGTTTTTACTTTTTTCAACTGCTGCATTTAGGTGAGGATCTAGGTAGATTCAGCCACCGGTAATTAACGAGACAGAAAGTTGAGCAATCCAACCTTAATACGCTATTGAGTTACATCCATGAAGATGGAGTTAGAGGTTTCTTTGTTGAATTTAGAGTCCCAGGTTGATAGTTATCTTGTGAGAGAGGCAAGGACGTCATCTGGAGGAAAAGAAAGAGAGTGCAGACTGGTTTGTGAGGTGCAGAACCTTAGCTGAGGAAAGCTGGATTCTGCAGTAAAAATGGTGTCAGTGAAGAAAGAAGAGGGAAAAAAAAAAAAAGAAGAAAAGCATAGCAAAAGCTTTTTGCGGAGGATTGCATGATACAATTTATGTGTTGAGTCTTTTCATCTATCTTCTTGGACCACTTTTATGTCTCCTTTGCTTCTATTACTCTTTCTTTATATCTAAAATTCCTTGAATTAAAAGTAGCAATTCACAAGTAATTTGAAACATTCGCTATCTCAAATACACATGTAAAGAGAATGAAAGGAAAAAGTCACAAAATTTACATGGTTTAGGGTGTTTTCCCAGCATCTCACGGTAGCAATCTTTTTACTATAATGGAAAAGTAATTACTATACATTCAGAAATTTTTCTTTTCCTTTCACTCCATATATCTGTGTCTCTCTCTATTTCTTTGTATCCATTATACTAAATGGGAATTCTTCTCTTTCTATGTCCATTATTCTAGATTTTGCAATAATATTCCCTTTTATAGTAGCACCTAGGGGAATTATAACTAAATATTATTAAAAAAAAAAAAAAAACCTATCAACCACCCACAACAAGAATATAATAGTTAGTTTACATATCTCTCACTAATTTTTACTCTAAACACCTAGCACTTTGTCTTCAAGGATATCTAGTAAAAATAATATGTAAAAAGAAATTTTATCACTTGCCATTTTTAATTTTTAATGTTTAATGTCTTTAGCCCATTTTCTCCTATTGTCAAAAAGAGAATTTGAAAATTGACTCACAAACCTAACCCAATCTAATAAGTACCAAGAAAAAGTATGACATCATAGAATAAGGACTCAAGTGATACATATTGTAATTTAATAAAAAATGGAAGAAAGAAATGAAATACCATGGACATAGTGGAACAACATACCTAGATATGCACCCTTCTCTTTAATCAAGTCCTCTAGTTATGAAATATATGTTGGGAGATCAACAAGGCTTTCATATAATTGTTTGGAGAATTTACAGGTCAGGTAGCAAATACATAAATAATAATTTCTAAAGAAATCAAGAATTTTGTATTGTTAAAGATAAACTTGCCTTGGACTTACATATCAATAATTTATCTTATGTGGGGTTTCATATATCAACATTTTCCTTCTCTATCGACTCTCTCTTCATTGAATTACTATAATGATTCATTAAATAATACCCATAAATATATGATTTCAGAAAACCTCATACTTACAGATCATATTAAAAAAAAAAAAAGAACTCTAGGTAGTACAGGACTATGCAGGGACGACGAAGCGATGCATCTCCATTGCTTCTGTGAAGTGGACATGCTCTGCTGAAATGGATGTTATTCCCAGCAGGTTGAACCATAAACAGTATTTCAGAGTGACCTCCATGTTGAATGCAAGGAAAAGCAAGAGAACCATCCGTACGACGCTTCGCAGGAAGAAGAGGCCATGCATTATTGAACAGGGGTGCTTGTAGGCTCACATAATGAGATCTGCTCGGATCCAGCAACAGCAGAAAGTTATGGAGGAAAAGTGTTTGAAACATATTGGATTAGTGATAGAAGAAAGTAGGAGCGATTGGGATTGCTTGTCTTCCTATTCCAACCCAAAAACCTTCAAAATATGGAGAAGACATCAAACACAAAACTGATACTGAAGCCATTTGCGTCACATTTTATGAGTGAGATCTTATCGACATGAAACTGATCCTTTTGAAACTTGTCCATAGATAAATCAAGAAAAGAAAAGAAAAAAAGTCCACATTTTCCCACAGAAGAAAAGGAAATCATAGAAGAAAATCATAAGAAAGTACTGCAAATTTAAAGAATTTAATGTATTCCATTTGCTTACAGAGAAGTAGTTATTTAATAAACTCCGTTAGCTTTTGGACGTGATTAATGTTGGTCAAGTAGTCCAAATAAGAAACCTAAACAGCCTCGTTTCCTTCTTCTCTTTCCCACTCCTTTTCTTCCCTTTTTTCAACTGACGATAACATCTTGGGTCCTTTTTCCTCTAGGCTCGTTTAAAACCTAATGGAAAAAAGTAACATCCGGCCTCCACTCTTCTTTCCTTCTTTTTCTTAGTTTCCCGTCTATATCACCTAACAGATGTAGCAATTTCATGTTCTTGACGGTTCTTTGGGCCCAGAAGAATAGGGTTACGATGGGCCTATCACCATCTTTTACCTTTGACGAAAGTATTCAAATAACCTATCACTATCACCAGAAGCCTTGGAAGGTTTGGTACGAATATCCTGTTTCATGAAGGAAAGCATTATAAAGGTCTACATTGTTTAATATTTTATGAAATCATCCACTCATATCCAAATCACTAAAGAAATTTATTTCTTCATGTTATCTAATAACAAACAATAATACTTCAATTATTAATAGTCAACTTCCTAATACAATTTATGCATATTGTTCAACTGGTATTAACTAACTTCCATAATTAATTACAATCTTCTTGATATGTTATTTTCAAACGATAATTGAATTGACATTAACTCAATAATATGTACACATGCTGCATTTTCACTAAATATAATAATATCAAAGTTAGTATTTTTGGTAAAAGATCAAACACAGGCCTCTATATCAACCTTTGTCCTAATACAAAGAACTGAAAATTGACGAAAAAGGAAAATAAAAGTTTAATCCTTCCCTATGGCATATAAGGCTAAAAACAAAACTCCCTTCAACGCATACTGAATCGCAAATAGTACGACACAAGCCTTGGAAATGCTTTTGTATTGCAGGCGTTGGGATCTGCCAAGCTGGAGGCTCAGAAGGTCACCGCCCCGGCATAATCCCAGAGCCTTCGCAGAGAAGTCACATTTGTCTTATCTTTTTTCAAAACATGGCCGTCTGAGACACCATAAGATTTTAATCCAACTTCCTCCTTATTATGATAGCCAAACCAATACTTATGATCCCTCTTTCTGAGATGTAGCAAAGCTGTTCCGTATTCTCCAGGAAGAAAACCGCAAAATCTGTTGATACGTGTAATGATGTTATTCCTGGCTAATAATAAGGTTCCTTCACTATTGTAGCCTATGTCCTGAACATTTAGATCCTAAACTCCTGGTTGTAATCTTTACTTGCCTCTGCACCTTTTTGAGAGTTCTCCTTGTCTGTTCCTACCCAAGGTATGCCCAAGTCAGAGTTATAGTTCACTGTTTAATTCATTCTCAATCACTGGAAACAAAGGATTGTTCTTCTAAGTACTGCCAAGTCTAGTTTAAAACGCAGGAGACCATAACAAAAGCAGATATCATCATCTTCGTCCTTATGGAAACAAATCAAACAGCTGGATGCTGACTTTATCCAGAGCAACATAAACGAAAATGGAAAAAAGGAGTTCCAATTTACCTTCTGAGTTTTGGGTCTGCGGAGCCTCCTTAGACTCTTCGTAATCAATCCACTGTAAAAGCGGTGGAATACTCCAAATCACTGATTCTGGGACCATTGTCCAATCATTATTTCGTCCCGTGGGACACTATATGAGCAGGCCCAAAGCCTTGGAGATCATATTGCCATTGCAACAAGCTTCATTTGATGGCTAGTATATTAATCAAGCTACGTATTTATCTTCAAGCCATTGGCAAAATATGTCAGGTAACAAAGAAAATCAAAGACGAATAAAGACACAAGAAATCAAACATATGCTATAAGAAGGTTAGACAGGAAAAATTTATTGGAGACAGTTCGCATCGATCTAACCACCGTTGTCCAACTCTCTACGAACATGATCAGATTTCATCAACTCTGTTCTCTCAACGCAGCAAACCAACCACCCTTCTGTCTTCAGCATATTGGAAAAGCTGTCTCAGGCTGCCCACGGCTATTCAATCTGCTCTATAACCATGAATTGCAAATTAGTAAAAAATGATATCTACACCTCGGATTTTTAGAACATTGAATCCACAGGTCTCCAGCTATATCATATTCTGATGTAGTTTGGCTCCACTGGCAGGTGGACTTACAATTTAATGTACCACCAAAACCAAGATCTCGAGTCTTGTTCCTAAAAGCAATATCAAATGTGAAAGATATCCATCAAAACATAATAAGACCCTCTGGGAGACAATCAAAAGCCCTGATTCTGAAGCAAGATCTGGACAGCAAAACATCAAAACTACAAAAAAAAATATGGACTCTAAACTACTGATCATACAAGTCCAACATGCATAATAACCCTACCAACTCTTCCCACCGAATGCCATACGATTACTTTAACCAACTTAAATTCCCCTCAAGTCACTAAAGTTGACTGCATATACCCCAAAACAAATCCCTATGCACTAATCAGCTCTATCCAGATTAATAAATTACATGGACCAATATTCTACAATGACATAGGAATAAAGAAAATATCCACCTCCCTCTCATTGTTTAACCTCCAGTTTTCTGAACCATTGCTTTGCTACAAAGATTTCCACGTTCAAATTAGTCCAACTAAAAACACGAGCTTTTTGCATTCTGGCCAACAATATGTTTCCGGTGTCACCCACGTGCACTTTTGGTCGAGTTTGATTTTGCCAGCTTTACGTTCAGAAAGCAGAAGTATTTGTGATTGATTCGTGGGTTTAATGTATAAAAATAGTAACAAGGTCCTTAATGTGTATTCCAGGCTTTCTTTTCAAGAAGCATCATTAGACCGAGTAAATTTAACTAGTAAGGACCAACAACATACTAAGGGACCTCAAGAAAGTGGAATGAAAACTTCTTTATCACATGATGGAAAATCAAAATCAATACCAACCTCAGGAAAGGACACAAACATTATCGATACAAAACTAAATTGGCAATAATTACTCATACCAAAGTGAAAGTAGATTACCAAAATCAGGAGTCAAAACTCACTCGCAGTAGACTCATAAATAATAGCAAGTCCAAGGTATTTTGTTGGCTCCATCTCTTCTCAACCCCCTACATTATGGTAGTCCAAAGGGGGCAATAAGATTCATTTTGAGATCCTCTAAAAACTAATTATCTTTCCCCTGCACTGCAGAATAATTCAGAGACAGCAAATATGAAAATCCACACAAAACCCAGAATGGCATATAAGAGTAAGAGCAAGAGCAAGAAGTGAGACAAGAGAGGAGAACATGACTTCAGCCTGACCGGAAAGATCATTGCAAAAGATTGAATAAACAAACAAAGATATCGAAGAGCAACCATAAAGCAATACTGACAGTGAGGACCATTGTCGCACCATTACAAAAAATTTAGAAGAGTGTAAAAGATGTATCAGCCTAAGCTACCAGGTTTTAGCAAATCCAGGAAGAATAGGTCATGGAACTGAGAAAACTCATGAACCAAATAACAAATTGTGCAAACATTACTTAAAACTTCAGGAATAGAAGGATTTTACCAATTCAGCATAAGGAATATCAAGAATGGATATGGTAAGCATTAAGTGAAACCTAGGTGTTAAGGGGAAAGAAGTAATGATTACAAATAATTAAAATCAAACGCTTTAGGGCCCTTACCATCCTATCCTTTTGTCTGCATTCGTGTGAAAATCACAAGACTTGGGAATCCCTATGTGCTTTAACATATATAGAGGCTTCCATCAGATTAGCATAGACAATAACAAAATTCAACGTCCAAATTTTGTCCTCCTCACCCGAGTGTTCCACAAAAAGATATAGCATAACAAGAAGTTAAATTCACAGAAAAGCAACGCAAAGTGACCACACTATCATGGTGTTTATAAAATGAACAGGAGTAACCACACTAATTTGTTGAATGAATCTCCTTCAATCAACCTAAAAAATGAAAAGGAAAATTAAAAAGATTTATAAAAGGACTATTCATAATCAACCAAATTAGAAATCAGCATATTAAAGGCTTATACTGCAAAAAAGGACTCACAAAAAGTTATGAATCCTCGACTAGAATTGACTGCCTCTAATACCCCAAATATCCCATTTATGTGTTTGGCATTTATAATTCCAGATCTTACACAACCTAACTTTCCAACCCAAGAAGGATCCCAAAGAGGGAGGCAAAACAAAAAGAAGAAACAACACTTCAGTTTGTCTCAAAACCGTGCCTCAATCCTCTTTATAAAACCCATATCTCTAACAGACTTAGGTCTTATTTTTCTTTTTCAACATAAAAATTTTCTATAAAACATTTCACTAGATTCTGATATTCCATGCTGCTAGAGAAACTTGATGATCAATCCTTAAATCGTTCTTGGACAATCCAAAAACAACCTTTTTCCTGTAAAATATTTTACATGTTCTTTAGACAAACCATTTTCTATACCCAACTCCTCCACTCAAACCTCTTACAGCAATCAACAGAACCACATTCCCCAATTACTAAATCTTCTTCCATCATCTCTAACCACATCAAAGCCACCACAAACAACGGAAGATAATTTTGGGGAAACATTTTAATGCAAACCAAATATAGAAAATACTTCCAAAAGAACAACTATGGGGTGACAACCAACACAGAAAAATCAGTAATCTTCTCAAAAACAGAAATTTCGCATGAATATAAACAGAGCCTTAGTTGCATTGCCATTTCAACTAACAATGCCACTGCTCAGCTAACATGAGTGTCGGTATACACAGAAAAATCAGTAATCTTCTCAAAAACAGAAATTTCGCATGAATATAAACAGAGCCTTAGTTGCATTGCCATTTCAACTAACAATGCCACTGCTCAGCTAACATGAGTATCGGTATTGAACAAGTGGAAATGGAAGGGCAAACACTAATTACATAGCATGTTTCTTTATACACGAGAGATTATAGATTACATTTGGAACTTCCTACAAGGATGAAATATAAAACAGCATGAAAAATTGTTTGAATTACATCCCAGAAAGAGTCAAGAATCTGAACTGAGTACAAGATTTTGTCAAGAACCTGAAATGAGTACAAGGTTTTGAATTTTGACGCAATTTGTAGGAAAAGATAACATTTTACTTAAGAATACAGCTGTACGCATGGGTACAGAGTATCAGAGTATCACAAAAATAAACCCGAGTCAACTCTCCTACATCCATTTGGCAAAGTCAGCCCTCAAAATCCTGCTCCTAGTAGACAAACAACCAACGCACTAGGTAAGTCACGAACATACAACATCAACACTTCTATAAAACCCAGTCAACACTGGTCACAGGAAAATTCTTGTCAATAGTGTGGTCTAGTACTCATATGTCACACTCACTATTCTGCAAATCCAATAATGAGAAATCAAATGTCAAAACTATCATTGGCTCATGTGCAGTCTAGAATTCAGCTCCTTCAGCAACATTCTTGAAGATGGAAATTGACTCATTATCCTTCCATTTTTTATTGAAAGTTGCACTAGCTTCCCACATGCGTACTCTTGAAAGAACTCCTCAATTCCACCCAATCAAACACTCTCTGCAGAACAGACAGTATAAGTAAAACAGAAATTATATCATCTAAGTTTCATTACAATAAAACACATTATAGCCCAGAAATGAATGAGGAATGGAGCATAAACACACAAAATAAGTTTATCGCAGACAGATCCTTTAAACCTAACTATAGTAGTAAAAGGAACAAAACAGCGATTGATTTCCTGTATCCTCACTTCCAACACATCCCTCGTATCCAGCAAAAGGACAACAGGGGAGAGCACGTTATCAGATTGCATGCAGCAATTCCACAAAGGGCATTTGAAAGCCAAAATTATCAGGGATAAGTATCAACAGAGCGAAAATAGATATGTAGTATGGAGTCCGATCGACTTGCAGAATCTTTCCATCTTTGTGTACTTCCCCTTAACCTTCTCCCAGAAATCAGTTTGAACCAAAAAAGAAAAAAGAAAAGAACTTCGTGGTATATTTTATCGACATACTGTGCGGTAAACAACCTTAACTATCCAACCGAGTATAACTAGATCACTCCATTATCTAAAGCTTACATAGCTTTACATAATGAAGAATTACTGGAATATAACGAAGAATTCAATAAAGCAACAAATGGAAAAAGGAGGATTAAGATGAGAATTCTGGTTGACAAAATGGTAAATTTCATTCATCAAAGGTGCCATATCACAAGCTAGGATCAATTTTTTCAAGAAAGGACAGACTCGAAAGCCTTAAAGGGTACAACTTTCAACTTCCCTAAAACCTTCAAGAGTATTTGAGAAAAGTACCTATCTCCCAAAAGTAAAACTGCGTGGACAGAATATACACCATCAACATCAGAACACCATGTAATTGCTGTCAAGAAGCTAAAAAAACTTGAACCCGTCACCGAATTCTACTCATTTTTTCCACTGTAGCAAAACCATCTCCTACCTAAACTCAACACCTTCCTACTAACTCCCTTCAACAAATTCACTACCATTTCACGGAAAATCTCTTTCGTCAACGTCAGACCTTAATCGTCTTCTCCTTCTCTTCCCTATCAATCTCATCGCCATCACTGCAACAGTTATTATTACTCTCTATCTTTCTCATATCATTCTCACAACTGTTGACCTTCGGCACCTCCTTTTCTCTCCTACTCACCACATCAACGAAGAAATCGGTCAAAACGTCCTCGTAACACGGCATTTTCGCGTATCCAGGAAAGTAATTGATATCAATTATAAGGTACCGGTTACCAGACCTCGCGTCCCGAATCACATCAAAGTTGAAGAGGTTCAGCTTCATTGCCCGCCGCAACCCACCGGCGACATCGGCGAGAAAGCTCTGCGGCGGCATCTCGGTGTCGTCCAAATACATCATCTTGTAGTACTTGTCATCAACCTTTTCGTTCGTGGCGATATTCGAGACCTGTGAGAAGGACAGTACCCCTTCCGAGACCCCTAGTCTCTCTTCAGACACGTCCGGCAGGGACTTACGTTTCACGCACCGAACATACTCGCCGACGACGTAGACCTTGAAGATAACCCCACCGTGGTTGATGAACTCCTGGAGCACGATCGGAGGCTTAAGTTTGTTGAGCCCGTCATGGTTGTACACCAGGGCCATCTTGTGCGACTTGGCACTGCCGTCGGCGACCAGAGGCTTGGCAATCACCGGGAACTTAAGGCTCTCCCAAGCCTGCCGATCAAAGAGAGTTTCTTTGTCATAGATGACAATCTGCTTGGGAATCCCGAACGTCTCGCTCATTGACTCAATCCTCAGCTCCGAAACGACCTGAAGCATCGAGATTCGGTTATGAAGACGCTCAATCGCGTCCGGCGAGTCAATTATCTCCGCATTTGGGTTTTTACGGCGAAATTCCTTCAAATCCCGCCTCCACTCCTCCCCATACAGCTTATGGAGCACACAGTCGAAAGGCCCCTGCTCCGCCAGCGCCCTGGTCTGATCGATCTTCACAAGATCCACACCGCGAGATCTCGCTCTCTCCAAGAGCGACTCGCGAATGAAGCTGTTCTGCTTCTTCGGCGCCAACGCATAGCCTATAGTGAATCTACGCCGCTCAGCCGCCATTGATGTCTGTTCTCGTAAAAAAGCCAGGAACGGAATAACAAATGCCAAAGCGCACACATAAACGAGAATTCGGAGTACCAAACGACCTTCTTCTGTATCTTCTCCAGCGTCTCTAAAAGCTTCGATGGTAGCGAAGATGGCAGAGAGAGAACTCAGTTGCAGAGACGGTTACTATATATAGCCTCGTCTAGGGTTGGGGAAGGCGGGGTAAGATAGACTCACGAGCGTAAGTACAGAGGTAAAGCCTGTGGATGTAGACGTGGCACGTTGTTCAAGTGAAACGGAAATTCCCGCCGCACAGAGAACGGAACCACCTGATTAGGGTTGGGAGCTGCTAGAATCACAGGTGGGGGACCGAAGCGTCAACGCAGACTAGAAAAGAACGGTGCGTGGGGGTTGGGTGGGACCGTTTTGACCGCGGTCTCTCACCGTAGGTGAAGCTGTGACTTTGTGGGTGGTTGGGTTGATGTGACTTGTCACTCATTTATTGGCTGCCAAGTGGATAATGCAACATCGTTAACACATTTCCCAAAAACCAACCCCACCAAGATTTTCTTTTTGAATCCACTTAACATGTTCCCCACTAAAAGTTTCCTAACCAAAAAATGCCAGTTTATTTTATCAGTTTAAACAAGAAATTAAATTATAATTATTTTCAAATACCTTTCTTGAATAGTACTTAATTTCATAATCTTTTTGTTGGTATTTTTTTATGTGAACACCATCAAAAGTGATTATTTATACATAGATCATTGTGCATAAACGCGCACATCAAAATATTGTTATGAAATTTTGAAGATTAACACAATTTGAATATTTTTAATCTTTTATTTGTTGTACCTCACTTAATTGTATATGAAGTTAATAGCTATATTCTATTTTAATTCATAAATATAATTAATGGGTCAAAGATCTTAATTCTTCATAAGGAATAATTATTAGGCTCAGTTTTACTAATATTAATAAAATTTATTAAGGTACTACTTATGTTTCTTAAAAATAGAAGAAAAAAAAATCCTAATCATTTGCTAGCTTATTCTAAAATAACAAAGTTTAGGATCGAGAGGTCCTAAATTCATTTAGCATTGATTGTGTGAATTGACAATGTAGATAAAAAAAAAGTAGATAATTTAGATTAAAATTTATTAGTAATAATCATAATTATTTAGTTTGATGAAATAAATAATAATTCATCGTTTTGTGTATATAATTTCTTATTATGTCATTTTCAAATGAATTCATGTTCATTGCTACCCAAATGACAACAACTAAAATAAATGCTCAAGACTCTACATCTTGATATAAAAGCAATCATATTATTATGAAATTTTGAAGATTAACACAATTTGAATATTTTTAATCTTTTATTTTTTGTACCTCACTTAATTATATATGAAGTTAATAGATCTATTCTATTTTAATTCTTAAAATATAATTAATGGTTCAAAGATCTTAATTCTTTATAAGAAATAATTATTAGGCTCAGTTTTATTAGTGTTAATAAAACTTATTAAGGTAATGCTTATGTTTCTTAAAAATAGAAAAAAAAATTGCTAACTTATTCTAAAATAGTAGAGTTTAGGATCAAGAGATCCTAAATTTAGTATTGAATGTGTGGATTGACAATGTAGATAAAAAAAAAAAAGGATAATTTAAGTTAAAATTTATCAGTAATAATCTTAGTATTTAGTTTGACAAAATAAATAATAATTCATCCTTCTAGGTATATAATTTCTTATTATGTCATTTTCAAATGAATTCATGTTCATTGCTACCAAAATGACAACAACTAAAATAAATGCTCAAGACTCTACATCTTGACACAGAAGCAATCATATAAGTCAACAAATTTACAAGTACAGATTCCACGTAAAATCCTTGATAGATCCATTAGAAGTTCATTAAACGAAGGAATCCAACCAAAAGCATATGCCATGATTATGATAAGTCACCAAAAACCCATCAAAGAGGGAAGTGAAACCACTAGCGCCCATAAAGCAGGCAAAAGTCAATATAAACAGTACTCCATTAGTGAATAAAAAGAAAAATGTAGCTATCAGTCTATTTTTTGATGGAAAATACCAGAATATCCTTCTCGCACAAGAATCACTCTTTTTTTCTCAACCATCCGTCCCGGAACAAATTGAGTGGGGATTGGGGCCTATCTGTCCTTTTGGATAAAGAGGCTTTTGTACTTTGTGGTGGAGTTGTTAACTTTGCTTGTGCTGCCCACTGGCCAGGGGACGGCGGGTATGCATTTTCATGAGAAACACATGCTTTTTTCTATTACACAAGCACTGTTTTAGAATCCCATGGAGAGAAGGAGATGGACCCCAAAATTGGCCCAGCCTGAGAATAAAAGTATTGAAAGGACGTTTTTCTTATCAAATAACTTTAGATTGTGTAAAACTTTATCACAACTTTTGTCAATGTCGATGTTTCAATTGAAATTATTAAGATGAGAGGTTGTATTTGGTTAAATATTTATGTATCTTTTCATTTAATGAATTAACTTTTAAAGTCTAAATAAATTTTTTAATATAATATTAAAACTTAAATTCACTATTAACACCTTTATTAATATATATAAGCTTAGAGTTTTACGGAAGGCGACATTGACTTTTAAAGTGAAAATGAATTTTTTGACATAATTTTTACCATATATTCTCTTTCTAAATGTAGGACAATATTTCTCGTAAAAATCTTTCTTATAAGAACTGTAATTTGATGTCGAAATATTGAGAAAGTAAGAATAGTAGAATTAGAATGTTGCATATATTTTTTTATTTTCTTCTTCTCTCATTTCTTTGGAAAATTGACATACCATGTTAGACCATTAACAATCATCATAACTAATATTTTATAACATTAATAGAATAAGGAAGAAAATTCTTAGTCTTTTACTATTATTCATTTGATTTATCCTTGAGTTAGCTAATTAAAAATTAACACACATTAATGGGACTAACAAGCTTTATATTAATTGAAAATCCATTTTGAAAGTATAAAACATTTCTTTTTTTTTTTTTTAGCACACGACTAGTTGACATAATCTTGCTTAAAATTAAAGCGTTATCTTCAAAGGATAACTTTTTAGGGATCACATTTTTTATTAATTAAACAACATTATCCCAAAAGACAAGTTCCCCATTTTATAATTGTTAAAGACCAAAAGGCATAATATATGTGATGAAATTTTGTCTTGTTTCCTTGGCATCTAGCATGTAGGGCAAAATATGCTGAAGCTGAGGGGCTGCTTGCCTTTTCAGTCTTCATAAGTCTACTTTATCATATTAAACAACTAGGTAAGGTTCTTGGTTTCTTCCATATGCATTAGAATACACTGAAAAGAGATTTCAACGAAGAACTAAGAGGCACCATATCAAAAACAAAGTGTTGCAACGAGGATGCCTTTGTCCACAAGGCTTAAACACCACTGATTAGTTTGATTAAGAAACTACGCAGTCCAATGTTATGATCATAAAAGAATACCTTTGGCATTTTCTTTGTTTAATGTCTAATGTTACTATATACAAAGTAAAACTTCTTGGCAGATGATGCCTCTATCATATATTTCAAATTGGTAACGACTGATTCTACCATAGAGGCCCACGATAGACAAAAACTTTCCTTCTTGCTATTTGTAAAGTTGGCGAATTAACCTCTTATTATAAGTTTCATTGTGTCAATATCAACTAAGAGTAATATAACAAATAGTCATTAGTTCCAATGTTATTGCCTTTTGGAAGAACAAAAAAGTATTGTGCTGGTTTTATATTTAATGAGCATAGCACATTTCTTTTAAAACTTAACATTTTCAATTGCTTTTAATTTATTTTACAATCAATAGATTATTTTTAATGCTTATCGAGGGATAAACTCCAAGCTCGTTTAAACAATAAAAAATTGATGGAATTTATAGATTCGCATGCTAAGTTTTTGGTTAATACCATCCGTGAATAAACAATAGGTAAATTTTCGTGAATATATCTTACTATATTTCTTTATCCACCTTAAATAATGTTGAATTTCGTAATTAATTTATTAGAAACCTATGTCTATCAGCATGCTGGGAAAAAAATAATTATTCTCAATTAAAAATTTTATTATAAACAAAGAGAATATGCAATGGGATAAACTCCTCCCAAGGTCTTCGTAAAAATGTAAAAAATACAGACCAATCACAATAGCATCTAAGGTATATGCTCAATGCATGACTTTTGTTCATCAAATCAGTAACAAGGATTGCATTATGTTTAGATAATTATTTTATTTTATTTTATATAATTCCCTTTTCTTGGGTCTATTGTGCCCAATTCATAATCTATGACGACAACTACTGGTTTATTCTTATGAAGTTACTCATGTGAGACAAATAGATAGAAAGAAGATCAAGTGGACAAACGCATAAAGTAGCACATCATTTAATGAAGAATTCCAAGAATGTTTGTCCTTGTCTTGTTGGGCCAATTCAATATCATGTTTGAATCTAGAGAAAGTAAATCAAAGTTAGAATAAGTGATTAAAACATTATATAATTGGAATTATAGGCAAAAAAGAAGAAGCTGACAAGTATTTACTCCTAATTTGTATTATATCTCGTTAGACACCAAAAACAAATACTACGTTGCACTTTTTTTTTTTTAATATGTGAAGATTATCAAATTTTTTTTATAAATCCTATTTATTTCGTTGATACCTCGTAGAGCAAGGAAGTGCTCTATTAGATTAAGAAAATAAAAGGATCCAAATTATATTGTTATCCTAGAATGAAAATAAACTTATTTAATTATATGAAAAAGGAGATGATAAAATATCTATTAATAAGATTTATCTAATCAGTATTGTTTTATTATAATCTTATGTTTTTATCATGTTTGTAATTTAGTAACCAAAAAAAGATCCTTTAGGGCTAAAATTTAAGTTTCATTTTGAATAAGTAAAATCATTTCAAGGATATTGATAACATGATAGACGTAGGCATCATAATTTTCTATACCTTTTTTAAAGAGTATATTTGTTCAATTGTTCATGATCATGATTTTAATTGATTGATTTTGTTTAATGCATCTTATGAGAGTAATAAATCATTAACTCTATATCTTTTATTATAAGATGTATCAATATTTGATGATTTCCACTAATGTTTCAAAGTAAAATAGATTTAAGAACATGACAAAATAATTGTATTCCTTATTTGATAAGAATGACATGACTTGTGAAGACATGTCTTTTCGCTCCCCCACTGGTCTACAAAAGGTTAGTCTTCCCTCTTGCTTCTTAGAGGCTATTGTCACATAGTAGGGAAGTTACGAAGAGATTTTCTTCATTTGTCGTCAGGGAAATGGAAGAATTGAAGATGTTTTTGTAATGTCTTCTCTTTTTTCCTTCAGAAATAATTTAGTTGAAATTTCATATAGATTTTAAGAATAAAAGAACAAAATTTGTATGAGATCGCAAGGAAAGATGCTACAAGCATCCAAGTAGCTGAAAGATAAAAATAAATATTTAATGAGCTATTTGAAAAATAAATAAAGTACAAATAAATAAATAAAATTATTCTCCCTTCTATGGTCGTAGGAATACATACTTGTAAAAATTTTAATATTACTTACTAAAAATAACCAATGGTTCATAGGCTTTCATATGATGAAACATTTTTATATCTTAGCATGTAGTTTAAACTCACATTTGAAACCCAAAAGTTTAATTAAACTTAATTAAAATCAAATTAATTAGCTCAGAAAACATATGATCATTAGAAAATATTTAAATGTAAAAAATTATCCCTCAATTTAAGAGATAGTTTTAGAATTGGACTTTTCACTTTATGATAAAGGGTTACACAAAAATATTTACAAAATATGAACTTGCACAGCAAACCACCAATATCAAAATAAAGAGAGCAATTGAAAGCAATGGATTCATAGTCAAAACTCATTACTGGGTGACCAACCAATTAGGCTGGCCCGTATTGGATGCTTGCATTCAACAAAAAGGTGGCTTATTTAGCTCATGAGCCCTAAACTGGAATTTTGGGGGCCATTCCAATGTAGTTGTGTCCGTTTCTCTCGCAAACCACACACCCATTACGAATTGCTAAAAAACTAGGATTGTATCTGACATATGGTAAGCATTTGTTACCTCATTATAAAAGGAAGGAAGCCAAGAAAAGAAAGAAATTCGAATAGGTGTGGAATTAATGAAGCTTTTTTGAAGGATTAAGTTGAGTTGAACAAAAAAAACTGGATACCGTCTTACAGCAATTATGAAAAAAAAAATTTATCTTGCTTAACCAAATAATACACACCAAATTATATCTCAACTAATTGTTTTGCCTTAGCAATTTTTATGTTTCAGCATTTCTTTTTCATTTGAAATCTGCATAAAGAATCAAAAATGATTAATCAATACATGAAATGAAAGAAAATATCTTAAAAGAGCTAAAATTGGTACTTGACTTAGATAATTAACAACAATGATATTGAATCCTTCTTAACCAATGAAATGTTAACTCCTTTTTTATTTTATTTTATCTAATTTAAGTATTGAGATCAAGTAATCCTTAGTTAAAATTTGACATACTCCCACTTATCATGTTTTTCATAAGCAAAAAAAAATTAAAAATAGCTTGAGCATCCCCAATTGTATGTCTAATCTTAATTTGGTCAAACAAATTAGAAGTTAAATAATCTTAACTTTTTAATATAAATTAAAAAATTAAACTTTTAAATTCCTATTCTTCTCTTATTTTATGGTCGATAGATTTTTTTTATACTTATCTAGGGATGAACTCCAAGTTTCTTTTAATAATACAAAAAACACTGATGGAATTTATAAATTCGCATTGCTAAGTTTTTGTTAAATACCATCCATGAATAAGCAATAGCTCAATTTTCTTGAATATATCTTATCATATTTCTTTATCCACCTTAAATATATGCTGAATTTCATAATTAATTTATTAGAAACCTATGTCTATCAGTATGCGGTAAAAGAAAACTTTATTCTTAATTAAATATTTTAGTGTAAACAACTTGCCTATTTTTTATTAATCTTAAAAATGAGTGGTTTGGCACCAAGAGAATATGCAGTGGGATAAAGTCCTCCCAAAAATATTAAGTATAAAGACCAATCACAATAGCATCTATAGTATATATACATGACTTTTATTCATTGAACCCGTAACAAGGATTGCACTATTTTTAGATGAATTTTTTTTTTATTTTATATAATTCCCTTTTTATGGTTCTATTGTACCCGATTCATTATTACTACCCCAAGATGTCTTAACCTATGGAGACAATGACTTATTTATTTTTTTGGAGATAATTTATGTGAGACAAATAGATAGAAAGAAGATCAAGTGATAACAAACATGTAAAGTAGTTGGATTTATAAATAGAGAACTTTGTGTCATCACTAATTCACAACTAATGTTAATTATAATTTAGTTCTTGCTCAATTTTTTTTTCATTTTTTCTATGATATATATGATGAATCAATATTGAGTTCAATAAAAATATATAACAATTAATTTATGAACAATTTTATCAAAGCAAGAGGGGAAATTATAGAAATTGCAATATTAAAAAATATCTCTACTTGGAGAAAAAGAAGAAGAACAAATAATTGGAATACAATATTTGCAAGTTTTCCTTTTGTTCCTCTAAAGTAGCTTTAAGAAAGCTATTGTTATTGAAAGATGTGTAACACTTAAGATTGAGAGAATGGTTAATGGTATTTGTGTAATTAGATATGCTCATCAAAGCATGTCAAAGTCGTCACAAGGAATATCCCATTCCCTAGGCAACGAAAAAGAAGAAACTTTGGAAGAGAAAAAAAGCATATCAAATTCATTACAAGCACATTAAATTCGTTAAAAAAGCATTGCCAAAACAATTATACTTTTCCTTATGACTTTAGTAGACGAATATCATCAGTAGCCACTAAAGTTGCAACTCAAAAACTGTCCTTTCTTGGAAGAACATGAACGTTACAAGTATCTGACGTTTCTTTAGACAAATTTCTGAAATCAAGAAGAGGTAAAGAGATGATGGGATTAAACTTTACATTTTTTTATATGATATTATAGTTTAGTTTGATTTACTTTAACTCCTATTCAATTTTGAGTCTTTTAAATACAACTAATGTACATGGAAGTATCCATTATATTCTTATTAAAACTTGATACTTAATTTGCGAGAGAGTATCAAAGACAATTTTCATATAAAAAATATGACTATTGAATAATATTTAAATATAAAATTATCTTTTAACTTATAAACCAGTTTTGATATTGGAGCTTGAGTTTATGATAAAGGGTTATACAAAAGTGATAAAATATGGACTTGCACAACAAATGAATGAAAAAATATGACGATCTAGAAAAGAGAGAGTTGCTAAAAGCAATGGATTCGCAATCAAAATTCATTGCTAGGTGACAAACCAACTAGGTCTTAGAATGCTGGTATTCAACATAGAGGTGGCTTGTTTAGCTCATGAGCCCAAAAATGCAATTTGGGCCTCTTCCAATGAAGCTGTCTTTCCTTCTCTCACAAAGCATACACTCGTTATGATGTGCTAAAAAATTGGGATTGTATGTAATCTATGGTAAACATTATAGTTACCAATAAACATCAAATCTGAGTGTAGTATTTGAAATATCAATTATGTACAACAAACATAAGGACAGTTTAGAACGAATGCCATGAAAAGGAGAGTTTACTTTAGCAAAGGTGATCTTCGACCACTTTTTGTTAAATATAAATTGGCATAAAGTAAAATTCTTAATATTGAATTTAAATGTGACCTGCTACAATTTACACATTAAATCTTGCTATTGATTAGACATAAAGAATTGATACATGGTAAACCTCACATTAAAAAATAGACGTAAATTACATATCAGGATTTTTTAATTATTTTTATTAATAGATAAAGGGGATTCTAATCTTAAAATCAAAGACCCATAAATTCCAACTATCTTACTAAAAGATTGAAAAACTCCCAAGACCATTTAACTCCACAGGTTCATAACCTTATCGTGTGTCTTTAACCCATCAATCGTTACTTGAATGCAGCCTTACTGTTTTTTCAGAATTTGTTATGTATCCAACTTAGCCTTATTGATCATTTTCAAAACTTTATTATGTATCTAACTTACGCAAGAGGTATTGAAGCACAAACCTCGTGGCTAGAGTTGCACAAGCAACTGCTTGAACAATTTGGTTGTCTGCCGATTCATATCTAAAAGCTGTATTTTGCATCATGAAAGTTGTCAAATTGGAGATTCCAAGACCAGTTCCCTGATTTCTATTAGCACTCTCCGAATTAAAGACCATTAACTTCCATTACTTTAGTCACTCTAATCAAAGCCCAACACTAAGTAAAAGCAAAGTTAAGACCAACATGAGAGTCATCGGACAACTTTTACACAAATCCTAAAAGCGTAGCGCTCGCACCTCCATATCGACATCAGCCAGACCAATAAAAGAGATAACATAACAAACTATGCAGCCAATCATGACACAAACAGGAGTGTCATTCATTTGATCTACAAGCGTCCGAATCATCACAAGGAAAATTGTCTACTGCAACCCCAGGAATCAACACCCAAAGATTGCAAGCACGCCTTACAGCAGATCAGTAACATTCATGGGCATTTCGTCAATCTGAGTACTGTAGTATTGCTCTATGTCCCGTAGAATTCTAATGTCGTCACTCTTGACGAAGTTTATTGCAACACCCTGTAGACGTAAAAAAACCCAGTAAGTGACAAGTTCCAAGATCAACTACCAAGCAGATACCAAGCAGATCAAGGAAAACACAAACACTTGCTTTTGAAAACAGATACCAAGCAAATCAACAAGTGGCATTGACAGGTTCGGAGATATCAGGAACTAATTGCAGTAGGTTGCCTACTCTTGAGCTAACATATCGTCTGTGTTTGGTAAATATTGGGAAAGAGACTTCTTGTATTGATGTGATAGGAGATTAAAAAATGTTTCAAAAGTGTTCACATTTTAAAAATGCAATACGTGAAGCACACAAAAGAAAAGTCTTTGGTAAATTATTCAAAAAGCTGAGTTTTCACGTCTGCGCAGAGCAATGTGATTGCAGAGTTTGTCAAACACAGAAAGTGAAAATAACAAGGAATAAAAACAAAAACCAAGTAGTCTGACCAAAAAGATAAATATCTGGCATGGCTGCAGTCAACCATTTCTTCCTACTCGAATGCTTTTCTCCTCTGTTTACGATGGTCGCACAGCAACATTTTCCATTTTTCTTATCCATTGTCCCTATTTTGTTTTTCTTTTTTCTTTTTGGCTAAGTAATAGGCTAACTTCCGTCCATGGTTTTCTAGAAGATTTCTACATAGAGTGTGTAAAGTTTTCCAAAACATTCAGTAATTTTCCACGTTATAAACAATGTGATCATCTACTTGCACATATAAAGGCCAAGGACCAATGACTAAACTTATACAAAGTATAGCGAAATAAATACCTTTCTTCCAAAACGACCAGTCCGACCAATCCGATGAATATAAAGCTCACGATTGTTTGGGAGGTCATAGTTAAGCACCAACGAAACCTGGCAACAAGAAAATGAAGAAAGCGTGAATGGAAAAGCACAAACACCAGAGACAACAATTCAGCCTCCAAATGAACATGTACAGCAGCTACGGAAGTTTAAATGTACAACGGCATGTGATCATCAGTCAGTGAAAGAGACAACTTAATGGGTAGACACCAACAAGTTGCACTCTTTCTATGCGGAGGACAAAATCCAGGATATAACTTATAAGACCCGCTTTGAAAAATTATTTCCCACAGTATATTTCTCATTCAAGTTCATGCACACATCACCAAGTCCATGCTGCAGGTTCTAACCCAAATACCCAAAGGACTACAGTTCATTGTTTCCTATGCCAACAGGCGCCACATTTCCAAGTACTCCCATAATTAGAAGTTACCAGTCATCTAATGCGGGTCAGCTAGTGTTTTCAATGATCAATGGTCCAATAGGACAGCAATTATCATTTGGCACCTCATTAGCTTCAAATCAGCTTTATTTTCTGTACTAGCAATTTCAGTTCTCAGCATGTACTATTCATAAAACTTTAAATTGTTCCAAAATATTAAAACATGTGTATTAAAAAGGAGCCAAAATCTTGCCTGTTGAACATCAAGCCCCCGGGCCCAAACATCTGTTGTTATCAGGATACGAGTATGACCGGCCCGAAACTCTGCCATAATTGCGTCCCTCTCCCTTTGAGGCATGTCTCCATGCATTGATGAAACAGTAAAGTTATTGGTTCGCATCTTTTCAGCTAGCCACTCCACCTGTTTCAAAAGTGTTAGAATATATCCACACACCGGTATATAAAAGACACAAGCAACTAAAACAGCAGTGGTAAGGCAGAATAAAATCCATCCACAAGTGCACTTTACTCGATAGGTAAAAGGTGGAAGAGGGATTACATCAATCTCCATGACATTTGTAAGAACACATTACTCTTCAAAGGGCAAAAAGAGAAAGACAAGGCTAAATGTCTCCATCATTCTTACGATCATATGAGACAATCAGTCACATACAACAGAACCGCTAATGAAATTACTAAATAGACTAGAATAAGACATATGCTAAGTACCTTTTATTTTAGCCCGCTGGACTTGGCAAGACTCACAATTCCTAGAAAAAGACTGATCCTTGAGAGCTTTTGTCTCTTAAATTCTTAAATTACACTAGACATTACCCTTAGACCATAAATCAAAAACTGGAAGAATAACAGTATCACCTTTCTCTTTGTGTTGCAGAATATAACAGCTTGGGCGACTGTAAAGGAATCGTAAAGATCACATAAAGTATCAAACTTCCACTCTTCCGTTTCAACTGCAACAAAAAATTGGTCCATGCGCTGTCATCACAGAAAGACGAAAGAAAACCTGTATGAAACTCTGGGTTTGGCAAAACAGAAAAAACTATGAATCGAATTCCAGGTCAGCTTCCAGAAACTCCAGTGCCACAACCAGTACCTACCTCCAAAGTCAATTCATCACGTTTTACAAGTACCCGGACAGGATCCGTCATAAACTTGTTTGTCACCTCCAAAATTTCATGAGGAAGAGTAGCAGAAATCAAGACAACCTACAAAGCAGATCACAAATTTCAGAAACCATCATCACACTGTGTCTGCACAACCTCGTAAGGTGCTGTTTACAGCAGGAGGCAACATACTATTACTTCATTTTTAACTGGGGAGGCAGACACCAGGAGGAGTTAGTTGCAGGTATACATTACAAAAGAAAAAGTTATTGTATCAGACTCGATCATATCTTTCATAAACAATAACTTGCTTTAAAATCAGGTAGACCTAGACTAATGGGGGCCAATAGGAGAAAATCCAGAGAAAAAAGTAAGATCAGGAATTTGGTTTAGAGTTGCGGTTGTGAGGTTATCAAGCTACGTTTCTCTATATTAGATCCTTATTCCATTTTTTTAAGCGGATATGCCACTGAAGTGGCAACTTTCCTGTTTCCTAAAGTTTTAGCACTTGATTTGCAGGAATTTATTGCACCTGTGGCCCAAAAGTCTGATTTCCGTCGGCGATAATTATTAAGGCTAATTGTGCAGCTCTCAGTAGGGCCCCGACTTTATTCAAACTAATGTAAAATTGCCAATTGAACCTAGACCCGATCACTACAACTATTCCCCTTCAAGCTAAAACTAAGCAATGCCCATTAAGTGCTGAAAATAAAGGATCCAGCATTAATTATAGCGTGAGATCAATTTGTTCTCACATCAACAACGTTGTTGACTTGGCAAGCATTCCTTTAACCCCTATAATCTCTTTCTCTTCCATTACCAAAAATAAATAACACTTGCAGAAAGCAATTCAAATATTAAGAAAACGACAACAGTTCAACAAATGACACCAAAACCATATGTCGGTCATTTAATTATCTGACTTCCTTTTTCTCTTGAGGGAAGGAGGCGTGTGTAACGAGAGAGGGAACCTGAAGTTCTGGTGGGAGATATCTGTATAGGTCATAGATCTGATCCCTGAAGCCCCTGCTCAACATCTCATCAGCTTCATCCTGTTGGAGGAAAATAAAAGTTAAAACGAATCCCCAGCAAATCTACTGGTCATATACAAAAAAACATAAAAGAAATTGCAAAACAGAGGGTGGGGTCACAAGCATGAACTCACAAGAACTAATAATTGAATATGCCTGGTACGCAAAGTTCTCCTCTTGATCATGTCACAGACTCTGCCCGGTGTCCCAGACACCACATGAACTCCATGTTCTAGCTTTCTGATATCTTCACCCATGCTCTTGCCTCCGACACATGCATGTGCTTGAATGTTCATGTAATCACCAATTGCCAAAACCACCTTCTCTGTCTGAGCTGCCAATTCCCTTGTTGGTGAGAGGATTAATGCTTGGACCCTGTTTAATTTGAGAGTTGAATAAAAGGCGTTACATATCATTAACTTTAGCAATGAATAGGCCTTAAAACCAAAATCTCATCCTTCATTTACGATCTGTTCCTCAGAAAAATTTCCAGATAAGAACAAAAGAGACAAGTTTATAAGCTACAAGCAGAAAACGATCAAATAAAAATCAAACGCTGCAACCGAGTAAGGCATGTAAGACGATTTAAACTCAGCAAGAACCCAAATAAAAAAAAAAAAAAAACTCCGATAGAACTAAAGCGCCCTAGAATAAAAGCAGAAAAGATGGAATGAAGGATTCCTAAAGAAGTTTAGGATTTTGAAGGACGCACTCTCTGGTACTAGCATCGACCTTCTGGCAAACGGCTAGGGCAATCATGGAGGTCTTGCCCGTGCCAGACTGGGCTTGGGCGATAACATCTCGTCCAGTAAGTATGGGCACCAGGGCACGCTGTTGGATGGAAGAAGGCTTCTCGAATCCGTGGCTGTAGATGCCACGGAGCAAGTCGTCCTTGATACCCATCTGGTCGAAGCTGGTCACAACCTGCACCTCTTTCGACGTCTCAAATTCCAGGATATCCTCCGGCGTGGTCACTCGACGCGTGTTCCGTCGCACATTGCTGGTTCCAACCACAGCTGCCATCGCTCCAGCAGGGACAGTTGAATTTGTTAGATATGGATTTAACCTAAGGGATTGAATTGGGTTTACGTCCGCCCCCCTTTTACCAACTGGTTGAGGAGAACCCCTTTCCCATATATATAAGCCACGCGGCTTACAATGACAAGTTGGGCACGGAGGTAATTTTATTTTTCTTCTTTCGGTTTAGAATAACAAATTTATAAACAATTAATTTCTATATTTACTTTGGATTAGGTTTTCGTTATTTGTGTCGGATTAGGATTTTTATGTTTGCCTAAGACCAGGATTCAACCAGCTTCTCTCTCTCTCTCTCTCTCTCTCTCTCTCTCTCTTTCCTTTTTTTTTATTTTTTTATTTCTAGCTTATTAGTGCCTTACATCATACTGACTACTTCTAATCCTTCACAAGAACTACAATGAGGACAACTCATTGTGTAGAATGGGTCATTGGGCTCGAGATGGCCGAAAAAAGGTGTTGGGATCAACAAACCCAAAAGGAAGGTGGGTCGGGTAAGAATCAATACTCGTACTCGAAATACTTGAGGGTTAACCTAAATACGCAAATGGGCCATAGGCCGAAGGTGAGTGGACACCTAAAGTGCTTGACCCAATTTCCCTGAAAGCTATAGTGGGTTGGCCTATCAAAGTAGGGGTTTAGGAAAGCGAGTTGGGTTGGCCTAGGAACAAAATTAGGATGGATTAGCAAAGGGCCTAGTAAGAACATTAGAGCCTAAAATAGGTGTTTTACATATTGTAACCGGATTAGGCTAAGCAAATGAATTCGATGTAGTAACTTTAAAGGTTTAGCAAGTGGTTGGCCTGGGGCACGAGTTGGGCCTAATCTTGTTGGAGGAGGTTCAAATTTGAGAATGAATTAGACCATTCCTTCATGATGGATGGTTTTGGATCTACAATGGGAACATGAACAAGATTTACATGATAAGGCATGATGGCAGAAAACAAAGGTAAGTTAAAGGTAAGGGAAAAAAAATTGTTTTCTTACTTTAAAAAAGTATTGATTTCCACACCAAAGTGTTCTAACTATGTTTTCAAAAAAGCTCTTTGGCAAGACAAATTAGAAACTATGGAGTGAACAAACACAAATCATCTTCCTTGCTCGAGATAAGGTGGGATTCTTGACTAGAAAATTAGCTCACCTGACTAGCAACAAGGAGGATGCTCAGTGGTGTGACTAGTGTCATGCTACCATGAAGACATGGCTAAAAAACACAAACATGGTTTCTTGAATCAAAGACATCATCAAAATCTACTATGTGCTACATGACAACTTCAACAAAGTTATAGGAACAAAAACATTTGGGATCAAACAAGATAATAATGGATTGAAACTCACTAGTGATAATGGTAGCACTAAATTCATAGAATTTTTTGTTTGCTTGAAAGATTTTTGGGTTGAATTTGAAATCTAGTAAGCCCTATCAATGCTAGTGCAAGAAGTGTGAATGCAAGCTCAATGATCAATTCCATGAGAAGTATCAAGAAGAGGCAACTATGAAATTACTACTCCAATTGCTAAAGGAATTCCATACTCTATGAACCAATATTTTGTCACGAGAGAGTATGATCTCTTGAGAAGACTTACACACTAGCAATACATGATCTTCACTACTGCTCATAGCATAATGAGTGAAGCCACTCCATCAACCACATCTCATTAGCAACACTAAATGAGTAAAAAACCCCTAGTAGGATAAGAGTAAAGCCACTCAATTAAGTGTAGGCAACATGTCCTATCAATAATTCCATAAGTTAGGCATAGGTAATGTGATTTTAGGGCCTAATCACCTAGTTGGGTCAAGTAGGTCCAACCTAGTAAACAATACAAGTAGCCCACTTGCCTATAAACTTTTTCCCATCATTATTGGCATAAAAAGGCCATGTTAAAAAGGCTTATTTTCTCACTGTTGGGTATTGTCCTAACTAGAAGCCTAAACACATAAAGGGAAATAAAAAAAAAATCTAATGATAGCAAGCCTTTAACCTATAACACTACCACTTATGGCCATCACCATTCCCTAATTTTTGGAAGCTAAGACCCATTTGGCTATAGTTGTCAAAACCCAACTTAGCCCTTTATGCTAGTCTAGGTTTATCGGGCTTTATATCTCCCGTTCCTAGAAGTACCTCTGGTGGTTTTACTAAGCTTGATCTGGCCATTGATTTGCAACAAAAACTTGTCACCCTTCTTAACCAAGTGGGCTTCTCAAATCCATCAACAAACCTTATAAGTATACACCATTTACTTAAGCCCATTTCATCAATTTGAATTATGAATTATGAAGTGATTGATCACATCACTTGTAATTTAACATTATTGGATTCATTTTGTCTATGTGCATCACCTATACACATCACATTTCCTAATAAATCTACTAGCTTTTTGGCTTATATGGGATACTTTAGACCTTACCTAACTTTGCGCGTCACATATATCATATGCGTTTTGTTTTTGCTATAATATCTTGTCTATTCCTAAATTAACTCAAGACAATAATTATGTTGCAATTTTTTTCAATGATTTCTATGTATTTTAAAACTATACAACTAGGGGTTTGATCAAGCTAGGCAAGGTTGAAAAGGGACTCTAATTTCTTTGTTCTTCAATACTAACAAATTTTTATTCTGTTTTTATTTTTATTTTTAATAAGTAATACCCTTTTACACCCAAGTATGTCACTACTTGTAATTTTGTTTTCAATAATCATAATAGTTATAAGTATTTACATCAACACCTTGGGCATTCCTCTTTAAAATCTTATCTTGTAAAAAGAAAATCTATTTCTTTTGCTAACTTTTTTTTATGCCTTACGTGTCTTTTGGTGAAACAAAGATGCATAGTTTTCCTTATGAGTCAAACTGCAACTATATCTACTTTTAAGTTAGTTCACATGGATGTATGGGGATCCCACTGAAATCTTACACATGATGGTACATGTTATTTTTTAACAATTATTGATAATTTTTCATGGCCAACTTGGACATTTCTTCTTCTTCATTTTAAGAGTTAAGTAGTTTATAAAATTCAACATTTTTTTTCCATGGTTCACACTCAGTTCAACTATGTTGTGAAGTAGAATATTGGGCTATGAGAGTATTACGAGTGAAATAATATGGATCCTAAGATTGCTCAAAGGTTATGGATTTTACATGAAACAACAACCTTGCTATTTTGTGATAATGAGGTTGCAAAGAATATGACAACAAATCCAATTTTTCATAAGTGTACAAAGCACATCATGATTAATTGTCACTACATGATAGAAAAACTTCAATAAATAATCACTACGACACATCACATCTCAAATAAGAAGCAATTTGCTGACTTTTTAACCAATGCACTTTGCAATAAGCAACATTAACATCTTTTCTATAAATTTGAAGTATTTGACTTATTCAAATTTCTAGTTTAAGAGAGAGTGTTGGTGACTATTTGCTAATTATTAGTATAATATAAATTCATAATTATATTGGGTCTGCTGATTGTATTGGTATTCCTTTGTAATTATGTCTTTCTATAGGCAATTACCTTGTAAGTTTAGGTTTAGGCATGTATATATAGGCATAACATTATATAGTTTATTACTGTAGAATCAAATGGATTAGTTTGCTCACTCGTTGCCCTGGTTTGCTTGAACATTTTTGGACTTATTTGTCATGAAGTGAGATAAAGGAGAGAAATATTAAACTATAGGGAACTTTCACTATGGAATTAGAAAGGGAGGAAAATATTGTTAGCCAATGGATTTATGGGGGGTGCTTCATGTCCATTGGATATTTTCCTTGTAGCTACCATAGTGTTTACCATAGATTAGACCCATTATTTTCCTATAGCTTACTAGCTTTTTATGACCTGCCTTTAACCATTTACTGAAAAATAATGGTGGTGTGAACATCTAGTCCTCAGCTTGTGAACGTAGCTCATTATGAAGTTTTCGTGGGCCTGAATCATGTGGTTTTCATCTAATCGTCATCTAAAAGCTGTATTTTGCAGTACGTAAGTAGACAAATTGGAGATTTCTAAGAACAGAGTCCCTGCTTTCTATTGTCATTCTCCGGGTTGAAGACCATTGACGTCCATTATTTCATCCCCCTAATTAGAGCCCAGCACCAAGTAAAAGCAAGTTAAGACTAATATGAGAGTCATCGGACAAGTTCCCCACAAATCCAGAAAGGGTAGCGGTCGCACCTCCTTATCGACATCAACCAAACCAATTAAAGAGAAACGCTGAGAGGCCATACATAGAAAGATGGAGGAGAAAGAGCTGGAGAGTTCCAATCCAAATAGCTAGTAATCACAGCAAACTTAGTAAATTACTTACAATGATAATCACCCATACAGGTTGTGAAAAGTGCAGAAAATCCCCTGCATCTTAACGGAAACAATGCAGCCACCTTGTAATCTTGACACAACACAGGACTACCATTCATTCGATCTACAAGCGTCCATACCATCACAAAGAAAATTGGTTGTCCAACAAGATCACAGAAACGGCCCTAGATGAGTCTCTCGTTCTTCTAATGATTGGCTAAGGTGCTATTTCTCAGAACAGTTCTGGACATGGATTTTTAATTTAGCTTTAACAGGGATTAACTTGTTAGTTTGCCTGTTCTTACTTAAGACTGACTTGCTCAAAACTTTTCTGACAGTTTCTGGGAAATTTTCTATGAACAAAGGCCTGTTAAGGTTTAACTGTTAATGTCCTTAAAAGGAACTACTGTGACTATAATGATATCACTGGTGTGATTTAGTTCCATCCATGGTAGTGACTTTTGAGCAAATATAGCAACATGAATGCCAACTTGAATTTTCCAAACGTGTGGTTGATACATGAGGAAGACTTGAGCACGTTAACAACATGTCTTCCATCATATATTCTGCGAAAGTAAGTTCACTTTTGCTATAACAAATTGCATGTCCTCGATGATAAGTTCTATGATTGTGGTGAAAACTAAACTGGTCTTCCACCGTTTCTGCTACATTTGTTAAACATTTTCATCATCATTGCACGGCATCATTGCATGGGAGTTTGGACATCCCCTGGAGTGTCATCCAGCTTCTTGTCAGTACTAACAAAGGTGGCCTGATTGGCATTTTGTCAATTTCAGCTCTATGTACCTTAGGATTGTAAGGTCGCCACTCTTGACAAAGTTTATCGCAACACTTGCAAACGTCAAAAAGCCGGTGCAGTAAATCATCTTCTTAGACAAAAGGCGGCCAAGGACCAATTCTAAACTTATACACAGTACAGCGAAATAAATACCTTTCTTCCAAAACGACCAGTCCGACCAATCCGATGAATATAAAGCTCACGATTGTTTGGAAGGTTGTAGTTAAGCACCAACGAAACTCGACAACAAGAAAATGTAGAAAGCATGAATGGAAAAGCACAAACACCAGAGACAACAATTCACCCACCAAATGAATATACACTGCAGCTGTGGAAGTTCAAACATACAAGGGCGTGTGATCATCTGTCAGTCGGTGAAAGAGACAACTTAATGAGTAGACACCAACAAGTTGAGCTCTTAGTATGCAGAGGACAAAATCCAGGATATAACTTACAAGACCCACTTTGAAAGATTATTTCCCACAGTAGATTATTTCCAACAATATATTTTTCATTCAAGTTCATGCACACATCACCGAGTCCATGCTGCAGGTTTTGACCCAAATACCCAGCGGATTAGAGTTCATTGTTTCCTATGCCAACAAACGCCATATTTCCGGGTAATCCCACAATTAGAAGTTACCAAGAGTCTTATGCAGGTCAGCTAGTGTTTTCAACGATCAATGGTACAATAGCACATCAATTATCATTTGGAACCTCATTAGATACGAATTAGCTTTATTTTCTGTTCTAGCAACTTCAGTTCTGAGCATCTACTATTAAAAAAACTTTAACTTGTTGCAAAAAATTAAAACATGTGTATTAAAAAAGAGCCGAAATCTTGCCTGTTGAACATCAAGCTCCCGGGCCCAAACATCTGTTGTTATCAGGATACGAGTATGACCGGCCCGAAACTCTGCCATAATTGCATCCCTCTCCTCCTTAGGCATGTCTCCATGCATTGATGAAACAGTAAAGTTAGTTGTTAGCACCTTTTCCTACTAGAAAGACAAGCAAACCTGTATGAAACTCAGGGTTTGTGCAAAACAGAAAAAAACTATGAAACAAATTCCAGCTCAGCTTCCAGAAACTCGTATGTCACAACTAGTACTTACATCCAAAGTCAATTCACCACATTTTACAAGTATCCGAATAGGATCTGTCATAAACTTATTTGTTATCTCCTAAATTTCACGAGGAAGAGAAACAGAAATCAAGAAAACCTACAAAGCAAATTACAAATTTCAGAACCAACATCACAACGGGGACCAATAACGAGAAAATCAAGAGATGAAAGTAAGATCTGGAATCTGTTTTAAATTTGTGGTTGTGTGCTTATGAAGCCACGTTTCTGCATTGGATCCTTATTCCATTTTTTCAAAGCCATTGAACTGGCTACGTTCTTTTTTCAAAGCCGATTTGTAGGAATTTATTGCATTATGGCAAGCCTATGTAATGACTACACCAATTCCACTTCAAGCCAAAACTAAGCAGTGCCTTTTTAAGTGTGGAAACTAAAGTATTTAGCATCAATTATAGTGTAAGGAAAGGACGTGTTTTCCTACTTTGCAAAGGTTATATCATGCTCACCTCAGTGACTGCTCTACATCAGCCAACTGCAATGCATAAATTATACATCACATTAATTTGATCCATTTGAGGTAATACCTGTGAGAAGTAGAATCACATGCTTGCACTGAATATGGGCTCAAAACAGATTACTCGTCTTCACTTGTAGAGAGTCTTATGAGCTTATAAGCTCTTCAAAAGCCGGGAAACAGAAACAGATCACTCGTCTTCACTTGAATCCATGGCACTCCCCCCTCAAAATCCCACCATTCCCGATCTACTTGCTGCAAACCGAGATGAAATAAGAGCTGTAGAAACCCGTATGGAGGATTGTAGACGCATGATAAATATGCTGAGGCATATTCGTGACAATGATCCGGCTGGTATTGACGCCCGAATAGAAGCATATGGTGGAAGAATTCGGGAACTAAGGGAAAGACTCCGACAACTACGCCAGGAGGAGGAGGCACTAGTGGTGGACTTAGCCCGCTACCATCGACGAAACTAAAAGTCTTTTTAGTTTGAGAAGGTTTAAATTAAATAAGTGTTTGAAGGCATCTGTTTTCATGCTTTGGTGTTGATTGTCTTTTCTTTTCCTTGCTATAGATCATCTCCGGTTCCTACTGGAGATAGACTCTTATCTGTTTGTGTTCAATGATAAAGATTTATTCGTAAAAAAATGTTTCAAATTCATGTGCAAGTTTAAAGGTGTAAGCTAAGTGTACTGGTGGAAAGAGAACAGTAGAGGCAGAGGAGGAAGAGTGTTAGGATGAAGATTGAGAAGGAATGGGAAGGGAAATGGGAAGAAAGAGAAAAGCAGAGAGAAAGGAACGAGAAGAAGAGGGAGAAGTTAAGGAAGCAGAGGATTCAAGGATGGCGCTTTTTGTACATCCCTCACCTTCTCTCTCTTTGTCATGGCGCTGTTCTCTATTTTGACTTGGAAAACTTTCAAGATCTGATACTTCTGGCGTTTATCATCATTCGCGACCCTTTCAGTGACTAATCCAACCAATTTCGAACATTTTGGCAGTGTGGAGAACGTCATTTCTTGCCACATTTTGAATTTTTGTCGGCTGAAAAGCTAAGGATTCTTCTCTCTTGTTTGATTTGAAGTGCCAAGGATTCTGAAACTCTATGATGGCTTCATTTTGTGTAATATAGATTGCAGAACTGCCATGCAAATAGAGACACGTATACCGTGGAAATACTATTTGCCTCTTATACTTTAATCAAACGTCGAGCATTAGTTTTGGCTGAAATATCTTCAATCCTGGAAAGTTAATCGAGTCTCAACCTATTAAAATGTGGACTCATGCTTGTAAAAGATGCAAGTTTACAGTGTAATTAGGGAACACTGGTAGCTCCCCAGGAATTGCTTCTTGCTACTGCAGTGATTGTGATCCAGAATTTGCTAATGAAGTCATACTTGCAATAGTAATGAGTGTGGACATATATTTATTCTGGCCCACACAGTAAAAAAGTATTTTATTCTAACTATTTCATCGAACTTATTATCTAGAGACATTTAATCTTAATTACTGAATCAAACTTAATCATTATTTAGCTAGGATGACTACATCATACTTATTATTAATAACCAATTATTGCGAATGACTAGATTTACTTTATTTGAGCCTATAGCTAACTTTTTAACGACCTATGATGTTAAATGATAGATCAATTCCTTTGGTCTCTCGATCACAACTATCTAAAAATTAACAATCATGGCTACTTTTCTTTCCAATGTTTCGTGCTCAATTAAACCTACAATGTACAGTCACTCACATGCATTTGTGTAGATAGTATATTGTGTTGTGTACATGTGTGTGTGTTTATGTGTATATCTTTTTAAATACAAGAACAACTTGTCATTAGTTGACATTAGCAAATGTCTTTCTCATTTTCTCCTCACTTTGTGTGGGATATATTTTTTCAGGTCTTAAAACACTTCTAAGAATAAAACCACATACTTGTAAAATATTATTGATTTTTGGAAAACTTCCTAACACCAAGGACAAATTGGTGACCGCCTCCTTCCTGAAGGGGAGGAAAAATCATTTTTACTTATGTTCTAAGGGGAAAAAAATCATTTTGACTTATATATGGTCACAGGCATTCGTATATGTGACCATAAAACTATTAGGGCATTCCCTATTGTCACACCCAATTAACCAAGTATATTCAAGTTGAAAATCATCTATGGTGTGGGTGATTTAGTCCATAAGAAGATTTTTTTCACACTCAAACTAACGTCAGAAACATCCCTAGAGTGTAGTAGTAATTAGAAAAGGTGATAACCATTCAATAATGGCTCCACTTATATGGAAGGTCTCATTTTCCATAAGTCCAGGACTTGACGATAAAGATAATCCTCATAAGTCTTTGAAAAGTTTTGTCAAGAGGAAGTATGTGAATCAAAGTTGTTTCATTGATCCTGGCTGAAAGGAATGAATCTCTTGACCTGAACTTTGGACTTGAAATTTTGAAATCCAGTTCTTATGATTTCCCACTTTAAGGCTAATCTAGATGATGGTCCTACTACCACAATTTGAGTTTTGTAGGCATTAGCTGCAGGAGTTACATTTTGCTCAATCCAATCCATATAGTATGCTTGTTTGTTGTGTTCCCTTATGGCAGCATGCTTCTTGTTGATTACTTCTCCACGTGTGTCATATGTTGCGTCTTCCATGAAGAGTTTTAATTGAGCTCTAAAGTGGATTAGGACACCAATGATTAGCTTCTCGTTGCAATAATTAAAAACTTCATACTAGCATCTCCCTTTTGGATTCCATGGAACATAGGACTTAGTCATTTTGGTATTGAAGCTAATATTTGAGTTTTAAACAAAGAAATAAAATGTAATTTTTCTCAATGAAGAATAACCTAGGAACAAAATTACAAAATTAAAAAATCCAGATCATTGAATTGGCTAAACTCATTCTTCCAAAAATGTAATTACTTAAAAAAAAGAAAGATATTGAAGAGAAATCAATGTCTGTATGGCAAGGAGATTAATATGACAAATAAAGCTTTGACTTTTATTTAAGGGGTTATACTTACAACAATATCATTTAAAAATTCTAGATGAGAATCATCCAGTTTCATTGCTATTCTTGCAACTTTATGTGTCAAAACCTTTTGGTGAGCAATCCAATTTTCATTTTTCCAAATACCCTCCAGAATTTCAATCACACCAAAGCTGAGAAGAAATGTGCTAATAACTAATGGTGAATATATGCCAATTATTAGTATATTAGGATTTCCTAAATGTATTGGTCTTCCTTTACAATTATTTTTTTATACAAGCAACTACCTTTAAAACAAGATTTAAGCTTGTATATATAGGCATAACATTGTATTGTTTATTATTACAATATCAATAGATTGGTTCACTCCCTTCTTAGCTTCCCTTTTTATCTCATTGTTTTCTCACTTCTTGACATGGTATTAGAGCCATTCTTTCTCTAAAACCTAAATTGCTTCTGCAATTTTCTCAGCCATCTCACAAGTTTGAAGTGTGAATTTTTCAATTACCATAGCTTTCTTTATGTTTTCTTTTTTTTGCTCCATAAAATTACCAAACTACCCCTTCTTTCATCCACACTCATGCGTGACTCTTGGGAACCCTAGCCAATGTTAACACCAATTTCCGAAATACCCGTCAACCATACTTGTCGTCCCCATGGCCGCAACCTCATATGCCCCTTCCAACATCATCCTGGTCACTTCATGTGACCTTTACCATCTCTCTGACACCGGTTTGTAGCTTGCCAACATTGTTTTGGAAAAGCTTTATGGTGGGGCAAATTGGACATTATGGAGCAAGCAGGTACAAACCGTTTTCCTTGCCTAAATAAAATGGGATTTTTGGCCTAAAAACTAGCTCGCCAGACCGGCAATGGGGAGGATGCTCAGCGGTGGGACTAGTGTCATGACAACATGAAGAGATGGCTATTAAATTCGGTCAACTTGTCGCTGGAAAACATGGTTTCTAGAATCAAAGACGTCATCAAAATCTAGTACGTGCTATGTGAGAACTTAAACAAAGTTATAGAAACACAAAAGTTTTAGATCAAAAAATCCATTAATGAACTGAAACTCGCCAGCAAGAGTGGCAACACTGAATTCATAGTGTTGTGAGAACCAATCCCACATTGGTAAGGCACCTGGATAAACTGCACCTTATTAGTGTGTGTTGTCCCCTCTAAGATTGCCTTGTTCAAGGTTTTCTCATGAGCCTTCGTTTCTAATATGGTAACCCAACCATTGGGTCTTGCCTGCCTTGATGTGCCTTCTTTCTTTTGGACTTGGTCCCTCTCCCTACGGGAAAGCCCAACTTGTGGGACTATCGAGGAGTGTTGTGAGAACCAGTCCCACATCGGTAAGGTGCCTAGGTAAACTACACCTAATTAGTGTGCGCTAGCCCTCTAAGATTGCCTTGTTCAAGGTTTTCTCATGGGCCTTCGTTTATAACACATAGAATTTTTTTGTTTTCTTGAAAGATTTTTGGGGTGGATTCGAAACTTGGTAAGCCCCCTTTCAATTATTAATATATGAGGATTTCGTGATTGTGTTAGGTTTCTGAATTGTGTTATTATTCCTTTGTAGTTATTTCCTTATATAGGCAATTACCTTGTAAACTTTAAGTTTAGGCATGTATATATAGGTATAACATTTTATAGTTTATTTCTGCAATATCAATAGATCAATTCACTCACTCGTTGGCTTCCTTTTTTATAATATATTTTCTCATTTCATGACAGACTAAGTCCAAAGTGTTCGAGCAAGCCGTGACAAAGGCCAGAATACCACCAACTCTGCAAAATAGTGGCTGTTAGTAAATGGCTCCAAAAAGAACAAGGAGAAACAAAAAAAAACACAAAACGTAGGACAAGGACAGAAATGAACAACACAATCAGCGGGAAAAAGGCAAACTAGGCACACATCGTGGCTAGAAAAGCAACCCGAGGAATCAACACCCAAATACAATTGTCTGCAAGCATGCCTTATATCAGATCAGTAACATTCATGGGCACGCCTGATATCAAATTTAAAACGAATGCCATGAAAAGGAGAGTTTACCTTGCAAAAAGCGATCTTCGACCACTTTTTATTATATATAAATTGGCATAAAGTAAAAATTTTCAATTGACACATTACAACTTGCTATTGGCTAGATGTAAAGAATTTCTCACATTAAAAAATCGATTGAAATTACATATCAGGACTTTTAGAATTTTTTATTTATAAATAAAAAAGAGTTAGATATTAAAATTAGAAACCCATATATTCTAACTTTTTTATTGGAAGATTGAGAAAATTCCAAGACTATTTAACATCAACACTAATACATCCATGGTTCATAATCTTATTGTGTATCTTTAAGCCATTGATCAGTACTTGAATGCCTATTGGTCATTTTCAAAACTTTGCCACATACCTATTTCACACATGTCCGATGTCAAAGTTCAGACCTCACATTTAGAACTTCTACAAACTTACAACTGAGTTAGTTGACTAAGCAACTATGAACCATTTTGTTGTCTTCCCATCCTCATCTAAAAGCTGTATTTTGCGTTATCTAACTTGGTCAATTGGAGATTTCCAAGACCAGTTCCCTGATTTCTATTAGCACTCTCCGAATTAAAGACCATTAACTTCCATTATTTTAGTCACTCTAATCAAAGCCCAACACTAAGTAAAAGCAAAGTTAAGACCAATACGAGAGTCATCGGATAACTTTTACACAAACCCTAAAGGGGTAGCACTCGCACATCCATATCGACACCAACCAAACCAATAAAAGAGAAAACATAACAACCTATGCAGCCGATCTTGATACAAACAGTAGTGTCATTCATTCGATCTACAAGTGTCCGAACCATCACAAAGAAAATTGTCTACTGCAAACCGAGGAATCAACACCCAAACATTGCAAGCACGCCTTACAGCAGATCAGTAACATTCATGGGCATTTCGTCAATCTGAGTACTGTAGTATTGCTCTATGTCCCGTAGAATTCTAATGTCGTCACTCTTGACGAAGTTTATTGGAACACCCTGTAAACGTCAAAAACCCAGGACATTGACAAGTTCCAAGATCAACTACCTGGGAGAGAGATAAAGCAAAAGACAAGGAAATACAAACACTTGCTTTTGAAAACATATACCAAGCAGATCGGCAAGTAGCACTGACATGTTAGGAGATATCAGGAACTAATTGCATTAGGTTGCCCACTCTTGAGCTAAAATATTTTCTGTGTTTGGTAAATATTGGGAAAGAGACTTTGTGTATTGATGTGATAGGAGATTAAAAATTGTTTCAAAAGTGTTCACATTTTAAAAATGCAATCTGTGAAGCACACAAAAGAAAAGTCTTTGGTAAATTATTCAAAAAGCTGAGTTTTAACGTCTGTCAAACACAGAAAGTGAAAATAACAAGAAATAAAAACAAGAACCAAGTAGTCTGACCAAAAAGATAAATATCTGGCATGGCTGCGGTCAACCATTTCTTCCTACTCGAATACTTTTCTCCTCTGTTTAAGATGAAACAGTAAAGTTATTGGTTCGCATCTTTTCGGCTGGCCACTCCACCTGTTTCAAAATAGTTAGAATATATCCACACATCGGTATATAAAAGGCACAAGCAACTAAAACAACAGTGGTAAGGCAGAGTAAAATCCACCCACAAGTGCACTTTACTTAATAGGCAAAAGATGGAAGAGGGATTATTTCAATCTCCATGACATTTGTAAGAACACATTACTCTTCAAATGGAAAAAAGAGAAAGACAAGGCTAAATGTCTCCATCATTCTTACGATCATATGAAACAATCAGTCACATACAACAGAACCGCTAATGAAATTACTAAATAGAGTAGAATCAGACATATGCTAAGTACCTTTTATTTTAGCCCGCTGGAGTTGGCAAAACTCACAGTTTCTAGAAAAAGGCTGATCCTTGAGAGCTTTTGTCTCTTAAGTTCTTAAATTACACTAGACATTACCCTAAGACCATAAATCCAAAACTAGAAGAATAACAGTGTCACCTTTCTCTTTGTGTTGCAGAATATAACAGCTTGGGCGACTGTAAAGGAATCATAAAGATCACATAAAGTATCAAACTTCCACTCTTCCGTTTCAATTGCAACAAAAAATTGGTCCATGCGCTGTCATCATACAAAGACAAAAGAAAACTTGTATGAAACTCTGGGTTTGGCAAAATAGAAAAAACTATGAATTGAATTCCAGGTCAGCTTCCAGAAACTCCAGTGCCACAACCAGTACGTCTTACAAGTATCCGGATAGGATCTGTCATAAACTTATTTGTCATCTCCAAAATTTCATGAGGAAGAGTAGCAGAAATCAAGACAACCTACAAAGCAGATTACAAATTTCAGAACCAACATCACGCTGTGTCTGTAGAACCTTGTAAGGTACTGTTTACAGCAGGAGGCAACATACTATTACTTCATTTTTGACCGGGGAGGCAGACACCAGGAGGAGTTAGTTGCAGTTTCTTTCTTTGCTACTTTCATGATCATTTGGGTCACAAAGAAATTTGTAACCCTCATGAAGAGCATGACGTAATAAACAACCTGAAAGCTTTGAAGATGTGAATGGACAATGCCGTTTTGGCAACAAGCACTTCATAGAACTTACTTTTAGTACCATCCAAACCGTGCCATAATAGCATTGGCAAAGCAACCTGTACCTGTGGCTGTTATGATCTTGAAATTTGGTAACGGACTCATACTTACAATTGTAATGAGAGGACATATAGTTATCCAAACATGGAGTGTCATATAGTTTTTCCCATCATCTTCCATCTGCAGCCTCCAGGTTGCAACATTCTCGCCCACAAAGTAAAGAAGATCAAGTGAACAAACCTGTGAAGTAATTGGACTTATAAATAGAGAACTTGTGTCATCACTAATTCACAATTAATGGTTAATTATAATTTAGTTCTTGCTGATTTTTTTTTCATTTTTTCTATGATATATATATGAAAAAATATTGAGTTCAATAAAAATATATATTTGATATAAATAGCACATATCGAATAATCTTTTATTTAAATAGTATCAAACTTGGTTTTCATGATAACGTAAGTGGATAAAAGAAACAGCATTGATTCTTTGCTAGACTAGGAAGAATAGTTCAGCTCTAGTAATATGCTATCCCACTATGGTTTTTAGTTTTCTTTTTCTGAAAGAACATTCTATTTAAGATATTATTGTGCATGTTTAAAACAATTAATTTATGAACAGTTTTTATCAAAAGAAGAGGGAAAATATATAGAAATTGCAGTACTAGAAAATATTGCTGTTTGGGGGAAAAAAGAGAAATAATTAGAATACTATATTTGCAAGTTTCCCTTTTGTTCCTCTAAAGTAGCTTTAAGAAAGCTATCGCTGTTGAAATATGCGTAACACTCGAGATTGATAAAATGGTTACTAGTATTTAAAATGTGTAGTTAGATATGCTCATCAAAGCATGTTAAAGTTGTCACAAGGAAGATCCCATTCCCGAGGCAACAAAAAAGAAGAAACTTTAGAAGAGGAAAAAGTGTATCAAATTGATTATAATCATATTAAATTCGTTAAAAGCATTGTCAAAATAATTATACTTTTCCTAATTACAGATGAATAGTTGCAAGTCAAAAATTATGTTCATTGGAAGGATAAGGATGTCACAAGTATCTCCTATTTTCTTTTGACAAATTTCTTAAATCACGAGTGAGGAGAGAAAGGTGCAACTAACGATAATTAAAAGTCACAAGAGCCGAAACAATTTAAAGAGAAAAGAACCAAAGATCTTATATGGACATTTATGTTAGAATATATTAATATTTTGATGATGAAAAATAAAAATTATAATATGAAAATATTATAATTATATATTTATAAATTTTTATAAATAAAAAAATAAAAATATTGTGTAGGAAAATAGGTAAATACATGCTGGACTATTTAGTGGAGTAGGAAACGGAAGCCCAGGCCTGCGTGCTTCTCGACCCAGAAATCAACCCACATGATTCAGATCCATGGACCCACGAGCAAGCCCACGCGATCCAGACCCAGGGCGACTCAGCTGGCGGTCCAGAATGCGCGACCCGTTCTCGCGCCCACGACCTAGCGACCCGCGTTCGCAATCCAGGTGCGCGACCCACATGACCGAACGTCGATCCAAAAGCACGCCCGTTCAACCCATCGACCTGAAACAAGACCTCGGCTCCTATTTGCCTTCGTGCACGGCCGAAAGGAGCACCATTGAAGTAAAAAAAAAATGGCTCATTTGAAAGGTATCAGAGAGTAGAACATTTCTGTGAAGAAAATTCAATGACCCATTGCTCAAAGAGGATGACTTTGAAGAGATAAAGGTGTTTTTTTGCAACCTATGACCTAAATGATTGAAAGAGCAATTGGAAGCAGACTAGAGTGTTTTTGAAGCATAAATTATGGGTATTTGTTAAGTAATAATTCGATCTATTGATCTATAAAGCACCCACGAAGATCAACTTCAAGATTAAAGAGAATTAAGGAAGATTTGAGAGAAATCCAAAAACATGACCCATTAACCCGGTGTTGCCTCTACGAAGCTTCAAATTATCAACTTAAAATCTGCACAAAATAATGGCATTTTGGAGTGCGATTTTGAATAGTATTAAAATAAAACACCAATCCCGTTTCCCTTCTTATTAACTCGAAATCAAACAAAGAAAAGGAAAGAGGAAACTTCAATGGAATGAAGATGTGATTTGTTTCAAAGATGTTTTAAAACTATTTAAGAGCAAAATACTTACTATTATTTAGTTAGACAAAAATCACAAAAAAGCAAGCATCTTTTAAGTAACTCATATTCTTATATCAAGTTCATCCAACTAATGAATTTGTTCTTTATTAGATGACTATACTCTGAGTTACTATTGCTCTTTATTACTTGTTAGAGAATCAATTTGTACCTTAATACATATTGTTTATTATGTTGATTTTCTACAAATAAACAATGCTAGAAATTGAATGAAATTTGGGACTTTTGTCCAAATTATATTATAATAGCTTTATAACACTTGTTTGAAACTTATGAATTGTGTATTGCATATTTTGTAGAAACTAAAATAAAAAATTGTAATATTTAGGAGAAAACTTATAACCAGATTTAAGGGATTGGTTATCCTTTGTAAGGGGTTAGATGTTCATTATAATCAATTATGAATTGATCGAAAGAGTGACTCTAACAAGTTGTTAGAATGAGGTGGAATAAGTACTAAGGTGGCTTGTGTTGAACTACTTTCCAAAAATTCTTGTCTTTGTATTGTATAAATGTTTTATTTGCTACCTTAATTGATTCACTTGGTTAAAACGAAAAAGGTAAGAGAATTTTTTATTAACCTAATTCACCTCCTCTTAGGTTGTTGTAAGATCTAACAATTTATTTCAAAACTTCCATAATCCTTTCCTGAGTCAAACATGAATCTTTCTCTTCATTTGGTTAAAAAAATATGATCTTTGAGTAAGATTTAAGTATAAAAAATATTTTCAAACTTGAGTTAATTTTGGAATTAAACTTTATGTTTTTAAATATGATATCAAAGTTTAGTTTGATTTATTTTAACTCTAGTTCAGCTTTGAGTCTTTTAAAAATGTTTGATGTGCTTGTGAGTATCCATTTTACTCTCATTTAACCTTGAGTCCAAAATATACTTGATGTTTGAGAAAATATTAAAGATGAAATTTTCATAAAAAAATAAATATAAAAAATATCTCTTAACTTATAAATTAGTTTTAGATTGAGTTTTTATTATAACAACAAATCGATTGACAATCAAAACTCATTGCTAGGTGACTAACCAATTAGGTGGACCAATCTTAGAATGCTTGAATTCAGCACAAAGGTAGCTTGTTTAGCTGATGGGCCCAAAAATGCAATTTGGGCCCAATTCAATTGTTGCTATCTTCCCTCCTCTCACAAAGCATACACACCTTACGAAGTGCTAAAAAACTGGGATTGTATCTAACCTATGGTAGACATACGTGGCCATAGTTGTGTTACGGCATTGCCCGGTTTTTTTCTTTTAAAGAAAAAGTTATTGTACATTTAGTTTTTTCTAATATTAAGGAAAAAATAGTACCTTCTATTTCGTCAATTAAGTGCTTGCATTATGGTTTGTAACCAATTAAATCATTCACAAGGCTATATTAGATGTCAATTTTTACACATCAAACAAATAAGGAAAAGTTGTCTCAAATCTGAGATAGTATTTGAAATATTAGTTTATGTACAACAAACACAATTTAAAACGAATGCCATGAAAGGGAGAGTATTAACTGCAGCCCTGTCAGTCGTCTTCAAAACTGTCATATACTCTACTCACGTAAGTGAGTTGTCAAAGTCTAAACCTTATGATTGGAACTTTTACTAACCAATAAGCTAATTGGCCAAATGAATGCCTGAACCATTTGGTTGTCTTCCCATCCTCGTCTAAATGCTGTATTTTGCTTTATGTAAGTTGTCAAATTAGAGATTTCCAAGACCAGTGTCCCTGCTTTCTGTTAGCACTCCCCGCGTTGAAGACCATGAACTTCCCTTATTTTCATCCCTCTAATCAGGGCCCAAGACTAGGTATAAGCAAGTTAAGATTAATATGAGAGTCACTGGACAACTTTCACACAAATCCGAAAAAAGTATCACCCGCACCTCCATACTGACATCAACAAAACCAATAAAAGAGAAAAGATAACGAACTATGCCACCACTCTGTAATCTTGATACAGCCCAGAACTATCAGTCATTGGATCTACAAGCGTCCGAACCATCACAAAGAATATTGTCTACTGCAACCTGAGGAATCAACCCAAAGATTACAAGCACGCCTTATATCAGATCAGCAATATTCATGGGCACTTCATCAATCTGAGTACTGTAGTATTGCTCTATGTCCCTTAGGATTTTAAGGTCGTCGCTCTTGACAAAGTTTATTGCAACACCCTGCAAACATCAAAAAGTCGGTACAGTGACAAGTTCCAAGATCAATGACCTGAGGGAGAGATAAAGCAAGAGACGAGGAAACACAAACACTTGCTTTTGAAAACAGATACCAAGCAGATCAGCAAGTGGCACTGACAGGTTAGGAAATATCAGGATCAATGGCATCAGGTTGCCTACTCTCGATCTAAAATATTGTCTGTGTTTGGTAAAATATTTGGAAAGAGACTTCGTGTATTGACATGATAGGAGGTTAAAAATTGTTTCACATGTGTTCACCTCAGAAACGTAGTCTGTGAAGCACGCAAAACAAAAGTCTTTGGTAAATTATTTAAAAAGCTGAGTTTTAATGTCTGTGCCAAGCAATACGTTTGCAGAGTTCTTTCAAGAACAAAAAGTGAAAATAACAAGAAAAAAAAAAAAAAACAAAGTAGTCTGACCAAAAAGATAATGGCTACTCAAACACTTTTCTCCTCTGTTTAAGATGGTCGCACAGCAACATTTTCCTTTTTTCTTCTTCATTGTTCTTTTTTTCTTGGTAGGTAATAGGTGTCAATCCATGGATTTTCCAAAAGATTTTCACATAAAAGTATGAAAACTTCGCAAAAGATTCAGTAATTTTGTAGGTTATAAACAATATGATCATCTTCTTGTACAGAAGGCGGCCAAGGACCAATTCTAAACTTATACACAGTACAGCGAAATAAATACCTTTCTTCCAAAACGACCAGTCCGACCAATCCGATGAATATAAAGCTCACGATTGTTTGGAAGGTCATAATTAACCACCAGCGAAACCTGACAACAAGAAAATGAAGATAGCATGAATGGAAAAATCACAAACAGCAAGGACAACAATTCAGCCTCCAAATGAATATATACAGCAGCAGTGGAAGTTCAAATGTACAAGGGCATGTGAGCATCTGTTAGTGAAAGAGACGACTTAATGAGTAGACAACCAACAAGTTGCACTCTTTGTATGCGGAGGACAAAATCCTGGATATAACTTATAATATCCACTTCAAAAGCTTGTTTCCGTCAGTATATTTGTCATTCAAGTTCCAGCACACATCACCAAGTCCATGCTGCAGGTTCTAACCCAAATACCCAAAGGACTAGAGTTTATTGTTTCCTATGCCAACAGGCGCCATATTTCCATGTACTCCCACAATTAAAATCTAGCAGCCAGCAATGCAGGTCAGCTAGTCTTTTCAACGATCAATCATCCAATAGAAGAGCAATTATCACTTGGCACCTCATCAGATACAAATTAGCTTTATTTTCCGTGCTAGCACCTTCAGTTCTGAGCAGCTACTATTAAAAAAGAAAAAAAAAACTTGTTACAAAACAATAAAACGTGAGTATTAAAAAGGAGCCAAGATCTTGCCTGTTGAACATCAAGCCCCCGGGCCCAAACATCTGTTGTTATCAGGATACGAGTATGACCAGCCCGAAACTCTGCCATAATTGCATCCCTCTCCTTCTGAGGCATGTCTCCATGCATTGATGAAACAGTGAAGTTATTGGATCGCATCTTTTCAGTCAGCCAATCCACCTGTTTCAAAAGTTTTAGAATATATCCATAACTTGTACATAAAAGCCACAAGCAACTAAAACAATAGGGGCAAGACAGAATAAAATCCACCCACAAGTGCACTTTACTCAATAGGCAGAAAGAGAAAGACAAGGCTAGATGTCTCCATCATTGTTACGATCATATGAGGCAATCAGTCTCATACAACAGAACTGCTTAAAGGAATTACTAGATAGACTAGAATTAGATATATGCTAAATACTTTTCATTTTAGTCTCTTGGACTTGTAAAAACTCGCAATTCCTAGAAAAAGGCTGATCCCTGAGAGCTTTTGTTTCTTCAATTCCTAAATTACGCTAGAAATTTCCCTTAAACCATAAATCCAAAACTGGAAGAATAACAGTATCACCTTTCTCTTTGTGTTGCAGAATACAACAGCTTGGGCAACTGTAAAGGAATCATAAAGATCACATAAAGTATCAAACTTCCACTCTTCCATTTCAACTGCAACAAAAAATGGGTCCATGCGCTGTCATGATAAAAAGACAAAAGAAAACCTGTATGAAACTCTGGGTTTGTGCAAAACAGAAAAAACTATGAATCAAATTCCAGCTCAGCTTCCAGAAACTCATATGTCACGACTAGTACTTACCTCCAAAGTCAATTCATCACGTTTTACAAGTATCCGAATAGGATCCGTCATAAACTTATTTGTCATCTCCAAAATTTCACGAGGAAGAGTAGCAGAAATCAAGACAACCTATAAAGCAGATTACAAATTTCAGAACCAACGTTAGAATGTGTCTGCAGAACCTTCAAAGGGACTGTTTACAGCAGGAAGCAACATACTATTACTTCATTGTTAACTGGGAGGCAGACACCAGAAGGAGTTAGTTGCAGGCGTACATTACATAAGAAAAAGTTATTATATCAGATTCGATCATATCTTTCATAAACAATAACTTGCTTTAAAATCAGGTAGACCTAAACTAATGGGGGCCAATAGGGAGAAAATCCAGAGAAAAAAGTAAGGTCCGGAATTTGGTTTAGAGTTGTGATTGTGAGGTTATCAAGCTACGTTTCTCTGTATTAGATCCTTATTCCATTTTTTCTAAGCCGATATGCCACTGAAGTGGCAACTTTCCTGTTTCCTAAAGTTTTAGCACCTGACTTGCAGGAATTTATTGCACCTGTGGCCCAAAAGTCTAATATCCAAAAGTGATAATCATGAAGGCTAAACGTGCAGCTCTGGGTAAGGCCTCAACTTTATTCAAACTAATGTAAAATTGCTAACTAAACGTAGACGTGATCACTATACCTATTCCCCTTCAAGCCAAAACTAAGCAATGCCCATTAAGTGCTGAAAATAAAGGATCCAGCATCAATGGTAGTCTAGGATCAATTTGTTCTCACATCAACATCATTCTTGTCTTGCCAAGCATTCCTTTAATCTCTTTCCTTTTTATTACCAAAAATAGATAACACTTGCGGAAAGCAACTCAAATATTAACAAAACGAGAACTATTCAACCAATGACACCAAAACCATATGTCGGTCTTTTAATTATCTGACTTCTTTTTTCTCTATGGGGAGAGAGGGAACCTGAAGTTCTGGTGGGAGATATCTGTATAGGTCATAGATCTGTTCCTTGAACCCCCTGCTCAACATCTCATCAGATTCATCCTGTCGGAGGAAAATAAAAATTAAAACGAATCCCCAGCAAATCTTGGAGCATACACAAAAGACATAAAAGAAACTGTAAAATAGAGGATGGTGTCGCAAGCATGAACTCACAAGAACTAATAATTGAATATGTCTGGTACGCAGAGTTCTCCTCTTGATCATGTCACAGACTCTACCCGGAGTTCCAGACACCACATGAACTCCATGTTCTAACTTTCTAATATCTTCACTCATGCTCTTCCCTCCAATACATGCATGTGCTTGAATATTTATGTAATTACCAATTGCCAAAATCACCTTCTCTGTCTGAGCTGCCAGTTCCCTTGTTGGTGACAGGATTAATGCTTGGACCCTGTTTGATTTGAGAATTGAATAAATGGCATTAAATAGCATAACTTTAGATATGAATAGGCCTTAAAACCAAGATGTCATCCTCAACTTACAATCTATTCCTCAGAAAAATTTCTAGACAAAAACAGGAGATCAAGTTTATAAGCTACAAATAAAAAAGGATCAAGTAACGGATGAAAAATTTATCCTTCCCAAAAATCTTATAACTTAAATTTGGGTTTGAAAGATCAACCCAAAGATACTCAACATTGCTAAATTTCCCGAATACTGCCCTAGGAATTAAAAGAAAGAAGATTTTGTCACGAGCTACACACTCTGCATAACCCAACACTGCCATCTGCAACTACAAGTGTCGATCAGGGAGACCTACAGTTGAAAGAAGCAGTTTGTGGAAGTTGCACCTGATCAAGATGCTTATCCCACTACAGAAATAGAAATACATGAGCCTGGTCTTATATGAGACAGAGTATACTTTCTGGTCGATAGGATGAACCTCTACTTTAACATAATATTAGAGTTATGGTTTATTTCCTGGTATGTTGTGATGAAATTTCACCATCCTTAATATCAGTCCATCTGTGATGTTTTCTACCTCACAAATAGAGCTAAGTAAGCTTGACCTTATATTAGATAGAAGTACATCTCCTATTGCCTATAGGTTTTAGGATAGGCCTCCCTACCTTAACAACATTTCATATAAATTTATCTAGGTAACTACTATATGTTTGTGTGTAGTATAGAGTGAGAAACTGTCTGTAGCCATGCACAGAGTGCTCGGATAAATTATGATGCTGGAGGGAAAAGATAGCAAGAAAGTTGTCAAGAAGTTCCAACGGAGGTTGGTCTCCTCGGAAAACGCTGTAACTGCTGTTAATTATCAATGTGCTATTGGGGTGCTACAGAACTGTTAATTGTCTTCTTCCTTCAGTCTGCATCATAATCTTCAGGCTCAGGGATCCTTCAATGACTTGAGTACTTATCTTACATTCATAGTGTTAACCCTTATTGCCTTCTTCTTCCTTTTCCTTACGTACAAACTCATCACTGCCTTCCCTCGAGCTTGTCCGGTGATTCAACTAACTACCCATGCAATGTGCTATGATATTCAGATTACACAGAACCCCAACTTGCCCTAGAATACTAATTAGTTTTCCTTCCACAACCTCCACGACCCCTCGACCGTCACTAAATTTCGCCCAAAATTGGTAAGAAACACAACTCCAACCCGCTGCTTCTCAAGGATCAGCGGGTACTTAACAGATTTCCATTAAAACAAATTAAGTGGAACGAGTCCTGAAACAATCCAACCAAAACCTAAAAGAACACGACATGGAATGTCTTTTAAGGCTCAGAAAGAATGTCTTTTGTGTGATGAACTATATCATAATATTCCAGAACAAACGTTTCATCTAAGTTAGGCAAGTAAGACGATTTAAACTCAGAAAGAATCCAAATTAAAAAATAAAAATAAAATTGATAGCACTAAAACGCCCTAAATTAAAAGCAGAAAAGGTGGAATGAAGGATTTCTAAAGAAGTATAGGTTTTGAAGGACGCACTCTCTGGTACTGGTATCGACCTTCTGGCAAACGGCTAGGGCAATCATGGAGGTCTTGCCCGTGCCAGACTGGGCTTGGGCGATAACATCTCGTCCATTAAGTATGGGCACCATGGCACGCTGTTGGATGGCAGAAGGCTTCTCGAATCCGTAGCTGTAGATGCCACGGAGCAAGTCGTCCTTGATACCCATCTGGTCGAAGCTGGTCACAACCTGCACCTCTTTCGAAGTCTCAAATTCCAGCATATACTCCGGCGCGGTCACTCTCCCGGCGTTCCGTCGCACAACCCTGGTTCCACCCATATCTGCCATGGTTTCGGATACGACACTGAATGCTTTTGGTTGGAGATACCGTATATGATTATTTTCATGTATAGCGGGAAATCCTTATCATTTAGGAAATAGGTTTATAAGAAATTTTAATCCTTTGAAAAATAGGTTTACAGGAAACCCTTTCCTTTTATGAAGGTAAATCTTTATATTTTAAATAGACCTAATATCACTAGGTCTAAGTATAAAAAATAATTCTTTTTTTTTTTTTCATTTTCTGTCACTTTTGGTTTAGAATAATATATTCATATATAATTAATTTCCTTATTTTCCCTAAGATTTCGTTAAGTTTCTCTCGTTAGGGTTTAACCTTGAACACGTTTGGGATGCTTAACCAGGTGGCTGTTATAATGATAAAAGTCGTCTACACCAAAAGGTTAAAAAAAGAAAAAATTAAGCACCAAATGTGTACGAGGGTTGCAAAAGCCAAAAAAAAAATGGAGAAGCTTGTACTTTACTAGAATCCATGAACAATTTGCTACAAATCAAACTAAAATAGAAGTCTTACAATCTCATATTCGAAATGCTAGAAGAATACAAGTAATCAATTCTTTTATTGGACCTGAAGTGCATGCACTTTTGTCAAGAGGAATTGTTAGTCTACTTATTGTATAACTTTAAAACAACTTACATGTATACTTGGTCCTAAACAACCAAACACTCACATGTTATTCTACCGTCGTTCAACACTATAAATAGGTATGGCAATAGTGTGAATGGACTAGTGGACCCTCTTGTATATACAACTCTAGTTCTAGGCTTAGTTGGTGAAAGCCAATTATTTTGCAATGCATGGATGTGATAAGAGAAACCTAAGGATTGCTTCGACATGGCAATCATGGAAATTTAAATCTCTAAAGCAATAGATTTATCCCCTTATGCCCTTGGTAAAAAATGTAGGGGTGGTTGCTATAGTCGAGCAAGATAAGATGTATCAATCATCTAGTGGGCTGGTGGAAAGAAAGAACTTAATGATATTGTCAACTTGAGTGTTGAGCCACAATGGCGAAATAAGCATTTGGCGTTACATGATGAAGCACTTAGAGCCTTCGGAGATGTTTGATAAAGGATAACTATTTAACGGGAAAGACGATGCGTCAGCAATGTGTAGGGCAATCCATCGCAGTGGACAACATAATAAAGCCAATGGCAAAGCAACCCACAAGAAGAAACAGGTTAACAATGGGGATTTAGTGGCATCACGACTCCCCTCATGGACTGTGCAGAAGTAATAGTAACTATCATTATCATCATCATCATTATCAATTTGGATAAGAATCTAACTTAAATTACTTTAAATTTTAAGAAAGGAATAATATTATATGTAAAACCAATAGTTGTCTAAGCGATTCTTAGAATCTACACCTACTTGGTCTTCTTGGGTGGTTTATATGTAAAACCACTAGTTTGCTAGATGTGATATTTATGAATTGAAAGATCCAATGGTACTCATTCTTTTCATCTACTTTTGTTATTATTCATTCTAGTCAAAGTGCTATAAAAAATATGTTCTTTGTTATGAATTGAGAAAGAAAGGAGATCTTTTAATGTTCCTAGAAGCTCTTTCACTACAATATTATAAACTCAACTATTTGCCAATTTTTAGTCTTGAAATGAAAAACAAAATAAAAAAGTTTTCTTAAGATGATCTTTCCTTTTTTATGTGCCAAATGGGTTGTGATAAATTAAAGCTCATGCATGACACATCATGAAAGCCTTATTAATTGTCGGCAAGGTGATCTCATATGAATTTGAAATTTTAATTGTCAAGTGAATGGAAAGCAATGTGGGGTGGTTTTAAGTTAGGGTAATGACACTTTCTTTGTTGGTAATATATGCAAGACATGGGCAAAGTATGCTAGAGGTGTTTTGAGTTCTTGCTGATGCTATGGGCTTTGAAGACATACCTTTTCACTAACTAATTAAGTTGTGTAAGTTTGCTTATGTTGGATTGTTGCCTTTCAATTTCAACTGAAAGTAAAGCTTAAGTATCATGGTGTCTATAAATATGAAGACTTGACAATAGTAGAGGATGTGAACAATGAAGAGATGAATCGATGGGTTGCCTTTCCAGATTTCTCATGTAGAGCAGATACCTTGGAAGCTTGCAAGCAGTTGCAAAAGGGGATGTTGCATTTGGTATAAATTGAATGCCAAGGGTTGCATTTGTAGATGCCTCATTAAACCAAATGATGAAATTATGTCACATGTGGTGCTGACTTGTGCATCTGTGGATAATAGAAGTATGCTTTTGATAATTTTGTTAGCATGTTCTATTATTTATGGCTATATATTTCAGGTATACACATGTCTATTGGAATTTTTAGAAGTAAAAGAATGACACTAAATGCTAGATACAAAAACTAATTTCAATAGTTTTATATGCTCCTTAGATGCATCTTTTATGCCCAAAAAATAGATTGGTGCATTATTAAGATTCTAGTTCCAATTGATAGCAACACATTAAATTTTCACCATGATAAAATAGAGTGAGTAAGTGGATGAAGATAGCAAAGGTTATGCTAAATAAGCATAAAAAATTGGATAGGGTCATAAACTCATGCAAGAGTGTAAGTATACATGTAGTTGAATGCCTTGGTTCCTTTGGTCTCTCAACAAACTTTGTCCTGATTTCCTAATAACTTCAGAACTATCTTTTTGCAAGCCAATACTTCAATTTAGGATTTATCATGAGGGAACCAAATTCTAAATGCCACTCATAATTGAATACCATAAATTTTGAATACCATTCATAATTGAATTTAGTTGTAGATGAACTATTGCAATAATATAAAACTTAAGAGTAAGAGGAAATACATAAAAGGATTCTTTTTGTTAAAAGCTTACTAATGATCCTAGTAATTATATCCTATGCTATAAGAACTTAACTTGAATTTCTAGAAAAACTTATTAAAAGAGGAACCAAAGCAATGGAGTATTTTGGTAATTTAACTGCCCTTCATATCAAGGTTGCCTTAGAAACATTAACTTCTTTTCATTTTCATTAATTAAGGTTACTTTGGAACATCTTCTTCTTTTTGCTCTACATTGTTAGTGCCAGAATTATCTTCTCTATTATAAAACTATTGGTTGAGCTTGGTGTATTTCTTTTTTTCTTTTAATCTTTAATTGTCTTTTGTAAGTATGAAGGGAAAGTTTTTGTTAGGTTTGGAGTAAATTAGTAAGGGTAATTATGTAACTACCATATTTGTATTGTGAGTAGTTTATAAGGTTTCCCAATCTTATTATATTTAGGTCTTCTAGTCCTATTCTATTTAGGTTTCCTTGGTACTTGTATAAAAAAGAAACCTTATAAGGAAACCTAGGTATGAGGTTGAGAGTGATTGAGAGAAAACAGAGGTTTTCTGTAAGCACTGTAAACCCTCCTCATCATAGTGAAGAATTACTCCTTAGGTTTGGAATGTAGGGATTATCCCGAACCTTATAATTTTTGTGTGCTCTTTACTTGACTATTATTCTCTTTGTGTGTGCGGTGAGATCCTGAGAGATTCTATGAGTTTAGATTCACAGGTTTGTTTTCTAACAGTTTTCCACCATTGCAAAAAAAGAAGTTTATCTCTTAAAGTCCAAATTAATACCAAAAAGATGAGCAATGTAAGTTCTAAATCATAACTATAAGCCAACCATCAATCCTACAATTTAGGGAAAATGCATCTCAGGTGATAAGCAATAAGAACAAGCAATGTTCCCCCAAAAGTTTATTTGTTCAAAGATATTAAATTCTAATCATAATATAATGTAACAAACCTATACTATCTTTGTAAGATAAGCTAGATTGGATGAGTTTTACAATGACTTCAAACAAAATGTCTTAGATAATATCTAAACCACATGACTCAATTTCCTAGGATGGTCTTTGAAATAGAACTGTTTATAAACCAACTTTAAGATCAATGGCCATATAAATTTAGGACTTTAGACAATATTGTTGATACATTTTTTACGGGTAGAAAAAGGACATAATGGTTTTGATTGTAAACAGAAGAGGGAGGTAATGACTTGATAAACAAACTACAAGGAGTCAACTAAACCAAACAAGTTCTTTCATTGAAGGATAACAATTTTACACAACAGAGCTTACAAAAGGAGATAACACCATTCAAACAAGGATACAAAGGTTCTAGTTACTCAAGTTCAATAATTAAACTACAACCCTTTAAATACGGAATTGGACAAAGCAAAAGATACATGAAGATAGCTTGTAGTAGTGGCAGAGTTGATTTACCAACTTCATAGGTTCCACTTTAGTCATTCTACCATTTGCTATAACAGTTTCCACAAAACAAGTAGCACAGTAATTGAAAACATGCAAAACTCTCTTGGACAAATTTCATTTCAACCACACCGTGTCACCTTAGTAGTTCAACAATTGTTGCATCCAAATTTATGTCTCAGGTGCAGACTTTAGACAAACTTATTTCATTTAGACTCTATATTTTGATCTTTTTGACAATGCTATAGTCTTTTTTTATGATTGTGGCAATCTTTATAATCATATTGAGACATTAAATGATAAATTTATCTAACAACAAGGACAAAAGTAAGTTTTTACCTTTTCTTTAATTATACTTCATTTTCCAAGTGACAACATTACACCAAGGAATTCTAGAATATGGAAAACCATGCTTAGTTAAAAATGAAAATAAAGCTTCTATGAGGAAAAGATTAACATTTTTTGTCCTTGGAACCAACGAGCATAAGAATGAATCATTTCATGACTAGTGTCTTCTTGTTCTAGCTATAATAGCTATTAAAAAAAAAGTAATTATAGAGTTAATCCTGTTTTGAATGATTCCAATACCCTAGAACCCAGTCTGATGAAGGCAACTATACAGTATTTGAAATTGAGACAAAGAAATGAAACTTACCTTATCGTGTAACTTTTATGGGGGAGGTAATGTTTAGTCTCTTTAAACCAAAGCCTAGACTTTGGTTACATAATGCTATGGCCATTGGTTATCTTTGCAGTCCATTATTCTCTAGAAACAAGAAGAAAGACACTAATTCTTATTTGGGTATAGTATTGACAGTAATAGTTGAAAAACAACATGAAAAAGTAAGTAATGGCAACAAGGATCCTGCAACTAAAATGATGATAATAATATAATGTAACAGAGCTATACTTTCTTTGTAAGATAAGCCAGATTGGATAAGTTTCACAATTAAGAGTATTCGCAGACTTCAAACAGAATGTCCTAGATAATATCTAAACTCAATTTCCTAGTATGGTCTTTTGAAATAGAATTGTTTGTAAACCAACTTTAAGATCAATGGTCAAGCAACTTTGAGATATTGTTGATAGATCTTCTACAGGTAGAAAGAGGACCTAGAGTGGTTTTGATTGTAAACAAAACAAGGAGGTAATGACTTGAAAAACAAACTACAAGGAGTCAACTAAACCAAACAAGTTCTTTCATTGAAGGACAACAATTTTGCACAGCAGAGCTTACAAAAAGAGATAACACCGTTTAAACAAGGATACAAAGGTTCTAGTTACTCAAGTTCAATAATTGAACTACAACCCTTTAAAGACAAAATTGGAACTAGCAAAAGATACATGAAGCGTAGTAACAGACTTGATTTACCAACTTCATAGGTTCCACTTTAGTCATTTTGCCATTTGTTATAACAATTTCCACAAAACAAGCAGCAAAGTAATTGATGGCATCCAAAACACTCTAAGATAAATCTCATTTCAACCAAACCGTGTCGCCATTACCTTATTAGTCCAACAAATGTTGCATCCAGATTTATGTCTCACATACAAACTTTAGACAAACTTGTTTCATTTAAACTCCATATTTTGTTCTTTCTAACAATGCTAGTCTTTTTTATGACTATGGCAATCTTTATAGTCATAGTGAGACATTAAATGATTAATTTATCTAACAACAAGGACAAAAGCAAGTAAGTTTTTACTTTTTCTTTATTTATGCATCATTTTCCAAATGACAACATTACACTAAAGACTTCTAGAATATGGAAAATCGTGCTTAGCTAAAAATGAAAATAAAGCTTCTATAAGGAAAAGATTAACATTTTTTGTCCTTGGAACCTGAGAGCATAAGAATGAATCATTTCATGACTGGTGTCTTCTTGTACTAGTAATAGTAGATATTAAAAAAAAAAGAAATATAGCATTAATCATGTTTTGAATGATTCCAATACCCTAGAACCCAATCTCATGAAACAACTATATTTGAAATTGGAACAAAGAAATGAAGCTTACCTTGCCATGTAACTCTTATGCAGGAGGTAATCAGTCTCTTCAGATGAGAGCCTGGGCTTAGGTTTCAGAATACTGTGGCCACTGGTTATCTTTGCAATGCATTATTTTCTAGAAACAAGAAGAAAGACACTAATTCTCATTTAGGTATAGTATTGACAATAACAATTGAAAAACATGAAAAAGGAAGTAACAGAAACAAGGATCCCTACTTGAACCTGTAAAGTTAGACATTAGGCCTGGATACATAAGGGTACATTAATGATCATGGTGCCATTCATACTATGAGGCATGGTAGAACTATTATTATTTTTTTAAATTGATGCATGCCTTAACAGGGGATCTAAGCTTAGATTTCTATGTTGACTTCCCTTCCAAACCACATTTTCCTTTTGGTTTATGCTTCATACTAAAAATTTACGCCAAATATCTTTTGTCAACTAAACAACCATGAAAACATAGGCATAATAAAATTTCTAAGAGTAGGAATAAGAGGAGATATACTACCACTAAGTTATTGCTTTATTACAAGACCTCAAATCTTTGACTAAATTTTGAATCTTGATCCACAATTTCTTAAACATTTCAATATGTTTTGTTGCCTTTAAATGTAAAATTTAATAATCAAGAAATATTGAGGAAGATGTAGAGAAAAAAAGACATTGAAAAATAAAAAATGTGGATGGTTGAAATTTTACAAACAGTTTGAGATAAAATGGTGACATATTGCATCTTATGTCATATCAAGTTTTTAATAAGGATGCTAAAAAATTTAAAAAATTTGAACCAATACTCATCCTTCTTTCTCTTGCATCTTTGCAATAACTATGACATGCATTAACATTTGTTTAGTGACTTCCAGTTTCCAAAGCTTTAAATTTCTAACTTAGACAAGAAACTTCAATGGAGAATACGTCATTTTACAATAACATTTAGCATTTGCAATTTATCTTTGTGAACTCAATAATACGTTAGGAGTTACATCTTTACTAATTATTGTTTTACCAAAAGAACATACCTATATTTAAGCATTTGATTTCAATTTAATGTCCAACCTCACAATACCTGAAATAAAAAATAAAAAAAAATTATAAAGTGAAATTACTATTTCACCACAAAAAACTAAGAAACAACATATGAATAGAATTATACAAACCGTAGAGTGTGAAATCTGTCTTAAACCAGTCCTAGTATTTTAGTCCAATAAGTTTGTTATTTCTCACCAAATTTGGTTTCAAAGCGAGACTAACCTATGATGGAGGACACCATCTGTGCAATCCTTTTAGCCATTAAGAATATAGATTCTATTGGCTAGCAAGTCATTATACAAGTCTTTATTAATACATATAATAATAATAATAGTGATTGATCCTATTACGCAATGTAAACAATCAACCCAATCAAAATCATTAATTTTACCATTTTTTGCCAACTCTAAGTTAGGCTACCCTGATAACTCAGCATGGTCAAAGATTCAACACTGCCTCCTGTCTCCATCCCATCCTTTTTACTCTTCTACCCAAGCTTCGATTTTGTCATTTGCCCATCCAAGAACGATCGTGCCATTTGTCCTTGACACTAGCGTTTGATCATCTTCATTATCCTAAATGACAGTAGATTTTCCTAGGCCGCAAGTAACCCAATTCACTGCACTTTCTTTTCCTAAGAAACCAAATGCCAATACATATCAAATATTAAAACTTAAAGTAGAGCTTTTACAGCAAACACTAATAGTTTGAAAAAAAAAAAAGAAATTTTATTCTAAACCAATCCCATTAAAATTTTACTAATTATCAACTAAGCATTGATCCAAGGTACCATTTGTTTCATTTCCAACCTTTATGTTTTCACTTATTTTTAGTTCAAAAACAGAAACATCAATTCAAAAGGTTTTAATTTTTGTAGTATCAAGTTTTAAAAAATTTTAAACTTTCTTCAACATCATTTTTTTTATGAGGAGAACACCCAAAAAAAGAGGATGATAAGTGATCAATCCTTTTGCCATTAAGATTATAAATTCTAGTGAGTGTTAGGCTATCAAACACAAGCAACCCAATGAGGTTCATAAGTAATACAATTTTTTTCAGCTCTAGGCGAGACTCCTCGATAGCTTAACGCGGTTGTCCAGTACTCAACTCTACCTGTCTCTCCCTCATCCTTTCACTTAGCCTCTCTCTTACTCCGTCCAATCTTCTTTGCCTACCCCAAAAATGACTCTGCTGTTTACGTTGAATCCAGCTTTGGATCTCCTTTACCACCAAGATGACATTGATGATGACTTGGTAAACCTTCCTCTAGACACGGGCCTCAAACGACCCCCTCTTGGCTGCTTGAATATGAAATTTAAGAACGAAAAAATAGAAGAAAACAAAAAATATAGAAAAAGGTTGAACAATATTACCTAAGTCAAGCTTTCCCATAAAGATGCAACGATCTTTTTCTCTAATTTTTGCAACAACATCAGGCACCTCCAAGTCTCTACCATGCGCAAGGACCATGACCCATTTGCTTCCCGTGGCCAGTATTGTCAAGCCAAGGCATCTGTCAAGGTGCATGTTTAAGTGGGTTTGATTTTAATTTGAAATCCACACGACGAAACCTAACAGCAGCTGGAATAAAAAACAAAAAAAAAGTATTAAAAAACTTAAATTGGTATTTGATTTAAAAAACTAATAAGAATAGTATTCACCATGAAATGTTAAGTCATTTTTAAACAATTTCAGTTTCAAATCTTCAATTCTTCCTGAACTGCAATTTAGAAATCAAGAGATTAAGAGAGAAAAATAAATACAATTAAAGTCAAGAAAGTAAATACTTAAATTTCTATAAAGCTTTTAAAATAAGAGGATGGGTGACATTTACCGAATTTTGTGGAACGTGCCTCGGAAGCGTTTTGCTGGCAGTTTCACATCTAAATTTCGATAAAGATTTTAAAATAAAGTTATAGATGATACTTACAGAATTTTGCAGAACCTCCGTTCGGTAACAGATTTGCTTTTCGGTGGCGGTGACACGCATAAATCTGGGATGTCGCAAATCTTCGGCCAATATTCACCCTTCTCTTTCTTACATTTTTGCGATAAGATGGGGCATTCCGTAATCCATAACTGCCGCAAAGACCATTGCTCACACGTTTCAATAGGTAGTGATGCTAAATTGTGGCAGTCAAAAATCTGAAGCACCTCAAGTGATTTGTATTGGTGGATCCACTCTTCTATAGTTGTCAAGTTTTTACACTGCTCAATCAAGAGTACTTTTAAACTGGTAACATGTTGAAGACCTAGAGGGAGAGGGGACAATTTTGGAAGAGCTCAAAATTTAAGGTAGTGGAGACTTTTAAGACTTTGCCATTGTATTCCATCATCATCCTCTGCAAATACTGAACAATTACAAATTTTTAGTATTTAAACTGTCATAAGATATTGAACTCTTGGAGAAAGGGACTTCAATTTATCACAAGACCAGAATGTCAAAATCTCAAGAGAGGTGAGGTTTTGCAATCCCTCCTCTAGGAGGGCTTTAAGGCTTGCAACTGAATCAAATTCTATGTGCTTCAATTTTGAGAGTGGAGTGCCTAAAGAGTTAGAAATATTAAAAAATGCTATTGCTATTGCCGTATTCATCATTAATGTTTGTTATAGTGGCTTCCACCTGGCATTTCTCAACACTAACGGCTTCTCGAGATGCGAAAACATTGGCATTGAAGTCAAAATTGGACACTCTTGAATCTTTAACGTCGAAAGAAGATGGAATGAAAGAGCTAAATTGTTATCCTTCCTAGAAGTAACGTCTCACCAACCCTTGAGATTTGGACATTTTGTTAGAGTCATCTCCTTTAGATTTGGGAAAAGAGAGAAATCACTCCGCTCACCCAAATTTGATATATATTCCAAACCTTCCATATTTCAAAGCTCGAGACTCTCTAGATAAAATAGGTGATTTAGTGGGGTCAAGTGTTGCCATTTATTACACCCACTTATTGACAAACTAACAATACTTGTAAGGGAGGAGAGCTAGCTTGGATGCCTTGGACCACAATTACCACGTAATTGTAGGTGTTTCAAGTTTTGGTGCAGTTTCAAGCCGTCCATTTACATATCATCATCAATATCATGAACAACCCCTTCAGTATTCCACTTCAAATACAAAGAATTAAGATTTTCTTTGCCCATTGAGTTCGCAACCTCATAATTTGCCAAATTTCCATAACCCAAACTATGAATGGTTAGATGTCCTCTCAGCTTATTTAAACCATTGAATTCAACTAGCCCGCTACAATTCCAAGAAGAAGAACATGAACTCACCACAAATTTTGTCAAGCACTGAAAGTTAGTCAATTGGCTAATTCCACTTGGCAAATACTTGAATTGCTCACAACCTTGAATGTTAAGATGCCTGAGGTTGACTATGTTGAAAATCATGTATTTGTGTGTTTTGATTGAGAAAAATTTTATTTGAATATATGTTAAATAGAATATTATATTTATTTAAACATATAGAATACTATACTTGCATATATGATAGAATATATGAGATTATGTGTGCATATATTAAAACTCAAAGGAAGTAAAAGGTGTGCAAATTATAATATCAATTAATGATATTATAAAGTAATTAGGTTCTTACATTTTATTATCAAACATCAAATATGAAGCCAAGTTCATTTAATCTTTGAATATTTTATTTCATAGATTAATTTACATTCTTGGTTATGTTAAATGAACCTTGATACTTGAAATTGGTGTATATATAGGTATAATGGAGTGACCATATATTTATATATGAATACATGAAGCTTATTTATATGATCAGCCCGTATGATTTATTCAGCCCGTGTATAATCTGTTTAACTCGTGAAAAGCTTCAGCCCATGTATAATTTGTTCAGCCCATGAAAAGCTTCAGCCCATGTAAAGAGGTCAGCCTGCGAAGCTTGAAACGGCAGCATTCTGAAAGAGTCACTTATCTAAAACGGTAGCGTGTAAAAGCAAATAAGAGCATAAGCTCTTATGATCAAAAGCCTGAAGCCCTAGCCGCACTCTTCGACCTAAAGCTACACTTCTCCTCTCGATCTTTCTCCTATGACGATGACTCCAACAAGAAGAATAGTGAGGCGATTGAGTGTTAGAACTGTTATCTTGCTGAAAAATCATCATTTGCATCAAAGGGAGATTTGTTTATGGCTGAGCAAATAGTAGTAAGCACCTATGTTGTTAGCTCTTGAGTGTCTAGCTTTTGAAAGCTTTTAGACCACACCCGGTTGTCAATCGACCAACGGAATCCACAAAACATGTTATGCATTTGGCCTCCTTGCATTAATATAGTGAATTATTAAAACTCTTCTTCAATCTTAGCCTCATTGGATAGAGGCCTTGTATCATTTGGTTGGATTCTACATACTAGTTGATTGTAAACTCTCATCATATTTCTTGGATTCAATCTTTTGGTATTCATGACCTAACCTTTACTCTTACTTATTTTAATAAGTTATAAAAGGAAATTTTAAATCAGAAATCAAAAGCCAATAACTCTTATCACTCACTTATTAACTTGGTTCTAGTGTCCTTTTCTTCTACATAAATCTTTTCTCCATTGAAAGATATGTTTAGGGAACATTACTAATTGTTTGTTATTAGAAGAACATATTCCACTATTAGGTTTCATGCAGACGAAAGAGAGAGAGAAAGCTGTCTACAACATTCTATAGTGTGGATGTTCATTGGAATGGATTTTGAAAAAAGAAGCTGCACATGAAAATGTTTTACAAAGAACAGTTATGTCGAAATAAACCAGCCTTAAAAGGCAAGCTATTAGATTGCAGTATTTTTTTTTCTTTACACTAGGCTAATTAATGCATCAAAATTCTACCAGTGCAACATGTCTAAGCGAATATACCCCAAAAGTAACCAAAATTGAACCGACTTGTGCTTCAAAAAAGTTTGGGTAATCAATGTCTACGACAAAAAGTGGTGGTTACAAACTGCCATAAAAGAACACTTTCTAATGATTATCATATGTCATTGAAGAGAAAATGGTAATGGGATAACTCTTAAAGCGTTACAATAAGTGAGACATACTTGGGCAAATACAAAACCATTGTTAATTACAATGACATATCCATAAACTCTAAAAAATTTGTAACCAAAAAAGAGAAAAGGTTTATAAACTTTCTATTATATTCTACTAGGCTTAAATGCTTTACTATTGAAGGTATTCTTATTTATACATACAAAAATTTCATGACTTATGGTAGGCACATAAAAGAGTTGTGATATATGAAACTTGAAGTTCATAATGCTCTTAATAAGTAATGGGAAATACATTAGAAGCCTCACAATTTGAGTCCTGTAGCTTTCGATGATGGATTCTCCCTTCTTTCAAGTGCTTTGCCAGAGCCTTCCACAAGTTTGAGAGTAATCGGCACTGGTGAAGGCGGCAGTCTGTCGCATTGGAGAAGACGGGTTGCGCGGCGTGCTTCGTGAATGCGATGGGTCCGTTGGACTGTCATGGTGGAGCTGGCGACGTGGCTTTGTACATTACTCTGTGAAGGAACAGATAGGTGCTCGTGATACTTGTACATTACTTTCCCAACCGTCAGATTGTCCAACCTAAAATTTGAAGCGAACAGATAAATGGTCGTGTTATTTCTCCAGAGGTTAAGGATGATCCTTTTTTTTCTTTTTAGAAATTATGCTATATACTTACCGATTTTGATGCAGAAGCTTTTAGACCAACCAAGAGAATATGGGCATTCGTGCAACATTTTCACTTGTTGCGTGCATTCTCACACAGTAGCACTTAGCCATGAAGAACTTCTCTTTGTCCTGAAACAGCAACTTCCATAAAACTAAATCCAATTTTACAAGAAAGAAGAAAGAAGAGGGTCCACATCTCTTAAAGAAGATTGGTGTGATGGAACGGCTGTATGAGAAAAAGAGAGGTTTTAAAACCCAGGCCTTGAGGCATCCTACAAGTTTAGCACTGTCCTAGTGGTTGGCTTCGATTTAACAACCATTTTTCCCATGGACAAAGTCAAAGTACAAAGAACCTAGCATAGATCATTAGTTTATAGAATGAGCAATCAACATGGCAGAAAGTTTAAAAAAGAAGAGACATCAAGAATAAAGTATCATTTTTCCAAGATTCACAAATTGAGAGACTTACTACACAAGGAAAAGAGAGAGCCTTGATAGCCACATTCCCTACCCTCGAGCCTTCTTTGGTGCCATTTTTTCAAAGGCACAGAAAACAAATGTGAAAGTACATAAAAGAAAAAAAATTATTTGTTTTTTCCTTCAATTTATTTGATAGTGGAAGTTCTAAGATTATTCATTAAAGAAGACATTTTTTCAAAGGCCCCATATCTTTCCACTTGAATGGAAGTGGCTACAAAAAAAGGGTTAATGCTATGGTGAGGCTAGCAAGACTTGATGTAGAAAGAATTGTGCCACTTAGAGCAAGAGATTTCATTTCACTGTCAAAACCACTTGAAGACATAATCATACTCGTGCCAAACAAAAATTCATGCTATCTTTGGATCTGAAATCATATAGCTCAAAACAACCTTGTACTGCCATGCAACAACTGGAAAGCAATAGTTGCGAATGGGCCAAATGCTACAAAGTGCAGTGGTTTTCCCAATCCTTGGAGGACTAACAGAAATGGTGGGCACTACCACAATGACATGAAAAAGATGTGTTAAACCTTAATTTATTATTTCTCACAAGATTTCAACCACAGGCTTAACTCTAGCCCTTTCCATACAAAAGCAATGAGAAAATTCATTACCAATTAGGAAGCTAATTCTTATAAATACTTTAAGATTCACGGTTTGATAACCTTTTTATCAAGGAGTAGCATTAAAGCCAAACAAAATTTTGTAGAAACGGATGGGAATTTTTTGATATGATAGGGGCATCCAAGTAGCATATAAAACTATTGAAGTTAGTTCTTACATTTAAGATTTATAATCGTTCTTTTACTTTCAAAAATTCCAATAGGGATGTTTATACCTTATATATATTGCCACCAATATTATCGAATGCATACCTCCAGCCTCTATAAATGCCAAAGTCAGCCCCATAAAACCAAAAGCAAGAAATAAATAAGCAATAGTTAAGTTCCCATATGCCTTCCCAAATCAAATAGTGTGATTAGATATTTTTATTTCACATTGAAATGTAGAATGTATGAAAAACTAATTACAAAAAGAAAAAATCAAATCCAAAAGTCCAAAAATAAGAAATATGACTTACCAATCAATTAGGTTTACTTCAAATCGTTTTTGTTCTTGTCCACTCCAATGTCATAATCATAAATGTTATTGCCAAAGAGGCTGAGGAAAGTGGTTAGACACTTTTTATGATGATGGTTAGCATGAGGGACTTGTATGACTCTTATTGGCTCTCTTTCGCTACCCTATAAATAATATTTTAGACTTGAGAAATCAACTAACAGTACAATAACATTTTCGAATGTATTGGCAGTATTCAATTATTACTAACATTTTTATTAAGCTCATAATAATCTTTTTTTAATATATATTTGATAAGTAGAGCATACAATAAGGGCTAGTACTCCAAGGTAAAAGGTAATTGACAATGGAGCCAACAAGCATCATACAAGATCCTATCATGGTGCCTCTTATGGCAAGCGTCATGCATTTTTATGTATTTTCTCTTCAAACAACATTGTTGTATACAAATTTATGTTTCACATCCTATACAAAGTTGTTTAATTTAAAGTCCATATTTTGTTCTATCAAATAACGTTACAGTCCTTTTTATGATTGTGGTGATCTCTATAGTTGCAAGGAGACATCAAATGACTAATATCTTAAAAAGACAAAAGGTAGTAAGTTTTTACTTTTTCTTTATTTATGCACCATTTGCCATTTGACAACTTTATGCCGAGGACTTCTAGAATATGCACAACTATTTCCTTAAAAATGGAAATAAAGCTTTGAGAGGAAAAGATTAACATTTTTTGTCCTTGGAACCCCAGAGCATAAGAATGAATCATTTCATAACTGATGTCTTGTTCTAGTCATAATAGCTATTAAAAAAAAGGTAATTATAGCATTAATCATGTTTTGAATGATTCCAGTACCACATAAACTCATGAAAGCAACTATACAGCATTTGAAATTGAAACAAAGAAATGAAATTTACCTTCTCGTTTAACTCTCAGGTAATTGTTTAGTCTCTCTAAAGCAAAGCCTGGGCTTAGTTTACAAAATGTTGTGGCCATTGGTATCGTTGCAGTCCATTACTCTATAGAAACAAGAAGAAAGACAGTAATTCTGATTCATATATAGTACTAACGCTAACAGTTGAAAAACAAGAAGAAAAATGATGGATACTACTTGAACCTATAAGGTTAAAATGATGGATACTACTTGAACCTATAAGGTTAAAATGATGGATACTACTTGAACCTATAAGGTTAGACATTAGGCCTAGATACATAAGGGTACATCAATGACAACAGTGCCGTTCAGACTTTGATGCATCGTAAGGGGGAAAAAAATTAAATTGATGCTTGCCTTAACACAACATCTAAGCTCAAATTTCCACGTAGACTTCCATTCCAAACCACATTTTGTTTTTTCTTTTTGGTGTAGCTTTCTAATAAAATTTTATGCGAAATACCTTTTTCAACGAAATAACAATGAAAACATAGGCAGTAACAAAATTTCTAAAAGTAAAATAAGACAACATAAACTATTACTAAGTTTTTGCTTTATTGCAAGTCCTCAAACTTGGTACTAAATTTTAAATATTGATCCAAAATGTCTTCAATATTTCAATCAGTTTTCTTGCCCTTAAATGTAAGATTTACTAATTGAGAAACATGAGAGTAAAATATAAAGTAAAAAAAAAAACGAACATTGAAAGATAAAGAAGGTGGATGGTTGAATTTGTATAAACTATTTAAGATAAAATAGTGAACCATATTCCCTATTATATCATATGAAGTTTCTAATAGGGATGTCAAAAATCTTGAACTAATACTCACCCTTCTTTTCTTGCATCTTTCCAATAACTGAGGCATCCATTAGTATTTGTTGCAATGACTTGCCATTGCCATAACTTTAAGTGTTTTAGTTTATACAAAAAACTTTAATGGAAAACATAACTTGAATTGAATAAAGGATATGTACATTATTTTACCACAATATTTTAGGACTTACATCTCTATTAATTAAGGGCTAGTTACCACATAATTTTACTATTAATTTGCTTTGTCAAAAAAAAAGGACCTACTTTTAAGCATTTTCTTTCTTAAGAAACAAAGATGTACTTAACAAATTTTATTAATAACAACAAAACTAGAAGTAATAACCATACCTCATATAGATATAAAATTATAGTGTAAGTTTAACCCTTAAAAAGGGCAAAATACCCTACATATCAAATTGTTATATAAAAATTTGAAATAAAAATATGAAATACATTAAGTAATACATTTACTTAATCCTATGATAGTCTATAATTACCTAAGCCTAATTGATCCTGCACATGAAAACTACTAGACATGGGCGTGACGATGAGCTAGAATCATAAAAAAAAAATTCCACATTTTGGATTATATGCCTATGATTAGCAAAATAGTTTGCAACTACATTTCCCTTGTGATATACATGTTGGATCGTTGCATATGCTAGTATTATGGAGAGGCACTATCGAATGACATACTCTAGTTTCTATTAAGTTTCCATTTTTTAAGCTGACATTGAACTAAATAGAAGGAGTCCGATTCAATTATATTAGCCATATGATTCCATTTTTGACATATCTTAAGGCCTTTTAGTAAGGTGTAAGCTTTAGTATTCACACTACCACCTAGTGCCAACTTAAGTGAAGAAGTCATAATGATGCTTCCATCATGATTTCTAAGTACTCCTCCAACATTGTTTCCCATGAGACTTGAACCATTTGTATTCAATTTATATTGCCCCGCTAGTAAGGGTTGTCACTTAACCCAATCTCCTCTTCGTAATGGATTAGAAACAATATGAATTTTTAATATATATAATGAGATTTGATCAAGAAAACTTACTTGAACCTTGACTTATATGAGGGCAAATAGCTGAAGTATCCAATGTGTGACATTTTTGTTAATTTTGTATAAGGACATATCTTCTCCATTATGCTTGGCTACAATTTTAGCCAACTATTATTTCCTCGCAATAACACCTCCAAGATGGCAATAATAACTCATCTTTAATTATGCCATGAGAGCTCTTAATACCATGAAAATATAAGATCAAAAATAAAGTTAAATCTAACATGTACCTGAAGTGTGTCTCCAAATATCTTCCAAATTTTTTCATAAATAGAGTTAAAATACAAATGTACTTTTAAGCATTTGATTTCAATTTAATATTCGACTTGACAAAACTTGAAAAGAAAAAAAAACAATTTAGAGAGCCAAATTAGTGTTTGGCCATAAGAACTAAAGAAAAAAAAATTATGTATAGGATTATATAAACCATAGATTATGAAACCTATTTTAAACCAGTCCCAACGTTACAATTCAACAAGTATACAATCCTTTTAAACATTAAGAATATAGAATCTATTGACTCGCAAGTCATTATACTAGTCTTTATTAATGTATATAATTAGCATTCTAATCCAACCAGTATTATTATTTATTAATATATAAAGAATCAATGCAATCAAGATTAATCAGTTTCCCATTTCCGCCAGCTCTATGCTCGCTTCTCCGATAACTCCGCTCGGTCAAGATTAAACTCTCTATGCCTTCATCCCATCTTTGAAGCGGCATCTCCTTACTCCTCTGCCCAAAGCTCCGATTTTGTCATTTTCCATTGAAACTAACTTTATCTTCTCCACTGCCCTAAATGACCGAAGATTTTCCCTTTATATATAGGCCTCAAATAACCTCCTTCAATGCTCTTAACTTCCTTTTTTTTGAAAAGCCAAACGACAGTACATGTCAGGTATCGAAGCTTATAAGTAGAGCTGTTACCGTAAACGCTGATAGCTATAAACAGAGAGAGAGAGAGAGAGTAAACAATAACAACCAATAAGTGCTATATATGGTACTCTTATAAAAATCACCTAAACTGAGGGAAAAAAAAAAAGATGGGATTGTTTGGGTATTAACAGTGACAATGATACTGTCATGTTAAAAGGTGCCTACCAATGTTATTCTACAAGCCAACTACTTATAATGGCCGTATAATTTTGATAGCCATTTAGCTGTAAAACTTGTATTGAAAAATAAATTTTCTTTAATTGTATATTTTATGGTCATGCATGTATTTGGTGTTTATCTTCTTCCTCTAGGATTTTGAAAAATAACAATACCTAAAATAAAAAGAAACAACTTGTAGGAGCAAAATTAAAATTTGATCATAAAAGTTAAACCCTAAACTATAAAGGCTTCTTTTAAGCTAATCCCATTGAAATTTTAGTAATTATTAACTAAGCCCTGATCCACTCCCACATATCATCTGTTTCATTCCCAACCTTTAGGTTTTCACTTATTTCTAATCTAAAACCACAAACATCAATTCAAATAGCTTTAATCTTTCTAGTATCAAGTCTTAAAAAACTTTAAACTTCCTTCCATATCATTTTTTTATAAGAAGAACACCCAAGGAAAGAGGATGATAAGTCTTCCATCCTTGTGCCTTAAGATTATAGATTCTAATGAGAGTTAAGCTCTCATTCACAAGCAAACCCAATGAAATCTATAAGTTATACCGTTGTTTTCAACTCCAGACTAGACTTCTCCATTAACTCAATACGGTTGTCCGGCACTCAACTCTCACAGTCTCTCCCTTGTCCTGTCACTTAGCCCCCCATTTACGCCATCCAGTCTTCTTTAAATAACTCTGGTGTTTGTCCCCGAAACCAACTTTGGATCCCTTTTACCGCCAAGGCGACATTGGTGATGACCCGAATAACACTCTTCCTAAATATGAAATTTAAAAACTAGGAAATAAAAGAAAACAAAAAATATAGAAAAAAGTTGAACAAAATTACCTGAGTCGAGCTTTCCAATAAAGATGCAACAACGATTTTCTTGGACCAATTCTTAAACTTATTTCCTCTTTCATCTCTGCAACAACCTTTTTCTCTCATCTTTGCAACAGCATCAGACACCAAGTCTGCAACATGCACAAGGACCTTGGCCCACTTGCTTCTCACAGGCAGTATTGTCAAACCGAGGCATCTGTCAAGGTGCGTATTTAAGTGCATTTGATTTTAATTTAATATCCGCAAGAAGAAACTTAACAATACCCGGAACAGAAAGAAATCAGTTTTGAAAAACTTAAATTGGTATTTGATTAAAAAATAATATAAATAATATAAACTATGAAATGTTAAGTCACCTCTAAGTCAATTTCACTTTCAAATTTCAGTTATTCTTAAATTTTTCTACAATTTAGAAATTAAGAGATTGAGAGAGAAAATAAGGTCATGAAAATAAATACTTCAATTTCAATAATGTTTTTAAAACAAAGTAATGGATGATATTTACCAAATTGTGTGGATTATGTGTGGAGAACATATTTGCTTTCAGGTGGCTATGGTGGTGACACGTATAAATATGGGATGTGGTTAATCTTCGGCCAATATTCACCCTTCTGCTTCTCGCATTTTTGCGATAAGATGGGACACCCCCAAATTTCTAAGCCTTTCAAAGACCATCGCTCACACGTTTCAACGGGTAGTGATGCCAAATTGAGGCAATAGGAAATCCGAAGCTCCTCAAGTGATTTGCATTGGTGGATCCACTCTTCTATAGTCGTCAAGCATTCACAATTATTAATCCAAATTCTTTTTAAAGTAGTAAAACATTGAAGACCTAGAGGGAGGGAAGACAATTTCGCAAGGCTTTGGAAGTTAAGATATAAAAGACTTTTAAGACCTTGCCATTGCATCCCATTCTCATCCTCTATAAACACTGGACACCATCTAATATATAGTTTTCGAACTGTCGTGAGATATTGGACGCCGGGAGAGAGGGACTTTAATTTATCACAATGAGAGAATGTCAAAATCTCAAGAGAGGTAAGGTTTTGCAAGCCTTCCTTTGGCAGGGCTTCTAGGTGCATAACTGAATTGAATTCTATTTTCTTCAATTTTGAGAGGGGAGTGCCCAATGAGTTGGCAAGCTTAGAAGACACCATTGTTGTTGTCGTTTGCATCATTAGTGTTTGTTGCAATGGCTTCCAGTTGGTTTTTCTCAACCATAATGGTTCTTCAAGATGCGGAAACATTGGCAATGAAGTCAACATTGGACAATCATCAATCTTTAGATTTGAAAGAAGAGGAAATGAAAGGACATCCTCCGTAGAAGAATAGCCCCACCAACTCTTGAGATTTGGACAATCAGTTAATGTCATTTCCTTTAGAGATGGGAAAAACATCATTTGTGCCAATGAAGAAAGAGAGAAATCACTCCGCTCATTCAAATTTGATATATATTCCATGCCCTTCATATTACAAAGCTTAAGACTCTCCAAAAAAGACATGTGACTTAATGGGCTCAGGTATTGCCATTTATTACACCCATTAAATGTCAAACTAACAAGATTTGAAAGCAATGATAGCCAACTCGGAGGCCTTGGACACCAACAACCTAGTAATTGAATGTGTTTTAAATTTTGGTGCGGTTGCAATACTTCCAATGACATGTCATCATCCAAATTATGGACAATGACTTCAGTATTCCACTCCAAATATAAAGAATTAAGATGCTCTTTGCCCTTTAAATTTCCTGCCTTGTATTGTGTAACAACACCTTTTCCACAAATTAAACCTCTAATGATTAGATTTCCTTTCAAGTCATTTAAATTACTTAATTCATCCAACCCACCAACATCCTCAGAAGCTCTCAAATTAACCACAAGATCTGTCAAATGTTTAAGATTAATCAATTGCTTAAATCCACGTGGTAGATACTCAGTACAATCCCTTATGTCAAGAAACCTTAGGTTGACTAATTTTCCAATGTCTTTCGGTAGTTGTTCAAGTGAATAACAATTCCGAAGATTTAATGTTTGAATCTCTTTCAATTGTCCCACCCCATGTGGCAAACACCTTAGGTTTACACAATAACTAACATCTAAATGCCTAAGTTTGACAAGTTGCTCAAATCCATGTGGTAAACACTGTAGTTTTTCACATTGTGAGAGATATAGGCTTTGTAAATTTACCAACTTGGTTATAGAACTTGGCAATGTCTCAATATTGCCATTACCAGAAAGATTAAGAAATCTTAAATGCTTCAATTTACCAATAAACCTCGGCACATTATAAATGTCATTTCTTGATAAATATAATGTTCGTAAAGACTTAAAACATTTTATTTTATCTCTAAAACTAACTAAAGTATGTCTAGAATTGTCATCACAAATAAAAAACAAAGGACTAATTAATGTCCGAATAAAAAATTCTCCATGTAATGAACTCAACATAATAGAATCAACTAATGCATCTTCAATAATTGCTACATGTCGAATTTTTTTGATAATTGATGTTGTTTTAAGAAGGGAATGGGATAATTAATGATCTAGACACCGATATAGCAAGATCATGCATTAGACCATGCATTTTGCATCTAACTATATTATCAAACTCATCTATTTGAACTTCTTGAAAAAACGATCTCCAAAGCAAATTCATAAAATACTCATACCCAATATTTTTTAAACATTGATTTTCTTGTGAATTTACAAATCCTTATACTATCCAATGATTTATTAATGATTTTATCTTAAACTCATGATCCTTTAGAAATAAACTACAAAAAGCAAAACAATACTTTAAGTGTGATGGAAGTTCATCGTAGCTTAACCTTAAAGTGGGTATGATTTCAGCTTCTTCTGGTGGCATTTTTGATAGTTCATCTTTTACAAATTTTTGCCATTCTTCTAAATCTTTAGAGTATAACAACCTTCCTACTGTTTTCACGGCAAGAGGAACACCTTTACACTTTTTAAGAATCTCTCTTCCCACCTCCTCAAAATCCCCTAACTCACTCATATTCACAAAAGCCACTTGCTTAAACAACTCACATGAGTCCTCTTCCCCTAAACCATTTAATTGATATGGCTTAGTCCGTAAAATATTAGCAACACTAGGCTTTTGGGTTGTTATTAATATTTTACTGCCTTTTCCTCCTCACCTTAACAAATTATTCAATTCAGACCATTGTGAGCTAACTTCACACCACACGTCATCCAATACCAACAAGTACTTCTTCCCCTCGATTCTTTCTTGAAACTTAGTTACCAACATATCCATTGGATCATTTTCATGAAAATCTTCGGCGATAGACTTCAGTATATTTTTGACAATAACTTTAATGTCAAAGGCATCAGACACACAAATCCCTATTTTTAGTTGAAATTTTTTTTTAATTTCTCTATCATTAAAAATGAGTTTAGCTAATGTAGTCTTCCCTAAACCCCCAATACCAACAATTGGAACAATTGGAACAATTGAAACATTTCCTTCAACCTCGGATGCCTTCAGACGGTTTATAAGTGTCTTTTTATCATCATCCCGACCAATGACTCTTTCTGCACCCAAATAAGAATAAGTATCACCCCTCCTCCAACCTCTGAGTCCTTCTGTGCGCACCAGGAATTGAAATTTACTAATATCGGCCGCAATGGCATCTATTTTCCCTCTAATCTCCCTAAGACGATGGCCCATTTTAAGAACATGAAAGGGATGCTTTAATATGTGAGGGAACTTGCGTACCTTTTTTGCCTTGCTATCCCCAGTTATTTTTCCTTGTCGCAGAGCTTCGGTGGAAATAGCATCCACAAAGTCGTCCGCTTCACAAAGGATATCGCTTAGCTCCCCAAGCCAAAGGTTAACTGCATTGCTTTTAGCCTGTCGCTCCTCTGCATCCAGAAGCACCGCTTTGATGATTGAAACCGTGCGCTGAAGGTTTTGAAGCTCATTTCGAACACCCCATAACAGTACGATCTCGTCAGTAATCAGTGGGCCCAAAGTCTTGAGGATTCCCCCTGCAATGCTGAAGAGAACTCCTTCCGCCATTTCTTGATGATGAATGGAAGACTGCAGAGAGCTTTTTGAAGAAAGGGTAGAGTAAAAAGAGATTGTAGCGCATTCTACGTGTTTACAACACCCGGCACAAGACAACCTAGGCCCCCCCCGTTCAGTCAACTTGCGTGTGGAGGTGGTGAAAGTGGTTGTAAGCTATTTTTTTCAAACGTGGTAACTTTTTCTGATGTACTCGGACAGTTTACACAAATCAATCTTTTCAAATTGTCAGACTTGAACAGAGAGCCAGGACAGCCACGACGGAAATTTCTACGTCCGCAGACCATTATTACAGCTATCAGCAAATTACAAATCAACATTTACCCACCAAAGGTTTGAAGGATCGCCCGTGTGTTGTCATTCGCTGTTGCCAAAGAGATAAACTCTACCCATCGCAATAAAATGGTTGTTATAGAATTAGCTTGTGTAGATTTTAATTTTTAATTTTCAAATTACTTAATAATCATTAAAGTTTGATAGTTCATTATCAATCACCCTTTTTAATTAGTTATTTTTATGGATTTCTTCTACTTCCAACGTTTTAGTTGTGACATTTAATCGTTTTGGCTCTTGAACCACGCCGGGCCAACAAACACTCGACCAGCTGATCCAAGCCTGGAAGTTCACTAATCAATTACAATCTTCTCGGGCAGTGAGTTAGGAAAGCTGTGGCAGATGATTGATGATGGTTTATTGGTCTTAATTAAAATCATAAATAGAAAATATAACCTTTTATAACATTTTTGAATGTCCAATCAATATTCATACTATTAAAGAGATAGTAAGATTAATGTTTCAAAATCAAATGAGTTTTTTTTTTCTCTTTTTTCAAGAAAATGAGTTAAATTTGATAAATAATTCATTAACTTATCATTGCACTTCGTAAAAATTTCTTCAAAACTAATTGATTTCGTACATACTATGAATCTATATCCAATAGGGCACAAATAAAATGATTTTTATACTAGAAGAACTTAAACCATTAACTAACTAAAATATAACACAAACAATAAAAAATTCAAAGTGAAAACATTTATGTCAATTTAATGATTTTATAAATAAATATTTCATTTTCAATTTGTGAATATTACGTGTTTTGCTTACTTCTCCTTCACGTATGATGAGTCACCTCGAGGTCATTTCTTTTATAGTGAAATCAACCAACTTGATTTTCAAAATCAACCAATAAAAGAAATAGTAAGATTAATGCCTCAAAATGGAATGAAAAATTTTGATTTCTATTCTCAAGAAAGTTAGTTAAATTTGATAAATAGCTCATTAACTTATTATCTTACTTTATGAAAATTACTTCAAAATGAGTTGATTTACACATGTTATACATATATATTCAATACCATATGAATAAAATAATTTTGTTGCTACAAGCATTAGCACTAACTAACTAGAAAATAGCACAAACAACAAAAATTCAAAGCAAAAACGTTTATGTCAATTTAACTATTTATAAATTGCAAATATTTCATTTCCAATTTTTGTTAATATTGCCATCAAAAAGACAAGTCTTTGGAAATAAAAGCATTATCTAACCAACGTTTTATCAATGATATTCATCTAGCCATTACTGGAAAGATAGCAACTTTTGTTTTTACTTTTAAAAAGCTGTTAATTTTTATAATATATAACAATAGTAAACTAAACGAATGATGTAATTTGCATTCAATTTGGCCACTTACAAAAATGAAGACTAACACATGATAAACTTTATACCAAGTATTATTACTAAAATAATGGCTAGACAACTAATCAAAATTTTTGCATCAAACATGTTTCATATCCTTTTAACTTCACTAGTACTACCACTTAGAAGTTAAGTTTTCACAAGTGAAATCAATTTCATAGTCCAAAGTACAATTGGAATACTTGACAAGGTAGAGTTACAATAATTACTTTATGTCGATATTTGTTGCTTTGAGTGGAGAAATAAAAATAAGAAAGAATGCTAAAAGGCATCCTTAATGTAATTGGAGAGTAAAAAGATGGGTATGCTTGCTTTGCTTTTCATAGAACAATTATATTGAAAAATGACTAAAACAAAGAACAATAAAGGTTGGCATGTACGTCGAGTCTTAGTCCTCGTCAATGGCTCACCATGACTTGTCCATCAAACGATCGTTTTCAACTAGCTGTACCCCATTAATGTTCTATTTTTTTCACTTTAAAATTGCTAACTCTCCTTTTGCTATGGAACACCATACAATCAAAACAATATTTTGAGATATTGTTTGAAATTAGTTATTAAGTTAAGATCAATTTTTTTAATGTACATTCAACATGTAAAGCTTAAAGTGAGGGCAAATACTTGAAAGAGAAAGTATTTTTATGGGATAAATAGCAAGCATGGTTATAGAATTCTATTATGACAATCAATAATCATATCTATAAGAGTTTTTAAGAGATACTACCAAATATCTATATTATTCGTATAATAATTAATAATGATTGCTAGTAGGAAAGGATTAAAGTAGACAACCACTAAAGGATTGTCAAGACCTAAAGTAGATAGTCAATAAGGGATTGATAGCTATGTCAGCCACTAGTCTTTGTTTTGTTTCCTTAGCCTTTTTCTGGTTGTAACATCATCTTTTATTCCGGTACACTTCAAACTTTTTTTATTTGATTGTCTTTTCATGTTTCAAAGCAAACAAACATATTTGTTATTTTCCAAAAGAGTCACCCTTCCTTTCCAAAACACAAGGCTTATTCATTGTAATTTAAGGTCATTTAATTTGATCACTAGGACTATAAAATAGAAAATATAAAAAAAATCATAAAAATAAAGAAAGAAACTGAAAAAAAGTATATAATTTTTACATATCATTAAAAAATATATTTTTTACTGGCATTCAAAACAAAAGTCTTTAAAAATAAAGACATCCTATAAGTAACTTAAAGTCAATTTTAAAGAAAAAAATATTAATGTATTCCTTTTAAAATCTTGACACATGATAATGCAAAGTTATAAGAAATGATAACTAGAAACCATATATAATCATAATCTAAAAATCACAAGGCCTGATAAAGAAATCTAAACTTTTATTTTTGTATATTATAAAAATTTTAGTATATTCGTTTTTCGAATATGAAGAAAATGGAAGAGGTTATGGAAGTTGGAATATGGGATATTGCAGGTAGGCCACTTTTTATTCAAAAATGGCATCCCCTTATTAGATTGGAGAAGGCAAAAATCTCCGCCGTCCCCATTTGGGTGCGTTTATATAATGTACCTCATGTATTATGGACTAATAAAGGTATGAGCTATGTGAGTAGCGTATTGGGTAAACCTTTATACATGGATAAGGCTACTGAACAAAAACTTCGGTTATCATATGCTAAAGTATGTATTATGATGGATATCAATAGTGAATTCCCTGAAGAGTTTGATATTGATATGGGAAGAGATGAATCTTATGAAGTACATGTTGAATATTGTTGGATTCCTAAGAAATGCAAGGTATATAATAGCTTTGGACACAAAGAATGTGCTGCAACGAAGAAAGAAGTTTGGGTACCTAAAAAGAATGTAGCTCCCTTAACCCAAAACCCTCAGATTGATAATTCTCTAGATAGTCAGCTCTTGACTACTGATAAAGAGCATCATTCAAATACAAGTGGGATAGAGAATGTCAAAGTTTTACAGAAGGATATAGTTGCAAATACTAAATCTACTACAAGTACCAAAAAAATTGGAACATCTGGGGGAAAAAAGGATAAGGTACAAAATGTCATATCTCATAATAAATTTGCGTTATTGGAAGAGGATATAATGACTGATCCTATTATAGAGCATGTGGGGATTGAGGAAAAGGATAATCGTCCAATAAATGAAAGTACTATCATGGAATGTTAGGGGCTTAAACAAAAGCCCTAGATTAAAGGAGGTTGTTGATTTTGTTAAGTCCCATTGCCCCCAAATTATTATCTTGATTGAACATAAAGTTAAAGAAGGAAATGCTGATATAATTATGAAAGAAGAATTTGCAGATTGGAATTATGTCCATAACTACAGGTCTAGCAGTCTTGGTAGAATTTGGATCCTTTGGAAAGCTTCTGATTTTCAACTTACAGTTAGAGATTCTTCATCTCAAGTCATCCATTGCTATATTGAAAGATCGGGTATGCACCCATACTTCTTGTCTGCTATTTATGCAAATAATCTGGAGATTGAACGTAGGAACTTATGGGCTAATCTTACTAGCTTTCATAATCTTCATGTGATTATGCTCCTTGGTTAATTATGGGTGATTTCAATGAAATAAGGAATACAAGTGAGCGTATTGGGCCTAATGTAAGATGGACACAAGGAATGACAGAATTGAATGAAATAATTGAGAATATGGCATTGATTGAACCCCCTTATTCAGGTCCACTATTCACATGGACGAATAAAGGATCAGGAGCTAGTCTTAGAGCTAGTAAAATTGATAGAGCTCTTACTAATGGGGAATGGATTCGCAAATTTGGAAACTTTGCTATTGAATTTATGCTCCCTGGAGTATCAGATCATTCTCCATGTCTAGTTAAATTTGGCAACACTGCACACAGGAAGAATTCTTCATTCAGATTCTTTAATTTCTGGACTACTTGCCTAGATTTCATGGATACAGTTGGATCAATATGGCAATGTGAAATAGTAGGTTCAAAAATGTTTCAGGTGGTACAGAAACTAAAAGCTTTGAAGATCCCTCTCAAGAAGCTGAATGCAGCACAATTTGGTGATTTGAATAAGAAGATAAAGAATGCTAGAGAAAACTTACAGCTATTGCAATACAGATTAGAGCTTAATCCTTACTGTCCTGAAACTCGTGCTGAGGAAAAGTCACAGCTAGAGAAGCTACTTGCAATGAGTAAACATGAAGAAATCCTTCTCAAACAGAAATCAAGAAACTTATGGTTAAAAGAAAGGGATAATAATAGCAAAATTTTCTTTGCATCGTTGATGAAAAGGAGAGCACAGAATAGAATCTGCAGACTAGTTCTAGAAGATGGATCAATTATCACTGAAGAAAAGGACTTGAAAACTGCTATTATTGCATATTATAAGTCTATTCTTGGGAATGCCAGAAGGAGCCTCACCAACAGTGAAAGGTACAAATCTTTATTTCCTGGTGATGATGTAAATACATTTTTTAGTACAATAAGATTTGAACGTTCATATGTTATTAAAGCTATTTGGGGTATTCATGATTTTAAAGCTCCTGGACCAGATGGGTATAATAGTTTCTTCTATAAGAAAGCTTGGCCTATCATTGGAAGAGACATAGAAGATGCTATACTAGAGTTCTTCTCATCTAGGAAGATGTTGAAGGTTATCAACTCTACATTGTTATCCTTAGTTCCAAAGGTTCCTAATCCCTGTGGCAATAAAGATTATAGACCAATAGCATGTTGCAATGTTCTCTACAAGATTATATCCAAGATGTTAGTTGGGAAGCTGAGTATGATTATCCCATCAGTAGTAAGCCAAAACCAAACTGCATTCATTAAAGGACGCCAGATTTTTGAGAATATTATGCTATGTCAGGAATTACTTCACAATTATCATAAAGATGATAAAGGTAAGCGTGTGGCCATAAAAATTGATCTTATGAAAGCATATGATATGGTTAAGTGGGAAGCTATATTAGGGGTTCTGGAAGCTATTAATACCCCTCAACATGTAGTTGATCTGATAGGAGAATGCATTTCTACAACAAGGTTCTCAGTAAATTTCAATGGAGAGCATGCAGGTTACTTTGAAGGTACCAATGGATTGAGACAAGGTGACCCATTATCCCCTTATCTATTTGTCCTGGTTATGAAAATACTAAACATAATTATCATTGCAAGAACCTCCACAACAGCTTTTAAGTTCCATTGGCGATGCAAAACTGAGAAAATCACCCACTTGTGCTTTGCTGATGATCTATTTCTTTTTTCTCATGGAGATATAAATTCAGTGCTTTGTCTTATAGAAGCTTTGGAGGAGTTTGGTGAACTTACAGGTCTTCATTACAATCCAAGTAAATGTCAAATATTCTTCTCAGGACTATCAGAACAAGAGCAACTTTTCATATTAGATCACACACCTTTCCCCATGGGTGCACTCCCTATTCGATACCTTGGAGTTCCGTTGATTACAAAAAGGCTTACTCATGCTGATTGCAAAGGTTTGACAGAGAAAATATTTAGTAGAGTAGAAGGTTGGGGAGTGAAGCATCTAAGCTTTGCTGGAAGATTGCAGTTATCTAAATCAGTTCTAATTTCTACATGTACATTCTGGATGCAAGTTTTCTTACTGCCAAAGCAAACAATTTATGAAATAGAGAAAAAGATTAGAAATTTTTTATGGGCAGGAAGTACAGATATACAACGTTCTCACAAAATTGCTTGGCAAATAGTGTGCTCACCAAAGAAGGAAGGGGGATTGGGATTGCCGAACCTTAAACTTTGGAATAAAGTCCTTTTAGGACGTATGCTTTGGACTCTCATAAATCATCCAGATGGATCATTATGGAGTAAGTGGATACATAGTACTAAATGTAAAAGAAATTCAGTAATGCAAATTCAAATCAAAGGCTCAATGGTTTGGAGTTGGAGAGGTCTTCTCAAGTTAAGGCCCATGCTCACCTCAATTCTCTCCAACCCTGCCTACTGCTGCAAAACTACTTATCAAGACCTACAACCTGTAAATGAAAAAGTAGATTGGTATGATTTAATTTGGACTGGTGGAATTTGCAGGCATAACTTTATTGGATGGCTAGTCTGCCATGATCGACTTTCTACAGCAGAGAGAATGATACAATGGCTTCCTACAATTAACCAATACTGTGATTTTTGTCAGGCTCAAGTAGAAAACAGGAGTCATCTCTTTTTTGAATGCCCTTACACAATGTTGATTTGGAGAAATATCCTTACTCAAAATGGAATTCGACGTCACATCAGAGGATGGAATGAAGAATTAAATTGGATGATTAAAGCATCTAAAGGTAAAGATCTGGCTGCAAAACTTCTTAAAATATCTTTTCTAGCTTGTATTTATGTCATTTGGGCAGAAAGAAATAGTAGAAGATTTCAAAATAAATTAGTTGACTTTCCAATCTTGTTGGCTAAAGTAAGGAAAATTGTGCGAGGAAGAGCTTCTCTGCTTTACAATATCAAACCCTCACAAGGTAATGTATGTTTGAGTGAGCTCTGGAGGCTCCCAACCTCTATTTTCTCTTACTCTTAGTTTACTTTTGAAAATTGTTGTAATACTGGGGTATGCCCCTGTGCCTTTGTATATTAATTTCTATTAATGCAACTTACATTAAAAACCAAAAAAAAAAAAAAAATTTTAGTATTTTTCAATCAAAGTTGGTCACCTTTATATGGTATTTTTTTTAAAAGTGAGAACAACCCTTACGAGCATAGATTGCAATCTATTATTAAGTCATTAACTCTTGATAAGTAACAATTATAATGATTGATTCATTCTTATTATATATTAAGCAATTCCAAACTCTAATCTAGTAAAATAAAAGACTTTTGCATGTATAAGCTACAACTTTTGTGTTCTAAAAGGTTCAAGAGAAACAACCAAAGATTCAAGATTTTTTTTCCATATTTTCCTTCTTTTTGTAGGCAACATGCATTTTTTTGGAAACTTTTATATACTAATCCACCTCCTTACTTCATAAGATTATCATGCTTGGAGGAGCCAGGCCATGCTATCCCCATTGCAAATTGTTACGGTCCTAAAGGTAATTGAGCCTGTCATGCCAACAGGCTTAGGCCTTTTGGCTCAATGGTTGGGTTTGTTACATTTGGTATCAGAGCCAAACCCCACATCCTGAGTTCAAATCTTAGTGGGTGCACTTGGCTGTGTGTAACTTGTTGGGGACATGGGGACTTGACTGTGAGAAGCTCATTGGCCGGTATGAGGGAGTATGAGGGGAAAGAAGGCCCCAACAACTTCCAGCAGCTGGGCTAATGGAGTCGTGAAGTTTCTCGCCTAATGGAGCCGTAGAGTGTAACCGCCAAGGACGTTGGATTTAGGAAGCGTGGTGGAATGTTATGGTCCTAAAGGTAATTGAACTCGCCATGCCAACAGGCTTAGGCCTTTTGGCTCAATGGTTGGGTTCGTTACACAAATCCATCAATTCACCGTTGCCCAAAAATGGGTAAATAGGGGCGATGGTCATTTGCTGTTGCCAAGAAGACGAAATCTGCCTGCTAAAAATGTAAATATTGTGTTGTTACAAAATTAACATAAGTAGATTTTAATTCTGAATTTTCAAACGACTTAATAATCATCAAAGTTTGATGGCTCACTCTGACTTGTTCATCAACCATCCTTTTCAATTACCTATTGTATTAGGAACTAAACTATAATATATATGTTATCCTAATCTAGGTTCAATGGATGGAAAATGTTGTTTAGCCATCATAAAATGATGAATCATCTGTTTATAGTAATATAGTTATATAATTAACAAAATGTGTCTATTCTAATGTTTCTTTACTGTGAAATGACTTCTTCCCCTTAATAGTTGTACATATTTAATATAGTTTCTAATATGATAAAACTCAAGTAGATAACCACTAAGTGATTATAATGATTGGTTATCTCTGGCTTTGTATGTAAGCAATTCTAAACCTTCATCTCAAGCCTATCTTCCCATAATCGTATGTTGTTACTCATAGGTCATATGTCCATAGAAATTTTCTCCAAATCACTGACTCTAACTTTGGTTCTTGCTAGCTTTTTAATCAAAGCATCTGCTTTCTTGTTCACGAAACGCAAAAGAGTATGTCCCTTAATAATAATAATACTAAGACGAAGAAGAAGAACAACAATAATAAGCAAAATAGTGGTGGAAAAGAAAGCGTAATAAACAAAACACAATTTTTTTTTTGTTTTTTTTGTTTTTTTGATAACACCACTTTAATACAAGTCTCAGAAGCAAAAGCATTAACAAACTAGCTAAAGCCAAATTTAGGGTTCAAAGCGTTAATGGATTTCTTTTAGAAACCTTGTTACGTGATAATGCAAACATACAATAATTTATGACAAAAAAATGTATGTAAATCCAAATCTAAAATTACAAGGCTTGATGATTAGGTAAGCAATTGAAACCTTTCAAAAAGCTCCTTGAATAACCCATCTTAATTGTCCGACACTTAACTCAAGTGATTGCGGCCATACTTTTAGCCTTACCTTATCCAATTCGGTTCAAGATCTTTTAGACTACAAATGTCAAATCAACCAATCAATATCTCTTAATGTTCAGCGTAAAGACACCATGATAGGTCATAGTCATCACAAAAACGCAATAAACTTTACGTGGACGCTACTAAACCTTGGAAAAAAGGGTGAAGATGAGAAGAATGTTCCTACCAATCTTTCTACTTCAACTTTTAAATTATTGGCATAGCAAATTGACTTGGACAACCAAAGCGGACTAGTCTATACATAAAAATTAGCACAATTATTTGACAAATATAGGCAAATTTTATTATTTGAAATAAGGGATACAAGCATAGTAAAAGCTAAGAATGTACAAATTCTTTTTTCTTTTTGTTCTATTTTCTTTGAAATTTTGACATGATTTTGATGCAACCAAATGAATTCAAACATAACATAATTTAAAGGTTGTAAATGGTTTTAAATTTCCAAGGTAGGTTCGATAAATGTCATAAAAGTTTTGACAAAATTGCCAAATTCAACCTGCAATTTAGAAATGACCTTTCTTATTTAATGTAATTATTTTCTCTATAAGATATGTACTCAACCACCAACAAAAAGAGTAAATCTGCTCAATTGCCAAAGCTTTTGCAACTGGAGTATCATTATCAGTTTCTCAATTTTTTTAATATAAAAAATGTATAATAATATTATTTTTAGCAACATGTAATATTGGTTTCAATACGTTTTTAACATTGATAATAGACGAATTCTTTTTGTTGGTACAAATGGGGCTACAAGGGAGGTCCATTTTATTAATTGTTTCTCAACTTTAATCTCGATCAAATTCATTTTTGTTATACCATTTATTTTTTGAACGACTGAGCATTTTTATCCTAATTCAATATTGTAGAGGTTGAATGTAAGAATTCCAACATAATTTTATTAAAGTTCTTTGTATTTTTTTTTCTAGATTTTTCGGAAACTCCATGAAAACTTATTGCTTCAACTAAGAAGTATAATTGAGAAGCTGCTATTTGAACCAAGGATTGACGCCATCCTTTTCAATTACCGATGCTCCACGACTTTACTTGTCTCTTAACCGTCCATTTCAGTTAATTGTACCATATCTATATTCTGCTTCTTTCAATCTTCAAGGTCTTTCTATGCCTGTCCCTTCATAGAATTACAGTGCCATTTGTCACAAAAACAAGCTTATGGTCTACTTACTCTTAAATCAATTTTATGAGATATAATTATTAAGTTTAAGTTTAATTTTTTATCCACATTCTATAGGTTAATCTTACAACAAGAGCTATTCTTTTTTGTCAGCTTGCGACCAGCAAGCACTGATATGAAATCCTATTATGACAGTCAATGACCTTTGCTATGAAAGGTTTTAAGACGGTTATTAATTTATAGAATCTGAGGTTCCGTTCTCCTTTTTAAAAAAAAAAAAGAAAAGGAAAACGGAAAGGTTTTAAGAAATATGGCCAAATATCTACTATTCTTGCAGTTGATTGCTCAGCATAGAAAAAAGAAATAAAACGAAATTGTAGCAGTAACAATAGCAGTAACAGCAGTTACACAACGGCCAAATTATGTCTCTTTTCACCGAAGGTGTTTCTTTCTTAGTGAAATGACTTCTCCCATCAACAATTTTGTTAGTACGAAAGGACTATAGCAGATACCTACGAAAGATGGGCCACAAGTCCTTTTCTTAATTTTTTCGTGAATCCAACTCGTTATTGTTTGATTCTGACACTGTACACATTCGTCTATTTTAGGTTGCTTCTCTTTCAAAGTCTCGTAATGGACAAGCTTGTTGTTATCCCAAAGCACGCACATCCTTTTTCCTTACTTTTTCTAAGCATCCTCACTACCTTTTATGAAAATTTTATCAAAATATATTCTATTAATTCAAATCTAAGCCTAAGATGAATGCTTTATCATTGAGTGAAATTAATTAAGGTTGATAAGCAATTCGTTAATTTGTCATGATATTTTGTAAAAGTTAATTGAATGCTAATTATTGTACACATATGGTCGAACAAGCAATGGAAACTTCAGAGCAAAAACTTCTTTGTCAATTTTATGATTTTGTAAAATAATTCTTCACTTTTTTAAGAAGTAAAGTATTTTCAAATTAGCTTAACTCAAATTTAAAGTCCAAAAAACTTAGTGGATTCCTTTTAAAAGTTGATACATGATAGTTTAACAATTGATAGCAAGCAAATATATATAGCCCAATTCTAAAAAACACTAGACTTGATGAAGAATCATTAAGCACTTTTTTGTGTAACAGATATTATCAAGATTATGGAAAATTTGTTATTTTCTATCAAAGTTGGTAATTCTATACCATCTTTTTTAACGGGTGAACAACCCTCGAGAGCGTAGATTAAGACATTAACTCTTGATTTGGTTGGTTTTAGTGATAATAATTAATGATTGCTCTTATCTTATAATATCTAAGCAATTGAAACCTCTCATCTCAAGGATCCTTAGATAACTCATCTTGATGGTCCAACACCAACTCAACTTGAGCCTCAACTGTCCTTTAATTACTTATACCATATCCCTATTCTCTTCCACTCAATTTGTAATTATACTTTTGTCTATTCCAATAATAATGATGCCCTTTGAAACTAGCTTTCAAACTCCCGATAGTGACTAAGGCTAAAATTTTAAAATGACAAAGCAGATTTTTCTTTCACCTTGGCCTACAATCCAAAACTATAGATGTTAAGCAATTCAAACCTCTCATCTCAAAGCATCTTGGATAACTCATCTTGATGGTCCAGCACCCACTCAAATTGAGCCTCAGCTGTCCTTTTAATTACCTATATCTTATCCCCATTCTCTTCCACTCAATTATAACGATATCATTTGTCCTTAGAAACTAGTTTTTGAGCTCTTGACCATGGCTAAGGCTAACATTTTAAAATGACAAAGTTGACTTTTCTCTCGCCTAGGCCTACAAACGAAAACAATAGATGTTAATCTTATGAGATATTATATTACGTGTTTTTAGCTTATTTAATTATAATTTTAACGTTCATCTAGTAAAAGCAAAGTATAGCTACGGCTGATACTCAGGGAAAAAAGATGACTTACCCTGATTGCCAAGATGGTTCATGTAAAATCCTATTCTGGCTATCAATACCTGGTACTACAAGAGGTTTGAAGTGATATGTAAAATGGCAGGAGCAACGGTTGTCTAACCATTGAAATAAAATAAAAACTATTGGCGATCGATTGATGTTATCAAAAGTGTAAGAAATAGTGACGTTAAACAACTAAGTATCTTATCTTTTAACTAGTCTACTCTTTCTAAAAAATTCTATTAAAATTTAAATTAAAAAGGGAGATAAAAAGCAGGTAACTCAATTCCACATATAAAATTTATGTGACTAATTTCGTTCTTATTTCAAGGTTCATTTTAGTTATTAGCTGCTCTTTCTTTGTCTCTGGGTATTTGTATTTATTTTTTGGTGGTAAAAAATGTAGCCAACAAAAAATATTCAGTCTTTGGACATAATCTAATTTCACTATGATAAACCAAAGGAAACTTAGCTAGAACGTGAAGACATTGCAAGTAAACATGTCGATACCAAAGTTACCTTGTGACTGGAGATGGGGAAGGAATGTAAAAGATGTCTTAAATTTAACGACATAAAGAAAAAAGAAGAAAGGTTTAGGAAATGGGGAAGGAGGAGAGGGAGCAACCGGAGATGGAGGGTGTAAGATCGATGCCGTTGAACCCTCCGCTATTAAGTTAATATTTGCAATGTATTTCATTCAATATTTGTATTGCATTGTGCATTTTGTATTCAATTCGGTCATTATAACTGAAGTTAATACAATAATGGACAAGAACCAAAGCGTAATCGAAGTCTAATAGAAAAGACTTACTAATATTGTAGTTTTAGGAGACAAATGCTGTTAGTATAATAAGACGAGCTAAGCACTAGAAATAGCAAAATTTCAGTCTCCGCGTAACCTAGATGAAGGGTTTCTTATACTCAAGAAAACGTTATTCCGTAGACTTATCGATTTTGTTTAGAACAACATCTCTAAATATCAGCAAAGATATTAACATTGCGTGAAGACGACCATGATTGATCGTAGTCCTCGCAAAAATATGATAAGCTTTTTGTGGATGCCACTAAACCATGGAAAAAAGACTGAAGATAAGAAGAATGTTCCTACCAAATTTTCTACTTCAAGTCTTTAATAATTGGTGTGGCACATTGACATGGACACCTAAAATGAACCAGTCAATACATAAGCAATTCTTGAACTACCATGTTGAAGACAAAAATATTCAACTCCTAAAGTGAAAGTTATCAATTTTAAAAAATTGAGCAAAGTTATTTTTGAACAATGTTAAGTCGCAGTTTTACAAAATCAATTATTTCAAATGAGGCTTTTTGACAAACATAACCTGGAGAGTTTTATTTGTTCTCCAAGGCTCACCATGGTTGTCAAGAACTCTAGTCTGTCTCCCTTGGCAGCCATTTACTACACCATTCAATTTTCAGTTTCCCTATTTTTATTTTATAATGTGTCATAAAGAAGCTTACCGGCCGTTGGCAAATGGGTTTAATGGACCCCATATTCTGAGTAGCTTGGATCAATACTTGAGAACAAACGGCCCATTAAATCCATTAACAACTCCCAGTAAACAGGCCTCATCAACAAACGGTCCACTTCCATCCAACAGTAGATGGACTCTTCTTTTTTTGTGATCTGATTTTAGTATTTTTGGTTGCAAATAAATTTATAAGACCATGTGCAAGATAAATGGTTTTATTGCGTGTTATAAGATTTGTTTTACTGCCAAGAGATTTTATCAACAATAATGCATTGATTGATAAGACCTTCATATCAGGTTATCAATGCATTCTTACAACTTTTTTATAAACATAATTAAAATAACATTTTCATCTACAACTTGAATATTTGTTTGGTATTTAAAAGACAAGCCATCAAAAGTCAAAGGATCATCTAAGTAACTTCTCCACCAAAGTTGGATTCCCTTTTGATCATAAGTTCATGAATTCTACTAGGCATTGAGCCACCATATAAGAATTTTAGTGATTAGACCTAGTGCATAATATAAGGAAGCAAGTAATATTCAGAATAATCATTTGTCATGGTACCTCTCACCACTCTTTTATATATAATCTTCGCCTCTATGATTGCGCAAACACCAATAAGTGCTTATGTTGTTAACTCTTGGGTGTCTAGCTTTCAAAAGCTATTAGACCATGCCCAATCATCAATCCACCAATGGAATCCACACTACTAGTTATACATTCGGCCTCCTTGCATTAATATAATGAATTAATAGAACTTTTCTTCAATTTTGGCCTTTTTTGTTTTTGGTTTTTTGGCCTCATTGGATAGAGGCCTTGTATCATCTAGATGGGTTCTACAAACTAGTTGATTATAAGGCCCCATCATATTTCTTGGATTCAATCTTTTGATGTTCATGACTCGCCTTTGCTCTTACTTATTTTAATAAATAAAAAAAACAAAATTTTGAGTTAGAAATGAGGAGCCAATAACTCTATCAATTATTAACTTGCATCTGGTGTCCATCTCATCTACAAAACCTTTTTTCTTTAAAAGATATATTTAGGAAACATTACTAATTGTTTGGTATTATAAGAACATATTCCCCTATCTAATTTCATACAGAAGATGGGGGTGGTTTTAGCTAGTATTATTGTCAGTGAAAGAGAGACAATGCTGTCTATGGCCTGCTGTAGTGTGATTGTTCCTTGGAGAGGATTTTGAAAAGAAAAGTTGCGGCTGAAAAATGTTTTACATCTTAAAAATATGTAAATATTTACTAAAACAAGTTGCTTAACGTTTGGTAAAAAGAGAAAATAAAATGTTTTATCGTTGACTGAATTTTTCAAGAGTAGACAAACACCGGTGGTGAAAAGTGTTTGACAAACAACACTTGCATCGAAAAAAACCAGCCTTAAAAGGCAAGCGAATAGATTGTAGCATTTTTTGCAATACATTAAGCAAATTAATGCGCCAAAATTCTACTAGTGCAACATGTACATGCAATTTGTCCCAAAAGAAACTAGAATTAAACCCATTTGTGCTTGAAAAAGATTTGAGTAATCAATGTCTAGATCAAAAAGTGGCAGTTACAAACTGCCATGAAAGAATGGCTGTGGTGAGAATTATATGTCATTGACGAGTAAAATTTTATGATAAGTAAGACATATATGGGCATAAACAAAACCATTGTCAAGTACAATCATATATTCACTAACTATTAAAAATTTATAACAAAAAAAAAGAAAGAAGGTTTATAAGGTTCTCCGTTAGATTCTACTAGGCCCAAATGCTTCTTTATCATTAAAGATATTCTCATTGATACACAAAAAATTTGATGGCTCATGGTGGGCACATAAAAGAGTTGTGATATTTGAAATATGCAATTCATAATGTTCTTGATAAGTTATGGGAAATACGTCAAAAGCTTCACAATCTTAGTTTGTAGTAGCTTTGCAAGATGGGTTTTTCTCCTTACTTTTATTTTCCTTTTAGGTGCTTTGCTGCCATCTTCCACAAGTTTGAGAGTAATCGGGCCGGAGACGGCAGTAGTCTATCGCGTTGGAGAAGATGATGCTGCGCGGCAGGCTTCATGAATGCGTTGGGTCCGGAGGGCTGACATGGTGGAGTTGGCGACGTGGCTTTGTACATTACTCTGTGAAGGCAGGAATAGGTCGTTGGATTGTCCAACCTGAGAAATGAAGGAACGAATAAATGGTCGTTGCATTTGTATCCAAAGTTAATATAGTTAGGCAAAAAAATCCTCTCTCTAAAGACGTTAAGGATTTTGTTGTTCGTTTTTTTTCTTGGAAGTTATTCTATATACTTACGGATTTTGATGCAAGAGCTTTTGGACCAACCAACGGAATATGGGCATTCGTAAGACATTTTCACTTGTTGCCTGCAATATCACACAGCAGTACTTGGCCATGAACATCTTTTTGTCCTATAATAGTAACTTCAATAAAACTAAATCCACGTTTGCAAGAAAGAGGGATGAGTCTTGATCAGGCCAAAGGCAAACTAAAAGAAGTAAAGTGCTATAGTAGCCACATTCACCACCCTTAAGCCTTCTCTCGTGCCAGGCCTTACCTGCTAACAAATAAGAAAATATAAATAATATAGAAAACGTTATATATCTCTCTTTCAATTTATTAAAGAGATGAAGTTGTAAGATTTTTTACCAAAGGAGACTTTTTTCAACCATGTATCTCCTTCCACCTGAATGTGTATAATCAATTTAAGTTAACGCAAGCAATCACAATGACTTATGAGAGTTAACAGTTAAAAAGAGAAAGGCTACCTGATGGAAATGGCTACAGAAAATGATTTGTGCTGTTGTGAGGCCAAGGGCTGGTGGAGAAGGAATTGTGCCACTACAAAGAAAATATTTCATCTCAACATCAAAACCACTTAAATTCATAATCATACCCATGCCAAAGTGAAATTCATGCTATCTATAGCTCTGAAATCAAATGGCTCAGAAAACCTTGTGCTACCTTGCAACAGGTAAAAAGCAGTACTCGTAAATGGGCCAAATGCTTGGAAAAAATGAATCTTTATGATCTCATGACAAATCCAAATCTAAGAGAAGGGGAAAAGTTTAAGGCAACTCACAAGTTGTACACACCATCTTTAATGGGACCTTCACCGTCGGAGATAACATCAAAGGTGGCGGCCTTCGAGATCAAGCATGGAAACATTTCCTTCCACTGATTCTGCCAGAAAACACATCAAAGTATGAATAGTCCCTTTATGTTTTACGAAAGAAGAAGTAAAACGATTTTGCAAGGATTTGCAGTAAAGGGTCATATCTTTTTTCCACATCCATGAAACTTTGAGCAAGCCATGGGAGATCCATGAAAATGTTAATTGTTAATGACCGAGAGATACACCTACCATGTTGCCATTCTAGGCACTAGCATATTCCAATAATATGTTTGATATTATTTGTAGATAATCTTGTAATTACTATTATTCCTTATTAGGCATAGTCTTAAGTCCTATAAATTGTACACAATTGTATAAACATGAATATACTAAATATACGAGATTCCTCCATTTTCTAGCCCTTTATCAATTCTTACATGGTACCCGAGCCTTTCCTTCTTTGAAACCTACCGCTTCCGCAAAATTTTTCTGGCCCTCACTGACAAGTTTGTAGTAGGAATCATGTTTTGTTTTTCAAACCGGCGTAGCTTTTCTCGAGTTTTTCAGTTTTGCCCCTGAACTTTCATGCGCTTCCTTTCCATTCTTTCCCACCCCTATCTTTTCCCGATTTTCCTAATTAACCCCCATTTTTCTGAAACACTAAACCCATCCTAACTCGAACCTGCATTTTGCCCTAATTTCCCAAAATTAGGCCAACCTGACCCGATTTCTCAATCCCCAACCCTAACCCTAACCCTAATCTCAAACTCCCTTCATCGTTGCCACTCATGGCCACCATGAATCCCACTTCCGATGCCTCATCACCATCGCACGTGGCCTCTTATCAACTCTCCGCCACTGATTTACAAACTGGTAGCATCGTCTCTCAAAAACTCGTCAGGGAATCGAACTGGAATGTTTGGTCAAATCAAGTCCAAACGGTTTTTCTAGCCTATAATAAGCTTGGTTTTCTCACCGGCAGTCTTCCCCACCCTACCGGCCTCATTGACGAAGTCCTCAAATGGGACCAATGCCACGTTGTAGCCAAAACCTGGCTCACTCATTCCGTGGCTTCTGATCTCAAATCGATGGTCTCTAAGATTCCAACCGTCGCCAAGATCTAGGAAACGCTCCAAGACAACTTTGCTCGTGTGATAAGGACCCAGAAATTTTCCATCCAACAAGCAATTGGCAACCTTAAGCTCCACACCCGCACTACCGGACCCAATTTGACCACTTTTTATGTTCAGCTGAAGGACCTTTGGAATGCCCTCGATTCTCAGGAGCCACCCCTTCCGTTGTGATTGTGGCCTCTGCTCATGTCGAATCAATGAACATCTTTGGGCTCGTGAGGAAGAGAATCGCGCAATGCGATTCCTCCTCACCCTCCCTGATGACTTATAGAATCTACGCATAAACGTGCTCTCCCATGAAGCTTTTCCCTCCTTAGAAAAGCTTTACACTATGGCCAAACAAGATCTCCATTAAAGGTCCTCCATTGCCGGCCGCTCCACTGCCGACAACGGTTTTACTTTTGCGGGCTAGAAGTCTGGCTCTACTCACGGGGTAAGAGACCGCTTGCTCGACCCTCTCGGACCCCAGGACCCTCATAGCCCGCATGACGCTTCCGGGCCTGTCACTCACCGCTCCTCCCTTGGACTCGATTCCACAAGTGCTTCATTAGCACATGGCCTAGCTCACAGCTCCACGAGCCAGCGCCCTTTTTGCAACCATTGCAAAAGGCCTAGCCACGTGAGGGAGGCCTGCTTTCTTCTGGTGGGCTATCCACCAGGATGGAAGCCCAAGCAACAAAGCCGGCCTAAAAGACAGCCCAATGGGGGGCCCAATGCCCACACGGCCCACCTCCATGCCCACTCTGAGCCCAACCCATTTGGTTCCCCAAACTCATTGGGCTATGGCCCACAACACTAGGATTCTTCTGGTGGACCTCTTTATTTTTCCATTAACCCCCATTTGCCTCCTTATCCTAGTGCAGGTATATTAGGCCACTCTGCCCCCACTTTAGGCAGTATTTATGGTGGGCCTCCTGGACTCACTTTATCAACCGATCAACAACAACAATTGGTTAGTCTCTTCAATCAGCTAGGGCCATCAGATTCCTCCACTTCAGCCAATTTTTCAGGTATTCATTCACCTTGTACTCCATTATCATCTATGTGGATTATTGACTCAGGGGCAAGCGATCACGTCACTTGTGATCTCAATATTTTAAATAAATATTATCCATGTGCAACCCCACTATTTATTACATTACCTGACCAATCACGTAGTCCTGTTTCTCACATTGGTCATTATCAGCCTTACCCTCAATTATCTTTAAAAAATGTTCTATATGCCCCTAATTTCACCCACAATTTATTATCTATCCGTAAACTCACCCATGATAATAATTGTGTAGCCATTTTTTTCAACAATTTCTGTATTTTTCAGGACCGTACGACTGGGGCTCTGATTAGGCTAGGTAAGGCTAAGCGAGGATTATATTTTTTATGTCATTCCATTCTCGCAAATTTTTATTTTGTTTTTTCCAAATATTTAAATTCCCTCAAGAATACCGGTTGTATTAAAAAACAATTTGCAATTTGTAATTCCATTTCTAGCAATAACAATTATTCACTTTGGCATCTTCGCTTTGGTCATTCATCTTTATGTCCTTACCTTACTCCTGGCAAATCGGTTTCTTGCCCTGATAATTTTTTATGCCCAATTTGCCCTTTGCCTAAAAAAACTTGCGCATCTTTTCCCCACAGTCAAACTGCCACCACTCACATTTTTGAACTCGTACACATGGATGTATAGGGCCCTTATCGGGCTCCCACACATAATGGGGCACAATATTTTTTAACTATTGTTGATGATTACCTTGAGCAATGTGGACTTTTTTTTACTAAATTTCAAAAGTCACGTTTTTCAAAAAATTCAATCCTTCCTTTCCATGGTGTCCACCCAATTCGATTTCCCTGTCAAACGCATCCATTTTGACAACAGTTCTGAATTTCTTTCCACTGAATGTCGTTCATTTCTTTCCCATCATGGTATTCTTCATGAAACGTCTTATGTTCACACACCTCAACAAAATGGGATTGTTGAACGCAAACATCGTCACTTGCTCGATGTGGCTCGAGCCCTGAGATTTCAAGCCCACATTCCTTCTCGTTTTTGGGGTGAGTGTATCCTTACTGCCACCTATTTAATCAATTGTTTACCTTCTTCCTCTTTGCAAGGTATCACCCTTTTTAAAAAATTATTTGGCAAACCTCTCATCATTGATCACTTACGTGTCTTTTGGTGTTGTTGTTTTGTCACCACTCTTGGTGCTTGGGACAAATTTAGTCCTCGTGCCACACCCTGCATCTTCATGGGTTATCCTCCTTCCCAGAAGGGCTACCGCATGTATGACCCTGCCTCTGACAAGTTTTTCGTTAGTCGTGATGTTGTGTTTCAAGAACATTTTTTTCCTTTTTCTTTGTCTACATCCTCATGCTCTCCAGATGCTTCGCTTGCTTAATCATCCCTAGCATTGTGGTTCGAAGATACATACTCGTCTCCTTCACTACTAGTGGATCTTCCCGAACCCCCACCCCCCCACATTGGGCCCCTCTGTCATACCCCTCCCCCTAAATCCTTTACCCCTTACCTCACCACCTTCATTATTGTCTGATCTTCCAGACACTACCCCTACACCCGTGAATCCTCCCCCCTCAGCTACCACCTCTGACAGCACCCTGCGTTGTTCCAGCCGCACTTCCCATCCTTCCATCTAGAGCTTTAACGATGTCTGCCCCACCCTACCTTCAACATCACACACTTCCCTTTATCCCATTTCTAATTACATCTCCCTTGAACGATGCCATCCTTAATATCAACACTTCATTACCTCCATTTCTGGTACCCAAGAACCCGAAACCTATCAAGAAGCTACTCTTGATTCTCATTGGGTCACTACCATGGAACATGAACTTAATGCTCTTGCGGCCAATCACACTTGGGATGTTGTTCCCTTGCCTCTTGGTCGTCGTCCCATTGGCTATAAATGGCTTTACAAGGTGAAGTATAATGCTGATAGCTCTATTGAACGCTACAAAGCCTGCCTGGTGGCTAAAGCTTCAATCAGTGGGAGGGAATTAATTTTTAGGATACTTTTTCTCCCACTGCTAAGCATGTCACTATTTGTCTGATCATCACCATTGCTGCTGTTCATGATTGACCCTTTTATCAAATGGATGTTCAGAATGCCTTCCTACATGGCGATCTCTTTGAGGAGGTCTATATGGAGCTTCCCCTTGGATTTTTCATTCAAGGGAAGCATATGGTATGTCGACGGCGAAAATCCTTATATGGTTTGAAGTAAGCCTCTCGTCAGTGGAATGCAAAATTTTCTAGTGCCTTGACTCAGCACGATTTTCATCAATCTCGTCATGATTACTCATTATTCACCAAAACTCAAGGTACTTCTTTTGTGGCATTGCTCATTTATGTCAATGATATACTGATCACAAGAAATAGTCAGGCTAGAATTAAGGATCTCAAGCAGTTTCTTAATGTTACATTCTTCATGAAAGATCTTGGTCCCTCAAAATTCTTCCTTGGTCTTGAAATTGCTTGATCTCTAGAAGGCATTTCCTTAAATCAACGTAAGTACACCCTAGAATTGATATCTAAAGCAGGGCTAGCTGATTCTAAACCTTCGACTATTCCTATGGAACAAAACAAGAAATTCACCAACACAGAATATGATACCAGTTCACCAAAAATGATTGATGATCCTCCTATTGAAGATCCTTCCCTCTATCAGAGATTAGTGGGTCGACTCATATACTTGACTCCCACCCGGCCAAACATCACCTTTCTAGTTCAACTGTTAAGTCAATTCATGCATGACCCTAAATGCTCTCACATGGAGGCAACATTTAAGGTGATAAAATACCTCAAGGGTTGCCTAGCTTTTGGTCTAATGTTCCCATCTTCTTCAAAATTTGAGCTAAAGGCTTTTTGTGACTCAGATTATAGCACATGTCTTATGACGCGACGATCCACCACTGGTTTTTGCATATTACTAGGCAATTCACTAATATCTTGGAGATCAAAAAAACAACCAACAATCTCATTATCCTCAGCAAAAGTTGAATATTGAGCAATGTAGGTAACTACTTATGAGATAATATGGATCATAGGGCTTCTTAAAGATTTTGGTTTCCACATGCAACATCAAGCTCTCCTTTATTGTGACAATGAAGCTACAAAGAAGATTGCTGCAAATCCAATTTTTCATGAACACACCAAACATATTGAGGTTGAATGTCACTTTGCAAGAGAGAAGCTACAATAAGGCATCATCACAACACGTCACATTTCAACCAAAGAACAACCAGTAGATTTATTGACAAAGGCGTTGAGCATCAAGTAACATTAGCATCTCTTTTCCAAGCTTAGGGTATTTGACTTATTCAAATCTCCAGCTTGAGAGGGAATGTTAATTGTTAATGACCGAGAGATACACCTACCATGTTGCCATTCTAGGCACCAGCATATTCCAATAATATGCTTGATATTATTTGTAGATAATCTTGTAATTACTATTATTCCTTATTAGCCATAGTCTTAAGTCCTATAAATTGTACACAATTGTATAAACATGAATATATTGAATATACGAGATTCCTCTATTCTCTGGCCCTTTATCAATTCTTACAAAAAATGACTCCAATTTCTCTCGAGGCCTTGATAGATCTCTTTGGTCGGTCGTCGTTGCTTGAATTTTTGACAGAAAACTCTTTCATGTACTTTTCATACTTAGGTACTTCTCTCAATCCCCGGTAGCCCAACCGAAATGGTGGGCGCTACGATAAAGACATATGAACAGATGTGTTAAACCTTCATTTATTATTTCTTATAAGATCCCAACCATAAGCTTAACTTCAGCCCTTTGCATACGAAAGCAATAAGAAAAGCCATTACCAATTATGAAGCAAGTTCTTATACATAAATCAAAATCCAAGGTTTGATTACCCTTCTATCATAAAAAAGAATAAAAGGTTCAAAATGAACAATATAAAAGCCAAACAAAATTTTGTAGAAAATGATAAGACTTTTTTGGCATAAGAGGTGCATCTAAGTAGCACATAAAACTATTAAAATTAGTTCTTGCATCTAACATTTAGATTCATTCTTTTACTTCCAAAAATTCCAACATGCATGTCTACACCTAATATATATAGCCACAAATAATTGTACATGACAACAATAATGCCTCCATAGCAAGTCAGCCCCATAAATCTGAAAGCAAGAAATAAATAAGTGGCAATTAAGGTTCCTATTCAATCCTAAATCAAATACTGTAATTAGGAGTTTTTATTTCACATTAAAATGTATAATGTATGAAAAATTAATTGCAAAAATAAAAAAATAAAAAAATAAAAAATTCACAAATAGAAAATATGACTTACCAACAAACAAGGCTTACAACATATTCTTTCTTATCTTTATCCACTCTAGTGTCATAATTACAAAAATCATTACTGAAAAGGCCAATGAGAAGTGTTAGCATACTTTGGTTATGAAGATAGTTAGAATGAGTGAGTCAATAATTTGTAGATATCAATACACAATATCTTTTACAATATTGACATTTTTAGATTCTACATACTTAGTAGGCTATGCATTAAATGGTTCTCAACTAAATGGTAGGATCTAACTAGATCACCTTCTATTGCAAACACCACTCATATAGCAACCAACGTTAGGGTTAATTTCAAATAAAATTAAAGAGAGAGAGAGAGAGAAAAAAAAAGAAGGAGAGATGGGGAAAAGGGAAGAATTCTAATGAATTCTTATTTAAGATACATTGTTTGTTTTGCTTGTGAATCTATCCCAAAGGTCAAACCATGTATGCCTATGTGTTTTGGTTGCTTCACTAAATGTTGTTAGAAATCGAATTTAGATTTGGCCTTTTCCAAAGCAAGTTGGTAACAAAAATTAAGAGCTGTATTATAAGATAGCTTGGACATGCATAGGAAAACCTAGACATCCTTTTTGGCTTATACAAGAAACTTTCATGGAGAACATAAATTGAATTGAATAAAGACATGTACATCATTTTACCACAATATTTTAGCATTCATTAGTTGTTTTTTTTTTAACTCAATAATACATTAAGTCTTACATCTCTATTAATAGTTAATAAGTTACCACATAATTTTAATACCAATTTTCCTTGTTAAAGAAAAGCATATGTTTAAATTTTTTATTTCAATTCAATATCTAACTTGACAATAAAAAATAAAAAGAAGGCTTAAAATATGTCCGTAGGAAATAACTATAACTAACGGACTAGAAAAAAGAAAATGGAAACATGGGTATAATAAAAGTTCTAAAAATATTGAACAAGACAAGACAAAGAGATAATCACCACTAAGTTGTAAGTCCCTAAATTTGTTGAATAAACTCCAAAAACTTTCCTTGGTTTCTTAGATTTTTCAACTATTGTTACTACTTTTAAATATGAAATTTTGCAATTAAGAAATATTTGAAAAAGAAACAAAGAAAAAAAATAGAAAAAGGCTAAACATAGGCATTTCAATTTCTTTTAAAGCATCTAAAGTAAATGGTATTACTGCATTCTTGGGCGAACCAGCGTTTTTGGAAACTTTCTAGGCTCGCATGTACATGTATTTTTTGTTGCTTCAATTATGAGAAGAGTGCACAAGGAGACATCAAGTTCAAAAAAGCTTTTGCAGTTGATATATTCCTCATGAATATTTGTTGCAGTGACTTCCATCTTCTAGTAATTCACACGTTATTGCTAATGCAAGCAAGATTTTTGAAAAAAAAGAAAAAAGATCTAATTAAAGATAGAATACATATAACACTTCACTACAAAAATTTTAGCGTCCAGGCATAAAGTAACTTGACAATACCAAAAAGAAAAATGCCATTTACATAAAGAAACTTGACACCTTCCATTTTCTAATAAATTCTAGGCAATCGTAGAACCCCAAGTATTAATTAATTCATTTTAAAACCTTAATACATAATAATACAGATTTACATAAAGCAGCTGACTAAAAATTATTTATGATCATAATTGTGGAAATCACAAGCCTTATGAAAAAATGACAAACTTCTTTTTTCTTTTTCTTTTTTCTTTTTTGAAAAATCGGCAACCTACCAAAAGTTTCATCATTTTCCCTCCAAATTTAGTTTCTTCTGAACCTTCTTTTAATAGTGAGACCAACCAATAACAGAGGAGGATAGTAAACAAACCTTTTTACCATCAGAATTGCATGTGATATTGGGTATCCCAGTTGTTTTATATGGCAATACATGATATGAACAAACAAACCAATCAAGATGATAAATTCTACAGCAACAAGCCAGGCTCCTCGGGTGACTGAGCACGACTGTCAAGACTCTACCTGTCTCTCAAGAATGACAGCAGCTTTTGATCTCCTTTACTGCCCAAGCCTCGAGCAACCCCTTCAGAATTTTCTAAATTTTTTGTTTTTTCGAAAAGCTAAATAACAGTACCTGTCAGATTTCAACCTGTTGCTTTATCATATTAAGCTCAATTTAAAATCTAATATATAATCATAAGTGGAGCTTTTAAAAGAAAAGTAACTTACCGTAACTGCTAGCTAGTGCCTTGTAACGTATTATAATGGCGGTCAGGAAACCTGAAATATATAATTACCTCGTCATGCTACTCATGCCAATGATGACACCAAACATAAAAACAATAAAAGCTAAGAAAAAAAAAAGAAACTTTTCAATAAATGAAGAGCACAAGCAGAATTAATCTAAGCTTTTCCGAAAAAGTAAATTGAATCAATCAAGAATATGAATACCATCTTGCAATACTTTGAAAGAAATGAAGTTATTTTTCATAATCCAATAATACATATAAAATTCTATCTAAACTAATAGTTGATAAGTTGCAACATAATTACGGCACAAAATTACTTTAACAAAAGCCGAATTTTTTATTAGTTGATGCATAATTGTACTAGTTGCTTGGCTTAACAAATCACATACTTTTATATGCCTATGCACTTCATTACTTTATCCTTTGCACAAAGAAATATAAGATGGATTTTGACAGTTCTTGAAAAGAAAAGAAACAATTTAGAACTAAATTGATAGTTAATAAAAAAGAATTAAGAATAATGGTATTTAATCTTTTTTAGACCATCATATATTTAAGCTCTTTATAAGTCAATTCAAGTGTTCAAAACAATTAAACCCTAGTTACATTCCTTTTATTATGGTTTTTCATAAGTGAAATCAAAATAAAATAGTTCGAGCTTTCCAAATTTTAGATCTTATTTTAATTTGGTCATTAATCAAAACACTTATAACCAATAAGAGTTTGAACAGCTTTTAATTTTTTAATACAAATTTTTCAGAAGGCAAAAGTTTAAGTTCCTATTCTTCTTAAATTTTCCCTAATTAAATGGTGTATAGAATGAATGGAAGAAAACATTTTTAACTAGTCCATGCCTTAACGCAATATCCAAGCTTTATTTTCTATACAGATTTCCCTTCCAAATCACATTTTCGTTTTGATTTATACTTTATACTAAAAATTTATGGCAGATATCTCTAGTCAATTAAACAAACTACAATAACATAGGCCTAACAAAATTTCAAAGAATAAGAAAGGAGACATGATAAGATATATTCACAACTAAATTGTTAAACTAAATAAATGGAGAAAAGAAAATTGGCAAAATTTCCAAAACAATTCTGACATTTTTCTTCCCCAAATTTGATTTCTTTGATACCATTTTTTATAATGAGACCAACCAATGAGAAAGCATTTTTTGTAAACGATCGTTCATTGTTCTCCATGCTATCAAATCTTTAAACGTGTCTTTGTTTGGCAATAAATAACTATACTGATCAATCTTGTCACATAGTTGAAACAAACAATCCAATCAAAACTGTAAATTCTACCGTTCTCCAGCTCTGGGCCAGACTCCTCCAATAACTCAACTCGGCTATCCAACACTCATCCCTACTTGTTTCAGGCCGACCTTTTGGCGCTGCATCACATCCATTTACTCCTCCGCCCAATCTTCGATTTTCTCCGTCGTCTCTACCAAGAACGACTGGATTTGACCTTGAAAACAGCAAACATCACGTAAAGTCCCGTACGAAAATTAAGAGAGGAGGTAGATAAAATCACCAAAACACAGAAGAATGAATAAAAAGGCACCAAGATGAAGCATGACGTGCTCATCGTCAAAATGTATGGCAAAGTGGCTTTCAGTCGCCAGAAATACACACATTCCAACTGATACAAGAAGTGTGCATGGAAACAAAAATGAACAAGGACTAAATAAAGAATACATGCAGCATTTCCGAACTCAAAAATACATGAAGAGTATATCTCGATTAATTTTTGAGTAGATGCTAAAGAACTATATTATTAGCTTGCTTGTTTTGTCAAATAATGTATTTTATACGTTAAACCATTTGATTTCAACTTAATATGTATATGATGAAACTTTATAATACCTAAAATAAAAACAAACAATTTAGAGAACTACACTTGGGTTTAATTATTCAAAAAAATACCAATAAGATTATATTAATCATAAACTTTAAAAACCCCCTTTAAACAAAACTTCCATATTAAAACCTTACTAACTATTAATTAACCTACACCCACTTCCAAACAAGGAAAAAGGATAATAAATAATCCATCCAGTTGTCTATTAAGATTATAGATTCTAATGGGTATTAAGTCTACATACATGTCATTACTTGGGTAATAAATGATTGCACTCATCGAATCTATGTCATGATATATACGAGCAACCCAATCAAGTTCAGAAGTTTATACCGTTTTCGCCAGCATCAGGCCAGAGTCCTTCGATAACTCGGTGCGGTTGTCCCTCACTCAACTTTACCTCTCTCCTCCATCCTTTCCCTTAGCATATGACTGTACGGTTGTCCTTGAAACTAGCTTTTGATCTCCTTCAACTGCCAACGCTGACATTTTATAACGAATAACCCTGCTTGATTGCTCTGAATTTTTTTCCTTGAAAAGCTAAATGACAGTACATGTGAGATATTAAGCCAATTAAGCTCAGTTAAATTTTAATGTATATTCATGTTTAGAGCTTTTATTTGCTAATTGTAAAAAGAGGTAAGTTAAAGTAAAAGCCAGAAGCTGCCATTTAAGGTAATCAATGGCAATTCGGTGACGAGAAAGACGAAGATCACCAGAACATAGAAAATAACAGTTGTTGAACATTTTCATGGACGACTATTCCTTCTTGTTAAAAGATTTTTGTTTTAGGGAAGAAGGATGATCACCAGGTAATATTACTCAAGCCATAGATTCCACAAGATATAAAAACAGGAAAGATAAGGAAAAAAAGGAATTCAAGAGCATGAAAATTAAGAGAAGTTTTTCTAACAAATTATATTGAATCAAAATGAAGAATATATTCATGTTGCAACAATTTTGAAGAAATGAAATTATCAACAATGACCTAAAAATAAATATAAAATTCCATCTCAGCTAATGATTGATCAGTTACTACATAATTGTATCACCATTTAGTCTAACGAAAGCTGAATTGTTGATTAGTTGCTGCATATCACTACTAAGTTGTTGACTTCTTTCAAAAACTGCAAACACCGTACCTTTGACTGAGATGCAATTTATAATTTCAATTGATATTACTACTTTTATTATTAAATTTAACCACCAAAAAGTATTAGAGAAAAATGTTTTAAAAAAAAACAAAGGTAGAAAGGGTGAGTACTTCAATTGTTATAAATATGAGATAAAATGGTGAATAGTATATTACCTAAAGTTAGAAGAATATCTATGAAACTTCTTTCTACTGTATAGATGTTTGCAAAAAGGATGTGAGCAATCTTAGACAAATTCTCACGCCTCTTTCTTTCTCATCTTTGCGTTGACGTTGGGCACTCCTAATCTTTAACATGTGCAAAGACCATGGCCCGGATGTTTCCCACGGCCAGAGATGTCAAACTGAGGCATCCTTCAAAGGCTGTACTTAAGTGCCCTTGATTTCAATTTATCATCGACATAAAAAAACCTGATAACACCTTCCATAAAAGGAAAAAAAAATTAAATTAATATTTGATTACAAAACGCTAACAAAAATAGTTTTAACTATGGAGTTATATAGTACCTTTCAAAGCAATCCTACTAGTCCTAAATTAAGCCTGATTCATTTTCATTTATCATATATTTCGCTTCCCAACTTTAATGTTTTCTCTTATTTATACTTCATTAACAGAATTATTTACCTCAAACCTCAATTCTTCCTAAATTACTATGCAAAAATTGGGTAAAAAATGAGTGGTAAATATATTATATGTGTCTCAACCCAACTCGAAGCTGACATTTCTACCATAAATTTACCTCAAATTGCATTCCTCTTTTCTTTTATATTTTTGTATTAGAAGAAAAAAATACAAACATTTTTTCAAATAACAATAACTAAAAAACCTATAACTAACTCGCTAGACAAAACTATGGAACGTAGCTATGGTGAATTTTGCATGAATATGGCAAAAGAAAAAAGAGACCGAACCCGTGTTGACTTACGGCTAAAACTGTGGAGTACAAATCTTTCAACAAGCTCCAAATTCCAGCTCTTAGTTTCTTCCATAGTTCACCTGATGTTGTTGCTTTTACATCTGGAATCCAGCAACCAAGTGTATGTGAGAGAAAAATGAAGACAATATTTCTATAAAGCTTTTAAAAAAAGTGAGGGATGATATTTACCAAAATTAGTGAAGCATGCATCAGATGACGGAATCCCTTCATGGTGATGGCAACACGTGTAGGGAAGGGATGTGGGCAATCTGCTGCTTATATTCATCTCTCTCTCACACATTGGACAATTTTATAATCCCTAGCTTTGAAGGAACAGAAAGTGAGAGAAGTGAACTTTTAATCTCCGAAGAAGACTCGTAAGCAATGACAGCCAGCTCGATGCCTTGCGCCTAAATAGGCAAGTAATTTCAGGTGTTTCAAATTTTGGTGCGTTCTAAGCCTTGTACTAGTATCTCCGATAACCCGAATGATACAAATATGATTTAAGATTAGTCAATTTCTCCAATTTCGGCACAAAGCTCAACTTATGGCAATACCGAATGTCAAGAAACCTCAAGTTGGCTAATTTTTCAATGTCTCTCGGTAATTCTTCAAGTGAAACACAAGAGTTCAGATTTAATATCTCGAGATTTGTCATTTGTCCCATCCCATCGGGTAGACAGCTCAGCTCTCTACAACGACCGAGGTCCAAACGCCTAAGCTTGACAAGTTGCTCAAAACCTTGTGGTAGATGCTGCATCTTACATCCATAAGCATCAAGAATTCTCAAGTTCACCAAGTTTTTAAAATCTCTCGGTAATTTTAAGATCCCGTCACAATGGCTAAGACATAGGTATTGTAAATTCACCAACTTAGTTATAGAATTTGGTAACAACTCAATTCTTTCATTAAAAGAAAGATTAAGAAATCTTAAATGCTTCAATTTCCTAATAGATTTAGGCACATAAGTTTGCAATCTTGCTGTTAGATCTAACATGCGCAACTTCTTAAAACTTTTTATGATAGCTTTATAATCAACTGGAATGTGACACCCGCCATCATAATATGTAAAAAATGAAGGACAAAGAAATGATCGTATCTTTTCCACCTCATACAATGAACTCATCTCAGCAAAATCAAAAGTTGTACCAGGAGTAACTGCAATATGTCGAACTTTTTGGAACTTGTTGCTATTACCACAAGTAAAGGTGGTCATCAATGATCCCGCTACTGATGTGGCAAGATCATGCATGAGATCATGCATTTTACATTTAAATAATCCACCTTGTTTGTCCTGACTAACTTCTTGAAAAAATGATCTCCAAAGTAGAGTCATAAAATACTCACGACCAACATCTCCCAAATATTGCTCTTCTTGTGAATCTATAAATCCTTGAGCTATCCAATGATTTATCAATGTTGCTATTTCAAATTCATGATCCTTTGGAAATAAACTACAAAAAGCAAAGCAATGTTTCAAATTTGAAGGAAGTTCATCATAACTTAGCCTTAAAGTTGGTATGATATCTTCTTCTTGTTGTTCTATTTTTGAAAGTTCATATTTTATAAATTTTCGCCATTCTTCTGGACCTTTAGAATATAAAAACCTTCCTACTGTCTTCACAGCAAGAGGAACACCTTTACACTTTTTAAGAATCTCCATCCCCATCTCCTCTAAATGCCATGACTCACTCCTATTCACAAAAGCCACTTGCTTTAACAACTCCCAGAGTCCTTGTCCCCTAAGCCATCTAATTGATGTCGTTTAGTTTGCATAACATTTGCAACACTAAGCTTTCGTGTTGTGACTAATATTCTACTGCCTGTTCCTCCACACATCAACAAATTACTCAATTCAAACAATTTTTCTATATCCTCACACCACACATCATCCAATACCAACAAGTACTTCTTCCCTTCAATTTCTTTTCGAAATTGACCTACCAATATCTCCATTTGATCACTTATTGGAGGCATTTTAGGGACAGACTGCGCTATATCCACTTGATCACTTTCAGGAATCTTTTCTCTGATGGACTCCACTATTTTTTTAACTAGAACTTTAACATTGAAGTTATCAGACACACAAATCCACATTTTTTTATCAAAAGTTTTTTCAAATTCCTGATCATTGAAAATGAGTTTGGCTAATGTAGTCTTCCCCAATCCTCCAATACCAACAATTGAAACAAATGAAACATTTTCCTTGACGTTGGACACCGTTAGAAGGTCTAAAACTGCTTTTTTATCATCCTCCCGACCAATAACGATTTCTGGACCTAAATAAGAATAAGTATCATCCCTCCTCCAATTAGTGAGCCCTTCTTGGCGCACCAAGAATTGAAATTGAGTGATATTGGCTGCAATGGCATCTATTTTTCCTCTAATATACTTAATACAATGGCTCATTCTAGGATCATAAATGGACTCCTTTAATGGGAGAAAGAATCTGCCTACCTTCTTATGTTGGAGGGCTTCGGTTGAAATATCATCGAGCAAGTCATCCGCTTCATAAAGGACCTCGCTTAGCTTCTCGAGCCAAAGGCTAACTGCTTTGCTCTTAGCCCGTTTCTCCTCTGCATCCAGAAGCACGGCTTTGATGCTTGAAACCGAGAGCTGCAAGTTTTCAAGATCATTTTGGAAACACGACGGCTGTCCGATCTCGGTGGCAACTATTGAGCACAAGGTCTTGAGGATTTCCCCAGCAACGGAGAAGAGAACTCCTTCCGCCATTTCTTGATGAGGTGTGAGTGCAAGAGTGCAAGAGGAGCGAATACTAGAACGCAGATATGTTTGCGATGCGTGGAAAGATTGAAGCGCATCCCATGTCTTTATAAGACCCAAAATTAGACAAACAGGGCCCCTTTCGGATCTTGATGCTGACTTCATTGGCTTTTTTGGAATTTCGTTCCTCCTTTTTATTCGAATGGCATCTGACTCATCAAGCTTTCTAAAGTTTCTAACTTGTACAGAGAGCCAGAACAGCTATGATGGAAATTTCTACATTCGCAGACCATATGTACAGCTATCAGCAATTACCTATGAGTATTTTTACCCACCAAAGCCTTGATGGATCCGCCGTGGTTGGAAGAAAGAAGCGGTAAAACAACCAAGAAGCGCGTATATTTGCATCATTGAAAGTAGAGAGAAAGATTGATGTTCAGCCACGTTGGAGTTCGAGTCCTTGTCTTCAATTTTTATGGACTCCCAGCGTTTCAGTTGTGACATTCAGTCGTTTTGGTTGAAGAGCTCCTAGACCACGCGGGCAGTAAATACTCGACCACTGGATCCACTTTTAGGAAATTAATTAGTCTCACTCTTCTCTTAATATTTTCTTGTTTCCTTTAATTATTAAGTTTCATGATTAGGTGATGGTTCATTAAATTCAAAATTAGAAAATTTGACCTTTAATAACATAGTATTTTCAAAAGTCCAATCAATATTCATACTATCATGGAGATGTAAGATCAATGCCTCAAAATGGAATGAAAAAAACTCAATCTCTATTCTCAAGAAAATTTGTTAAATTGGATAAATAATTCATTAATTTATCATCCTACTGAGTGAAAATTATTTCAAAACTAATTGGTTTAGCACACAATATTCATATATATTCAATACCACACAAGTAAAATGATTTTTTGCTAGAACCACTTAAAGCGTCGACTAACTAACAAATAGTACAAACGATAAAAAATTCAAAGCAAAAAAGTTTCCGTCAATTTAATGATTTTATAAATAAAGATTTCATTTCCAATTTGTGTTAATAATGCCACCAAAAAGACAAGTCTTCAAAATATTAAATGATTCTTCTAAAAACTTGATACATGATAATTGCATACCAAAACAATTTTGATAGCTAAAAAGTGATTTATACCACAAAGTTAAATCAAATCACCGAGCCCTTTACAGCTCCAACGAGCCAGGCTTCTTTTCACCACAGTTGTCACGCAATCATTTCTACCTAATTTCACCCAGTTGCTTCCATCCATTTACTCCTTCATTCAATTTCTGAATTATTTTCGATGCTTTTCATAAAGCAATCTTACCGAAAAATGACAAAAGCGGAGAGCAATGAAAGTTGGCAGGAATGTCGGCTAAAGCAAAGAGCATTGAAAGCTGGCAGGTACGTCTCGTTGATGGCTCAATGTGACTTGTCTGTCGACTATGTTGCATAAAACTTTTGTATTACTCATTATCAATTCTGAAGGGGATCGAATTACTCATACGATTCAAGCAATCTTATAAGATATCAAATTTTACAAATTATGTGCAATTTTAATTCTTCAAATCACAAGTCTTGATAAAGAAATTTTTACATATTTTCTTGTATAATCAATAAAATTATAATTAGAAATATTTTATAATAAATCTTTTCTAGATTTGTTCTTATGAACCAGACCACGAGCCTTGTTATCTTTCTTTTTCTAGAGCACCCACATTCACCAATGCCAAAAAATAGAAAGTAATAGCAATTACATAAACATAAAATATGTATTTTGAGGGTGTTTCGTTTTAGTGAAGATGATTACATTTAGTGGTTTTTAATAATGATACATATTCAATAGGAGTTGTTAATATGAAGAAATTACATTATACAATAGTATAAAATAATTATAAATTAAGAAAATAAAATTTTCAAAGTCACGTTATCTAGCAAGTAAATAATTATAAAATAATTAAAACCAAATTAATAAGGTTTTTTTTCCTTTACCTTATATCACAATTTTACCATAATGTATTTTATTAACTAAATATTTTATAATTCATTATGTTTTTGAATGTCTAAGTGATATTTATATTATTTAAACATAATAAGACCAATAATTCACAATTGATTGAAAATATCTAATAAATCAATTATTAAAAATATTTCATTATTACAAAAATCAAAACACAATCAAAGTCCAAGATAAAGGATTTTGTAATAATACATTTTTAGGAGTTAATAGCTATTATTATGCTTAGACGAGCTTAGTACTAAAAATAGCAAAATTTTAGCCAACAAGAAACTAGAAGAAGGGTTTCTCTCATTTCCACGGCTTAGTATAGCTTGAAAGCACCTAAGAGTATCTTTACTTGTTTTTCTTGTGTAATAATAAGGAAACTTAAATAAAAAAATTACTAAAAAAATTATTTTTTTCCTATATTGGTAGGAACCTTTATGTGAATATGTTGTTGCTTTAGATAAAGAAATGAAATAAGAAATAACACTAAAAAAATCCATAAAATAATTGAATGGTAGAAAAAATACATAGTTTTTCACAGAATAATCAAGACAAAAAAATGACTAAAGCTCAAAACCACCCAAGTCGATAGGTACGATGGCATCGAGTCTCTATTGTCCTTGATGGCTTCCTATGACAGAAGACAAGTCTTAAAAAATGAAAGCATTATCAAACCAACTTTCTATCAATGATATTCCTCTAGCCATCATTGGAAAGATAGTAATTTTTTTTTTAAAAAAAAAGCTATTTATTTTTATAATCATATTCAATTTCAACATATAACAATGGTCAACTAAACGAATGAAACAATTTGCATTCAATTTGGCCACTTACAAAATTGAAGACTATCACATGATAAACTTTATACCAAGTATTATTATTGAAATAATGGCAGGACAACTAACCAAATTTTTGCATTAAACATGTTTCATATCCTTTTAACTTCTACTAGTACTACCACTTAAAAGACAAGTCTTCACAACCGAAGTCAATTTCATAGTCCAAAATAAAATCAGAATACTTGACAAGGTCGTGATACAACAATTACTTTACATCGATATTTGTTGTTTTGAGTGAAGAAGTAAAAGTAAGAAAGAATGCTAAAAAGCATCCTTAACAAAAAAGATGGGTATGCTTGCATTGCTTTTCATAAAACAATTATACCAAAGGATGACTATTAAGTAATAACAATTATAATGATGGGTTATATCTTACTTTGTATGTAAGCAATTCTATGATGTGCAGGATTTAAATAAATAAATAAATAACATTGTAAACCTTTTCTTGCATTAGGTGAAAGCTGGGGTTGCTCCAGTTGCATCATCTCGTCTTTTGAGTTTTCTTTCTACAAGATTTTTCCTTCTCCTTAGCTCCAATTTCAACCTGACTGATCCACCACCTGGAATGATCTTTTGTCTTCCTGCTCTTTTCTCACACATGACCTCTCCTTTGCTCCAATTTCAACCCGACAGACCTACCGCTCGGAATAATCTTGTCTTCTTGTTTTTGTTCACAAAACGTGTCTTCTCCTTTGACCGAAGGGATCTTGTCCTTCTGTCTTCGTTTCCACAAAACGTGTCTTCTCCTTCGTACAATTCCAAAGGGACTGACCTACCCCCATCAGGAAAGGGAAGCATATTTTTTTGTCCTTACCTTCAGTTTATAATTTTATTTACAAGACAAGTTAAAATAAAGTCATCATTACTAATTTAAGTCATTTCAAAGCATTAATTATTATTATTTTTAGATCTTGATACATGATAGCAAGGAATCACAATGATTAATTGATGGAAATTATATATAATTTTAATTCTATAAATCCTAATGAATAAATTCTACATATGTTTCTTGTATAATCAATAAAATCAAAATTAAAAATTTTGTATAATTTATTTTACTAGATTTGGTTCAAGAGCCCTTCCACGATTGGTCGTCATCATCACAAAAAGACGATAAACCTTTTGCAGAGGCCACTGAATCTTGAAGGTAACAAGAATGTCCTGGTCAAACCTTTTACTTCAACTCTTTAATCATTGCCAAAACAGAATGACTTGGACAATTAAAATGATCTAATCCATACATAAAATAATTATTAGACTACTATGATTGAAGGTTAGAATATTTAATTTCTCAAATCAATTGTTATTAATTTTGAATAATTGAGTAGAGTTATTTTTAACAAAAATAAGTTACAAATTTAGAAAATTCAATACCCCAAATTTGGGATACCATCAATAAAAGTTAGGGATGCACAAATCTCTTTTTCTTTGAAATTCAACACAATTTCAATCCAACTAAATGGCTTTGAACATAACCTAGTTCAAAAGTTATAAGTGGTTTTGAATTTCTAAGTGTGGTTGCGTAAATGTCATAAATGTTTATGACAAATTAACATGATAGATTGACTTGTACAATTAAAGTGGACAAATCTATACATAAGATAATTATTAAACTACTATGGTTAAAGGTTAGAATATTCAATTCCTCAAACAAAATGTTATTAATTTTGAACAATTGAAAAAATTTACTTTTGACAAAAATAAGTCACTGATTTAGAAAAGTCATTACTTAAAATTTGGAACACCATTAATAAAAGTTAGGGATGCACAAATTTCTTTTTCTTTGAAATTTTAATATGGTCTTGATGCAATTGAACAGTTTCGAACAAAACATTGTTCAAAAGTTATAATTAGTTTGAAATTTCTAAGTGTGGTTGGGTAAATGTCATAAAAGTTTTTCACAAATGGGTGTGATAGATTGACTTGGACAATCAAGGTGGACAAATCTAGACATAAGATAATTATTGAATTGCTATGGTTGAAGGCTAGAATATTCAATTCCTTTAACAAAAAGTTATTATTTTTAAACAATTGAGCAACATTAATTTTGACAAAAATAAGTGATAGATTTAGAAAATTCATTACTTAAAATTTTGGATGCAAATTTCTTTTGTTTTGAAATTTTGACATGGTCTTAATCTAATTGAATGGCTTCAAACATAACATAGTTCAAAGGTTATAAGTAGTTTTAAATTTCAATAGGCATAGCTTACAGCCAAGGTTAATACTTGAACGAAAAAGGTGCTTTATCGTGATGACTATCAAGTGCCATTATAAAATTCTATTATTACAACTACTAACCATAACTAACTTAAGAGATGCTGCCAAATATATATATTACTAGCGTGAACATCTCTTTATAGTAATATAGGTTTTATCATCAAGAAAATGTGTCTATTCCAGTATTTTTTTATTGTGAAATGATTTCTTCCCTCAATAGTTGCACATATTTAATAATAGTTATTAAGATGACAGGACACAAGTAGACAACCATTAAGGAACTGTTAAAGCGAAACTTTATAAAAACGAATAAACAAGAGACAAAAAAGAAAGTATATAACTTTTAAGAATCACTAGAAATAAAATTTTAATTTTAATGTCACTCAAAATACAAGTTGTAAAAGTGAAGACATTGGCTAACAAGCTTATGACAACTTTAAAGTAAAAAATATTAATTTATTCCTTTTGAAATCTTAACATATGATAATGGATACCTTCAAGAATTGATATCTAAAAGCCATATATAATCCCAATTTCAACCGGACAGACCCACCCCTTTGAATGATCTTTTGTCTTCTTGTTTTTGTTCACAAAACGTGTCTTCTGCTTTGCTCCGATTTCAACAAGACTGACCAACCGCCCGCAAGTATCTTGTCATTTTGTTTTCGTTTCCACAAAACGTGTCTTCTCCTTCGTACAATTCCAACCTGACTGACCAAGCCCCGTCAAGAAAGGGAAGCATGTCCTTTCGTCCTTACTTTCAGTTTATAATTTTATTTATCAGACAAGTTAAAACTAAAGTCAATAATTACTAATTTAAGTCAGTTCAAAGCATTAATTAACTTTTTCTAAAATCTTGATACATGATGGCGCAAAACTACAATGATTAATTGCTAGAAATTATATATAATTCTAATTCTATAAATCTTGATGTAGAGATTCTTAACATATAATCAATAAAATTAAAATTAAAAAACTTTTGTAATAACTTTTTTTACTAATTTGTAAGACTGAGCCAGACTATGAGTCTTAGTCTTTTTTCCTTAGATTTTTGGAACTTCCAACGTTTTTTTCTTTTCTTTTTTTATTTTTTATTTTTTATTTTTTATTTTTATTTTAAAGTTTCATCCGATGGGTCAAGAGCACCCCATGATCGTTTGTCATCTTCGCAAAAAGACAATAGACTTTGCAGATGCCACTGAACCTTGAAGATAAGAAGAATGTCCCGATCAAACTTTTTAATTCAACTCTTTAATAATTAGTGTATCAAATTGACTTAGACAATTAAAGTAAACATAGCATAGTTCAAAGGTTGTAAGTGAGTTTAAATTTCTAAAAGAGGCTAGGTAAATGTCATAAAAGGTTTTGACAAATCTGCAAAACCTAACGACCAAATCTTTCAAATCGCAATTTGGAAGTGACCCTTCTTATTTAGTGCAATTACTATCTCTTACAGATAGCTACTAGAGGTGGGTCACAAATCCTTGTCTTCTTTAACTTTTTCATGGTTCCAACTTGTTATTATTTGATTCTGACCGTCCACATTCATCTTTTGTCGGCTCCTTGTTTTTCAAAGTCTCATAATGGACAAACTTGTTATTTTCTCAAAGCACCCATATACTTTTTCCTTCTTTTTCTAACCATCCACACTACCTTTTATCACAAGTTTGTCAAAATATATTTTATTAATTCAAAATTTATAATTTATTAGGTTTTTTAATGAGATTAGTGTTTCATCATTGAGTGAAACTAATTAAAGTTGATAAGCAATTTATTAATTTATCATGTTATTTTGTAAAAAATAATTGAATACTAATTAGTGTAGCACATATAGTCCAACAAATAGTGGAAACTTCAAAGTTAAAACTTCTTTTCCAATTTGAGGATTTTGTAAAACGTTTCTTCACTTTTTTTAGAAGTAAAAGCATTTTCAAATTAGCTTGAGTCAAATTTAGAGTCCAAAAAAATTTGATTTTCATGTTCAACGTTATTCAATTCGAAGGTTCTTCTTTTTTTGTATAAGAATAATTATATAATAATTATATAATAATAAGAATAATAATAATAATAATTTTTTAATAACATATGATATGGGTTTCAAGCACTTTTCACTTTGATAACAAAGAAATACTTTTGTTGGTGAACTATATTTTGTTATGAAGTTGTAACTGATTACGGACAAGAGGAATGATGTGGGCAGGCAAAGGAGGCTTCGGGAAGTAATATTGCTGTCGTTGCAAACGGGGAGGCTCATCTCAATAATTTTTCCATAAATTCTATTCTTGATCAAATTCATTTTTATTGTACCGATTCTTTTTGTAGGACTGAGCACGTTTTATCCTAATTGATTATTGTAGAGGTTGCATGTAAGAACCCAAAAAAAATTTTGTTTCACATTATTATTATTTTTAATTTGTAAGAAAATGAGAAGTAGCTGTTTGTATCATAGATAAATACCATCCTTTTCAATTAGCTTTACCCTATTCATGTTTTAAGCCACTACTTATCTCTTATTCCTTAACCATCCATTTCAATTATTATGTTTTGCCTCTTTCAATCTTCAAGCTTCTTTGCTTGTCCTTTGCAAGAATTATAGTCCCATTTGTAATTCAAGCTTTTGGTCTTCTTACACTAATATTACCCCCAATCAAAATTAAGTATAAGTTTTATTTTTTATCTTGGTTGGATAGGTTAAGCTTACAACAAGGGTTAATACTTAATAAAAAAAGTACTCTAAAGTGATAACTTACTATGATTGTGATGAAATCGTATTATGGCAATCAATGATCATGGATAATTCTTGACACTTCATAATATAAACCTACAACAATTGATTGCTAGAAAGATATGAATAACTCTAATTTTAAAAATCATTTAAGAGAATGTAAATTTTTCTTGTTTAATACATAAAATAATATTTAAGAAAAGCGTCGATAAATTCTTATCCGGTCCTCCCTACTTCGCGTAACCATCGCACTTTGGAACAATCATGCCGTTCAAATGTAACTTTGGTCGACATGTTTTTCGGATTTCCAGCCACCCGCGTTTGATACCCACGGCTTGACAAGACCGCTGGCCGTTGCGAATGGGTTTAGTGGGCCGCTTATTCTTATTAGCTTGGATCAATACTTGAGAACAGACGGCCAATTAAATCCATTCACAACGCCCAGTAAACAGGGCTTATCAACAAATGGTCCACTTCTACTTCTATGCAACAACAGATGGGCTCTTCTTCTTCCTCGACCTGATTTTAATATAAATGGTTTTGTTGACTTTGATAAAACCTTCACGACTGGTTATTCATACATTGTTACATGATGGTTTGATTGAGAAAGCATACCTGATGATTTCAGTGGTTTTATTTATCAGTTTCCTATTGCCAGAAAATTGTTACTTACGTGATGGCCGTGAGAGGTAAGCATGAATTTACAAACACAATTAATTATCTTTTTGATCGGAATATTTGTTGATTCAAGGTAAAGAGATGAAAAAAAGTGTTAAAAGAACATTCTTCAAACGATAAAAGGGTATGGCGAAAGATATAGCCCTCATGATTGATTTTCATTTTCATTGGTAATTTAACATGATGAGAAGCACCTGCCCCAATTGGAAGCAAATGAGTTTGGAAGCCTGCCCAACCAAAAAAAAATACTCATTTCTAATGATAGGTAAAAAGTAGAGTTACAAAAGATTACCAATTAATTTTGTAAAACGATTAGGATATTTTGTTTGTTTATTCTAATGGATATTTTGAACTCATGAAGATTTTCAAAATTGTCTTGATTGGAGAACTTCTAGACCACAGAATCAAACTAATTAGTACCAAATTCTCGAGCAAAGGCCACGGAAGGACGTGACCGCTGTGGTCTTTTGGTATTTGGTATTGTCTCTTCCTAAACCACTCACAGTCCTTACCTACCGCTTGTCAAGAGTACTAGCCGTCGTGAATTGTTAAATCCATTCAAATGCTTAAATCATGAGTAATCCTTAAATCATGAGTAAAACATTAATTGATTCTGTTCAAATGCTTTAATAACCTTAAATCATGAGTAATCCTTATTTTATGCTATCTCTTTTATAGAGAAATCGACCAACCAACTAGAGGATGATTTACAAATGTTACCATTAGGATCACAGCCTCCAAGTAGATATTAAGAAAACAAACGACAACTCCCTCACCTTTGTATATTCACTCACCTTCTTGGCCTTTCAAGCGCCAACAAACGCCGCACGTGATTGTGTTCGGTATTTGGTATTAACTTCATTCCTTAGCTTTTTCAAACTTTCATCCTTTTTTGTTTATTCTAATGGTATTCCTTTTTAAATTGTACTAATTTTAGAGTTTTAAGGACAATCAAGCTAGACAGAATCACCCTAATTAATTACCAGCTTCGAGCACCGGGCAGGAAGCATATGCCAGCTGCTTGACCCTGCCCGTGCAAGCACCACCAAACACCACCTACGATGCCATGTGATGATATTCAGTATTCGGTGTTGGCTTCCTTTGCTTGTGTCTCTTCTCTGGCTGAGCCATACACTAACTTTTTCCTGCTTTGTCTAAATCACCCACGCTGCTTACTCAGTGTCCATTTGACGTCATTGAATTTGACAAAGAGGTTTATCTCTTTGTTACATATTTATGACTAAAAAGCTTTACATACACAGACGCTTATGAAGTAGTATTTTTTTTTTTAAATTTTATTATCGCAATCTTTGAATGAATAAATTATTATTTTATTTCTTAGTCTTTCGTCATTTTCAGGTCAAGGAATTTGACAAAGAGGTATATCTCTTTGTCACCTAAATGTTTGAGAAGATGGGAAAAAAAAATTATAATAGCTATGCCAATAAATTAAACACTAGTATGAATATATCACAATTTAAAACATAGGTACATTATGTGTTAAAGAAAGAGATATATTTAGGTTTGTGCAAAAAAAAAAAACCATATTTATTATTTGTTAATACTTTTGCTTTGCCTTCCTTAAATCTTTGATCTCTAGATTAACTTATAACCTGCCCTGATGAAAATCACTCTACAAATTGTTGGCCTTACCAATATTAATATAGATAAATACATAAAAGATAATAATATTTACAATTTTTTTAAAACCACCTAGACACTTTTTCGTATATCGTTTGATGTCTTTTACTCCAATCACTAATGACTACATGGTACAAATATTCAGTTGAAAGTTTTGCATTGTCAAATGTTTATAAAGTCAACAAGGAGAAAATGAACCTTGTCTATGATTGAGAAATAATATAAAAAAAAATAAAAAAGAAGCATATATTTTACAAAACCCCTTCTAAACCTCTGTAAACAACTAATAGTTTTATATCACAACTTAGAAGAAATTATTGTAGAATGAAAAATTAATATGTCTTGCTTTTTCAATCATCATGTATGACAATTATGTTATTATTTACCATTTTATAAATTCCCTTCGAAACCTTTTATTTAGTTATTTCCATTTTATGTTCATATCACAACTCAAAACAAATTATTGCAAAATGAGAAATTAATATGTCTTGCTTTTTTAATCATCATGTATGAAAATTATATTATTATTTACTATTGTCTTCTATAATTCATAACAATCAAGATTAAAAGTATAAAATTAGACATTTTAAACTCATAGTCATTTTGAAGATTCAAAAAATATTAACAATCTAATGAAAAAATTTGACAACTCAATTATCAAAATTATTAATGATGATTGATAAGAAATTAGTTAACATTCCATGTTTTTTTTTAAAGATAACTTGAAAATTAGCTAGTTTAACACATGTCATCTATATACTAGTATCATAAATATATAATCAATAATTTAATTCTTGACCTTTCAGCAAAAAAAAAAAAATCCAAACTCACTATATTCACTCACATTTTTTAAAATGAAAAAATTTTGTTAAGAAAAAAACCCACAACTTATAACGAAAAACAAATCCCCGTGCTTTTTGGCTTTTACATATTCACTTCTTGGCCGTGCAAGCACCAACAAACGCCGCACATGATGGCATGTGATGGTATTCGATTTTTGGTATTAACCTCATTCCTTGGCTTTTTTGAACTTCCGATCCTTTTGTTTATTCTAATGATGTTCCTTTTTAAATGGTTGATTTAAGAGTTTAAGGACATTAAAGCTCGAGACAATCACATTTATTAATTACCAGCCTCAAGCAGAGGGCATGAAGTATATGCCAGCTGCGCAAGGCGCAGCGTTTTCTTACTTTTGGCATTTCACCATCCCAAGTTGCCTTGGCCTGTTTCGGTTCTCTGGCTGGAACGAAGAAGCACCCAAACGACTAAGTGTCCCTATGTAGTAGAGCTGAATCTTTTCGTTACTAGATTTTTATGACTGAGAATCTTACATTGGCAGACCTCTATTGCCATAAAGAAAATATACCTTTTTTTTTCATGATTCTCAAAAAATTATAAAATAAAGAAATATAAGCTATCTTATTAACTCTTTAAATCATGTCACATAACAATAACAATCAAATCCTTGTACAAGACTTCAAATTATACTAATAAGTTGTTTTCTCTCTTATTATTTATCACAATCTTTGGATGAATAAATTATGTCTTTTTATTTAAGTCTCCTACCAATTTCAGGTCAAGGAATAAGAATTATATTGCAATTTGACATAAAAATGAACTTTTAGTCTCTTGAAGCTAGCCTTTAATCTGTCACATTGCCTAAGGCTGCCATTTTGTTTTATATTATGTTATTAAAAAGTTAATGGCAGTATTGTGAGAAGTCTTTTATCTTATTATGATAATATTTATTCTTAACGTACAAGCAAAACTTAGACAAAATGTCTTACAAGTAAAGAAAAGAAGAAAATAATAGTATATTTGCTGAGTTTTATTCGTACTACTTATTCCATTGGCATTATATTCCATTTAATTGTATCATAACAAACTTTTTATAGTATATAATACAATGAGTAGAAATTTTTACATTATTTGACATTTACAATAGCTATCAAGAGAGTAAAATGAATTTTTTTTATATTATAAAGAAAGATAGGAAAACAGAAAAAATATTTCTATATATTATATTCAATAATGAATATATCTTAGAAGATTTAAAATTAGGTTAAGAAGTTTTTTTCTTTCTTATTATGTGGCACTTCTTTATCAGAATACTTTCTATTACATATGATTAAATTAGTATCTTATTTCTAACGTGACAATTTTATCATGCTTATTTTTTATAATTCAAAGTAATCCACTTTGAATTATTAAATTAAGTTTTTACAATTCGTTATTTTTTTAATGTCTAAATATTCCTCATATCATTTAAAACTTGAAAGCATTTCTAAGCAAGTTCAGCTGATTTTAAATTCGACCATTTCTAAGGATAACTGTTTTGGTTTAAGAGGCTTAAGAAAAATCAATCACCGACGAATTCACACTAATTAATTACCAGCCTCGAGCAGAGGGCAAATAAGCACGTGCCAGCCCCGTAACACTTTTTTTCTTAACATTTCCAACCTGCCTTTGCTTGTTTCTCTTCTTGGTTGAAATTGGCACTAACACTTCTTTTGGCTTGTCTACATCACCCACATTGCTTACTCAGTGTCCATTTGACGTCGTACCTGAGGTAAATCTATTCACTGTCTGATATTTATGACTAAAAAACTTTACATTCACAAACCCTTATTGCAGTTATTAGCATAAACAAAATAATTTTTTTAAGGATTAGAGAAAAAGTTATAAAATAAAGAAATAAAAGAAATCTATAAAACTCTGTAAATTGTGTTCCAAACAATTAATTCGCATATAATAGTTGAAAATCATATTAAGTAGTTTTTTTCTTTTATTATTACAATCTTTGAATGAATAATTTTTTTTTTGGGGGGTAGTCTTTTTCTAGTTTCAAGCCAAGCAATATATTGCAATCTTTCATAAGAACAAACTTTTGGTCTCCTTACAATTTTCAATGGTGATATAAAATGACTATCAAGACTCTAATTTGAGCATTGTGTTATGCCATCAAATGTAAAATCACGAAATTATTCAATCAAACGATAAAATAAAAATATTTATGAATTAATAAGGTTGGAGTCTTTAGACAAGAGTATTGTCTCTTCCTAAACCAACTATAGTCCTTACCCACCGCTTGTCAAGAGCACTAGCCGTTGTGAATGGTTTAATGGGCCCCTTATTCTTGGGAACAGGGGTCTATTGAATCCATTCAGGATGTGAACAGACCTTATCAACAAATGGTCTACTTCCACCCAACAACAAAGGGATTCCTCTTTTAATATTTTTGGTTGCAAATAAATATTGAGTTCTATGAGGTTTATTTTGCTGCCAAGAGGTTTTATTAACAATAATGCACTGATTGATGAGAGCTTCACATTTGGTCATTAATGCATTCTTCCATCATTTTTATAAACATAATTAAACAACTTTTTCATCCTCAACGTGGATATTGGTTGAAATTCAAAAGACAAGTCATTAAAAGTGAAGGAATCGTCTAACTTCCTTCTCCACTAAAGTTGGTTTCCCATTTGTTCATTAAGTTCATGAATTCTACTATGCGTTGAGCCACTATATAAGAATTTTAGTGATCAAACTTATTGCATAATATAAGGAAGCAACTGATATTCAGAATAATCATTTTTCATCACACCTCTTATCACTCTTTTGTTCCAAAACTATTGTCCCTTAAGTTTATAGATATTCCTTACCTTTATGGCCAAGCAAACACTAGTAAGCAGCTATGTTGTTAGCTCTCAAGTGTCTAGCTTTTGAAAGCTTTTAGACCACGCCTAATCATCAATTAACTACAGAATCCATACTACTAGTTATGCATTTGGCCTTTAATACAGTGAATTAACATAACTTTTCTTCTATTTTGGCCTCATTGGATAGAGGCCTTGTATCACTCATTTGGATTCTATAGACTAGTTGATTGTAAGCCCACATCATATTTCTTGGATTCAATCTTTTAGTATTCATGACCTGCCTTTGCTCTTACTTCTTTTAATAAGTTAGGAAAGGGAATTTTGACTTAGAAATTAGAAGCCAATAACTTTATCGCTTACTTACTAACTTGATTCTAGTGTTCATCTCATCTACATAAACCTTTTCTCCATTGGAAGATATATTTGGGGAACATTACTATTTGTTTGGTATTAGAAGAACGTATTCCACTAATAGGTTTCGTACAAAAGATGGGGGTGCTTTTGGCTAGTATTGATGCAAGCAAAAGAGGGAGAAAGCTATCTACGACATCCTGTAGTATGGATGTTCATTAGAATGGATTTTGAAAAGAGAAGTTGAGCTTGAAAAATGTTTTATAGAAAACATTTACGTCAAGATAAACCAACCTTAAAAGGCAAGCTATTAGATTGCGGTATTTCTTTTGCTATACACTAGGCAAATTAATGCGTCAAAATTCTATTGGTGCAACATGTATAAGCGAATATACCCCAAAAGTTACCAAAATGGAACCGCCTTGTGCTTAAAAAAAGTTGGGTAATCTATGTCTATGACAAAAGGTGGTGGTTAAAAACTACCATGAAAGAACACTTTCTAGTGATTATCATGTCATTGAAAAGCAAACGGTAATATGATAACTCTCAAAACATCACAATAAGCAAGACATACTCGAATAGGTACAAAACTATTGTTAATTACAATGATACATTCACAAACTCTTAAAAAAAATTAACCAAAAAAGAGAAAAGGTTTATAAGCTTTCTATTATATTCTACTGGGCTTAAATGCTTTACTATTGAAAATATTCTTATTTATACACAAAAAAGTTTCATGACTCATGATAGGCACATAAAGGAGTTGTGATATTTGAAACTTGAAGTTCATAATGCTCTTGATAAGCTGTGGGAAGTACATTAGAAGCCTCCCAATTTCAGTCTTGTAGCTTTCGATGATCTTTTTTTCTTTTTTTTTTTTGTCTTTCCCTTCACCCCCCTCCTCTCAAGGTGCTTTGCCAGAGCCTTCCAAGAGTTTGAGAGTAACGGGCACCGGAGACGGCAGCACTCTGTCGCATTGGAGAAGACGATGTTGAGTGGCGTGCTTCGTGAATACGCTGGGTCCGTATGGCTGCCATGGTGGAGCTGTTGACGTGGCTTTGTACATTACTCTGTGAAGGAACAGATAGGTGCTCGTGATATTTGCACATTACTTTCCCAACCGTCAGATTGTCCAACCTGACATATGAAGGGGAAGGATAAACCATAAAGTGTAAAACTTGTTTTAAACCAGTCTGTCACCGTCTAAAACCGATTTCTCCCTTAAAGGCCGACGTAACTGCAATGGGTAATCTAAACTACGGTCGGGTTTGCCCTTTCCCTTCTTTCTAGCTATTCTGTTAATATCTTCTTCAAAGCACAATTCAAAATGCCCAACCAGCAAGTAATTCAAATTAACAACTAACCCAGAATCTGTTAACAGCAATCTCGGCACTACTAACAAGTTACATAAAAGTAAATAAACATATTAGAACCAACCGCATCTAAGGGAAACGGTACCTCAGCATCAACGTGGAAACTGCACACCTGCATCTAGAGGACACAGCACCGAAGGAAATACAATGTTTCTGCATCAAACCAGTCTCCGCTCCATTCTGCGAGATCCCCCAATTTACAAGGGCTTTGGGCAATTACTATCTTGCCCTCCTATTTACACATAATGTTTTTGGGTGTCACTTACCCAACCCAATTGTACAAAAGCCCACGTAGGAGCAACTCCAAAACACCTATTTAACATAAAACTATAATAATTACAATACTAGAATTATGCCCGTGACAACTCCTTCCCCCTTAAGCAGAAACCTTGTCCCCAAGGTTGAAATCTGGGTATCTCAAGCGCATCTGATCCACAGGTTGCCAAGTAGCATCGATAGCAGGTGATCCCTTCCAAAGCACCAACACTTCTTCTATGCCCTTCCTCGTTCTAGTTTGGAGGATGGTCTGAGGTTGTGCTAACACAACACCTTCTGTTTCTACATAAGTTGGAAGTTCTGCTTGCACTTGTATCCCGTTGCCTAAGCACTTCTTCAAGGACGAAACATGGAATACCGGATGAATCTTTGAAGTCTCCGGCAGTTTGAGCTTGTATGCTAAGGCTCCTACCCTCTCTAGAATCTCAAAGGGTCCATAATATAGAGGGGAAAGTTTATGCGTACGCTTCATGCTCACTGATAACTGACGGTAAGGCTGTAGTCGGAGGAAAACTATCTCCCCTACCTGGAACTCTTTGTCTGTCCTCCCTTTATCATAAACCTTCTTAATTCGGGTTTGGGAGTCTATGAGCCTCTCCCTTAATACCTTTATAACTTGATCCCTTTCTAACAATTCTCTTTCTGCTGACTCCACAGAAGTGGCTCTTGGTATATAATCTAAAAGGGAAGGAGGAGGACGTCCATACACAACCTCGTAAGGACTCTTTCCTGAAGAGCTATGTATGCTAGTGTTATAACATAATTCAGCCCATGGCAACCATTTTACCCAATACTTCGGTTGGTCACCAGTAAAACACCTCAGATACATCTCTAGGACTCGGTTTACTGCCTCTGTTTGTCCATCTGATTGAGAGTGATAGGCAGTGGAGTAATTGAGCCTTGTTCCCTGCAACTTAAACAACTCTTGCCAAAATAGACTAGTAAAGACCTTGTCCCTATCAGAAACAATCCTTTTAGGTAATCCATACAACCTATAGATGTTTTGGAAGAAGACCTCTGCTACCGTAATTGCCGTATAAGGATGACTGAGTGGCATAAAATGGGCCATCTTGGATAACCTATCAACAACAACTAGGATGCATGTTTTTCCTTTTGAGTTCGGTAACCCATCAACAAAATCCATAGACAATTCAGTCCATACCTCATGGGGCACAGGTAACGGTTGCATTAGTCCTGCTGGTAAGGTGTTTAAATTCTTATTCTTCTGGCAAATCATACACCCTTGCACTACTTCTTGTACTAGTTTCTTCATATTGCGCCAAAAGAATGAGGTCTTAACCCTCTGAAGAGTTTTATGTACTCCCTCGTGGGCTGCCCCATGAATTTCCTCAACTAAGGGTCGAGAGAGAGCTGAGTTAGGGCATAAATACATTCTCCCTTTGTAGAACACCACCCCGTTCTTATATTGCCATGGACCCTTAATCGTGCCTGCTTGTATTTGATGGACTAAACTTTGCATTGCTGGTTCTGTTTCCACTTCCTCTTGTATTGGTTCCACCCAACGAGGAATGGGGGCTGAGATAGCTTGTAAACTCCCTTGTGTTTCTTTACTTTCAAGTAGTTCCCCCTTGCGAGAAAGTGCATCAGCAGCTTTGTTCTCACAACCCGGCTTGTATTCAATCATGAAATCAAAACCCATCAACTTCACTAACCATTTTTGTTGAGCCGGTGTGGTAATCTTTTGATCCCAAAGATGCTTCAGACTCTTTTGATCAGTTCTCACAATGAACTTCTACCCAAGAAGGTAATTCCTCCACTTGTTTATTGCCACTACCACTGCCATCAGTTCCTTTTCATAGGTTGATAAAAGTGCATTCCTTCCTGAGAGTGCTTGGCTAAAGAAGGCTATTGGATGCCTTTCTTGAGAGAGCACTGCTCCAATTCTAGCCCCGGAAGCATCACATTCCAATACAAACTCTTTTTCAAAGTCAGGTAATGCTAACACTGGTGCTGAGGCCATTGCTTTCTTCAACTCATCAAATGCTTTTTCTGCTGCCAAATTCCATTGAAAATTATTCTTTTTTAATAGGGCTGTGAGAGGAGCTGCAATTCCCCCATAATTTGCAATGAAACGTCTGTAATAACCTGTTAGTCCCAAGAACCCCCGCAATCCACTGACTTGGGTAGGCTTAGCCCAATTTAACATGTCACAAATCTTTTCCTCATCCACTGCCACTCCTTCTGCACTAATAACATGTCCTAGGTACTTGACTGATGGTTGTCCAAAAGAACATTTACTCTTTTTCACAAATAACAAATGGTCTTTTAGCCTTGTAAGCATTCTCTCAACATGCTCTAGGTGTTCTTGCCAGCTCTTGCTGTAAATAAGTATATCATCAAAAAATACTAGCACAAACCTTCTCAAAAATTCCCTGAAGACCGCGTTCATTAGTGCTTGAAATGTTGAAGGGGCATTACATAATCCAAAAGGCATCACCAAGTATTCGTAGTGGCCCTGGTGTGTCTGAAAGGCAGTCTTGTACACATCCTCAGGTTGCATCCTTATCTGATGATAGCCTGATCTAAGGTCTAACTTGGTAAAAACCTTAGCTCCATATAACTCATCCATGAGTTCCTCCACTGTAGGAATAGGAAACCTATCTTTAATTGTTTGCTTGTTGAGCGCTCTGTAGTCTACACAAAGTCTCCATGACCTATCCTGTTTTCTAACCAGAAGTACTGGTGAGGAGTAGGGACTAGTGCTTGGTCTAATTGCCCCTGAGTCTAGCAACTGCGCCACTATCTTTTCCAACTCATTTTTTTGATAGTGCGGGTAACGGTATGGTCTAGAAGCAATTGGCTCACTTCCTTCTTTTAACGGTATGCGGTGATTGCACTCTCTTGGTGGAGGCAAACCTTCAGGTTCTTCAAACAGCCCCTCATATTTTTGCAATACCTTTTGAAGCTTCTTTTCCATCCTTGATCCTTCCATTACTTCCATATCACGGTTACTACCACCCAAGAACAATAATTCTGACTTTAGGACAGCTTGTATGTGCAATAACAATCCTGCTTCAGCGTGTTTAATCTCTTTACAAATGTGTTCCCCATCTACTAACTGATTCTCCCCGGTTTTCACCCCCCAAAGGATAACTTTCCTTGGTCCAACATAAAAGGTCATCCTCTTCTCCTCAAGGTTCCACATAATATCTCCTAATGTACGCAACCATTGATATCCCAAAACTGCTTCTGAACCTGGTATATGGAGCAAGAAGAGATCTACCTTCATTCTTACTTTTTGTATTACTACCTCAACCCCTTCACAGAAACCTTCACTTTTCAATATATCACCATTAGCAACCACTACTTCCACACTCTTCCAACCATTAGCTTTTAGCCCCCACTTCCTAGCCAACCTCGTGCTCAAAAAGTTATGAGTACTACCTGTGTCCATTAAGATACAAGCCTTATTGGCTTCCCCTCCAAAGCTTCCCATCATCCTCATTGTGTCCGGAGTTGTATCACCTCTCATAGCCTTTAGTGAAATTTTTGGAGTAAGATCCACCATTTCTTCTTGTTCCTCTACCACTTCTGGTACTACACCTTCTTCCTCGTCATAATCCTCATCCTGTTCTTCCGCTACCAACATAAATAATTTATTTTTACATTGGTGGTTCGGTGTGAATTTCTCATCACAATTGAAACAAAGTCCTTTTTCTCTCCTTTCTTGTATCTCTTTGGGGCTTAGTCTCTTCGGGGTTTTTGATGGTCCTGAAGTTTTACCCCAAACTTTGCTTGGCTGACCCGTTGCTCTAGGTGGAAACATTCTCTCTTTCTTTGGCGGACTACTTGTATCCTCCCACAAATAAGCCAAACCAATTGCATCAGCTAGGTCTATAGGTTTTCTTGACATCACTTCCTTCCTAAGGCCTTCCTTTAACCCAGCTAGGAAGTAAGTAACTTCCTACTCATCACTTACATAGTCCACTTTAAAAAGGAGCTGCATGTAACGAACCTCATATTCCTCTACAGTACTTGTTTGTTGCAACCTAATTAGATCCATGAGGCTGTCTTGGTAAGCTGATGGTCCATAACGTCTGATAAGAGCATCCTTAAGGTTTGGCCATGAGATTGACCGTCCTCTAGCCTTCCTTTGTAACCACCCCACACACAAGTGAGCTTCGTCATCCAAATGCCAAGATGCAATGGATACCTTATCCCTTTCTCTTGTGTTATTAAATCTGAAAAATTCTTCTGCTCTACAAAGCCAACTCGTTGGATCACTTCCTCCAGAAAAGCGTGGAAAATCAAATCTAGGATTCCTTGGCTGTCTTTCTTGTTCATTATTATTTCTATCATTCCACTCTCTCCTCCTATCAAAGCGGTCCTGGAATTCCTCTTCCTCAAACTCCTCTTCTTCTTCTTCCATTTCCTCCAATTTAATATTTTTGTCCTTTGAACCTGAAGTGGATCCAATATTCTTCTGATTAAAACCCCCCATACTTTCTTTTTTTTTACTAGAATTGTCACCCCATTTCTGGAACATTATCATCATCTCTTTCATGTCTTTTGCTGTTGCCTCTTGTTTTCGTACCATTTCTTGCAAACACCTATTATTTTCCTCTGTTTTTCGATCACTGGCTTCCAAACGCTTCTCCATTTCAGTTTGGCGACGATCCATCTCATCACGGATTCGCACCCACATCTGGTCGGCCATGATGTCCGGAACCTTGGCTCTAGATACCAAATTGTCACCGTCTAAAACCGATTTCTCCCTTAAAGGCCGACGTAACTGCAATGGGTAATCTAAACTACGGTTGGGTTTGCCCTTTCCCTTCTTTCTAGCTATTCTGTTAATATCTTCTTCAAAGCACAATTCAAAATGCCCAACCAGCAAGTAATTCAAATTAACAACTAACCCAGAATCTGTTAACAGCAATCTCGGCACTACTAACAAGTTACATAAAAGTAAATAAACATATTAGAACCAACCGCATCTAAGGGAAACGGTACCTCAGCATCAATGTGGAAACTGCACACCTGCATCTAGAGGACACAGCACTCCTGCATCTACAAAGGACACAGCACCGAAGGAAATACAATGTTTCTGCATCAAACCAGTCTCCGCTCCATTCTGCGAGATCCCCCAATTTACAAGGGCTTTGGGCAATTACTATCTTGCCCTCCTATTTACACATAATGTTTTTGGGTGTCACTTACCCAACCCAATTGTACAAAAGCCCACGTAGGAGCAACTCCAAAACACCTATTTAACATAAAACTATAATAATTACAATACTAGAATTATGCCCGTGACACAGTCCTAGCATTATAATCCAACAAGTGTACAATCCTTTTAACCATTAAGAATATAGATTATACCATATGGTCAACGCATTATAATCAGCATTATAATCCAACCAGTCTTTATTATAAATAATCAACGCAATCAAGATTAATCATGAAACAAGGACTGCGGTAATGAGAAAAAGGATGTGCGTACCCTCTTTGCCTTCCTATCAGGTGTTATTTTTCTTTGTAGGAGTGCTTCGGTGGAAATAGCATCCAGCAAGTCGTCTGCTTCATAAAGGACATCGCTTAGCTTCTCGAGCCAAATGCTAACTGTGTTGCTTTTAGCCCGTTTCTCCTCCGCATCCAGAAGCACAGCTTTGATGATTGAAACCTTGCTCCGCAGGTTTTCAAGTTCATTTTGGAAACCCCATGGCAGTAGTATCTCGTCATTAATTAGTGGGACCAAATTCTCGAGGATTCCCCCAGCAATGGAAAAGAGAACTCCTTCCGCCATGAAGGACTGAGAGTGTAAGAGAGAGCGTTTTTGAAGTAAGGGGATAGCAGAATGCAGATATGTTTGCGTTGCGTGGAAAGACTCAAGCGTATTCTGTATTATATTAGACAAACAGGGGCCCCGTTCGGAATTTGATACTTACTCCTTTGGTTTTTTTGGAATTTCAATCCTCTTTTGTTTATTCGAACGGCGTCTGACGCATCAAGCTCTTTAAATTGTCAGACTTGAACAGCGAGCCAATACGGCTACAATAGCTGCCAAAATGAAAAGACTATAGCAAAGAGTCTTTGTCTTCTTTCACAAATCAATATTGTGAAATATCAATTTTAGTTTTTTAAGTTAAGTTTAATTTTTTACCGTACATTCAATAGGCATAGCCAGGGTTAATACTTGAAAGAAAAAAGTGCTTTACCGTGACAACTATCAAGTGCCATTATAAAATCCTGTTATGACAATCAATGACCATAACTAATTTAAGAGATGTTGCCAAATATTTACATTACTAGCTTTACAATTGGATAACTATAAATAGACAATGAATCATCTCTTTATAGTATATAGGTTATATAATTGACAAATGTGCTTATTCAAATTTTTTGTTATTGTGAAATAATTTATTCTCTCAACAGTTGTATATATTTAGTAAAAGTTGATAATATAGTAAAACTCAACTATATAGCCATTGAGAAATTGTTAGAGTGATTTTTTTAAAAAAAAAAAGAAGAAAGGAAGAAGCTGAAAAGAAACTATATAACTTTTAAGAATCATTAAAAATAAAATTCTATTTTTAATGCCACTCAAAATACGAATTGTAAAAGTGAAGATATCAATTTCTATAATCGGATATTATTAATGAAAAAATATTTAACACAATTATTTGATAAATATAAATCATAGATTTGGCAAATTGATTATTTGAAATTAGAGATACAAACATAGTAAAAGTAAGGAATGTACAAATTCCTTTTTCTTTTTGTTCTATTTTCTTTGAACTTTCGACATAATTTCAATTCTACGAAATGACCTTGAACAAAACATAATTCAAAGGTTGTAAGTGATTTTGAATTTTCAAGGTAGGTTAGGTAAAAGTCATAAATTTTTGACAAAGCTGCCAAACTCAACCCGCAATTTAGAAGGACCTTTCTAATTTAATGCGGTCATTTTCTCTATAATATATGTGCTCAACCACAAACAAAAAGAGTAATTCACCGACACCAACTCTCACACGATCTCCATGGTTGATGTGCTTAACTGCCAATGCTGCCACTACTGGTTATCACTGTTAATTTGACCTTTATGTTCAATGTTATCCAACTGGATTTTTTTCATATAAAAAATTGTATAATAACACTTTTTTTTTTAAACAACAAGTTATAGTGGTTTCTATACGTTTTTTTGACCTTGAAAACAACGGAATAATTTTTGTTCATGAACAAACGGATCTTACATTTTCTTATGATAGTCTATCATTATTACTTCATTAAAAGTTATAATTGATTAAAGACAAAAGGGATATGGGTGGCAAGGAAGCCTTAGGAAATAATATTGCTGCTGATACAAATGAGGCTACGAGGGAGGGTCCATTTAATTAATTTATTCCTCAACTCTAATCTCGATCAAATTCATTTTTGTTGTACCGTTTCTTTTTTGTAGGAATAAGCATGTTTTATCCTAATTCATTTTTGTAGAGGCTGAATGTAAGAATTCGAACGGAATTTTGTTACAAGTTCGTTGTATTTTTTCTAACTTTGTTGGAAACTTTATGAAAAATTGTTGCTTCAACTAAGAAATATAACAGAGAACCTGGTATTTGAACAAAAGATGAATGCCATCATTTTCAACCACCCTCTTCAATTAGCTTCGCTCCACAACTTTACTTCATCTCTTAACCATCCATTTCAGTTAGTTGTACCCTATCCATATCCATGTGTTGTATCTTTCAATCTTTAAGGTCTTTCTATGCCTATCTCTTTATAGAATTATAGTGCCATTTGTCATAAAAACAAGCTTTTGGTTTTCTTATTCTAAGATCAAGTTTAAGTTTTTTTTTTTTCATTTTTTATCTACACTCTTTAGGCTAAGCTTACAATAAGAGCCTATACTAGAAAGAAAAAGTACTCTACTTACGACCAGCAAGCATTTTTAGCAAATCCTATTATGACACTTAATGTCCCTTTCTATGAAAGATTGAAAGACAACCATGATTGGTTGTAGTCATGGCAAAAACATGATAAACTTTATGTGGATGACACTAAACTGTGGAAAAAAGACTGAAGATAAGAAGAATGTCCCTACCAAATTTTCTAGTTCAAGTCTTTGAAAATTGGCGTGGCACATTGACTTGGGCACCTAAAGTGAACCAGTCAATACATAAGGAATTCTTGAACTACCATGTTGAAGACAAAAATATTTAACTCCTAAAGTGAAAGTTATCAATTTTAAAAAATTGAGCAATGTTATTTTTGACAAATATAAGTCACGATTTCAAAATCAATTATTTAAAATTAGGCTCCTTGACAAGTATAACTAGGGGAGTTTTATTATTTCTCCATGGCTCACCATGATTGTCAGGAACTCTAGTCTGTCTCCCTTGGCAGCCATTTACTACACCATTCAATTTTTGGTTTCCTTACTTTTATTTTATAATGTGTCGTAAAGAAGCTAAAGGCCGTTGGTGAATGGGTTTAATGGGTCCCATACTCTTAGTAGCTTGGATCAATACTTGAGAAAAGAGGGCCCATTAAATTCATTCACAACACCCAGTAAACAGGCCTCATCAACAAGTGGCCCACTTCCATCCAACAATAGATGCACTCTTCTTTTTTTGTGACCTGATTTTAGTATTCTTGGTTGCAAATAAATTTATAAGACCATGTGCAAAATAAATGGTTTTATTGAGTGTTATAAGTTTTGTTTTACTACCAAGAGATTTTATCAACAATTTGCATTGATGGATGAGACCTTTATATTTGGTTATCAATGCATTCTTACAACTTTTTTATAAACACAATTAAATAACTTTTTCATCTACAGCTTGAATATTTGTTTGGTATTTAAAAGACAAGCCACCAAAAGTGAAAGGATCATCTAAGTAACTTCTCCACAAAAGTTGGATTCATCTAAGTAAGGTCCCATCATATTTCTTGGATTCAATCTTTTGGTGTTAATGACCCACTTTTGCTCTTACTTTTTTTAATAAATAAAAAACGAAATTTTGAGTTAGAAATGAGGAGCCAATAACTCTATCACTTATTAACTTGGATATGGTGTTCATCTCATCTACATAAACCTTTTTCCTTTAGAAGATATATTTAGGAAACCTTAATAATTGTTTGGTATTATAAGAACATATTCCACTATCCGATTTCATACAGATGATGGGGGTGGTTTTAGCTAGCATTAATGCCAGTGAAAGAGAGATTGAATGCTGTCTATAGCTTGCTGTCGTGTGGATGTTCATTGGAGTGGATTTTGAAAAGAAAAGTTGCGGCTAAAAAATGTTTTACAGCTTAAAAATATGTAATTATTTACTAAAAAATGGGTGCTTTACGTTTGGTAAAAAGAGGAAAAAGAAAATATGTTTTATCGTTGATTGAATTTTTCAAGAGCAGACAAACAAGGGAAATGGTGAGAAGCATTTGACAAAGAAAATTTACGTAGAAATAAACCAGCCTTAAAAGGCAAGCGAATTGATTGCAGCATTTTGTTGCCATACGTTAAGCAAATTAATCATCAAAATTCTACCAATGCAACATGTACATGCAATATGTCCCAGAAGAAACAAGAATTAAACCCACTTGTGCTTGAAAAAGATTTGACTAATCAATGTCTAGATAAAAAAGTGGCAATTACAAACTGCCACAAAAGAATGATTTCTAATGAGTATTATGACATTGAAGAGCACAATGTTAAAATAAGACATACATGGACAGAAACAAAACCATTGTTAATTACAACTAAATATTCACAAACTATTAAAGATCTATAACCAGAAAAGAGAGAAGGTTTATAAGGCTCTGTATTAGATTCTATTAGGCTCAAATGCTTCTTTACCATTAAAAACATTCTCATTTCTACATACAAAAATTTGATGACTCATGGTGAGCACATAAAAGAGTTGTGATATCTGAAACTTGCAATTCGTAGTGCTCTAGGAAATACGTTAGAAGCTTCACAATTTGGGTCTTGTAGTAGCTTCTCAAGATGGATTTTTTCTTTTTTCTTTTCCTTTCAGGTGCTTTGCTAGAGCATTCCACAAGTTTGAGAGTAATCGGGCCGGAGACGGCGGCAGTCTGTCGCGTTGGAAAAGATGATGCTGCTCGGCAGGCTTTCATGAATGCGTTGGGTCCGGCGGACATGGTGGACTTGGTACGTGGCTTTGTGCATTACTCTTTGAAGGCACGAATAGATGCTCGTGATATTTTTATATTACTTTCCCAACCGTCGGATTGTCCAACCTGACAAATGAAGGAACGAATAAATGGTCGTTGTACTTGTATCCAAATTTAATATAGTTAGGCAAAAAATCCTTTCTCTAAAGACGTTAATGATTTTTTTTGGGAAGTTATTCTATATACTTACCGATTTTGATGCAAGAGCTTTTGGACCAACCAACGGAATATGGGCATTCGTACGACAGTTCCACTTGTTGCGTGCAATATCACACTGTAGTACTTGGCCATGAAGATCTTCTCTTTGTCTTATAACAGCAACTTCAATAAAATTAAATCTACATTTGCAAGAAAGAAGGATGAACCTTGATAAGGCCAAAAGCAAATAAAAAGAAGTGCTATTGGAAGCACCTTCACCATCCTTGAGCCTCCTCTATTGCCAAGTCGTACCCACCAACAAATATGAAAATATAGATAACATGGAAGATGTTATTTGTTTCTGTTTTAATTTATTAAATAATTGAAGTTTGTAATATTATTCATCCAAGGAGACATTTTTCCAACAGCCTTATCTCCTTTCACCTGAATTTACATAATTAGTGTAAGTTAACACAATCAATCATAGAAACTTATAGAAATTAGTGGTTAAAAAGATATAAACTACCTGATGGAAGTGGCTACAGAAAATGATTTGTGCTGTTGTGAGGCCAACAAGGGCTGGTACAGAAGGAATTGTGCCACTAAAAAGAAAATATTTCATCTCAATGTCAAAACCACCTGAAGTTATAGTTGTACCCATGTCAAAATAAAAGTCATGCTATCTGTGGCTCTGAAATCATATGGCCCAAAAGACCTTGTGCTACCTTGCAACTGGTAAAATGCAGTACTTGCAAATGGGCCAAATGCTTGGAAAAAATAAAGCTTTATGATCTCATAACAAATCCAATTCTGAGATAAAGGGAAGCGTTTAGTAGGCAACTCACAAGTTATACAGCACCGTCTCTATTGGGACCTTCACCGCCGGAGATAAGATCAACGGTGGCGGCCTTAGAGATCAAGCATGGAAACAGTTCCCTCCATAGATTCTGCCGGAAAACGCATCAAAGTATGAATAATCCCGCTGTGTTTTACGAAAGAAGAAGGAAAACGATTTTGCAAGGATTTGCAGTAAAGAGTCCAGTTTACCAGAACCATGAAACTCTGAACAAGCCGTGGGAGATCCATGAAAACGACTCCAGTTTCTCTCGAGGCCTCGGTAGATCTCCTTAGCCGGCCATCGTTGCTTGAATTTTTGACAGAAAACTCTTTCATGTACCCGTCACAATTAAGTACTTCTCTCAATCCTTCATAGCATAATCAAAATGGTGGGCACTGCAGTAAAGACATATAAAACAGGTGTGTTAAATCTTCATTCATTAGTTCTTATGAGATCTCAACCATAAGCTTAATTTCAGCCCTTTGCATATGAAAGCAATAAGAAAAGTCATTACCAATCGGGAAGTAAGTTCCTATAAATACTTCAAAATTCAAGGTTAGATCACTCTTTTATCACTAAAAAGAATGGAAGATTCAAAATGAACAGCATAAAAGCGAAACAAAATTTTGTAGAAAAGGATGAGACTTTTTTGGCATAAGAGGTGCATGAAGTAGCATATAAAACTGTTGAAATTACTTCTTGCATCTAACATTAAGAATCATTCTTTTACCTCCAAAAACTCCAACAAGCATGTCTACACCTAATACATATAGCCACAAATAATTGCACATGACAACAATGCCTCCATAGATGCCGGGTTAGCCCATAAAACTGAGAGAAAGAGATAAATAAGTAGCAATTGAGGTTCTTGTTTGATCTTAAATCAAAATACTATAATAAGGAATTTTTATTTCACATTAAAATGTAGAATGTATGAAAAATTAATTACAAAAATAGAAAAATAAAAAAATTCAAAAATAGAAAATATGACTTACCAATGAACAAGGCTTACAACAAATTCTTTATCACCCTAATCCACTCTAAGGTCAAACCATGTATGCTAGTGTGGTTTGGTTGCTTCACATGTTGTTGGTAACCAGAATTTACATCTAGGCTTTTCCAAAGCAATTTGGTAACAAAAATTAAGAGCTCTATTATGAGAAAGCTAAGACATGCATAGAAAAACCTAGACATCCTTTTTGGCTTTACAAGAAAATTTCATGGAAAACATAAATTGAATTGAATAAAGACATGTACATAATTTTACCACAATGTTCTATCATCCATATGTATAGAAAATTGGAAAAATTTCCAAAAAAATTCTGACATTTTTCTTCCCCAAATTTGATTTCTTTGATACCATTTTTCATAATGAGACCAACCAATGACACAGGATTTTATGTAAACGATCGTTCATTGTTTTCCACGCTATCAAGTCTTTAAACGAGTCTTTGTTTGACAATAAATAACAATCTTCTCACAAAATTGAAACAAACAATCCAATCAAGACTGTAAATTCTAACGTTCTCCAGCTCTGGGCCAGACTCCTTCAGTAACTCAACTCGGCTATCCAACACTCATCCCCACTTGCTTCAGGCCAACCTTTTGGTGCTGCATCACATCCATTTACCCCGTTCAATCTTCGATTTTCTCCTTCGTCCCTACCAAGAATCACTGGATCTGACCTTGAAACTAGCAAACGCCACGTAAAGTCCTGTACGAAACTTAGGAGACCAGATAGATAAAATCACCAAAACGGAGAAGAATGAATAAAAAGGCACCAAGAAGAAGCGTGATGTGCTCATCGTCAAAATGTAGGGCGAAGTGGCTTTCAGTCGCCAGAAATACACACATTCCAACTGATACAAGAAGTGTGCATGGAAACAAAAATGAATAAGGAATAAACAAAGAATACATTCAGAATTTCCGAACTCAACAATACATTAAGAGTATATCTCGATTAATTGTTGAGTAGATGCTAAAGAACTATATTATTAGCTTGCTTGTTTTGTCAAATAATGTATTTTATACATTAAACCATTTGACTTCAACTTAATATGTATATGATGAAACTTTATAATAACTAAAAAGAAAAAAACAATTTAAAGAGCTACACATGGATTTAATTATTCAAAAAAATATCAATAGGATTATATTATATTAATCATGAACTTTAAAAACCCCCGTAAACAAAACTTCCCTATTAAAACCTTAGTAACTATTAATTAAGCCTACACCCACTTCCAACCAAGGAAAAAGGATAATAAATAATCCAGCCGGTTGTCTATTAAGATTATAGATTCTAATGGTAACTAAGTCTGCATACATGTCATTACTTAGGTAATAAATGATTGCACTCATCGAATCTATGTCATGATATATACGAGCAACCCAATCAAGTTCTGAGATTTATACCGTCTTTGCCAGCATCGGCCAGACTCCTTCGATAACTAAGTGGGGTTGTCCCTCACTCAACTTTACCTCTCTCCTCCATCCTTTCCCCTAGCATATGACTGTACCGTTGTTCTTGAAACTAGCTTTTGATCTCCTTCAACAGCGAAGGCTAACATTTTATAACGGACTTTGTAGTAAACTCTTCTCCAGATATGGGCCACGAATGATCCCTGCTTGATGCTCTGAATTTTTTTACTTGAAAAGCTAAATGTGAGATATTAAGCCAATTTAGCTCAGTTCATTTAACAGTAGTGGAACATAACTAAGATCACCAGAACAGAGAAATATCAAAGTGGAACATTTTCATAGACGACTATTATTTCTTGTAAAAAGATTTTCTTTTCAGAGGAGAAGGATGATTACCGGATTATATTACTCAAGCCACAGATTCCACAAGATATATATATATATATATATATAATAAAATAAAAAGACAAGGAAAGAAAGAAATTCAAGAATGCATGCAAAATTAAATGAAGGTTTCCTGTGAAATTAAATTGAATCAAAATAAAGGAGATGTTCACCTTGCACAAATTTTGAAGAGATGAAGTTCTCTTCAATGACCTAGTAAAACAAAAGTTCCATCTCAACCTTGCATAATTGTATCACCATCCTGCTTTGATAAAAGTTGAGTCCTTGTTTAGTTACTGCATAATTATGCTACTGGCTTTGCTTTAACAGAGTTGCTGCATATCACTACTAAGTTCTTGATTTCTTTCAAAACTGCAAAACCCATCTCTTTGACAAAGATGCAATCTATAACTTCTTAAATATTTCAATAATCTATTCTCTTTAACTATCACATAATTCAACCACCAAGAAGTATGAGAGAAAAAATGTAAAAA